>CM060846.1:131812597-133012597 GCA_030762175.1 Metallyticus violacea
AATACCTCATATGTTTATTGAGAATATTTTAATGTTCGCTCTTATGTCGCTTACAAATATCATACGTCCAAGTTTTATGAAGAATGCCAAAGCCTATCTTCAATGTTTGTAAGGATATTTTAAGCCGTTTTACTGTTGTCAGAAAATGTTGTAGTAATGAATACACTATTCATCTAACCCTCATCAAAATGGTGAATAGTGATACATAATGTACTCTGTTCCGTTTGTCCACATGTCAGCCGTTGCAGTGCAAACTTTCCTCTCAAGTGCAGCTATAACACAGGGCAGAACTTGGTCTCGAGTCTTTCAATCGTATGGCAAGTGAAAGTGCAAGATATGGCAACATATTTTTAACATTTTCCTTTACATAAGCAATACCAATATATGTTAGTCCTTGTACTAATTTCTTGAAATTCTAAGTATTTAGCATATAATTGTATGCATTTGTTTACGGCAGATTCATATAAACCGTTGAGCAGTTCAATTAATTTGCCTTACACACACACACACACACACACACACACACACACACACACACACACACATTGCAGATGAATAGTGCTAGAAGTGAAAGTTAGTAATGCTGTTTTTCTTAATTCAGCTCATGTTTTTTTCGCAGTTTTTACACCAAGTGCTTCCACATATAACCACATAGTTTTTGTTCCTTATTTGCCACCAAGTTCTTTTCCCAGCATCCGTACATTTTTAGTTCTCTTTTTGGCCACCAGCCCCACATTCACCGCAAATTTTTAGTTTTACCATTACACTTGTTCCCTGTTTTACCATCTACCCCATACTCACCACACAATTCTAGTCCACAATTTTGCCCCCCCCCCTACGACTCACTATTGCCATTGCCATTGTTATTTGATGTATATATTCAACCAATTAATATATATTAATTACAGATGAATCGATTGGATTAATGATGATCCTAATCTGATCAAGGATTAGTCGAGTGGATTAATGGTACTCCCACGTCTAAATGGCAATTGACAGTAGTTTTCACCTGGTCTCACCTCCTGGAGGTAGAATTAAAAGCTAAATCAGCGTCCTCTGGTGGCAGGATTATGTTTAATCAAACCAGATAATCCCGGGCTTCAACTTCTTACACCTTAGAAGCACAGAAATAGTTGATCTATAAATGCGCTTTGGTTATAACAGATTAGTTAATAGCTTGTTCAGAAATATGTTCATATTTTGAAAGTTAATCTACTGAATAACACGGTCTTTTTCCTCGGATTGATGTCGCAGATTCTAAATGCCGTTTACAAAGAAATTTTATAGCACTTTATTCACTGCCTATATAAAACCTTAACCTTTTTAATTAAAGCTGGCAGCATTTATGTACATCCAACAGGTTCATTTTGTTGAATCAACAAATAAGTAGTTAAATTTTTTTCCTTTATTATTTCTACGAGGTTTTATTTAAATATTTTAACCTTCCTTTCTCTTTTTTAATGAAGTGAGATTTGAAAATATATATATATATGTTTGAGATGTTTATTTTTCATAACCTTTATTTTATTATTAAATAAAACATATAATATCTACATTTTTAAAATAATTAGTTATGATATATGTAGGATACTTTTAAAAGAGGAAATGTGGTTTTAACTATAAAAACAGCATGTATGTACTATATAAGTAACATGGAAGGAAGTAAAGCTATCTACTTAATAATGGAACAACATATTTTTAATAACCAGTTTAAACGATATTTTCATATAAACGCATGTTTTTATATAAGCATTCTATGTTGCATAATTCTAGCATTTTTAATTCCGTAACCTCCTAATTCCAATATGTACTAATATGTATTAATTTGCATTGTAGTTTGCATGATTTGGTATTTTTCGAGAGTAAATCATGCATAACGCATGTTAGAAAACTTTTTTTTTTTTGGTGGAATTGGGAAATACACTATTGAAAAAAATTTAAGAAAAATGGAGGAAGTGATTAAGAATGACCATATTCGCAAAGAATTTACTAGAGGGCAGCATATGTAGTGATCTACAGCGTAGCACTGTGAAGGACTTAATTTTGTTTGATTTGTTTATTTAAGGACGCTCTTTAACATCTCAGGTCATTAGCGTCCCATTCTAATCAGGGCGCGAAACTGCCGACAAATTTTGCTCAGAGTCCTCTTCTTTCAGGCTTGAGGTTCTTCATCGTGCCGCAAATGCACGACACGGGACCCGCGGTTTACTTCCCTTCCGGAGAAAGCCATACTTAAGATTTTTACACCCAAAAAAATCCATCGATGGTGGCCGTGTTCGAACCCGCGACCTTGGGTTTAGAAGGCAAGTATGGTTACCACTACACCACTAGGACCGACAAGTGTGAGTGTGAAAGACTGCGGAGTCAAATTAGGACCTCAGCACACTGACGTATATTAGCACTGGAGAATTTGTAAAGGGAGATGCGTGTTGCTGCAAGGACATTATTGTACTCCACAGTTCTTTTGCCATTGTTAGAATGTCAGAACGGTGTACCTGAGCCTCATTTGTGAAACTAATTGAGTTTGAATGAGATTGGACAGTGCAACACCATAAAGCTAAATGTTTATAACGGAGAAATGCGGAACCTGTTGGACGAAAAGTGTCAACAGTGCAATGATGTTGGCGCCATTGGTCAGAGGAAGCTGTACATACTCGTACCTGGTTCTGAAAGTCAGCGATGTATAGATCTACGTCGCGTAGCGGATCGCGTGGCACAAAACAGATAAGACGTAATATCGTCCAAAGAATGTCAGCTAGGACCATCTGCAATCATTGTTTGGTTAATGATAACGCGGGCCATTAGGCAGACCTCCACTTATACCTCAGCTCGTTCTGCCCACTTTCAGTGGTGTAAAGAAAGGAGCACCTGGAAGGAAGAATTACTATATAATTTGCTTTAACAATTTTGTTAATTAGTTACATGACATAGCTTTCAAAATGGTACACAGTATGAAAAGTAAATACTCTTCTTTTACTAATACTTCATTTAATTATTAATAATTTTGATCAAAAACGTTAAATTTACCTTTATAATATCTTTGAAGTAAATTATACTATAACACTAAACTACGGAAAAGTTTCCTTATTATATTGTATTTTAAAATAAAGTAAATACTTGGAAAAAAAGGCCAACATTTGCAGAAAAGCTTACAAATCCATGGGAAATACATGTTCCGAGTTCTCCAGGAAAAGGATCTATGAGACTATAAGCCATTCTTCAAGTTATTTCCTTAAATGCGAATTATCTGCTGGGTATTTTTTGTGTTTGTGGCCCGTTTCACGGCAACTAGAGGATCGACAATCAACGTGTAACTTCCGGAAAAAGAGGATGTAATATCCACGTATATACAATCTACAATTAGAATGAAATAGAGCACATGCCTTATGAGAGGATATGTTTGAAGTATTGTTCTGCTATATGCATATAAGAAATATATAATATATATGTAATATATATATATATAAGAAATATATATAACGCTTCTTATCGTGTTCTCGTATATGTTCATTGGTACTTTCTTTTCTTATCAGTTTTAGGCTAATCTTTATATTACTTGATAATGGTACCTTTTAAAAGGAAAA
Source organism: Metallyticus violacea (assembly GCA_030762175.1). NCBI lineage: Eukaryota > Metazoa > Arthropoda > Insecta > Mantodea > Metallyticidae > Metallyticus > Metallyticus violacea. The sequence continues at coordinate 131,816,182 of CM060846.1, forward strand.
AGTAATTCAATTTAATGAATTAAATAATCAAACATATTTAAACAGGTCACAGTAATATGTGGAATTACAAAGGTGTAATACTTGATGGCAAAATACTGGAGTTAATTTTGAGAGCAGATATTTTCCTTAATTTGAGAACTGACTTTTATTTAAATAATACAGAAATAACTACTAGAAGCCTATTTTATTATGGTGTCACTTTTGCCCAAATGACTATCTCGTGATTTTAAGAATATATGTGGGATGTGTAATATATACGTTCTGCCAAAATACTGCACTTAATATTCAGAGTAGATATTTTTCTTAATATGAGAACTGTCTTACATTTAAATAATACGGAAATAACTAGAAGGCTATTTTTTGTATGGTATCACTTAGCACAAATACCCATCTCGGGATTTTCAGAAAATATATTGGAGATTACTTTTAAGTTTTCTTATGACTGGTAATAAACGATATACCTTTTTTATAGTTGGCATGAGATATAACTATACTTAAATACGTTGTACATAATTCACAATTTACGCAAAGTTACATTTTAACAAATACGCTTTTACATTTGCTATGATTAGTAATAAACGGCATACCTTTTTCGACACTTGGCATGAGTTGTTAACTATGCTAAAATACGTTATACTGCAAACACATATTACGCAAAGTTACATTTTACGAATTAAACTGAGTAACTTACCTTATCACCACGTCAAAATGATTGCATTTGTATGCTGGATTGCTGGGTGGCGAACAGTTCTAAAATGCCTTTTAAATGTATTTTGAAGGGGTGAAAAAAATACGTGTCCTAGTATTTTAGCAATATACAAAAACTCTCTTTTCTTTCATTTTTTTCCCAAAAGGGTGTTTAACTGCAGTTTTTACTACTAAGGCAACATAGGGGTGGTGGCGATACATGAAATGAAATGATAAATTGGGAAGGAGCATGTTTTTCTTTTTTATGGAAGGAGGCGTACCAGGTCTAAGTTTGGGGTACTACCCCGGCATTTGTCATTTATGAAGACTGAGGAAAACCTTAGTCGGGGAGGACGTTCCTGATGGAAATCGAACCCCGCTAAAAGACCTCAGCCACCTTTGGCGGTAAATTCTCTTTTCGTTAATATTGTTAGTCATTGTTTTGTTTGTCTCTGTATGGTATGAATCGAATGCAGTTTAATTATTGTAGTGGATGTAAAACCTTAAAAGTGTGTTTTCCTGCCATGCTATAATAATGCTACAATTTCTGTTTATGTTGTTCAGATTTACAGAGTACACATATATGATATTTGCGATCAACAACATTTATTGAACTGCCATATATATTGTGATTTTAATAGTATTCAGCGCCTGTTACGTTGAGATTGTCACTACAAATTCCCATCGGTATCGTCATTTTTTATTATTCCACATTGTTTTCAAATTAAAATATTTTAGTTAGATTGGAAATGGAACATCAAAATATATGTCTCTTAAATGGGAAGGAAACGTTTTGTCTAGCGAGTCAAATGATGCTTGGGACAGTCTGTTTCCGGAGTATGGTATATAAGTACATTTTGTGGTAATATTAAATATAATTTATTCATTTCAATTTCTTGCTGCATAATATTCGGGGATGTTTGAACATTTTGATGTGCAAACTCCCCAAGATACTTAAGGGACATCGAATCAAAATAAGTTTTCTCCATATTTATATTGTTTCAGAAAACAAAAAGGACTGTTTATTCATTTGGGTATTTCACAAATAAAAAAATCCTGAAATTATTTAGTTCTTAGAGGATATTTTAAACCATATGTAGATAAAATCAATATATATATATATATATATATATATATATATATATATATAAACTCATAAAAAACACTCAGAGTGCAATATAAAAAGGTTCACATAAAATTTCACACTAAAAACCGTAAAATTGAACACTAAAATCACACTATATTTCGAGCTTGGCTCTTGGTCACGTGATGAAAATGAACTGGCCAGTTGACCAAGAGCCAAGCTCGAAATATAGTGTGATTTTAGTGTTCAATTTTACGGTTTTTAGTGTGAAATTTTATGTGAACCTTTTTATATTGCACTCTGAGTGTTTTTTATGAGTTTTTATGCTTTTTAGAAGTTTTTATTACTCTATTAATAGTATATATATATATATATATATATATATATATATATATAATGCAAAATATGTTGTATACTTCATGTTTTCATACAATTATTCAGAAAACATGACAATATATCTTTGGCTGGCGGGAAAAGGCACATCGTTTTATAGTTTTTAATATTAAATGAAGCACTGATAATAATTTAATTTATAAAACATGAAAATTTATTGTAATTCATCCAAAGATATATTCGAGAATTAAAATTGTCATTTTACAACCTTAATGTTTCAAGTTTGTTATTCTAATATTACGTTGAGATAATTCCGGCATGCAGAATCTGTTCCAAGAAATGTAGAATACCACTATCATGTACTTCAGATCATTAAAAGTTCGTACCTTACAAACTATAACTGGTTTAATGTTTATCCAAGATCCCTTACACCATGTTTTATTTTTTCAGTTGCACCCATTATGTCATGTGACATTCTCCAACTGCCAACGTCTATAGCAGAAGTACCAAAACCAGTGTTGATAGGATAAAGATTAGTTGGGACAGAGAAGGATTATTCGGCATTTCGGCAAAATTCATGGCGCCTTTCGTACCTACGCCCCCAGTGGATACCTCCGAGAGTGAAGAATGAGAAGAGGTGTACCGAGAAGCCACGACAATATCGTTCGAGTCGGTCCCAAGCAGAATCCGCCTGACACCAGGACAGGAACTTTTTCAAGCACATATCTACCGCCATGTTGCATAGCACCAGTCCATTTCGCCTTGCGCTTATTACCTTGCAATCGATAACAGAAACTTACAAATGAAATGATATGTAATGTGAAAGCGGAAAATTCGTAGGAAGAAAGCATCCATCCCAGCATTCACCTAACTCACCAGGGGAAACCATGAGGGATGTGAAACCAGGATCTCCCGTATGCTAGTGCCAAGTGTTATTGCCTGATTCACCTCTATTTCTTATTCTTCAAGTTTTCCTTTGCTACTAAGGCATTATACATGCATTATAAATAATTCACATCATCATCCTCAAGCACTTTACCTATAGTCTTTTTTTGGTTTCAGTAAGTTATAGTTGTTATCTATTTACTTAAATTTAATACTGAGAGGAGAAACAACTTTTGACATTTTATTTCGTGAATAATCACTCTCCTTTGCATTAAGATTACATATAAATTCCCTTATAGCCTTTTCTTTTGATGAAAATAGCTCTTTTTATCTGTTTCCTCTCCAGTTCTTCTTATTGTATAGTACTTGCAATTAATAAATGTCCAGATTTATTCCAAAGAATTTGGAAAAAACAACGTTTATTATAGATTAGAGCCTCTTTTTCTGTTCACACTTAGAAAAAAGTCTAAGTTATTTACGTATTTTTATGTTACGAAGCCTTTTATTACTACTATTAATATTAACCACTATCGGTTTGCTGTTATAGCGCTTTAATAATATCGACTTTTTTTCCAATTTCAATCTGTTTCCAATCCTTAAATTGCTTTTCCTGTTTCTAATGATTTTTCATCTACTTTTATAGCATGAACTCATGCTGTCACTAGTGAACGCATGATGAGACAATCGGCAGTGCCTAAGTGAACTATTACACTGGTTTCCACTAAGAAAGTCTGAAGGATCACAGAAACTATTATTTTCACCAGCTCTGCAGTGCTTATGTTTTGATCCGGCGAGGTTCCCGTAATGCTGGATTTTTCAACCGACGTTCGCCTCGTTTTTAACGTCGTACTAAGGTATCAGCTATGAGAATACTCGTTTTGTTACTTATTATCGCTGAAGTTTTAACTTATATATTCATGATTAACGCAAATGCTAAAAACTAAATTTAAATAAAAGTTAAACAGAAAACTAGTTTTGAGGAATAATCGTGATTTATCCTCTCGGACGGCATAATGTGCTTTTAATTTACTCATGTGACTAGTGTTATTCCCTAACCTAATCTTTCATTTAAGTAAGATATATAGTAATTATTATGTATGTATATCTATCTCATACTTCTGTCTTTAAGTTGGTCGATGCAGAATAATACTATATAATTATAAGAGAAGGACAAATATAGGCACATGCATTTCAAACAATTCAGAAGATTCCTATCCAACTCCTGTCAGGCCTTTATAATGCTGCTCATAGAAAGTTTAAAAACGAAGAAAGTGATAGAAGGAAATATCGAAAGACACGCACTTTCCTTAAGTGCTATTCGTTTCTTATGTAATTAATTAAATAAAAATAATTTGATTTCCAATAATATATATCTGTATATTTTCATGAGAAAAGTTTCACATATAAATATCAAAGTATTTTTACTTAATTTTAAGAGTCTTTGAATATATATATATATATATATATATATATATATATAAACGAAATTAAAATGATATTAATTAATAAAATAACTCAATAGGCATATCCTCTATGACACGAGAGGAAAGATAGATGTAGCAGTTTTATGAGGCAAATACAGTTTGTTAGCAGTTATGAATTTAAATAAACTTCAGTTACTTTCGCTACTTTTCTTACTAGTTAAACACAGTGTAAGTAAAAAGTAATATTTTTAGACAGGTTATACAAAAAGTAGTCCTTTTAATAGGAGAAATGTTAACTAGAAACTGCACTTTCTAACTGTGCTATACATTTTTATAGTATTTCAGTGTTACCAAGTTTCTTTTAATATCCAATGTGATAATTTAAAACTTATTTTAGAGGGTGCAATTGCATATGTGTATTACTTTTTATTTTCTAAATATTATATGAAATCGAAATAATGTTTCAGAATGAGTGAAAGTAATTTAGTTTATAATTACTACATTACTTACAAAACTATATAAAATCCCACTTAAAACTTCCATCAGAAAAAAATCAAATAGTTATGACATTTAACTGATAAACAGGATGTAAGGTTATTACAGATGCTATTACAAGTATATAAAGTTATCAATTGTATTAACTCGGTGCCTTCAAAATCTAAGACAGCCTTTATTTTTCCTTACAAATGACACGGAATAATCAAACTGATAAGTTCTGTTACAGGAGTGGGTTGGTTTAATATTTCGTACAAATAATAACAGAACCTCACAATATTTCTAATATTATGTGTGATTTTATTATAAATGGCGATATTTACATTAAATAATGACATTCATTATGCTGCAACCATTCAAAAGTGCAGTGTGTGATATAAGTATAACATATATGAAAAGTACACTTTCGGGGATGGAGGCTCTTACCAAGTACATTTGTGTGAAAACAAATGAAACATAGTCTCCCTTTTGAACTAATTCATTGAATTCATTAATGATCCGAAAACATTTCCAAAGACTTTTTTGCAACCGTTTATCCACAAAATCTTGATTATGAAAGTACATAAAATCACCTAGGGGCTATGTAAAACAGGCTTGGAAAATTTTCTGTTTATATTTATGGATAAAAATACAGGAGAACTTCTAGCATGAATCCACCAGAGTAAAAATGTATTACATTTCTAAATTACTGAAAGAAAATAAAAACGATTCCTTTAGCAGACAACATTCTCAACACGCAAGGAAGTTCTTGAACCATGATCTTTGTTAGTTTCCTTTCGCCTCATATAGAAACAAAATAGAGTTACAACTTATAGCCTATCACACCTATAGCACCCTGTCGTGTTGCTTCACTTATCAAAATGAAGATATAGCGTGCTGTACTTCTGTTTAATGCTAGCCAGGCGTGGGTGTGGCCTAATTTGCAGAGCTCAGTTTGGCATTGAGTCTTCTACTCCCTCAAGAGTTCATCATATTTCCAATCATGCGTTCTGCAGTCTAGAGATAAAATATGTATTTCAAAAATAATGACCAGTAGCAATTCTGCCTAGGGTAAGTTGTAAGAATGGGGTTATCCCATTCTTACCTTTCTCCGTGAAGATGGACGCCAGGAATAATACTATTCTGTGCCATGCTGGAGAATTAGTTCCCCAATAAACGTTTCCTTATTTACTGATTTCACTGATTCATTATCTTGAAGAAGTCGTGCCTCCTTCTTCATACCTGGATTAGGAGCTAGTCTTGTGATTTTAAAACGCCTGGTGTCTTTGGTTTGCGTGTATCTATAATTTCTGGTACTCATACTAATACACATTTTAAAAATATTATAAATTATATTTTTATACAACAGCTACCTATTTTTAAATTTTAGTTACAGACTCTTTAAAACATCTTTCTACGTCTTATACTTTTCAGCATAGTTTTTACTAGGTTCACACACAAAGTTTATGTATAAGTATAGTTGTTTCACTTTTTTACACAATTATACGTATTTACATGCATTATTAAACTATTTTTAACTATAGTGCAACTGGTATACCCTTTAATTTAATCTTTATAGTTAAAATAGCATATCTATCACAAATATATTTATCGTGGTTTTCTTACCCTTGATCTTTCAATAACTTTTCAAAAATAGTGTTTATGTACTAATTGCAATATAAATTTACATATTTTACCTTATAAATGATTATTTAAATATGACTTCATTCCATTTTTTAGATTATTGTAGACATTTATTACTTAAAATTTATATAAAGATTAACACATTGGTATCCCTTAAGTTATTTCAAAAAGTCGCAAAATTTATAATATGGAACATGTCAAGTTAATATACATATTCCAATTATGTGGAATTAAGTGAACAATTCAAAGCCATTTACAAATAAAATATTTAATTTTACATTATAATTTAATGCAAATTATTACAAATCAACATAATGAATGCCCTTCCTAATATTTAACAACCAAGAATGTGGCTTTTTAACGGAAAAATTCTTCAAGAGACGTTTTAAAACCTTTACCATTACTGGATAGGATTTCCTAGGTTATTGAAACGAATGTTATATCTTTTGCATATATTAAGTGCCCTTTTGGTAGCAGGATAGCTTTAAAGCAGGTTTATAAAGATTTTGATTTTGTTTAGTATATATGATACGAATATTTTGGCTTCTCCTAATTGTTCTTGGATATAAATGTAAAAATAAAAAATATATAACCATATGCAAGAGTTAAATCCTGATGTTGGAAATATGTTTCTTCAAGTGTATTAGCCGCTGACTACCCTACATATTTTAATTAATGTAGTACGCATACAATATAATTATAATAGTCAATAATTTTTTGATAAAATAACATATGATTTATGTGCTAAATAACGACCCATTTCAAGAATGTTTGCTAAAATTTGAGATTCTAAGTAAAGGAAAATAATAACCGCACGTAAATGTCTATTGGCAGGTCATTAAGGCATGCATTGGGAAAAGGGAGATATAAAGTCAACTTCCCAAATCTTTGCATGTTGTGTTTAGGAAATATTTGTGAAATTAAGCAAGAAGAAGAAAGGTATTTTTAAAAGAAACAATCTAAAAAAAAAAAAAAGAGAGAGAAAGAAACTCATTAGCAGGAAGAATGAACAAAAGAATAAGAAACATAAGAGAGCAAAACCAAAACTTTCTTTTTGTAAGGCAACATAGAAGCAACACGTCAGATGTTTGTAGATCACCTGGAAATTCTTTACCGCCACGAGTGGCCGAGGTCGTTAGGGTGCGGACTTGTGAGCGGGAGGTCGGGGGTTCGAATCCCACCAAGACCGTCCTCCCTGACTGCGGTTTTTTCCAGGTTTTCCTCAGTGCTCATAAATGGTAAATGCCGGGGAGGTACCCTAAACTTAGGCCTGGAACGATTCCTTCCTTAAAAGAAAGGAATCCCTTTCCCAATATATCATTTCATCTCAAGTATCATCAGTGTCCATTGTCTGTGGTGCCTATGTATCAAAAAACGGGCGTTAATCACTATTCATTCATTATATGGAAATTCTTTGTAACACAGTAAACTTTCCCTTACCACAGTATAGGAATTTCTAATTTAGTAACCATTGAAGTCATGACATTATTACGCTACAGTATTATTAAACTTATGAAATCCTTGAATGTAAACACCGCAAATGTACTCATAAGTTAAATAGTCAATGAAAAGTTAACAGATGAAAGCTAGAATAAGGTGAAAATCATTCGTTTAGGGGTCTAAGAAACCAATACAATATAGAAGAATGTTTTGGGGAGATGAAAGAATTTCGGGGACCTCTGTGGTAATGTTACTGCGGTTAATTGGTGATCTAATGTTTATATTATTGAGCACTGCTTGGGGAACGAAAATGTACGGAAACGCTACAGTATAATCCAATATTCCAGTATTTGAATTATTTAACAAAGATTGCTCTAAATCAACACAATTGACGCCTGCTTCGGTCATATTTCACAACATATAAAAAGCAGCAAAAACCAAATTACACAAAGTCGGCATATGCTAGTATCTGGAGCTTCTTCACCTCCATCTAAAATTACCCCGAAATAGCTTTATACCCCTCTTTCTCTATCTCTGTATCAAATCATTAACAACTTCACAGCTAAATGCTTTCTCTCTTACTTTATGCTTTGAAGCTGTACTAATGAGATGACATCGCTAATTAAAATATTAAAATATTACAAAGTATGTACATAATCAATTGCAGATATTATAATTAGTATTACGGTTAGTGTGTACAATTTATGTATATTCGTGTTAGTAGTTAAGTTATTTATGCATTGTATATTTTTGTGTATTTTTTGGGTAATAGAAAAGAAAATCTGTCGACAGACCTTTTAGAATAAATGCCAGACATTATACTCGTAGAGAGTGAATGGCTTTGTGTAATGGAGAATGAACAGATGGCCAGTCACTCTTTTTGCATGTCTCCTTTGTTAAAAGATTTTTTTATGTCGAAAAAGGGTCCCCTCTCTTTAGCTTCTGGTAAATTTCAGTTTAGTTGGATTCCAATAGGCAACCATAGGAGACAGATAGAAAATAGGGTGAAATTATAAGAGTGAAATAAACCAGATATCTAGACTTGTGGGAACCAAAGGGACAGAAATGTAAATCAGAGGCCTATGGAAGGTACAATTAGGAATCTGAGAATAAGTATATGCACGCCCCTCGGCGAATATGGAATAATTGTCGAAATTGTAGGGGGAGGAGATTTTTAATAAAATACAGAATTTTTGAGTGAGGGAAGCAGTGAGCGTGGAACCATCAGGTGAAGAAAGAATTAAGCTAGCGGTGAGTGGTAGCTGATACCTTTTTTATGGGAAGAGTCGAGCGATCTTAGAGTGTAGATGATTGTGATCCGAGAGAGTGAATTTTAACTATATAGAATAAAGTCATTTTGAACTATAGAAAGTGAAAGAGGAGGAGTGTTCTAATAGACAATCGGTTAGGCGAAGTGAGAAATAAAAACCGCTCAACAGAAACTTAGAAAAGCGATCCTTTATGTTAAACAAGTGACAAAAGGGAATAAATAGTGTCATCTCCAGTCTTGAACTTTTCTTATATATTTTCTAGTTCCCGACTATTTCCCCCCGTTAACCTGAAAAGGTAACAAAATTTCCAGCAATCTACCGACGATAACCGTGGCATCGCGACGTATCGAGACAGTGTAGGGAGAGAAGAAGAAGAACTTCATTGATTCTACAAATACTATTAGATCCTAATTAAGTAATTCTCTTCCATATATCTTCCTTCTTCCCCTCCCCATTAAATACCGTTGAAGCTTTCGATTTCCCATTCTGATGCAAGCCATGAAAGGAGAAGCACTTAACGTCTCTATATTCAGTTTCTTTCTTAGTAGAGACTGCCCGGTCTTAGAATGTGTTAATAATTAGGGGCATTCAAAGTATTCAATGCCTCTAAATTTATGTTAAGAAACCTTTATTTAGTAAGCACAATTAGTCCCCTCAGTTTAATTTTGTGCATGTTAATTGCTATTTCATGCTCATGCTTAGGATGCTCTGTCAATATCGTTTGTTTTTTTTCACTGTATTTTCTATTATTTAATGTTCGTTATTGTCTTCAATATATTTCTTAACAATTGATATATGTATAATTTTCTTGCCTTTTCCCCATGCATTTATCCATTAATTTATTTTATGTATTCCTTATTTTAACCTGGTTGAGTGTAAGAGGAAGCCTTTAGGCTTTAATTACGCTAGGTAAAATAAGCATTTATTATTGTTCTGGAATTTTGTGGAACTTTTCACAATATATATATATATATATCACGCTAATTAAGTGTTAGATATATAGTGACTATATATATCACGCTAATTAAGTGTTAGATATATAGTAACTATATATATCACGCTAATTAAGTGTTAGATATATGGTAACTAGAACAACATTTTATTTTTAACACATCGCACAGTCGTCTGTTTGTTAACTTTAAAAATAGCCATTGCTTTAAATGTTACATTTATCTAACATATTCGCGTGAGTCCACCTTATTCTAGAATCGTTCTTGGAGCTTCCAATCTGAAATAATCTTAATGTAACGTTATGAAAATTACTTGAATTCTAAAGTGATATTTCGATACACAGGCAATATATGGTTTTAATATTTTGTATCGTAAACTATTGAACTTATCACTGATTTAACGAACGAATGAATGAATGAGTGAATGAATGAATGAATGGTGTTTAACACCGTTTTTGCTACAGAGACACCACAGGCCATGGACACTGATGATACATGAGATGAAATGATATATTGGGAAAGGATTTATTTTTTTAAGGAAGGAATCGTTCCAGGCCTAAGTTTAGGGTACCTCCCCTAATTTGCCATTTATGAGCACTGAAGAAAACCTGGAAAAAACCTTAGCCAGGGAGGACGGTCCTGGCGGTATTCGAACCCAAGCGTCCCGCTCACGAGTCCGTGCCTTAACGACCTTGGCCACCTGTGGCAGCTCACTGATTTAGTTTTAAACCTTTTATAAAATTCAATCTACAAGAGGGCCTTGTTCTTGTGAAGACAGGAAGTTTACCTTTGATTCTGTTAGCAATATAAGCCGAAAACTTCTTTTTGTTTTTAGAATTTAGATAAAGTGCATACAACCATAACTACTAATATTACCAGCACCTATCATAGTAATATGAAACACATAAGGCCTCATCAAGGCATATTCAAGTCATAGAGTCAAACTTCTCAACCGCCTATGAATCTATTGTTTGCCATGTGTATCAAAATGCCCACTACACTGCAATTATCATGTTTGGTGATTCCCCTTTGTAAAATCACAATTTTTTGTAACATCAGCAAGTCCAACACTAGGCTTTCATGTATCACATGGATCTAAGTCACTACTAAGTTCATATTTAGCTTTCCCATCTTATGATAGCCCCCAGGGGCTCACTTATTGGTATCTGAATGAATAAATGAAAATGAAATGACGCTCCATTTGATGCCTTTTTCAGCAATTCAAAAATAGGTAACATAATTCTAGCTCTTTCAATACAAAACCGCCAGGAGCAACATCTACTATATACAAAATATAAAATGTATTGATACCGCATGCAAACAAATGGACAATCATAGATTTTCTAAATGGGTGCCTAAACCTATCAATATCTACTTATTTACACACTATTAAACTTACAAACACACACACACACACACACACACATATATATATATATATATATAAATTCACTGGCTCATCTGGGAAGGTGAATAATATTTAGTTATGAAAGAAGTATTAAAAGTGCACTTTATTTTGAGTGCTCACAAATAATAATAATAATAATAATAACAACAACATATGTATCATTTACTTCATCTGTTTGCGATGATCCTGTGTAGCAGTTCATCAAGCAGTTCAGTGATCGATATATGATGTATTGCTCTTTGTATTATAATTTAGAATGCAAACAGACTCACATAATATAAGCTGATCACTTTCTGTAATGTGTATGTTCTGCTTACACAAAGCTATTAATTATAATAAAGTATAGTGGATATTTTAACATACTAATATGCATAATGGAAAAATTAATGTCATATAATGGGCAGAGTACATGTCCAGTACTTTATTTGGTTTGGTTATATTTCCATTAAAGTAGATAGTCCCAAAGTTATATTATGATGTTCAAACTCTTTCCTTTATGGAAAGAAATTTTATTCTATTTTAATTTATGCTGTTTGTTTACAAGGAATTATGCACCTTGGAAACTGACACGAAGATGATATTTGCGACTTGTATGAACATATTATTTCATTAACTTGTGACTATCTGTTTATGCTTTGACCAACCTTACTTTTTCCTTAAATGATATACATAATAAGTGTTCTTTTTGGCAGGAATATTATATTTTTTTAAAAACATTAACTGCAATTGTATTTTAGGTAGTTCATACTAAAAGTAGAACTTCTAAAACAACAAGACACCCAAACTAAAATCTGGATTTTGCAACACCCAGGAATATAAAATTTTTATAACGCTCCGGTGTTATTAGCTTTAGTTAAAACCGAGATATGATACATTTTTTGAATGGTGTGTAACGCCATTTTTTACTACTGAGGCACCACGGGCGGTGAACACTGGTGATACATGAAATGGAATTGGGAAAGGATTTTTTTTAAGGAAGGAAACTTTCCAGGCCTAAGTTTAGGGTGCCTCCCCGGCATTTGCGATTTATGAGGACTGAGGTAAACCTGGAAAAACCTCAGACAGGGAGGACGGCTATGGTGGGATTGAAACCCCAGACCTCCCGCTCACGAGTCCTCGCCTTAACGTCCTCGGCCAACCGTGAGATATGATCATGATTAAGATATTTATGCAAATGCAAATTACATAATAAATGCATTATATGGATTTTATTGTTTATATAATAGTACTGCTATTATTACTTTCATTTATTTTTTACATTCCATTTGAAATCGTACCATAATGCAATTAAATATTACACATAATTAGTATAAAACTGATTTCTAAGATTTATTTGCATTGGCAATCACTATGGCACCCCCTTTGAACCATATCCGGCCAAAGATAAATAATAGTTGATCTCATTATTGCGCATGCGCATCTGCATATTAAAGGTTCTTTTAGAGGGAGAAAATTACAATTTCAAACAATAAATTAATATTTAAGGGAGCTTGGTACCATAATTTTACAGGGGGAGTCCGTACCATAAATGGAACAAAATGCTTAATATCATTTAGGCCATTAACTTTCTGTTTGGCAGAATAAAAAGATTTGCCTCAGTTTTCAAATGTTGTAATTGGCTAATGCGTTGGAATTTATACATTCCGAATATATAATAATATATATATATATATATATATATATACAAATAGAAATTGAACAAACGATGTCCTTTGTTTATAGTTCGAAACATATTGATGTAAGTCCACCTGAAAATTTTATGAGGATCACTTATTTCGTAAAATTAGTTCTACAATTACTAAGCTGAATTTGAATTTTATTGATATAAACAAAAATTTAGAAAGGGAGCAGCGCTAGTTATGAACTTGTTTTCGCAGTAAGGCTAGTAAACAAATATATACGGAGTATGTGCAATTAGTGCATTCTAAATTTATAAGTTAATCACGGAAAACATCAAGCAGCATTGTCACATGTCCCGAGATAAAATATTTTTTTGTTGAAAAATTAAAGAGACAGGGAAAAAGAAAAAAGGGAATTTAACTTATTTTCCCCTTTGTTAAACTCTATTACCAGCTTTATTTATTGCATTGACTTTTCTTCAACCTTGTATGAAAATGTAATAATGGTAATAAATAAAAGTTTACTTTGTACTGTAACCCAAACAAAATACATTTAGAAATTATTAATCAAGGCTGTTATATTAGTAACATTATGCAGGATTTATGCAAACTTCTTCCATGCTTCTTCTACTGATAAATACACAAATACGAGGTAAAGTCATAAGTCATGACAGTTTTTTTCCCCTTGCGAACAAGGACTACCCGAAAAATCTAAGATATACATGGCATTTACCACCAAATGGTGCCAACAACGGAGGGCTGGATGTACGTGACCGTCTTAGGGAAAAAGCAAAACATAGGCTAGTGGACAACATTAGTCTATTATGGCATGAGGAAAAGTTACACAAACCTACTTTCACAAGGTTGCAAATATGTCACAGGAGGGATCTCCCAGGTAGTCCAAGATATTTAGCAGCCTTTGAAGTAGTCTTCAAGCACATCGACGGTTGCCAGCGATGCGGAAGGCACTGTATACCCTCTGCTGCATGAGAGTTGGTAACTTGAGCCACCTCGCGTTGAAATACTCTGAAAATGTCCGCTTTGTTAGCAAAACGTTTTCCAGGCAATGGCTGCATACTTTAGGGATAAGATCATAATTTCAAGGACTGTGATAGGACGAATGTGGTGGATGTGGAAGAATTTCTCATTTCCACCGCTGTAAAAGACACTTGACACTTTCGGCTGTGTGAGCTGTGGGGTTATAGTGGAGAATAATTTGGTTGTTCAAAAATTTTGGTCATTTAGTGCGTACGGCATGCGCGATTGTGACAAAACCATATAATATAGGGCAGTCACAGTGGTTCCCTAACGCGCTGGATGTCACACAAGCACACTTTGATTGTCTTACACCGGAATAATAATGCTTTTTGTTGGTGAAGGAGTTTGGCAAAACTTGTTTGTGTGATGATGTTTTTGCGTGTGACTCAGGGTGACGCTATTCACTAGACTGTCACTTGAGTTCTGGTTCGTAAGCCTTTGCCCACGTTTCAAAAATTGCAATGATGCGATTCAACATGGCATCTCGTTCTTCCTGAAATCTCTCCAGATTGATGCGACAAGTTTCGTAGCGAGTCCACTTCTGTATCTCACTTAATTGATGTGACACTCAGTTTTGCACACATTTTCCGCATGTTCAGGTCCTCCCGTAAAATGCGATATACCGTTTTTTGCCGGGATTACTGTTTGCTATTCTAATTTCACAAGTGTCCAGCGCCTATCATTTCGTAAGCAGTATTCCACCACCATCGCCTGTACATACTTGCCTGTGGACACAGGACTTCCACTGGGAGGCAGATTGGCTGTCGACATACTGCTCCGTTTGAAGGCCCCTGTTCTCATCACTTTTCGTTGGGCAGGGTACGCGCATCCGGCGCTTACCGTAGTTGTGTGGCATTTTCGTGCATTCCTACCGGGGAGAAATACTATTTTCACATACGCACATTATTAACTGTTCGTGACCTAAATTCCTGACTATTGTCGCACATTTACTAAGACACGCGCTTCTGCTCACATACAACAACTGGTGGTTTTATTCAAAAGTACATTCCATGAGCTTTCAGTCGTATATCATGGTTTCTCTTGTTGTTCATAAGAAAAAAATAGTTGTCATGGTTTATGACTTATTCCTTGCCCCATTTCTTCGAAAAAAGGAATGATTTAGAATTACTGGAATAAATTTAACTTATCATAAATATAATTTATAAACATTACGGACTGTCTAAAGTAGATTATGATACACGTTAAAAATCTTTTTAATGAGTACTCAAAATAAACTGTCACTTAATATTTGTGTCATAAATAACAGACGATCAATTTACCAGATAAGCCTGTAATATTATATTTATGTGTGGATTTCAAATTTTAAAATGCTGAGTAAATAAATAAACATTGATGGGCTCAGGTACTGATTTACAAAATGAAGAAAAATTATGATGATATGATTAGTCGTTCAATATTCCTGGTTCTGGTATGTTCAATAGAAGATGTTATGCCTGATGGTTTCCTCCGCCGAACCCTTCCTTAGTTTGAAATACAAAAGGATAAAAGATTCTTTTGTCGGGTAACGAAACTTCTGCCCAGGGAATACTTAGGAGTTCGCAGTAAGAAAAAAAATATGGCCTTAAGGGGACAGTATTTGAACAAAATAAGATATAACAAAAATTTAAAAGGAAATGAAAATGTCAAAACGAAGACGAAAATGTTTTAACATCGGGAAGCCGGGGGTGCAAAGTATTATACCGCCTATACAAGCACAAGTTTGCTAAAGTAAATGCGTGCAATATATCTGAGAACGTTTGGCAATCTATAACTAAGGGAGCAAAAAGATGTTACTTTGGAAATCAACATATAAGGAAAGTGCCAAAATTTATGACAGGCTGTTCTTGGAAAACTCAGGCTTGTGGAAAGACATTGTAGATCAGAAGGGGAAAATAATTTTAGCCAATGGGCATCGAATTAAAATCAACGAATGAGAAGAACTTAGCATACAATACATATTTTAAGATAGCCAATGGTGAGCATATAACACGGGAATAGGATAACAAACGAAGGAATTTAATATAGCGAGAGGCGTGGCGTTGTTGTAGAAAACTGGAGCACAGGATCAGAAGTTGGTCATTTTTCTAAAGTCAGTCTAACCATTCTAAGGTCAGTCTAAGTCATTTTAAATTCAGTCTGGGTCGGTCTAAGGCATTCTAAGCGTTCTAAGTCATTTAGGTCACTCCAATGCACTCTATGTCATTCTAAGTCATTCTAAGTCATTTTTAGATTATTCTTGATTATTATTCTAGACTGTTTTATTCATGAGTTTTGGGCAGTTAGAAGTGGGAGTTAATAGTGAGAGATTTTCAGCAGTGATCGGTGAGAGATAGTTCGTAGGAAGTCCTGAGAAGAATAATTAGTTAGCAGCGAATAGTGAAGTCAGCGACGAGCAGTTAGGAAGTAACCTCTAGTATTTATCTTATATGTGAATAAAATATTTGGAACAAGTTAACCTGGTGTATCTATTGGGCAATACATTTCTCGTTCCAGTGGATCTAAACTCAACCATAAAACACTCCAGAGGACCCTGAGATTGAGTCACAGCGAGCAGCCGGGGAAACATTTGAGACCACGACCAGCAGTCAACAACATACTCCCACGCCACCTCCTTTACTTCGGCTCCATATGTCATCCCAACGTGGGGCTATAATTATATTTTGATGATAAAATTACTCCCCGCCTATACTTAATGCGGCTCCAATCGTAATAGGCAATATTTTTAAGATCTGAGGAAACTTGGATTTTCTCTGGGTTCTGAAACTATCAAACTAGTTCTGCATATTGAAAACCGATTGTATGGTTCCGTGTGTGATTTGTTATGATTTGTGTTCTTATTTTAAAAGAGCCACGATTTGAAATAAGCTCCTGATTGCAATAATCCCTTGCTGAATTATCCGTGAAAAGGGAATGTCAGGAAGGTTTAAGTACCGAGGAGTTCTCACGCATTTGCGCTATCATTAAATAAGTTCATTTGTCGTTCCAAATAGCAATCACAACAGTATCGAGCGAGGTGGATCAGGCGATAATGCTTGGGACTTGCATTCGGTAGGTCCCGGGCTCCAATCTCTTGGGGGGCGGACATTCTGATCTTATCGATTGGTTTTTTCGTGATTTTCGCTGGTCGCTTAAGTAAATGTTGGGATTAACATTTGCTTACTAAGAATGTTCCTCTCTCCCATTTCATTTCATCTCATTCTCCTAGTTTTATTATAGGGTCATAAGTGATAGGGAGAGGTGAGCTGGTGCGACAGGACCGTGGCTTGCGCTCTAAAAGGTTTTTCTAGGGCACTTAACATGGAATCAGTCCTTATGAACTCTTTGAACTACTTGGAGGGTGGCTTGCAGGAGTTCAGGCGTTCTACCTGTAAACAATAATATGAACTTCTTTATCTTTGTGCCTTACTGCCCGGCGTCTCGCCAAATTCATCCGTTACGCCTGGAGGTGCCCCATTGTAGGATGCGAACGTATTCGATAGTCTAATGTGATAAATGGAAGAGGAATTTGTAGATTCAAGGGATAATTCACAAATTGATGTCGATTTCCTCTTCTCCTGCTGGCTATCGAATATCGCCGTGCCAAGCTAACGTCAGTGGATTGCTGGAATTTTATGACCTTCTCAGACCTATGGGAGAGAACTGGGAATTGTGCAAAGTACGAACACGAATCGTAGAGTTTACTATAACACAATTTATTTATATTTAAGTAATTTATCTTTCAAAGGCCGCCTTTAAGTTCTGAGAATATTAATGAGTGTTGGCAATTAATCTGATGGATTCTGGTCTATCACTGCCCGGTAATTGCACTAAATCTTTCACCGTACCACGGTTCTTCTCTTTGTACACTATTTTCAAGATGACTCCCTGTTAACAGTTTCCGTCTTTCTCCTCAAACTCCCCGATCGACTGCCCATTTTAGCATTTATTCCCTATGTTTTTCTCCTGGGCTTCGTCACGTAATGTTGGTTACAATTTATGACACCCATAAGGTTCTGTTGCATCAATAGGGTTTTATTGCCCGGCCTCTCCTGCATTTTAACAAAAAACTAACCCTTCTGTTCGTTCATACAATGCCCAGGGACCTGACCCAGTGATTTTCACACTCTTAGAGACGACCTTTCTTATACAAGGCTTCATACAAAACATACAAAAGAGGTATAGGATCATCTGGTTCTTATTGTCTCGTTCGCAAAACACGCTTCCTGGTTTATGTCTAAAAGCTTTGTAAACAAGTTGTTCTAATACTCAGGATATACGCAAAATAACTTAAACTATTAATATGCAGACATATAAACTATATAAATTGATTATATTAGGATTTATAATACATTTAATAATTATGCTAATACCAGTAATATAGAGATGGAGGTTGAAGTCATTTTATATTGCCTCAAGGAACAGGCACAAACGATTAAACCTTGAGCAAGAATATCCTGCTCTGTTCGTAACAATTGAATTCAATCCAATCCAATGACAACAGTTATGAGACATTAAAATTTAAAAATAAAGCAATATATGTGTACCATCATCATATCCGCTTTTGTCATAAAATAACAGCCTATTTACTTTCTGGTGGATTCTATTGATTCTAGGTTATTTTAATTGACAATAAAAAGTGAAATATTTCAGCTATTATTATTTGTTTCATTTTATTAAATCTATTAAATTCCCATAGGAGGTTATAGTACTAGGCAAATCATCTGTTAATAATTTTCGTTCTTGATGAAGTTATACCCAAATTCTCTCTTGGTATCTTACAACGCCATTAGTCATTTTTTGGCCAACCTCTCTAAATGACTTCCGATTCGTTTAAGTTTGTAGAAGCAGATCATATGGACACAAAACTTCAATTACTTTAGAGTTATTATCTATCTACAAGCATATAGTTACTACCTTTTCTCACAAACGTTATCTAGTGTTTAGGGTTTTCAAATACTTTATATGTGCTTGTTGTATAAGTTGAGACAAAGAAGAACACACAAATCATTATTCCTATAGCGTTTCATATGACACACTTTTTATGCTTGCGTATGTACACAATGGAACGTTTGCCTTACCAAACATAATATCCACACAAAATTCAATTGAATGTCAGTAAGTGCATTCATATATCAAGGGTTTGCTCGCAAAAGAGAAACTACGTAGAGGCAACAAAATTATCCAAAAAAGTATCAAAATATAATTATAGTCTTAAGCCTATCAAACCTTAATTAATTAATAATATTAGTATTGCTAATACATGATGTAAGATTTGAGTTCCCTGTTATCACTAATTTAATTGAGTGGCGTAAATAAGTACTGCTTTTATAACTAAGAAAATATAGTCATAAACTTGACATGTGAGCAATTTGTCTTCCTGCCAAGTTCATGTACTTCGTTATTTTTAAACTCTTAATCTCATACCATAATACAGAACAAACAACAGCGTCTTGGGCTAGAAGCTATATTTGTATATAAATAAGGGTAGGTCTCACTCACTTGAACAGGCTCAGAGATCAGCTGAGTTATTTCTACAATACTCTTGGGGGAACCTTGTCCAAAAGGATGATTCGGGCTTTTCATTCGTGTAAGTGTATTGAAAATAATTTCGAAAATACTTAAACAATCAGTAGACTCTCCACACTGACCTGTTTTAGGAGCACTTTACACAGTGACAGAAAAAACTCTGCTAACTTATATTTATATTGCATTTAATGCACAGCATAGTTTGATAAATTGACCACTAGGTGTAATTTTGTTAAATTGGTGGTCACAGAAACGCAGAAGGTATATTGTAAACTGGAAGTTCATTAACTAGTTAATAGTCATAGTTCAAAGTTCAAGCTGAATATGAGAAGAATCCACCGTGTGTGGTATGCGCAATTTAAATATTCTGGTTGTCTATTCAAGAGAAAATCAGCTGCACACCCATCTATATCTGCATTAAACGTGGACCGTGTGTGACAATGCTACCAACATAACCCTAATACATCTACATTAGACTATTTGTAATAAGTAAAAACTGTAACAGTTGATAGGTATGTTAGTGTTTATTATTTCATGATAGCTTTATTACTGTTTTTGCACTTACATTGATAAAACTTAGAAGAAGATTTTACTAACTTTGTTTGAAATGAGCAAAATTTATCCCAAGATCTTCTGGGTATACGGACAAAGGATAATTCCGAAAGTTAAGCTATTTATGGTATTTGTGCGAAGGAGGTTTAAATTCCGTGAAAGCCAAATATATGGTTAATCTGTTCTCCAAACTGGACTATTAGTTTTCATAAAATATCTAAACTTACTCTAGATTTCTCAAATTACGTTGCTTGGCTAGACATATAATGAAATAAATGTTTGCTCTATCTAAAATATTTATCATTGTAGCTCATGTAGGCTAAGCAAAAATATCATTTTATATAAATTTAAAGAAATTGTATAAACTGAATACACGAACGAATAACTTAAGTATTTTTCCCAAAATATAAACTATATAATTATCTTTAGAAACCAGCATCCTGCATAAGATAATAGATAAACTCAAACAAGAACTGTGAATCACACACTGTAAAACAATTCCAACGTTATAAGACATTTATCCTGATGGTGTTCATGAGATATTGTCTTCGCTTCTTTCTGTAAATCCGTAACTGCATTTTGTGTAAATAGCCTGCATTGAAGAAATACTGGACAATACTGCATTAGTAGCTATGTAATAGCGCTTGCATCACAGGATGACTGTGGGAAGTTGTAATGCAAGGAATGTATTTGTAACACGTGTTTATTATTTCAATTTTATTTTGCTAATGGATAACAGAGAAATTCAGAAATAAATTAAAACGTCTCGACAAAAGGAGTTGAGCTTTTGTATTCTACGATAATAAACACCATCATCCCTAATTCCTTTTGGGGGGTCGTTGCAATTATAACGCATGAGTAAGATCCTCCACCAAGATGATGATCTGGCCTCCTGTGAAATCTGTGCCCAAGGACAAACTGAAATCTGGGTACGTTTTCTCCAGGTGCTAGTCGTTTTGCCAAATGCCCTTTTGTGACTCATACACTGTTCATTATTTTGCGTAATATATGACTGCAGTTATTCTTCCTGCCTGATATCAATAAACTGCGCAGTAGGTCTCAACGAGTCTATCTCACTCTGCTACAAAAACGGAAAGGTGTGGGATTGGCTGTTTTCATAGCCTGCAGGTAAGAATGTATTCCCAACATCATGTGTGTGACGACTTTCTCACTTTTTAAATCCCCGGGGAAGCATACATGAAGCAAAAAATCGAACTGTAACAAACATTCCTGCACCAAGGGAGAACGGAATTTCACCGTTGATTGGATATCGCCATTGCTTTCCGTTATTCATAATAGAGGGACACTTTTCAGCTCTTAGCAGACCCTAGAGTTAGGGAATATATGTTTCAACTTTATTAGCGCTCCAAAACAGACAATATCAGAAGCAAATATGGACAAAAGTCGTAACTTAAGTATGCGTTTTTTCTGGACGGCCCGATACTTGTCAAATAATAATAATAATAATAATAATAATAATAATAATAATAATAATAATAATTATTATTGTTGTTGTTATATAACATACCAAATTTAATACGACTAATACTTTACCTGTCACGTTTAAATGAATCTTTAGTTAGTAGAAAGTAAGTTAATTATCGCTAAAATCTACAACTATGTGGTAATTAAAACGTATTTGCAAGTGAAATATTGAAACGAACAAATATAGTTTTATTTGATTAGTATGAATTTACCAAATTCCTGAGTCCTAATGTCTGCTGAAAATCGTCGCCTATGGTGCACACTTAAAGTAGTTGAAACGTCTGTTCTTGACGGCCTTCCAAACTCCTCTATCTTTCCTTTATCTCTACATTGTGGCTTTGAACAAAGAAGGTAGGGCGTTGATTGGAAGCGATATTGCAGTTCTTTGTCTAAGTTTTCGTAGGAACGACAGAAGAATAATTAAAAGAGAAAATCTACAAACAAAACCTAGAAGGAAAAATAACAAAAAAAAAAAAAAAAAAAAAAAAATTACGAAAATGTAAAATTTAAATTCAAAATGAGATATAGAGATAAAGTCACACTTCACCATGTTGTTGAGGTATCAGCAAAAAATTGAGTTTCTTCATGAAAACAGGAAAGATATTTACAGGATTTCATTCAGTAACAGAGAAAAGGCTATCTAGTGGTAGCCAGAGCCTCAAATGCCAGGATTTGGGTCATATAGCCAAATACTGTCAAATGGAAAAAATCACCTGTGCATGCAGAAGATCACACAATAACTGAATGCGAAAAGAAATCACTTCCGTCCATACGTATACCTTACATGAAAAGGAAGAAGAGGTGCCCAGGGAAAAAGAACTGCATAACTTACAAAATGTTCCGGGAAAGATTAATTTCAAGAATTAACATGGATTGTAAGAACAGAAAGTAAGGGTGAAGATCAAACGAAAAAGCAGAAAAAAAAACAAGCAGGCTAAAAAGAAACGCAATTAGAGCTTTCTTATATAGGTGGAAATTAAAATGTAACAAAAGGAAAGTAGCAGTACAAACAGACGAAACTCTACTGTAACGCATTCCCATATAAAAAACGAAAGAAGAGAAAGAAGAAGTAACAAAGCAAACAAACAGTTAAAGATTAATTGCTGTTGATTATAATGCCTTGAGGACGGAAAATGAAATAACGGAAAAAGAAAGAGCTGAAGAAGAAAGGAAAAATGATATTATGAAGAATGCCCTCAATAAGATTAAGAATAAAAAGAGGAGAGAAAAAGAAAAAGATATTTTAACAAAGGAAGTAGAGTAATGTAAAAAGAAGACAGAAAAAAGTAAGTAGTTATTCTATGCCTAGAGCACGACCAATAGTTTTAATAGTTAAATTCGGATAAATATTTTTATAATTAACTGTACTCTCTGAATTAAATTTATTTATTAAAAAAACTACAACACCTTTAAAAAGCGAAAATAATGTCCCCCACCTCTGCTATCCATCAGTTTGAATGAGGAGATGAAATAGATAAACCAAGATGTAAAGAAATTAGAAACCGTGATAAGAGATAAATCAAAACTAATATAACGGATCCAGGGAAATTTACGAAAACTTTGAACCAACTCTTAAGTGTAACAGGTTGGAAGAAAGAAATGTATTAAGGAGAGCATTAAGACTTATTATAAGGAAGATTTTCCGTAAAGAAAACAAAATCACCTTTCAAATACCAGAAGCTGTAGATACAATAGAGATAAAAACACCCATTTACCTTCAGACCGAATTATATCCTGGAACTTTTACATCTAACTTTAAAAGAAGGCAGGAAGTTTTAGATTTAGAAGAGGTATACAAAAGTTTCGTAATGCGCCATGTTAGAATAACTATTGATTTTCAACAAAAATGACCAAAAAGTCATATTCATACCATACACAATGAACGGAACAAATATTAAAATACAGAAAAAGCACGGAATAGAAAAGAGTAATGGTTCAGGAGAAATGAGTCAATATGATAGCTGGTATACCAAAACTAACAAGGGAGATATATCAAACCTCACTACAATTGATGGATGTAATTAACTTTATCAAAATAGGGCAAGTGAACGCTCAAAGAAGTAAACTGGTCATGTTGTAGTTGTGAAGGCTATCAGAAGAACTGCAGTTTGATATTCTGTGGATACAGGAACCGTATTGTATAAACGGCAAGCCAGCATATGTATCGGCGAATTTTAGTCCTATAATAGAGAAATAAAATCCTCTGGTAACAGTAGTAGTTATAAATTCGGAATTTCAAGTTTTGAAAATAACACAACTAAGTGACACACATACATAGTAGCAAACTGATTAGAAATAACACTAAGAAGGAAAAAATGTGTACTAGTGAACCAGTATTTTCAGTTTAGCGAACGCATGGCACATTATATAAATGTAATAAGATATATTGAAAATGGTTATAATAATTCTCCAGTAATATATATGATGGATGCTAATGCACACTCCCAATGATGGAATAGCAACTAAAGGACAAAACGGGAGAACTACTGAAGGAGGCAATAGCGGAGATAACGTTAAGTATAATAGAACAAACGATGGAACCCACCCACTTACAATAATTGAGTTGGAGCTACATCCAACAATAATATAATTCATTTCGAAGGAAAAATTAATACAAATCTAGTACAAAGATGGAATAAGAATAAAAGGCCCTACAATATAAAGAAAGCAAATTGAGAGAAACTAAAAACGGAAGTTATGTTGTCTACAATGCCTCAACCTCAAAATGACGTTAATAACAAAGCATTAGAACTAACCAAAGCCATGCAAAAGATATGAAGAGTAGCATACGCAGAACTAATAAAAATCCAATACTTCATTAATATGTTGGAACAATAAGCTGTTAAAATTAAGAATATTAGTTTGAAAAACTAGAAAAATTTATCAGAAATCTTTCATTGCCTCAGAAAGAGAAAGTAACTTAAATAAATATAGATAAATCAGGAAAAAATAAAAGGAAAATATGGAAGAATATCGCAAAGGTGCATGGAAAAAATTTGTAGTGTTCAACCTTTCCAACAATATATGAAGTACATCTTATAAACTAATAACGGAGAGAGTAAAAGCCCGGGAGGTAATATCAACTCTGTAGCCGAAATTAAGGCTACCATTATTAAATTAATAAATTGAGGGTGCATAGTTATATTTATAAAAGCAGGACATTTATTATGTATGTATAATAAAATAATTTAGAGATAAGTTTAACAGGGATTGATATAATTAAAACTGGTACTTATATGAATGTCATTTGGCAGGTAACTGTAATTAGAGGTACTGTATACATTGGCTGGAGCCACATGTAGATAAACGTGTTGGAAAGAGACAGAGATATTCATTGTACCCTTACTGACGGCTCGTGTGCTGACTCTTTCCTTAGACTGGGCTGTGAGATACAAAGGGGAAAGCGATTCCTTTGTCAGGTCACGAAATTTCTGTCCATGTGAATATTTAGGGATGAAATTCGTAGTAGGAAATTCGTAGTAAGAAAATAAAATTTAACAGTCACGCGTCTAGCCTGCGGATGGAAAATCATCGGCAAAGATGAACAAACTAGGAAATGGCCGTAACGGGACAGAGTTTGAACAAATAAGATATAGCAATAATTTTAAAATGGAATGGAAATGTCAGAATAGAGACGAAAATGTTTCATTAGAGGCAGGCCGGGAGTACAAAGTGTTATGCCCTCTATTCAAGAGCGAGTGTGCGAAAGTAAATAGGAAAATGCGTGCGTTATCCATAAGAACATTTGGCAATCTATAACTAAGGGAGAAAAAAGATGTTACTTTAGAAATCAGGCATGTAAGGAAGATGCCCGAAGGTGTGCAGGATATAGTGTAGGTCAAAAGAGGGGAAACAATTTTAGCTAATGGTCATGGAATAAAAATCAACGAATGAGGAGAACTTGGCGATACAATAAATACTTTAATATAGCCAATGGTGAACATATAACTCGGGAACAGAATAATAAACGAGGGAATTTAATTAGCGAAAGGCGTGGCGATGATAGAGAAAAACAGGGTACATGATTATTCTTGATTTTTTGGGCAGTTAGAAGTTAGGAGTTAACAGAGGGACATTTTTGAGCAGTGAGTTGTGAGAGAGAGTTCCTAGGAAATCATGAGAAGAATATTTTGCTAGCAGTTAGTAGTGAAGGGAAGGCAACTGAGACAACGGTCATTGGTAAAGGCAGTAGTGATAGGAATAAAAGATTGGTGAAAAATGTACGAGATTAAAGTGGACGACAGAGTATCAGTTTAACAAAGTAATGGCAATGTCTTAGACGGTGACGAGCAGTCAGGAAGTAAGCACCAGTATTTGTAGATTTGAATAAACTATTTGGAAGTAGTCATTAGCGTATTTTTGGGCGATACATTTCATGTTCCTGTGGATCTAAATTGATCCACAAAACACCCCAGAGGACCGTGAGATCCAACCCAACAGAATTGGAGCAGACGTCACAGCGAGCAGCCGGGGAAACAACGAGAACACGACCAGTCGTCAACAACATAACCACATCCACCATTCACACCTAACCGAATCCCTCTCCTTAGTAAACCCCACTCCATCTGACACTACTAACGTGGGGCATTGATATCAAACTTATGCCCCCGCAATCCAAATACTGCAGCAACTCTGGATAAAGGGAATGACAAAATGACTAAATTGGATAGATTCTATAAATTTCATACTTCTAAAACTACTACCTAATGAAAACTATAACCCAGAACACAGTAAATTAAGAAAAGAGCTCATTATTGAAAAAAATAGTTGACGGTGTCCTTTATTCCTACCATGAAGTTGAAATAAGAAAAACTATAAAGGAATTAAAGAAGAACAAATCATCTGCACCGGACTAAATAAAGTCCGAAGGGTTACAACAGTTAGAAGATAAAATTTAATCCTTACCTATGTCAACTATTTAATAACTGTCTATGGCAGGGAAGGATATATTATTGCTGGAAAGAAGCGAATGTCATAATTCTAAACAAAGGGACTGATAAAGATCCCATGCAACCAAAATACTATAGGCCTATCTCCTTACTAAATGTTTTGGGCAAAATTCCAGAAACACTATTGAGCAAAAGAGTCAATGAATATAGATCAATGATGGGTATGAATATGAATAAGTATGAATTTAGAAAAGGCAAGTCAACATGGGATGCCATTAACAAAGCAATAGAGACTGCAAAAACAACTGATAACAATACGTAATAGCAATATTTTTCGATATTGCCGGGTTGTTTAAAATTTTAGGAAGAAGAAATAACCAAAATGCTCTTATAATTCGTTAACAGATTATTGTAAAAGCAGAAAAGCATGTTAAAGGTGCAAACCAGGCCATTACCAAGGAAATCACCAAAGAATGCCCGCAAGGATCAATTTTAGAGCTGATATTATGAGGAATATTTTTGGAATCTTCAATAGAGAAATGAACGATTTGATAGTATAAAAGAGATTATTGCATATGCAGATGATTTACTAATATTAATAGAAGGAAACAGTGGAAAGGAATCAGAAGGGAGATGGAATATAATAACTGATCATGTAAACAATTGGTGCAATAAAGTAAAATTGGAAACAGAAGTCATCAAATATGTTGTTAAAAGGAAAGTTAAACAGAAACTGGACTATTAAAATATAAATAATAACATAAAAACAAACATTAAATGAATATCTAGGCATCTATTTAGATGAAAATTTAAACTTTAAGAAATGTGTAGAAGATACAAGAACTACAGGAGAAAAAGTTACGTTTCAGTTGGCCAATATTGGACAGAGACATTTTAATATAAAAGCTGATGTTATAATCATATATCACAATGGCATCTTCTGCCATATTAAGCTATGGATGAGGAGTCTGGCGGTAAAAGGCACGTCAGATATTTTAATGTGTACTTAAAGGTGCTCCCAAAGAAAAATCCTATTAATATGCACAGAATCATTTTCTGCATCCCAATGGGTTTATTACTAATCTTGGGTATATGTACAATTGACTATTTTATGCAATTAAGAGCTGTCTCTTATTGGCTTAAAACAAAATAATTAAAAAATAATGGACATTATTTGAATAAATTGCAGGAAAAAAAAAAGAAAAAGAAATCAAAGCTTCTTTATTACAAATATGGCAACAAGAATGGGACGAAATAAAAGAAGGTAGTAGAGTGTATGAAATCTTCCCATACATAAAGGAAAGAATATATTCAAACACCCCAGTAATGTTTTAATACATTATGTGATAGAACACGATTCATATGGTTCATAATTACAAATATTTAAATTAAAAGGAAACAACATATGCACGATTTGTAACGTGATCGACACAACGGAACATGTTTCATTCGAATGTTATAGATACCAGCCAATTATAGGTGAGGAAAGACGGCTACTTGCTGGGAAATACATTTGGAACATCATGTGAGATCAAAGTGATTTTAGAGTAGTGAACGATTTAACAAATAAAATATCGTACAAAGTGGCATAAGAATATAATAACCAGCAAAAATAAAATAAGAGAGAAAATTCATTGGTCAGAAAACATATATTCCCCTAGGAGATCCCACAGAAACAGAGAAAGGCAAGAAAGAAACATACAAGCAGAGTCAGTTGAAGACCAAGAAGACGGGGAAGACAACACCCAACTTGAATCAGAGGCAGGAAGCAGAACTAACAAATGATGAGAATAGTAGTGGTCTTCGGGCGGAAAGGAAGCAGCTGATAGAAGAAGGGATAGACCAAGAACAAAAGGAGGAAAATATAACGTACAGATAAAATTTGAAAATTAGTAGAAGAAGGAAAAAGAGAAGAGAAGGATCTGCGCTGTCAGCACACCATGGTCCACTATAATTAATACTTGAGACCTAATTAATGTTCAGGTCCTGTTGCCTGGAATTCCGGCGGTGAGCAGCCCGGATACCGACAGTTAGCAGATGTGAAGAGCATTAGCAGATTATTAGATATGAATATTTTTATATTTAACTATATAAAATTGTAAATGAATTAATGGTTAATGTAATAATTACTTCTAGGTACCAGTAGGTTGTAGGTTAAAATTGCCGTAGTACTGGATTCTAGTACCCGTTTGGTTTTTTCTTTTCTTTGAAGCTTTAGCTGTGTTTATTTATAGTATTAGTAATGTAGCTTTTAAAATCTGTAGTGTAAATTGTAATTTAAATTGTATTGATTGTATACATAAATTCAAAAGGAACAAATAAAAGTAATCTGAAATATTATGGTCTGATATAGCATCTAGTTATCAGTATATAATCATTGCAGAATAAAATTAATCAAAATTTAGCTCTTTGTCTAACTTCAGACAACTCACCCCTAAAGTTGAATCATTATATGTAGTGCGTTACTCTTTCTTTTTCGTATCTAAATCAAAACTATCATAAAGTGTAATACTGAACGGAGGAAATGTAACAGCCACTGCATTCGTCATTATATTCGGGGCGTTTGAGAGTGCTGAATTACTAGAGTTACTTTTGAGCTAAACAATTAAAATGTTTAACGATTATACTCCATATAAAGACCGTAGAAACAGTTTATCCAACTGCAGACCTGCGTTCAAGGGAAACTACCTAAACTTTTCTACATACACTTTGTACATAGAGTAACGCCATGTAATTGAGCAACACGAAGGAAGAGGAAATTCTCCTTTGATTTAGAGCCATTTAACCATAAAGTAAATGGGAAACATACATCTGTAACTACGAAATGCTTAAAGAGAACCAGAAGAAAGAAGTGGATTCTCTCCTGATAAATGAGCTTGAATTGAATACTTAGGTACTTCCAGAGTTTTTACATAAGGCAATGTTCATAATTTCTGGAAACTATTTGCCTGATATTATGAAATTAAGAGCGACAGCATTATGAAATTATGCAAAGCTTAAGTTTAAGTTTAAGTTTAACCGCTGTTGGCAATACATTATTCATTAGCATATATCAGTAATTTTCAAACTTTTGTATGCTTACTGTCCGAAGTTAAAGTAAAAGTTTAAATGATATATTTTAAGTTCATTGCATGCACGTTATCTTGAGTATAGATTCTGTTTCGCGTTCTTTGGGCCAACTTGCTTATGTTCCTACCATCTTACTGGAATTATACAAACTGTGACACCCAAGAACTTGAAAATAATGGTAACGCTTATCGTAATTCTTCATATATTAATTAAAGCAAGCCTCTTGTCATTTCTCCTTATCTATCACTCAGTCATTGTTTAGCTATCCTTATTTCAAGGCACTGAAGTACTGAAAGTATATATTTGCATTGAATAATTATCTTTATTGGAATTAAAAGTTTAAGTAAAACCAATTGAAATGAAACATCGT
Organism: Metallyticus violacea; assembly: GCA_030762175.1. Taxonomy (NCBI): domain Eukaryota; kingdom Metazoa; phylum Arthropoda; class Insecta; order Mantodea; family Metallyticidae; genus Metallyticus; species Metallyticus violacea. The sequence goes on from CM060846.1 coordinate 131,846,309, forward strand.
AATGTGCTTTTAAGAAAACGATAGTAAAAGTGATTGCAGACAAGCACAGACTACGTAGTTTTGTCAAAACTAATATTATCCCCGCACTTTATCGTTTTGATATACTTATAGCGGTTGAGGAAAAAATAATCTTCTGTAATTATCAGCAAAACTAGAGGTAGTGGAAAAAACGAATATGCTAAAAGACGCTTATAAACTTATTCACAGTACTCTGTGAAAAATCAACATATCTGTGGGCGTACTTCATTTTGAACAGCATTATTAAGGCAGGATATTGCACGAAAGTTACACTACATCAAAGCACAATCCTAGAGACGAATCCAACTGGTTTCTAACCCTCCAATCCTTTTTGAATAATATTATGAAGAAGTTTTTGTGAATGCATAATCATCTATAATTTAGATTTTTTTTTATATGCCATTGCAGATTCCAATAATACTCGCAATATTTTGTTAAGAAGACACCCCAAAGTTATTATGGTTCATGAACGAAAGGAACACAAACGTGTAATCTATTGTTCTTTACTTCTAAAATAAATGTTGACGTACCGTTACAACCTGAGAACTTTTAAAAGAGAGTAGGGAAAAAGAGTCCTTACTGTATGTTTTGAAGAATTGCACGTTTCTATCTTAGAGCTGCCGACAAGCCATAAAATCTTATTATACAAGAGATAGCTAGGGCTCTTTTCACAAGATCAAGCAACTCTATTCTGGATATTAACAAACCCATAAAAATCGCAGAATCTCTCATCCAATCAATGTTATAGAAAGACCAGAAGTAGATGACATAGCCAATAGGACGAAGTGATAAGGAAGAGACAATTAAAATAATTCTTGAATTAAGAACTATAAAATTAAGGCAACGACCTGATTGATGGGCCGTAATAATCGTATATTAAAGATACGAGGCCCCAAGCAGAGGGGAGTAGCTTTCGGTGAAGGAGAAACTTAGTTAAGTTCGTGAGGTGTGGATGACAAGACGTTGAACTGAACAGTTCGCGGGGAAAAAGTTCGTGAGTTGTTGATCAGAAAATGTTAAGCTAAACAACTCCCCAGAGAGAATTAGAGACAATTCCCCGCGATAGCTGTGACCTGTATTGCCGAGAGAGCCGGTTAAAAGAAAGTAGCGATATCAAATTCGTTGTGTTAAAACAGGCTTGACTAACATTATTTATTGAAAGTAATAAGTCTGATTAGGCCCGTGTGGATATGATAAAAAAGGAACTTACGAAACTCTCACAAAGTAACGGTGGTTCATAATAATTCCTGTGATAAACATGAAGCAAAATAAATCGTGTGTTTGAATAATAATCGCCAGTGCTAATTAATCCCCAGCAGTTTACCCATCCTTCTCCCTATGATCCAAAATATTATAAGATCAAGCTCAATATAGTCCGGCTACAAGAACTTCAACATCACGACTACTGTAGGTAACGTTAGAGGTGGAGGAGAGGACACTCCGATTATCTTTAGTCAGATATCAGCCAACATAAATCAACTAATTAAAATCAAAAGAAACGCCCAATTCCTAATAAAAAGCGCCTCAACTCATAAAAGAAAACAAAGTTATTTAGAAAGTCAGCAGAATTTACTGATTGAAAAATAATTATGCAACAATTCAACACAGTTGAGGAAAGGCATAACTGGAGCAAGCAATGAAAATAACATACTTGTTTCTCAACAGGAAAAGAGATTTATTTGAACCGGCAACATGCATAAGGTATGCACTTTTCTTTCTTTTGGCTGTAAAACCAGAGTTTCGGTTATCGTCAACACGCAAATAAGTTTCAGACAGATGAAAATGATGGTTAACATATTTTTTTTTTCACAGAAAATTAAATACCGACTCCAGTTCAGCTTTTTTATTCCAAATCCAAATATATAATCAGAATTTTCCCAGCAGACATAGTTTTATTGTGATAGTCGTTTTTGTATAATATAGTTCTGTACGTTAGATTTTCTTCCTTATAAATTGTTGTAAATTATAGAAGTGGAAATTTAGAATAAAATAAATAATAATTCAGATTAAAATAGCAACACTGCAGACTAATGCATGTTGAAACTTATTCTATCTCTGTGCGGGCTTTTCATGTTCAAACATATTCTAACACGTCTAAAAATTGCGTTATTTTAATAAGCGGTCAGTCAGCCAGTAGTCAGTATTGAAATTGTAGTGTGCCCATCAATACATGTGGGGTTTGCTGCTGTGTTACTGTTTTTATTGTTATATTTCATTAGTTTTACAAACGTTTCAATAGGCCAAGAAAGTGTTGGAATCATCCATACACTTTCTGCTGTGGACTAACTTTCAAGTTTCAGAGGCGTTATTTCGCACCTGTTGTGCAAAAGCACTGTGAATTTTATTTTGGTGGTAAAGCTGGTGATTTTAATAAAGGATGGACCCAAAATATATGCTGTATGTCATTTGTTTGGCTTCCTATTGGATGTAAAAGTTGCAGACATCATGTGTCATTTGTAGTTTCTATGATTTGGAGGGAACAGAAGTATCATTAAACATGATCGTTATTTGTGCTTAAGTAACATCAAGGGAATTACATCCAAAACTAAATATAGCGTTAATTATCCCAATTTGACGTCCGCAACGAGACCTGTTGCACATGATGAAGAGTGTCCTGTACCAAAGTGTCCAGATTTCATGATCTCAAGTGACAACTCTGACTCAACTGACACAACTCATAGTGAAGACGAAAGAAACAAGAGAAGTGATCCTACATTTGAAGTAAGTTGTTCATTATAATCTTACTATTCAACTCAAGAAGTTCTTGATGATCTTATATGGAATTTAAATTTGTGTACACAATGAACTCAGGTGTTAAGTCCCAGGCTCAAAGGTTGGAGTCCACTCCAAAAACACACGAGGGCATGTTTTTGTGGAAGTCGTGATAGTGATTTCAAAGACTACTTCTCTAAATATGACGGTATAGATTTTTGTAATAATGTTTGTTTAGTGATGCAGGATCTTGAACATCAACACCAGCCAGATAAGAGTCAAATGCTCATTGACTCAAAACTTAGTTTGAAGACTGTACTTCTGCATATTGGCAATGATTGACCATCAATATCGTATTGGCAATCGTACACATGCCACCGATGTGAATAAAGCATATGAAAATATGAAACGGTTGTTAGAAAAATCCAGTATACAAAATATAACTGGAATAACTGCGCAGAGTTAAACACATAGCGTAATTGCTAAGTTTGTAACTTGGATACATTAAATTCTACTGTGTCTAGTGTGAATGAGAGAGCAGGGACAGGAATTCGCGTTAAATTAAAAGAAAATAGTCTGAAGGTGAATCCATTATTTACGGACATAAATATTTGTCAAATGTCCCATTAGTGAAACCTCAAAAAATTGTATTTACTTTTCCTTTTCCTACACATAATATTGGGGTTTATAAAAAGGTTTGTGAAAGCAATAGATAAACATTCTGCATTCTATCCAAAATATGAATTTTTCAAAATTTGTGAAGCAAAAATCAAGGGAGGAATTTTTATAGGTACTCAAATAAGATTACTAATGGATGACGAACATTTTGAGAAATTATTATATCCACCGGAAAATGCAACGTTAAAATCATTAAAAAATTTATATTGTGGTTTTCTTGGCAATAATAAAGAAATAGTGAGTAATCTTGTGAATTCATATGTTATGGCATGCATGTCTTTAAAAATTCACTTCTTAGACTTCCATCTAGACTTTTTACAGAAAATCTTGATACTCTCTTTGATGAGCACAGTGAGTGATTTCATTAGCAGATTCCTAATATACAAAAGAGGTACGAAGGAAATTGGAGTCCTAGTATGTTGATGGACTACTGCTGTACTGTGAAGACGAAAAGAGACACCCCAGATGCAAAATAGGGTGGAAAATCATCATATTCATCCTTTTAGGTACCGAAAAATTCGGCGTTATTTATCATTTAATATTTCATAATTACAAATCTTTTAAAACTGTAAAGGTGTGCCGCAAAAAAAAAAAAAAAAAAAACCTGCTTGAGGGAAAAAATTATCAAAGCATATTTGAACTCAGCAGGGAAAAGACACATAGATTCCGTTTATTTAGTTCTTGTGAATATTTTTTTTGTAGGACAGAGTTATTTTAATGGGTAATCGTAAATCAGGATGCGCTAAAAAAACCTATAACATGTACTAATAAACAGTACTATTATTCCGGATATATAGTGAATATTTAGGCCCGTACGCCCCTCTTATTTTGAATGGAATAGTAGGTTATTCTTATAATGAATAAAATAATTTTATTATGGCGAATATGACTAACTGAAATACAACTCTCGTTATGCCAGACTTCCACTACTACACTATACTGTTTAACCAATCTTGACAATAGCTTGAACAACAGAACACAACTTGTACTAATGCACGTATTTGCTATATTTACAAAATTCATAAAAATGATCATTTATCCCTGTGTTTTGAGGAACTTTCCGGGAAGATGTACCTTGCATTCTCTCAAATCTTACACACCACTACTACAATTTACTTGGTTCTCCGTTTTAAAAATCTACCCTTGCATCATAATTTAGTATCAGGTCTAATAATGCAACTTGTTTAGTACACCCTACCACAGGACATTTTTCAGTTCTTCATTATAGACTGTTTCTGCTACCAAAACTAGAATCTACTAAAGAGTAAAATTAGGGTTCGGGCAACATCGTTCTGTGAGCAAAATTGCATGAACTGTTGTTTATGAAAGCAGTTACTATATCGTAAGTTCACGTAATGAAACTATAGTTTTCTTAAATTTTAATATTAAAAAGATTATCGATTTGCATAAGTTGCTTTTTATTATAAAATTTAAGTCCCTCTGAAATCCTTTAACTCTATACAATCCTGTTTTTTTTTTCTTTTTCTAAAAAGCGTTTATATATATTATTGACGTGTATGTGTGTTTCGTACAGCACATTATGTTGAATTTTATTAGCCAGATTAATATGTAGACTATTTTTTTTAAAAAAATTTATAGTTATGGATTTTCAGATGAGTTATATTCTGGTTACGCTTGATTGCGTTGTTGTATAATACTGATCAGAGTAATTAGTTACATCCCGAAATTGTACTTGCATTTTATCAATATGTGTAATTATTAAATACTAGTTTGAGTAGGAGAGAAGACAATATGTTCTTAAACATGCCAGTAAAAATAAAACATTCCATTTTATTCTTCGGGAATTTGTATAAATAGCTCTCACATTATCAAGGATCACTTACAGCAAGGGATGAGTTGACAACTGCTTCGGGCACTCAATATCCGTAGCGTCGTGCATAAAATCTGCTATATTTGGTTTTGTTCCATCTGCGCACCGTATACCATGAACATTGAATTTTCTAGCAGTCAACATTTATAGCTGATTTCAAATATCAGACTCGAAAAGAAAAGGAGTTCAACTTCCCTGCACGTTTTGCCCTAAACGAAACACAAGAATCTGCAAAGTATTCTTATATACAAATCATTTTATTATGTATTTATATTGGAATTTGCCTTAATAAGAATATAATTTTATTATTAACAATACACCAATAAACCTAGGTACATTAACCTGTGAATGTAAACTGACTGAAAATAACCTCTTTATTACGTATTATAACCTAAAACAATACATAAATAAACTAAACATTTATTAACTTTATATTTTGTAATATAAAGGTATATTTCCATTTCAAATTATTTATAACATCTTGCAGCATTTATTTTTTAAATAATCAGTTTAAGCTGTTTTATAATTATTATATTCATCGATGCAAATGGCATATACTCAATCTGAATTCAGTTGCCTTCTCCTGCTGGTTGTTAATAGACCTGCTTTACTAAATTTTGGTCATTAATACAACTGGTAGCTGAAACTACTCCTACGGCTTAGCCCCTAATATCATTGTAGTTTATGTATGTTTTCCCTTTCCATAATTACTATAATATTTAATGATTTTTAATAATGTATATTTTCACTGTATGCTCTTTGCTCATCATATGTTGCATAACTTGAGTCTTTGTAAAATAAGATATTTTATAATTTGTCCGCAATAGCTTTAAGAACACTCCAAGCAAAAAAAAAAAAAAAAAAAAAAAAATGTGAGGGTGCGACCCTTTATGCATTAAGGCATAGCGAGCCATTGACATTACCTATCGTCCCCTGGTTCTTTAAACGAGATGTTTTGTCAGGGAGAAAGCTTCTTTCCCTTTAAACGAGTATGTAGGGGAGAATGTATTGTAGCTTTGGAGGCAATTGATATCACTCCAACTGAAAACAGTTACAGTTCGAAGTATCGTATCGTAAAATAGATTTTTTTTTAAAAAAACTCTGCAAATTAACGAATCAGATGAAGACAGGCAATTTTGAAAGCAGCAGGATTTGAATTTCTAAGGAGAGACGCGACGTCATGCCATGTTTCACGCAGCCTGCTTGCCCCACTGATTATTTTTTAATTAAGTATATAAAGTCCAAATGCAACGCCGTTTTTTATTACTTACTACTTGTACTATTACTGACTTACTTATTCTGTTCGTTCGTTCTTGGTACCTTGTTAGTCAGCATTCAGCAATTTGGCACTCTTCTCCCAATATAACCGCCACGAGTGGCCGAGGTCGTTAAGGCACGGATTCGTGAGCGGGAGGTCTGGGTTCAAATAGCACCAGGACCGTCCTCCCTGACTGAGGTTTTTTTCCAGCTTTTCCTCAGTCCTCATAAATGGCAAATGCCGGGGAGGTACCCTAAACTTAGGCCTGGAACGTTTCCTTCCTTAAAAAATCCTTTCCTAATATATCATGTCATCTCATGTATCATGAGTGTTCATCGCCTGTGGTGCCTCTGTAGCAAAAAAGGGGTGTTAAACACTATTCATTCATTCTCGCCCTACCACGCATTCAGGCAGCCGGAGTTCGCGAAGCTTATAAAAAGCATGGAAAACATTTGTTTCGGTTTAGTACACATAATTTGTTTTGACAGGACAAACAGTCCAATAATCTAAAAATCGTAGAGTAACTAAACAAAGTAATTCAACTGTATCAAGGGCAAAGCACTAAGGTTTATAAGAAATTTACGCTAAATAAATCATTTGTAGAAGTAATGTCGAACCGTGTACTTATTTACAACCCCTGAACCTCTTCCTTGACCTGTTGATTTAGAATTAACAAAATTAGCGCAATTACCTTAAATAATTGTTGTTTTTTTGGGAAGGAATCAACAATTAAACAAAAACTTCGGGCAACTATCACCAGCAGAAGCTACAAAAAATCAGAGCTATCCGTGGTCATAACAGTTCACAAATTTGGCCCACCAGCGTGGTGACAACAACAACGACAAAAAACGTTCTCCAAGAATATTAGCAATCTGCCTTAATGACGGAAATGTACTTCATGATATTTCCAAAAAATTAATAAACCATCATATTTTGCAGGAGAACAAGCAATTACTATAAATGCGTAATGTATTTCGTTTCTATCTTCACTGTTCTATTCCTTAAATAGTTACTTCCTTTTTGGTGGAGAATGTGGGCAATATGGTAATGATGACTTTAAACTACAGGCCATGGAGGAACCGTTAACCGCTCTATGGAGCACATGTTTTTTTTAACTTCTCGGATCACTTCAATTCTATCCTGTCACTGAAGTAATTTCAGATATTTAAAATATGGCCACAGATATTTTACTACTTTGTGTATAGTACTCAAAGCAATATTCTCATTCAAGAAGTGTACAGTTCTTTCCTTAATTCTCCTGATTTATTCTTTGTCATTGCTAGTAGGGCACAAAGGTATTTAAGTCTGAAGAACTGGAGTGCCGCCAGTTAGATGGTGATTCTTTTTCGCTCTCCAGAATGTTATTTGCTAGAAGCAAAATGTTCATTACATTTCTCTCAGGTAATTGTTGAAGCCATCTAACTACTAAACTGCATATTATTTAATTAATACACCAGATACTTAACCAATCTGACAACGCACAAGTCTATCACTGATACATTCCTAGACGTTGCAAACTGTTTTTTTGGGAAAATACGGAGGTTTTGACATGATATAATGATTGGTGTAAGCGAATAATAGGTAAAGTTTTCTTTAATACAATGTTATTGGATCAAACTAGCCCAGTGCAGTGCTCAAGAGCATTTGAAATTATATTTATTTTATCTTGACAGAAGCCTAAACATTGTAAATTATATATATTATTTGCATGTATAAAAAGTAACAGTTATTTTTCCTTTGCTTCCATTTCATCTACACTAATGCAGTTTCGGTCATTAGACTATTTGTTATTCATTGGTAAAATATTCTCATTACGAATTGTATTAACATTCCGAACATCAATGTCTTTATCCCTTCTTCTTTAAATTAGGCTATCCACTTTTCTACATTATTACTAATCATGCATTTTCGTAATTATCTTCTCTCTTCTTCGTTTAAAGTATAACAAGAAAATATTGTGGCATTATGCATTATATGATTAGTACAATTTACTTTAATATATTTTTGCTATCGTTGCACAAAAATTTAAACCATACAATGGAAAATATCACGGTACACGTACCAGGAAATGCTAACTGGATTTGGAAGAGAAGGTACAATGATCGATTGCAATCAATTTAATATATAGAATCCACATGTATGTATATTTGCGATCTAAGGGATGTTAATACCAAACCTTTAAGGAGATGCTGTAAATACAGACAGGATGTGTAAGTTGGCTAAATTTTTCAGCTGAATACAGGAGAATTAGCAACCCTAATATATATTGCTCAGTCCTGTAGACTAAGTGTCTTGTTCAAACCAGCACTGTGACTACAACTTTTCATTTATCATACAAAGTTTGACGTTTATATTTTTCGTAGACTTATGAAGTCTTCTGCCGCAAAAATTGTTGCTCATCGAAAGTATGCGCAAGCTCCCTATACAGGGTGAATCCGACTCTATTGACAAACTTTCACAAGTTGTTCAGGGGTCCTTTCTGAGTGTTTTGTTATAAGAAACCCATGGTCTCCGGTGGCTCATTACAGGTGATTTCAATGTTTTCGTTTTATAATAACTCAACCACTTTTGTATCGGCTTATTCCGAATATGATTCTTTCCAAATTAAATATAGCACTTGACTGCTGTAGAGCGTGTTTACATTACGGTTCACCACCAATTAATCAACTGCTCATCAGCTTCTGACAATTGAAACTTTTTTTAAGGATAGATGACCAAATACTACAAAAAATGACACGAAAAAAACACAGAATACACTGTTACACTGTTTAAAGTAAATGCTAAAAATGTCGACCCCGATGATCACGACAAGCTTCACAGCGCTCCTTATGGAACTTCGCAAGGCTCTAGTTTCCCAGGACATTGGCGTACATCGTCAGCGGCAGCTACAATTCTTGCTACCAGGTCCATATTAGTTTTGACGGGATTCACGTACACTAGGCTCTTCACTTGACCCCAGAAGAATAGGTTCATGGGTGATAGATTTGGTGATCGTGCTGGCCTTGAAACAGGAGCACCACGACTAATCTATCGGTCCCCGAACTGCTCATCAAGGTATTCCCTAACATTCGCTGCAAAATGTGCTGGCAACCCATTATGTCGAAACCACATACGCCTGCGAATTATCAAGTGGCACACCTTCCAGAAAATGTGGAAGGACTTGTTGAAGGAACCCTTTGTAGACTACTTCATTCAGTATGTCGTAAAGTACATAAGGTCCAATCACAGAATCGTTAACATGATGAGGTGATTAATTGTTGGCACACCGTAATGTAAACACGTTCTACAGCAGTCAAAATGCTGTGTTTTGTTTGGAAAAAATCATATCCCGATTAAGCAGATACAACGGTAGTTGAGTTATTACAAAACGAAAACAATGAAATTACCCGGTTATGAGCCACCGGAGACCATGAGTCCCTTACATCAAAACACTCAGAAAGATTCCTGAACAACTTGTGAATGTTTATCGGTAGAGTTCAGATTCATCAGAATGACAATGCTTGATTCAAAAATACCTTATATGTTTCTCCAGATTTTTATTAATGTTCGCACTTACGAATATCATGTGTTCAAGCTTTTATGACGAAATACAAAGATGCAAAACCTATCTTCAATGTTTGTAAAGATATTTCAAGCCATTTTACTATCGTCTGAAAATATTGTGGTAATGAATACATTACTCACCTGGCTTACATCAAAATGGTGAATGGTGTCACATAATGTACTTTGCTCCCGCCTTTCCACGAATCAGCAGTTGCTGTGCAAACTTTCTTCTCAAGTGCAACTATATCATAGGGTAGAACTTCGCGTATTCCTGAGGTCTTTCAACCATATGTGAAGTGAAAGTAGGATGTGGCAACATATCTTTAACGTTCTCCTTCACACAAGCAGCAAAAATATATTTTAGTTCTTTTTCTAATTTCCTGAAATCTTTAAGTATTTAGGAAATAATTGCACATATTTGTTTACGACAAACTCTTTTTAAACCTTTGAGCAGTTCCACTGCATTTGCTTTATATATATATATATATATATATATATATATATATATATATTTAGACAGATATATACATATGTGTTTTTCCGGATGAATTTTGCCAGCAGTAATGGTTAGTAATATTCAACCTATATTGTAATATATAGAGACACCCAATAAACTATCAATCAACTTGTGGTGTCTTGCCTATAGACGAGAGCGGGGTTCCCTGTTCTTCGGATATCGCAGAGTAGCTCTGACACAACCATACAACAGTTTCATTCACTAGTTTAAAGGTTTAACTTATTACCTCTGTGAAAGAGTTGCCGAAAATTGCTATCTTCGTTGTCTCAACATTTTTGGAAACCTTTAAAAACTATCCATCCCTCGCTATAGTACACATTGGGTAATGCTGGGGCTATTTTCTGTCTATTTTCAAATACCCCAAAGATAAAAATCTCAAAGAGTAAATAGAAAAAAATATCGTATACAAGATAAACCCACATACCTGGAATGAACTGAATCAAAATATCCGCCAGGAAGTAGAAATGGAATAAAATCTTGTGCAATTAGAAAGAGAATGTCAACAGGAGCGTCGTAACTGAAATGAAACGAAAGACATGCACAAGCATAAGACAAAATTGAAGCGGTATTTTTCGGAAGGGGGTGCAGAAACTGGTGTGTACGGGAGAAGTGGTGACTCGGTGAATGAGTGCCGGTTGTTGTATTGTAGATCTACCGGCTCCTAGCTCAGTCGGTTGCTTCAATTCTATTATGATGGGTACTCAGGGTTCACTGAGGTGTTTGTGGCTCATTTTGATCTACGGGAACAGGGAATTTATCACACAAAAGACACAGGATATGAATTTCTCCACTAACAGTTTACTCAATCCCAAGTCGCCAGTTTATCTATAACTGACTGCTCGCCGCGGCCTAATCAATTCCCATGCTTCGCTGTACTTGATCTAATATTTCCCCTTCAATTCTCTGTTTTACTATTCCGTCCTTGTCACGCCCTACTCTCAATACTATAACAAATCATTGACAGTTTACTTCTACTTCGGCTATTTTAACACTTGCCCTATTCGATTCTCAAATAACTTCCCTGAATTAACAAATCATTGTGTTCTACTCCCACACTTTCACTAGCTCTAACACACTGCGTTCTCAACTCTTAATCTTCAATTCCCATTTCACTGAACTCTCCCACCTGCCCTTTATCTGACATCTTGTTCTCTATATTCTCGCCACGCCCATGCGAATATTATACTTTATAGTTTTCTATTTCATTCTCGACTTATAAGTTCACTATTGGCTATCTTAAAATATTTATTATATTGGTTGAAATTATTTCCCCTTTCTGACATTCACTTTTCCCACAGCCTGGGATTTCCTGGAAAGTAGCTCCTATCGCATATTTCGGCCTTACCTTTGATAAAATTGACAATTTTATTTTTCTCTCCACTATCCTAGATCTGGTAACTAAGATATAGAGATAATGCATATATAATTACCATTACAGCTAGTACCTATTATTAGGACTGGACGGCTAATTATTTGGTTTGATTCTTCCTCTGTCTGCCTGTAATAAAAACTTCATCTCGATTTTGACACTTAAATTCCCTTTTGCCATTCTATTTCTTTCAGATGTGCTCTTCGTATTCTGTTCTAACAACCCGTTAGAGCAATTTACTTATTTGACCAATCTAGACCCCTTTGTCGGCTTCTACCTTGCCGACACTTTCCCACACTATACCCGCACGTGACCATTCAAAGGACCATTTCTTCCCCCTTTTGTTAGTTTGCTGTTTTGTAAGAAGGGGGCGAACGATCTGTCCATACAATCTGTAACAGAATTATTGCCTTCTCTAATAGGTTTCTCACAGATCGCCGAAGTTCAACAATTGATAACAACATGGAAATAAACACAATGCTTGTTGCACATTACTATTATCTGCCAAAACTTCACATACACATATAAAGAATAACTATATCAATCCATAATAATCGTATTTTGGAATCATCAAATTATATATATATATATAATAAATATCCATGTCAACTCATTACTATAATTAATATAACTTTGCAATCCCAATTCTTAGGTTATGTAATCATTACTACTATCCACTTTTTAACATAATAAATGCAGCCTAAAACTACCGCTGCAAATTATAAATTCAGGAATTTAATCCACACATATAAAATTATTAAAGGAACACGGAATTTTTCCTAAAATTTCTAATAATTATGAATGGAATGCCATCACACCAGTTTGCATTTTCATAAAACAAAATAGTTCACTAAAGTAAAGCGTTATGTTTTTAACAACAGTTACACAACTTTGTTATTTTAAAATATACACAACCGTAATATGTAAAGTTGTATTTTTCTGAAGTTTTCCATAATGCTTGTGTCACCACTAATTTATAATATTATGTTTTGCAAAAGTACTGTTAGCGCCAAGCAATAAACTCGGTGGCATGTGAAAAAGTATGAAGTTAATAGTCTGCGAATACATGTGTACGAATGATCGGATTTACCCTACCTGACTCCTTGCGGCTTCAGCACCTAACGGCAGCGGAAAAAGTCGAATTGCAGGGAATGCTGCAGTATACGGAGCGATGTACAAGTCACAGGCGGTAGTGCATGTACTCCATCAGCCTTGATAGTATAAAGTGTACAACAAATGCAGGTGGAGAGAACAGAACAGTTTCGAAACACAGTAAAGAAAAAAAGAATCATATGCTTAAAACTAATTATATAGGTTAAATGCTAACTACGTTCCGATTTAGTTGTAATATAGATATGTGAAATTGGAAGCGTTAAGCAATAACACCTTATTAAAATAATAACCATACAGGAAAAGCAAATACTTTGAAACCTGAAAGTTATATTTTTTATTAAATACATATGAATATATTCAGTTAGCGTTTTTTATTACTACATTCTCTGTTCTAGCGCTCTGTAACAACCTTCACAAATTCAAATTTCTGAGGAATTCGCTTAGTTTATGCAGCTCTTGCGAGACAGACTTTTCTGATATTCTGCCAATAACAGAATAACTCCCTAGAGTCCCGAAATATTCAATTTCCTCTCAAATTCTCTGTTGAAGAATTTAGATCTGGGAAATGAAATGGCCATTCTAATACGTTAACATTGCGCCTTTCTAACCAACTAATTACAGACCCTGCATCATATAATCATGCATGTAAAAGAATTTTAAAAGAGTTTAAGAGTCAGATGCTTCAACAGTGGGAAAAACCACAGGCTGCAAAACATCTTCAACGGACTTGTGCATATTCGATGTTCCACGAAGATCTATTTTTCTATTTGCCATTATTCCTCACCTTCTTTGAATGTGTGAACTTCCTGTATATGAATCATTGTTTCTGCGTTATCTGGAGTCTCTATATGCGTATGTTTCTAGAATCTGGATGCATACTGAAACATAATTCATTTGTGAAGAGAACATGACTCCAAGCTTGCTATTGCCAGCTGATGTTTTCCGGCACCATGCACTACGACTTGCCCGATTTTCACAACGAATCGCAGTATACCTTAAAGCTTGCTTCGCCTGTTGGTACAGACATCGCCAGAAATAACCTACTTAGGATGAATGATCTTTGGAAGAGACCTTTGATATGTGAGTTCTTAAAATACGTGCTTCGTGGTATATGCATATTATTGGCGGAAGCAGAGTTGAAATAGTAGTGGAATGAACGATCAAAGATAGTGATAGTAAAGCTACTTCTAACCCTTGGCATTTACGGTAAAGTCTAACCATGCCTTATACAAGTGAAATTACCCGTAACTGGCATGTGGGAACCTGGTCGCGCAATAAATGATATTATAAACACTGTTAACAAAAGACGATTTATAGTTAAATATTAAAAAAAAAAAAAAAAAAAAACCGTACCAGAAGCGTTGTTTTACTGAATATGAATGAACATGAAGAAATGAATGCCAATAAAAATTTCGATTAGGCTCAAAAGTCACTGTCAAAAAGGCGCTGCAATAATAAATGCAAACAGCGCAATGCTCGCGAAAGTTTGGTACCTGCTAGTGTGTACTCAAAGGAATGGATCTTGTAATAATAGCGGATAGAGCGGAGAATGTCATACTTCCAGGGGGAGAGGGAGGAAGAACAGCAGGGAGCTCAACTTAAGAGCAAAGATGGAATATTGAATACGGAAGGCAGGATATTTTTGGCATTTTGTGACGCTTTCTTCTTGAGATTTTGAATGGAAAATACAGTCAGGATTCAGAAAAGGAACTTCATAAATGCAAATGGTGGCGGTGTAATTGACTTTGTGCTGGTCACTCAAAATTTAATAGGCAGAATTAGAGACATCTGGGGTGTGCACCATATGAGTCATATAACTTCCCGGTAACACTGGAACTATCAATAGGAGATGGATGCAACACACATGCCGGGAGGGTTAAGTAGAGAGAGGGAAGGCAGGTAATACTCAGGTATAGATGGAAACCAGAGCAAGCGGAAGTGTTTCTAGCTAACATATGAACGGGTTTGGAGGGCAGTAAGATCTACACTGCTGAGTAAATTATTCATTAAATCAGCTATGGCAATGAAATATTAGAATAGAAGAATGCAGAAATGCCAATAAACTATTGGACAGTGCACTAAAATGTTCCGAGGGGTAGAAAAGGAAGAAGAACGCAGGGCTTTTACTCAACAGCACAAAAAAAAAAAAATATAAAGAAGTTTTGCAACAAAAGCAACCAACCTAACAGAAGAGAATAACAGAGGAAATTCGATAGATGCCGGGGAGGGGGAATACCGCAGAGACTAGGCAGTTGATTAAATACTTTTGAAAATTAGTGATCAGCATGCAATGAAATTTCGGCAGAGGTCTGGCGGAACAGCTTCCAAGGCAATAGCTGGGTGACCGATGGGATCAGGGAGGGACCGGTGGACAGGAGAGTTATAAATACCAAAGCTAGACACTGTGATTTTAAAGGGGAAGTAAAGAAGGCAATAAAATGCCTAAAGCAGAGCAAAGCTCCGGGGCCGGATGGTCTACCGCTGGAGTTGATTAAAGCGCTCTTAAGCATTGACAGGTTTGGTTTGCTGTTGCTTCGAATCATTAACAATATATTTCATTAAGGTGAATCCCCAGCCTGTTGGTTTAATGGAATCCTTCACTCGATATATAAGGGGAAGGGTTCAAATGGAGTTCCGAACAACTACAGGGGTAGTCACGTTAGCAATATATATCCCTTTTCCGATGAGTAAATTGATACGCAAATGATATCAAAAGTGGGGGTGTGGAGTGAGGTGGTTTGGTGGGCGTGGTTGGTGGTGGGGGTGGGAGTGACGAGTTACAATTTGATATCAATGTTTTTCAATTTAAATCACCGGAAAAGGAGTATTTTCTTACTATACAGAAAATTAACACATACATTTAATGTGATACAAAAGGATTGGTTTAAATGCAATTAAAAATGCAAAATGATGCCACTGAATAATTTTATTGTACTTTTATACAACTACGAAAATTAACATACACTTAATGGGGGTCCATTTATAAAAATGTAGGATGTTTTACCCCTTTACAAAAGGGAGGGCTTTACCATTTACAAAAACGGCGGAGGTTTTACAAAAATGACGGTGCAGTTCACACATCACTGTGGGATTTACACATTTATGGCATGATGGCGCTGGATATTTTTATTATACAAATGGGAAAACTAACATGGACTCCTTTACAAAAATGGCGGTGCAGTTCACACATTACTGGTGGGGGTTTACCCCTTTATGGCGGTACACACAGGCGGCTATGGAAAAATTGTTACGGCGCTGAATTTACAAAAAATTATTTTAAAATGTGTGGTATATGTCTTTTTGACAACGACACTTCACTGTCTTGTCGTTGCTGCTTTCCTCCTCGTGTGGTGTGGTGACGCAGGTGAGTGACATGTGGGAAAAGTTATTGAGGTGTTCCTGGACCAATGGAATAACGACGGGGACGACGAAATCGCTGATGGATTCGGTTGTGAAGCATCCTGTCGATGTGAACTTGTATTCTAGGGCTGGTGTCTTGTCGATGGTTCCGAGGTAGATGGTGCAGCGTGCGTCTATGCCGGAGTGCTTTAGACGGGAGGCATCTGACTTCCACGACATCGGAGTTGTTGGTTGCTAATTTTACGGTGACAGTTTTGTCTTCACCAAAGAGGAGATTTTGCTGTTTAGATAAGGTTGATGTTTGCAGGATACTCACCGCTTGTTGTGCCGTGATTTTGGTTGTCAAAACTAATTTGACAAATACATTGCTGCCTACCTCCACCGGATCTGTTTGACAAGCCATGTTGTTTTATTTCGCTGTAAACTTCAATGCGTGTCTCCGGTAGACGTTTCTGAGAACCTCTTCACCCTGGTACACGATGTAAAATTCAAAGGAGTTGAGGTAATTGACGAGTTCTGTAGAAAGGTTGTTAATTATTCTAGGTAGAAACATTTCTTTCCTGTTTTCGAGGCGAACAAGCGATCTAGGTCCGTGCTTTGTTGATATGTTCGGACTCCTACCACGACGTACGATACGTTCGGCTGTAACGTGGACACTGATACATACTCCGAGTTGTTCGCTACTGTAGCTAGTTGGCGTAACGCGTCGTTGATCATGTCGACTTCCCTGTAGAACTTTTGCTACTGACACACATCGGGCTTTTGTTTGGTGAGAGGGGGAGGACCGTCAATGTGGGTGGTGGTGGTGGTGGGGAGGTTGTAGTGCTGGTTACAGCGGCGGTAAGGGGCGTAAATTCCTTTGGCTTCAGGTGTAAGCCGTACCAATACAGCGTCCATATCTACTGGTGAATAATGTATAAAGATGGCGTTTCCCTCTACGGCTAGTAGATGAAGATTATTTGGTTCCATCATTGTGAGACGACGACAATATTTCAGAAACTTTATCACTAGGTCCATGGCTTGCGGGAGACTAGTCATAAGTGTGCAAGCTCACCTTGGCTGGACTTGTTCGTGACGTCATTACGGTGCAGATGCAACCTCACCTTGAACTAGTTTGGACTTGTCCATGGCGTCCTGGTCCAACTCTCTGATGAATATCGGTTTTAGAAAATGCTCCATCTCTAGGAACACCCTTAAGGTAGCACAACGAATGTGTTGTATGTATTCGGTGTAGTTCATTTTACCCCCGTAAACGTGAGCGTGAAGCAAATACTTGCAATAGGCCGCTATTTGGTTTTTTTAATTTGAACTCTTCTTTCTTCTTGTGATAGATGATGTCGGTGACCATACGCTGTAGGCTTTCTAGTGTCCTCCATTCCTGCACACTCAGCGATATACAGCGACCGTCCATTTTGATGATAATATTTTGTGCACCAAATAAACGTTTAAAAATTATGGATAGTCGGTTGGATAACTGCCACCCTCTTAGATGAAGAGTCAAGCTCTGTATCGTCGATATCGTCTTTGCAAGCCTCTGCCACTCTGTCGAACCCAGAATCACTACGCTGCGTCGTCCACCAATGGTCGGTCACCACGATCTTGTGTGGAGACTTAGGTGAAAACCTAACGGCTGCAAACTTGGAGTGCTTGCTGTTCAAGAAGAAAACATCCGATAGCGGTCCAGGTCTCTCCATTTCACTGTAAAACAAGAATGCCCCTTATGTAGCACACTATTTCATTCGCCAATTAACCACTCATAATGAATGTGACTTACCTGTTCACACCTCTCGGAGCAACTGGTAGAGCGGATCGTGTAGTACCACATGCGCCTTCTAAAAAAAGAGTACAGGAATGAGCAACATAAATGTATCAGTGGTATATGTATATTCACACACAATTTGTATCAATGCTAACCTTTAACGATATGCATCTCTGGTGCGTATTTTGTGAGCATCCGCCAAGACTGTGGGTTTTTAATGACGTCATCACTGTGATTAAAATCACTTATGCTGAATTTTGAAAATAATTTCTCCTTGCACAGGCCTTGGAAGTGGTGAGATAGGTAAGCAACGACGTAATGGCCACAAGTGGTGCTGACATCGCCTTGCAACCTTCTAGTGTTGCAAGTTCATCTTGTGCCATAACATTGATTTAAAAATTTTAGAATTTCCCCCGAAAGAGGTTCCATACCATAGCTATGGAAATATTCACCCCGGTCGTTCTTTGCAATAAAGATACAGACCCAATGTTTCCCTGGTTTCGTGCTTGGTTCAGTGTTAAAGACAACTGCTATGGGAAGCTGTCTATTATGCAAATTAATCAATGACAATTGGTTGGAAGCGTATACGCCTAAAAGGTGTGGGGTACATTTAGACAGAAGTCGGTGTATTTGCAGCGTATTCATGATATCAAAACTGGCCTGTTGGAATCAATTTCTATAGTGCGATGTACTTCTGCCATCACTAACTGATTGATAGGTTCTGGAGTTTCATCTTTAAAACCTGTACTTATAGACACAGTGCCGTGCCGTTGCCCTGAAATGTAAGACTCGTTAGCGCTCATATCGGCTGTTAGATCAAATACCATAATGATATAGCCGTGAGAACATTGATATCCTGAAATTGAATGCCATTCGTCCATAAAGTGTATACCGAGGCATCTTGAGGAGTTTAAAGCATTGGAGAAAGTGACCGGCATCAAAATCGGGTTGTAGGGGTTGTGAGGGAAAAAGCTGGCCGTTTACATACAGTTGAAAATAATCCATTTTAAAGCGTTGTAAATTGTACGGGGTTTTGTTAATGTTATCGTTGTATGCCTGGTCGGCAACCATTGTCACAACCAATTTTCGGGTTATTTGCCCTATGAAAACGTCATTGAAAGCCATGTTACTAACCCCCTTTGAAATGTTGAGAGTGTGAAATCCTACATCTTTGAGATGGTACTTTGCAATACTCTTTGCTAACACCGCCTGATATGCAAGCTTGATGGTCGGCGACGGTCTCACAGCTTTCAAACTCAGTCTTGCAGACTGAATCTCTGTGTAGGCTTTAAAGTCCTTTGTATCCGAAAAGAGATGAAAGTTGGGTGAAGAGGGTGAGAGTTTGATGGTAACGCTCACATTGTTCAAGAGCTGATTTTCCTGATTAAAGAGTGCATTGTAAAGATTTGCCATTAGCTGCACAACTTTGCTTCCTTTGGTATACTCGCCAAGCCACTTGATTCCATCATTTGTTGCATACGTATTCCCCCTGTCGTTTTTCCAGAGCGTGCACTCTAGTCTGCTATTCATGACATCTTCCGAATAACTGAGTAACGTTTCAATGTAAGTTCCATAGGGTAGCCTGTTTGAGGCATGGGAACTGTGATATTATGGAGTGATACTTCCAATTGCTGAAACAAGGAATTTAGAGTATTTTTTACAAAGGTAACCTGCTTGTCCTCTTTCAAGTCGTTTCTACCGTCATCGACAATTTTCACGAGCAGCTCAAGTATACATAAGTCATGTCGAGGTAATCGTCTGCATTGCCAGATTAATGAAATGTGATGGGAGCGTTTTTCATAAGTGTATTTTGAGAGTTCAGAGAAATGTAACGGTAATACTCCATGTTCATTTGAACGGGAAAGTTTTAAATATGTTTAGTTCTGAACTCCTGTGCACCAACGATTCGCCAGCCATTATGAAAATACGTCTAGCACCTTACGTCTTCAGTGTTTAGTATTAAACTGATTGTATATTTGCCCTTTCGGGCGCTTTAATAGCCCAGTGGCTATCATAAAGTCAATCTTTACATCGAGTTTCCTCTTCAAATTAGTTTCCGCCTACTTCATTCTAGTCTTTAGCGATTCCTTTGGCGGTATCCCCTAACTTCCAACATCTGCAAGCACATTGTTCCCATTTTCAATGCCTCTTTACCAATAGTTTTCACACCACTCTTGAAAAACTGTAGCACGGTTCTGAAAAGACCGCCGAAAGCTGAGAACAAGCAGCTACAATTTTGATAACGCTTGCCTCTAAACAAGAGAAAATCTCGATTGTATCATGGTCCTCCAGCCTGATTTAAGTAATATCTGGTGACAGTATCCAGCTCTATTATGTTTGTTTCGGACGAAACGTTAGAACTATAGTAGAGGAAAGCCCGCCTACAAATGGCAAGAATTCCCGTAACCGTTCCTTAAATCTATATTCACGATTTTAAAGTCCTGTTGCATCAAAGGTACCAAGTTAAGTGGAATGAAGGACTGTTCCATAGTCATGCAGGTGTTGTCTCGTTTTTCATACTCTACAGAGACGCTTTCAATGACTTGCACAAACGTGTTGCCCACCACTTGTGGTACTATCAGATTACAATAATTGAACTTTTTCGTAAGGCAAACCCATGTACGGATCCACTGGGTGTTTGCCAATTTCCTGTTCAACCACATTGGTGTATGGTTTAAAACCCATCATCTTGGCCAAAGATTGTGACAAAACCAATACGAATATGAGGTTCTTTGGCGTAGGTTTAGGAGGATTGTTAGGTCTTTCCTGCATTTCTGGTGTTTTTTTTATTTATTTATGGACGCTCTTTAACAGCTTAGGTCATCAGCATCCCATTCAACTCAGGGCGTGAAACGGCCGACAAATTTTGCTCACAGGCCTCTCTTTCAGGCTTGAGGTTCTTTTTCGTGCTGTGAATGTACGACACAGGACCCACGGCTTTACTTCCCTTCCGAAGGAAGCCATACTTAGGATTTTTATGCCCCAAAAATTATAATTTGCTTACCGTACTTCCTTTAATTCAAATTTGACACGAGCGCACTACCGAGTGAAATCAGTATCTGGAGTAGGAAAGCAGATAAAAAGCGGCCTCTCTGTACAAGAACCTTTTTCTTTTCCTGTAAGGAAAGCGTTTGTTAATAAATTTTCTTCATCTAGCTTTCTGCTTCTTTGGAAATTGCTTTTAATATCTCTGGGTCACCACTTTTCAACAGTTTTTGTCGCAAAATGGGGTAAGCCTTGGTTAACACTGTCAAATTTCCGTGTTGTCTTTCAATCATTGGGCTACTCAGTCTGGCAATGCTCATCCTGCCTGTGTCTGTGATAAAATGACTGAAGTGTGGTCGTTGCTCGATTATTTAAACTCTCGGGGGAACACTCAAATAAAACCTTCATATAAGTGATCAACAATTGGGTATAAAATAACAAGGCGTTTCTCCTCGTAGGACACCGGTTCGATACCTGTTTTGATTTGGCGTGTACTGAGTGCAATCCAACTCTATATAACCGTGCGGGTTTTCAGTAGCTTTTTCAAACGCCTCTAACAGAAACCTAGATTTCTTTGGCTCGATCTGTTGACAAAGTCTATCAATTTGCATTATATCTCTATTGTTTTAATCACGACAATGTAGTTTGTATTTAGTGATATAGTTCGAAATTTCTTTGCTTGTGGAAACACGTTTGGTAATATGTAAATAATCCCAAAGCGTTTAAGATATGAATCTCCAGTGAAAAAAATTGACACGTTCTCTTCGTCTGCTTTGTACATTAAATCATGTAAAATAACTAAATCTCCCTCGTTAACAGTCTCCAAATCTGGTATACTTGCCTTGGTTGCGAAAAACGGTCTTGGTTTAGGAGAATATTCTGACGGATGACACCATAACACTAGTCTCATGGGTCAGTCAAACATTTGGCCTGCATTACTAATTAAATTTTTCACAAATGTAGACTTACCGCACTGTGGAGGACCTGCAATTAGCATGGTGCATGGGAAATTAACTTTAAAGTTTTGGTTAGTGGACATCATTTCTTTTTTCATGTCAAATACATAATTTGAGGATCCCTTTTTATTATGTCACTCCTCGAAAGTCTTGCACACATCAACACTCATGCCATCAGGGCAGTAATATTTCTGCTCAGGTACAGGACCAACATACTTTTCGTTTTCCTTGGTGTTGAACAGGAAAGATAAATGACGTTTACATTCAAGGAGTTGAAAATGTGTTTGAAAAGTGAGACAGTGGCATAGGAATGAAATACAAAATGTTTAGAAAACTCTTATACTCTTATACTTCATTCTGTAAAATTTTCTTCCATTCATAATGAGTTTGGGGTCCCAATTTAGGCTGCCCACCATGCGCTTTAACAGAAACTGCCCATCAAAACCTCAAGTTGTGCGCTATGACGACAATGTCTCGGGATTCGAACCCGGGCTGTGTGATGTGGTCAAACAATTCTTTCACAGGCTCTTTGTCAAATACCCATTCTGTATTACCACACTGCGTACAATAGAACATCTTATGAGACTCGTCTACATATTGGCCGCATGTCTTATACATTATACATAGATTAGGAACATGTTCCAACACACCTGCGGAATAAAGAGTGGTCTGAGTACACTGGAAATCTGTGAACATGAACACGAAATTATTTCGCAAATTTGGTGAATTATACGACTGAATGTAGCACTCATGGTTAGCATTCACATGGATCTTACAAGTACCACAATAAATTTCACAGCACTGGTGAGAAGTTTTCCTAACCCTCATACTCACAAGTTTGTTACACAATGGGCATACTTTTCTACGTCACACACTGACATGGTTTTAGGTTAATCTTTTCCCTTAATCAAATTATTATTAAAACAGTTCCGCCCATTGAAATCGCGATGACGCGAATCACATTTCACAAACCTATCAAATGAATTTTGACACCTATGACGACACTTGACACAGTTTAGGTCATACCGATGAGTTTCTTTTTTATTTGATGAGGGAAAATTACAATTTCGGCAATACCACTTACACTTGAATGCCCCGTGTAGGTTTACAATTGCGTTAAAATGGCTGTCGTGGAATACTACATTCATATGTTTATCGGTGTTAATTTCCGACTTGTAGAGGAAATTTTTGTCATTATGGCCGTCAAAAACAGTGATGGAATACTGCTTTAGTACCATCTTAAAGAGTTTCACGTCGTAAAGTGTAAACGGGCCATCGGATTTACCTATTTTCTCATACAACTCTAAAGCCTTTTGTCTTTGCAAATGGTCATAGCGCTTAATAGAATCATAATGAACATGCTCGTCAATTTTGAATTTGCACACTGCGATGGCTCTAGGTATATAAAGGCTGCCTTTGTTTTTAATATCTATTATTACTCTCTTTTTACTACAGTCGTCACAGCGTTTATAGCATGAACCTGATATTTCATTTGCGCAAATACACGAAATTTTGATCGCCCCTCCCAACAATAATTCTATGTTACTGTGCATTATTTTCTCAATTGATTTCAATATGGCTTCGGGGTTCACCTGATCAAACCTACGGACACTCATATTAAATGGCCTAGCGGGATTTTTGGTATCATGAATGGTTATTCCTATGAACCCTGGCTGATTCTTAAGTAGATTGTCATTAACAAAAGATAAATAATCATGAAACGCTTTAGAAACCCATTGGTTAGAATCTGTATCTTCAGCCATCGAACTCACCATAATTTCGGATTCAGCATACCCAGAATAAATTTTTTTATCTGCCCTCTGGTTATGGTTTATAATTTTGTAAGTAGGTTGCAAGGTTGCACTTACTTGTGGCTCAATGCTAGCAGCAGCATGATCAGCAGCTGTTGGTTCATCACCAATAGAAGTTTCTTCATTACCATTTCCGGTACAAGACGCATCCCCACCGGACGAGGTTTTTCCGGTAGAGTGTTGATCGCATTCATCATTGCTAGTAGACGGGCGATCACTACCATTACTATTGCAGGTAGAAGACGCATCCCCACCGGACGAGGAGTTTCCGGTAAAAGGCTAATTACAGTCATCAGTGCTGGTAGAAGGATGATCACGACCATCTCGGTTACTAATAGAAGACTTATCACCTTTGTTGACGACCACGTCTAAAATTGATGTGAAGCCATGAACTAGACTCCACTCACGTCCACTGCGTGCTCTCTTGAGAGTGAGCTTGTTTCCACAGCGTGCTCTCTAGAGAGTAAGTTTGTCCCCGCTGCGTGCTCTCTTGGCGGCGGAATACAAACCACCAACGATACCAGACGAAAAGTTTCCGGTAGAAAACTGTTCACAACCATTATTTCTAGAAGTTTCATTGCTGGTGGAAGGCCGATTGCAGTGATCAGTGCTTGTAGAAGGCTGAACAGAGCCATCACCATTCTCAATGGAAGATTTACCTCTGCAGTATTTGTTGACGACCTCTGGTGCTCTCTTGACAGCAAGCTTGTTGACGGTAGACACGTTTATCACCTGATATAATTACCTCTCGGCGCGACAGAACTTTTATACATAACACTCCACTCTTAAACCACGCCCACAGTTAATGAGAACTGGGATTTCTACCGCGCATGCGTAACCGTTTAACCAATCACGGTACATATGCTTTCTACTGCGCAAGTGTAACCTTTAACCAATCACCGTACAAAAACGCTTTGGTGGGGAGTGAAGGCATCTATTTTGCTAGGAAAGAAAGAAAATACAAATGACGGTTTTTCGCCACAAACAATGGTTTTAAAAAGAAATACGAAAAAAAAGAACACATTTTATGTTTTTAGTGACAAAGGGGTAGTACTACTAAGCATAGCTAAGAAATGAACGGGGCCAGTACAGAAAATCACCATGAAAAGAAAATAATACATTTTAAGTCTGGTGTTGTTATTCAGAATTCCTTCAAAACCATATATGAAAGGACAAGCGAGTTCCGGAGATTTTTTAAAAGAAATATACAAATGGATCTATAAGAAAGAACCTTTCTTCTTTATTGACAATATTCGTTTAAAAAAAGAAAACGCACTAGCTGTTGACTTTTTGGTCCAGTACAGAAAAATCGCAATGAAAAAGTAAATACATTTTAAGGAAACACTTTTTGAATACATGTGAAACGCCACACCTGGCAGTCACACAACACGTAACTCTCTCTCTCTCTCTTCGCACGCCAGAAAATGGACATATAAAAGAGCTGGCTGCCCTATTGTTAAACACGCAGTTCGACCGTGTTACTGGGGAACTGGAAACCGAGTGGCGGAAGGGCTTAGGTTTGTTGTAATCTGTCCTAATCACGATATTATTTTGCGTATTTTTGTGTGTGAACACCCCCCGGTACATTATATGTATATGCTAATTTATGTTTAATAAAAATACCAATTTTCCGGTGATTAAAATTCAATGCTTGATGGACGATTTAAATTGATATTTTGATATCAATTTGTATCTCATCACTCCAGCCCCCTACCTGCATCATCACTCCTCTCCACCATCACTTCTACCCCCACCCCACAACCATATCCCCACCACCATCCACGCGCACCAAACCACCTCACCCCACACCCCACTTTTGATATCATTTGGATATCAATTTAATCACCAGAAAAGGGATATATACTACTAACGTTGTTTTCTATTATGTGGAAAATTTATGGCAGAATTTTATAAGGCATTAGGCTGCGAAAATTTAGCATGGTATTTTGGGGTGCAAAACATGTTTTTAATTTTAATATAAATGCCTTGTTAAATTAACGAATCGTTAAACATCATAAAAGTTATGCAATAAGGAATGAACGATATAAAATTGCAGAGCTTATAAATTCTCAAATTAATAACATAACTTGTTCATTCATATTACTGTGTCCTCGAATGTGAAAGAAGTAACCGGTCAAGATATTTAGCACTTCTTCCCCCCAAGAAAACCAATAAGTATTGCCATTATTGTGCTGTTCTTACTTTCAGAGGGGTATGAATATGAGAACATATGAATGTTGGAAGGACACTTTTGCAGTGTTCTCTCAAGATCTAACAGAAAATGCAATAAAGCAGATGCAATTTGCTTGCATCCTCTCAATGGCTCAGTTTCCAACCAAGTGTAGAAATGTATATTTTCTTTTTTACTTTTCTTTTTTGCATTGAAGAATGTATTATAATGGGGAAGTTATTGAAACAAAATAACCTGAAATAGCAAATCTCACATACCGATATTCCAGGCAGAGGTTGATTTACTGTATGTTGAAACGTATCTTTGTTGTACTGGGGTTTTCTTTATTCATTACACTGTAGCTTTTTGCAAGGATTTTATGCAATCTATAGATTGTCCTGAACTAATTGTTCTTTTACAGATTGTTCTCTTGCCAACTTACAGGTAGAACGTATATTTGTATCTGATATTTTGGACCAACAATTGTTAATAGTTGTACAAAATATTATACTTGTATTTAGATAATGATCGCTTTCCTTTTCTTCTATTTTCACAGACATTAATACGTAATACAAATTCTGTAAAATCCCCCAGTGAGAAAGAGTTTGTGTGATGGTGTAGTTTAGTCAAAAAACGTTAACAACTTATAGTTACAATAGATATTTATTAGAACTGTTTTAAAACCGTAATTACATAAATAAATTATTATATCATATAGCATCAAGGTCAATAATTCTGAAAATATAATATATTATGTAAGTGTAAATTCTAATACAACTAACTAAACCTTTGTAATATGTCAAATGCTATACTTAAATATTACACACTATATATAGTATACATATACTTTAATGAAACTAGACTATATACATTTTCGAACATGATTCTTAAATTTTCTTAATTTTAACCTAGTTAATTCTGAGTTCCATGTTATTACATGGTTATAGAACTTAAGTATGAAAAGACGGTTAAAATTAATCTTTGTAACGCAACCTCATGCTATAATTGCATTTTGAATAACTGACTCAATTATGGTTAAATTCATTATCGAATAATTTCGTAGGAATGTAATATCCGAAGGATACACAGAGGGTGGCAAAAAATGTTTACACACTTCAAGCCAAGAAAAGATCTGTATTAGCATAACAAAAAATGATGAGTACTGATCATCTGATACTTTTACAGTTTTTACAGTTACAACAGTTGCTTAAAATGCCCCCCAACGACGTCGATACACTTCTGAGTACGTTGAATTACTGATTCAGCAACTTTTGCGAAAGTGTCCTCAACGATTGCAGCACATGCCGTTTCAATTTCTTCCTGTAGTGCTGCCAGTGTTGCTGGTTTCTACGGTATACAACATCCGTAAGAGTTCCTCATAGGTATGGAGTTAGATCTGGAGAACCGGTGGAAACTCAATCGGACCTCTTCGTTCTATCTAGTGCCTTGAAAGATTATCATTAAGGTACGCATATACCTCTCGGTGGAAATGTGGTGGTGCACCATCCTGTTGGAAGTAAAATTCCTCATTTCCATGAAGTGTGTTTGTGTGAATGAGGGATAAGATGTATGTGCGCATCTTGTTCAGGTACAATGGGCCAGTTACTGTTTCTTCAAAAAAGAATGGACCAATTAGACCCCCAGATGACAACCCACACCAAACATTAATTCCAGATAAAATTATAATTCCAAAATATGACGTGAATTATTTGCACACTAGTAGACACACTTACGCCGGTTAACAGTTCCCTTCAATTAAATTGTGCTTCATCGGATCAAACAACTTTCCCTACGGAAGCCTCATTCTCTTGCACTATGATCCGAAATCATTCACAGTACTGCTATCTCCGGCCAAGGTCATCTTCATTTAATACATGCAAAATTCTTGGGTATAAAATTTTCAATTGCTGTTTTAATAATACGAGGTACACGGGTTCTTTTAATCCCGTTCTCACATGCACATTACTTTGTAGATTTCTGCGGTGAGTACTCAAAACGTTCCAAAATCATAGCCGAGGACGCTGGGCTTGATGCTGTGCGAGGCCACACAGATCTGCCTTGTGAACATCGCATACGGTACCATGAGTCTCAAATTTGTCCTCAATGCGTGTAATTGTCAATCGAGTTGGCGTTCTGTTCTGCACACACGTCTTCATTGCCTTTGAATTTCAACAACACTCTCGGTTTTCCAGTATCACTTTAGAATTGCTTTCCGTTGTTCAAACGATAATTCTGGCTCCATTTTGTTGTAGCAACGCTAGTATAAAGCAATGTGAGTCACATCTGTTTACAGAACATCATGCAACAATCTTAGCTTTATTTGTTTACTGTTGATTTACGATAATCTTCGTTTCATTTGTTCATTGTTGATTTACCTGTATCAACGCTATCATAATGTATGCGAGTCACATCTGTTTACAGAACATCATACTACATTTTTTTGTAATTTTTCGGTCCCACATTGAAACATATAAAGTAGATATCTGCAGTGAAAGTGTGTGTACATTTTTGACACCCTCGGTATTGTTTTAGCAATTATAATGCGTATACATTATATAATGGTTTTTTCATTCCATTTTAGGTGTTAGCCCGCTAAATATTTAAAGCGGAACAAGTACATTTATGAGGGATTGGGTTACAACTGTGATTAATGATCTTATATTTGTACATTGTATTAATATTATCTAAGCCTAAGGTGGTTAAATAGAATGGATTTAAAACAAATTTTAACACATTAGTGTACAACAGACTTTTATTAAATTCAAACCATTATTTAATTATATTTGCCCCCTCATTTACATTTCTACATGTAGCATTATACTGTCACTGCTAAATATTACTGCAGTATCATTTGCATAGAAAGTGATACATTCGAAAAATTTTTATAACCTAATTTTCAAAAAATATTTTATGTGCACTAAAAATAATGTAGGCTCTAGAACAATTTCTTGGATATGTCAGTGTTTGTATTATGGATATCACTAATTTTGTCATTAATTTTTGTTGCTTGGGACCTCTTTTTGAGGTACGTTTAAATTCTAGACAATCGAGCTAATTGAAAAGTATTGATTTTACATGTAAAATTTTTTCCATTGTCCAAGAAGATGTCCACACACACGTACGCGCGCGCGCGCGCACACACACACACACACACACTCACACACACACATACACGCACACACACACATAGTTGAACAAGTACGTAACATTACTTTCATAGCAGAGGTAAGTTTCCTGTATTTTACACCTGTTCTGTCCTCTTTTGTGTTCTTTAGATGACTTTTCTGTCAAGTAATATTTCTTGCTAGAACAGCTAGTCTATCCTCGGAGATCCTAAATATATCCTAGAAATTTGATGCATAGAAAGGTAAAATAGCTCCATCTTTTTTTCAAATGAACTATTTTACACTCAGATTGTTTTTCCTATGGTTTTCCTTTTCTTCAAATTAGGTGATAATATGTTCACAAATTTAAGGAAAAATTTATCTTTATTTACTTTATTTAGTGCCTAATTTTTATTATAAAAGCGGTAGTATCTTATTATCAGATCAGTCATTCTGCATTCTTTATATAATTTTCTTTTCGTGGTGGATAGACCTTCTTGAAACCGATTAGTATATTTTATTGATATTTATTTTTACTTTAATTGGAAAAGTATGTTTTTCGTTCTATTTGTACGATCTCCCTGAATTTACATTAATGGAATATTTTATTAGTTTTTAGCGCCAATGTTTACTACTGAGGCACCACAGAGGCGGTGGACACTGATGATACATGAGATCAAATGATATATTGAGAAAGCAGTTTTTAAGGAAGGAAGCACTCCAGGGCTAAGTTTAAGGTATCTCCCCGGCATTTGCCAGTAATGAGGACTGAGGAAAGCCTCGAAAAATCCTCTATCAGGAAGGACGGTCCAGTGGGATTTGAATCCCAGACTTTCATCTCAAGAGTCCACGCCTTAATGACCTCGGCCACCCGTGGCGGTAATGGAAAATTAAACTGTATACCTTCATCCATAAAGTACTATACATATAAAACTGTAATTTAAGAAGTTCACTATACGGAATGGAAGAAAATAAGTATGTTCTTTATAAGGGCATGAAAAACACAGATATAATATGCAGTCAAAATTAATTATTCGGAAATTATAAGTTTACAGTTATCACTGCAAGATCTTATGAAACAATACTGATAAGCTTTGTTTTACAGCACACAAGAGGAGAAAAGTATATAAATGTATTATGTTTTGCTCTTTTTGGTAGTTTTGCTGTGTCAAGATTAAATCTGCACGCACAATTTAAAATGTTCCGCGTTAAGTTGTGGGAATATACTATATGGAGTTTTGAAACACCTCACTACTCAGCAAAAATGACAAATATAGATTTTAGCAAAATATAACATCACAGAAAGATGAGGTCTGAAATAAATATATGTCGATTTTATAAATTTGTCTCATTTGTGTTTTGAAAAGTACTTCTCAATTATATTTTAATTGATAGATTAGGAAACCCAGACTACAAAATTATGAGAATACCACATATAGAAAATATTAGATCTCTATGTCATTCAAATATTAAAACGAAGAAATGAAAAATTTAAGGAAATTTCACAACATATAATTCAAAATAACATTAAAATATTATAATGTAAAACTTTTAAAAACACTTTGTATTGTAGAGAATGTAATCAACACGAAGTTAGATAAAACGTAGGGAGCAGGTTTTAGTATTATACAAATGTTAGAGCACTGAACTGCAATTGAATGATCGTATATTTGATTCCCACGAGGATAGATGAAGACTTTATATTTAATTTTCCCTATTGTGAGAGTTTATTTTCCTCCAGAGGTAGCCGATTTTCTTAAAACGAAATAGATGCAAAAGGAATTTATGAATTGCTGCATAAATATCAGCCATATAACTGACGGACATTTTTAGCACACAGACGCACCAAAATGCCATTGCGATAGGAAAATCTCAATACAGACATAATTCTTAACCTACAATAGCTGCCTGATCTTCGTTGGAGAGAAGTCAAGCAACTCAATGAGAGCCCGTTATATTAATTTTTTTATTTCAAGAGTATTAGAGTGGCAGTAATGCATATCTACCCATTACTGCATTATTAACATTTTTTGCATCATTTCAGCCCTTGCTATTAATCCTGTATTTTATTATCAGTCCAAGACCTTCAGTTTTCACAACGAAAAATTCGAGCTAAGATTGGTCGACCCAACGGAAATTAAAACCGGGACCTTTTGTAGGCGAGTACAAAGCGTTGCCGCTTGAACCACCCCTGGTGAAAAATCCTTTATGAATACAATGGTATCATAAATGTCATTGCAGAATTTCCTCCCTCTTATAATTATCTGGTAGCCTATGGTATTTTTGACAACATTCTCCGCATAATGTAATAAACGCTGTTAGGCTTTCTCCGTAACTAACTGCTTTTGGTGAACTAAAGAATACAGTTAATCAAAATAGATCACGAAGAGTTGACGATTTAAGGATTAACTAAAATTGCTTTCAACATCATCGCTGAAATCAACGGCATTGACCAGGTCATACTGCAAAAAGCTGCCAGAAATGTGGAGCGACGTATGCGGTATGTCTACAGGAAAGAGAAGATTATTTTAAACATCTACGATGATAGTAAGCTGTTCTCCAGAGATGTCTACTACATATTTAAAAACATTTAAATGATCTTAGCAACCAACAGACAGAAATATGACCAGTTTATTTACCACACATTTTACATTTTACATAAATATATAACATTTACAGAAAAAACAATATTTATATTATGTATAATTTCCCCTCTTTGTGTATTAGTTTAAAAGTATTTTCATACTCAACTGCTACATTTTATGGAGAGTATTGCTTCACAGAACAAATAAATATAACACGAAAATTTCTAAATGTAATAATATTTTTACGATTATTAACTGTAGACGAAATTTAACACACTGTTTAACAACTTCATCCCGAAAATTTCAATTTTCTTTAACAATTGAACAAACATTTGGACTACTTTGGTTTTCAAAGACCGAATATCAAAGATAAATTTCTCTATTATTCGTACAATGTGCTGTGTTAAAGAGTCTGGGCTAATACGTTCTAGTTGCAATAATTGGCAGGCATAAATGTTCCTGTAAAGTGCCCATTATGTTTTCTTTTCACAAATTGAAGAATTTTATTTAAATTCACCTTAAAGGTCTATTGAAATACATTCGTCAATGTACAATGAATTGAGTTTGTTGAAATGCATGGATGTAAGCAAAGCTAACCAATCTGTTTCGAAACTTGTCATTGAGAGTAGATCAAACATGATCACGAAGTAAAGGTTTAGATGAGAAGAATGTTTCGCTTTTAAGGGTACACGGAGTGTAAAATTCGTAATTTTGTAAACCTCCACTGTTCTCTTTTAAAAATGATATGAAGCCTACAAAAGCCTTTCTGGAAGTTTAAGCCACTTAGCTCACTTCTAAAATTTGTATTGTTGCTATTTTTAAATGCGTTTGTTCTTTAAATCCACTTGCTATTTTAATAATTTTAAACAGAATTTTGCTTATAGTTTTTCTTTGGGTGAGCAATATCATTCCGTTGCAAGTGACTTTGGAATAAAACTAACAGAACGGCACGAAATCACTAACTTGAGTCGTTCATACGAGGTCTGTTCAAAAAGTATCGCGAATTTTGTGTTTTTTCAAAAAGTGTTTATTTATTCATGAATATCTATTTTGTCCCCTTCATATAATCCCCACCAGATATTATACACTTTTGCCAACGTTTATTCCAATCCTCGAAGCACTTTAAAAAAAACGTTTTTTCTGATCTTGTTCAGCTCCTCCTTCGATGCCGTCTTTATTTCCTCAATCGTGGCGTAGCGTCCCTTTCATGGGCCTCTTCAGTCTTGGGAACAAAAAAGGGTCACAGGGGGCCAGGTCTGCGGAGTACGGTGGCTGCGGCATCATAAGTGTGCTGTTTTTGCCCAAAAATTGCGCACAAGCAACGATGTGTGAGCAGGGGCGTTATCATGGTGCAAAAGCCAATTTTTGTTCTTCCACAAATCCGAGTGTTACTGGCGGATTGCTTCGCTCAAATTGCGCATAACTTGCAGGTAATATTCCTTATTGACCGTTCTACCCTGTGGCAGCAACTCAAGATGCACCACGCCCCTGCAATCGAAGAAAATTATAAGCAAATCCTTCACATTCGACCGAACTTGGCGCGCTTTTTTCGGTCATGGCTCGTGTGGCAGCATCCATTGGGATGCTTGAGCTTTAGTTTCCATGTCATAACCATAAACCCAATGGAGCAAATTTGGGTCGTCGCGGACAGAGTTCAACAGCTCCGTAACATCGTTAATGGATGGTGCTTTTGGTCGAAATTGAGCAACTTTGGTACGAATTTTGCGGCGACCCGTCTCATGCCCAAATCATTGGTAAAAATCGAATGGCACGAGCCAATCGATATGTTTAGGCCCTCAGCAACTTTTCTAACGGTGATTCGAAGATTGGTCAGCTCGGTCTTCCGGGACGCTCTTCGTTGTTCACATCTTCTCGACCCTCTAAGAACATTTTGAACCACCGATAAACGTTGCTTTAGTCCAAGGTAGCTTCACCATATGCCACAGTCAACATTCGGAATGCATCCGCGTACTTAATTTTGTTTTTCACACAAAATTTGATACAGATTTTTTATTCCATTTTTTGGAATAGGCAAAAATCGAAGACGAGCCAATACACGTCCAAGCAAAATAGTTGTTAACAATTAACTGAACATTGAAAATGGCCGAGCTTGTCAACATAAGTGAGGGACATGAGTACCAACATAACGCCACAAAACAATCGAAAATAGAATTTACGTAACCCGCGGAAATTCAAAATTCGCGATACTTTTGAAGAGACCTGGTATATTTCTACCGGCTGTGATGTTTATGGTAATTAGAACGCTATTCCTGTTTGATGGTGTAGTAATTTGCTCCTAATTTCTCCTCTTTTGCAGTGTTTATATTTTTAGAGGTGAATATAAATCTTACTAAGTTTAGCAGCATTTATATTAACCTCAGGTACATAATTATAGTGCCTTTGAATTTGCATTACTCTGGTAACCCTGAAAGCTCTGTATACATATGTGTGTGCGTATATTTTTGTATTTGCATTTATTCTCAATAAACCTATTTTCTATGTGGTTGAAAACTTCTAAACAAAGGGAAGATATTTTTTCACTGTACCACGCATTCGATTCTTGAACTGAATTTGATTCGTAAGCAATTTTTGTTGCAATGTACAAAAGTAGTTTTCAGATTTCAAATGAAAAATTAAAAAAAAAAAAAAAAAAAAAAAAAACATATTTTCTTCATTAACGAATCCATATTTTGTAATCTTCATTTTTTGCTGCATTAACGTACTTAGAAAACTAATAAAAGTACTAAGAATTTCATGAAAACTTCCAATTACCTCAATATTTGCGATGCAATTACCGAACTTGGTTTTAAAATATATATTTTGAACTAGGATTAGTATTTTTTTATTTTTTTAAATAAAGAAGATCACTAAAATGTATCAATTAATTTATGTGAAAATGTGCGTGCAGATTATTCACAGCCTCAGCAACCAATGTATGGAAAGTTAAAAAATTTTCTGCAAGGATTAAGGATGTTGATTTTTCTCTTAGAAAAATCTTTCTCCCTTTCCATTAATTCTTATATATGGTACTGATATTTCTTCCATACTGCATAGTAATTTATTCGTAATTCTATAATTATTCATACAATATACTTCCGGTTACCTTTACTCTTCAGTTACTATTTTTGTAACGATTTATCTAAATGCTAATGAAGATAAATACATACTCGAGGTACATATTTTTATTTCCTAAGTTATGTTACTTTTCCTTTTCGGAAATTTGCACTGCAAGAGGGCGTGAGTTTTGCGAATTTAGTTACCAAAAGTTTACCAGTTTATTTTTTATTAATTAATTGAGAAAAACTATACAAAATTTCACCCGAATTAAAATAGTTTCAACTTTCCATATTAAAAATATCAGTAGCCTTTAATCTATCCGGGCATTAGATATTTTTTCTTTATTTTATAGTATAATTCTTTTTTTTTTTTTTTTTTTTTTTTTTTTTTGAAGGGGGAAAGATACGCTCTATAGTGACTTATTCTAGAGCAGTGAGCAGTGTCCTGTCACATTTATTCTTACTGCATTTTCCGCACCTTCCTGTAAAAATATTTTTTTTCATTATTTCTTATCGTAATATATTTTTATAAGTAGATATAAGAAATAGTTACGTCATTATTCAGCTACATGTTACAGCGGATATATTAAATAATATTTTATGTTTCTGTAAAAAGTACATTCCTATTTAGTAATTCTGCGTTCTTTTAGTAATGACATGAAGATTAAACCTGCTGCAGTAAAGCCAAGTTTACATAAATTTGTCCTCCTGCATCGCAAAACCGTGAAACGGGTTGCGGTTGAGCCTAATCGGATCACAGTTTGACGTCACAAAATCCGTTTCCCCATTACGGACATTCCACTGTTTAATGGTATAGAAACCTATACCAAGCAATAGCATTTTCTTGACCCCGTCAAATTCCAGTATCCGGATTCACTTGAAATATCCCAAAGAGTACCTGTCTAATACAGGAATGAAATATTTATAAAATCAAATCTGTGGATGAGTAAACAAGGTGTTTTATATGTATTTGTAATACTAATATTTTGTGGTAATTTATTGGTACATATAACATTAATGGTGCAAAACCAAGAAAATAAAATAGTGTATAATGAACAATGCGGTAATTAGGTATATAAGTTCACAAATGACTATATTAAGTATTATAGTTCGCAAAATGTTATAAGGTAGATAACTACTCTTTCATTAGGCCTTAAGTAATATATTTTCGGGTTTTCACTGCCTTTCAATAAACTGTTAATTATGTTATTTCAAATATAACGTGTACGCTATAACAATAGTTCCCTAAACTTCCCTTGACAAACCCCCCCCCCCTTAAAGATAGTTTGCTCTTAAAGACACCCAAGATTTAACTCCAAGTTTAAAATCGTAAATTTTCTTCCTATATATTTTTCAAAGTTGCTCATCTCCGGTTTACAATTTTTAAAGGCATATCCCAACAAAACACATACATTTTTCAATATCTGCCTTTTTGTTGTATTGTATTATAACAATTATTACATAAATATGTAATAAAAGTACATAAATGCACAAAACATTAATATTAGTAACTAATATTGTGTCATAGCACAACGTTACTTGCTAATTTTAATGCCTGAATGAGAACTGCTATGCGGTATTTCTCTTACAAACCATGATACATGGGGTTTAATAAGAAAAATATGTATTCTGAATTCTGATTCTACGTTTTCCAACTTCATTAATCAACATTCAATCAATGTTATATAAATTATTTATAGTTTTATATAAATGGTGCAGATAATAGGAATTAAGTTGTTACAAAAGGCATCGGTGTTTTAAAATTTTTCTTTGAGAGTCTACGAAAATTTGGAATACGCCTGTCTCAGAGAGCCTATCTATGCAGTTCGCTGTCGTAAGATGCGCGCTGTTGCCTAGGAAACTATGATGGCCCAAATGGGTTTTCTGCCTGATCCATGTTTTCGGCTTACATTATGAAAGTTCCCTCCGGAACAAAAAGTCACCTTCAATATCTATAAATGAACATTATGAATTTGTAGCAACCTTCGTTTTCCAGTATTCGTTTTTGTCAATACATTCGGTAATAAATGCTGTTAACCAATACTTCTTGGATCCTCTATGAGGAATTCATACTTATCTGGGAGTCCACTGACCACAGTTTGAGAACACTACTCTATATCAACATTTACATTTTTATGAATTTATATACATGTTTTTCACCGATACTGATCAACAAGAATTTTGACAAACGAAAGACCGAACATGTGTCCGATAGAAATATTCAGTCGGAATTGAAACATATGGCATTACCTGTACCACAAATAGCAGCACATCTCAATTAGACCCAATGCCTTATGTACGAACGCAAAAATAGTGCTATTTAAAGACGCTTTAAATGTTTTTCAGGTGTGTATCAAAGATTGTCATAGATTATGCTTCTTTGGCGGCATGAAAACTACATAATGTCTGCAGAATCGTCCATTTATTTGTTAATTACTCCTTTACTGTAATAAAATATAAATAGTTTGCCTTGCAACATTACTCAGAAAGTATTATTTATGAGACCTATATATATATATATCCCCAGAAAGATCCATGCACTGAGGTTTGAAGATGACATTGGAAACGATGTATCATGTCATAAAGCAGAACATAATGAAAGAATTGATAACTAATGTACCATAATTTCCTTATGTATATGATAGGAAACATATGCTAGAACAGACTATGATGTATAGCAGACAGAAACGAATTATACACAGAGAGACTTTTTCATCCATTGGGATTATCATTCTCAGTGGCAATAATACTTTTCTTCAAGAACGCGCGTATTGAGACAGAGGTCCAGGAGTAAAACGAACGACAAGGGCTGCCAACAAAGTACCTATCTGAATTGATGAAAATGGAAAAATAAAACACATTATTATGAATTTACAAATTAGAGGATCATTAATGTAAGTTTTAGATCAGAAAGAGGGAATTTACTAGTGATTGGAGTATGTATCCTGAAAGAGGGAAAAGTTGAAACAAATCAATTTTATGATACTCTACAGGAGATCACAGAAATATATAATTAAGCAGATCAAATAATAATTGCGGGAGAATTAAATGCAAGTGTTTGAAAACTACCCATTACAAATGTATGTGTCATTTATGGGGCAGTAGTAATAAACGGTAATGGAACAAAATTGAGGAATTTTGCAACATTTCATGATTTTAAAATCATTCAATATATTCTTTAGGAAGAAGGACATGCACACGTGATCAGCCAGATAACCAAGATTCTCAATAGATTATATAACAGTAAACGAGAAACTTAACAACCAAATTAAGAATACAGTATGTAAAGGGGCAGAACTATATACAGATTACTTTATGGTAATTTTGGAAATCTATCTATTGGCTAAATGGAAAAAAAACGGCAAAACAATACAATTAAAATAACCAAAGAGAGGGGTATTCAAAATACATCTATAACGGTTGAAGATATACAAGATTTACTCTTGTATACTTAAAATAGGATGGCGCAGAAATTAAAGGAAGTTAATAAGGAAAATTATTTAGAAAAAAAATACCAAAGTATTTAAAGCATTACATTGTAAACAGCAAAAAAGACACTTGGTAATAAATGGAAATAAAGCCATAGATACTGGAAAGAAGAAATACAGACAGTAGTAAAAGATAAGAAAGAAGCTTATCTTAAGCACTATCAAACACCTAAGAAAATACTAGAGTACATTAGAGTGTATTGTAAATAAAAAGAAAAATAGCAAAAATAAAAATAAATGAGAACCTCCAAAACTGATGGAACAGGTTTTAGATAATAATAAAACATGATATTTATGGAAAATGGAACATAGATTGGAAAGTAATGAGGCTTATTAAATCAACAGAACAGATAAAGGTAAATTATGGTGTGTATCAGAAATAGAATAAATAGAATGTTACAAAAACGTGATATAATGACAATATAGATAATGCGCAAAATGAAGAAGTGGAAGAAAATAAAATAGATTTAATAACAATGGAAGAAAACCAATATGCATTCAAAAGATGATAAACGGAAAATATCCAGAAACAGACATCACAGGGAAATTTACATTGTGTGGAAGTTTGATATTTCTACTCCTGATATATTTATAGAATATGTCTGCCCCAAACCGATGTGTGAACATCCGGTAGCACAGTGTTTCGCCCATAGTTTCCGCACTCAATTGGCGGATGCAATTTTGCAATCAGTGAATGAAATCCCTATGGCTTGTCCATTGCTGTATTCAGAACTATTCAGTATCGCTTAGGGTGTGCTTGCTAAGTGGGTGTTGTCTTATAAGGGAGCAAGAGTTCACATCTTTTTGAGTGCATATTTTAAGCCGTTATATAAATTGGCAGTGTTTCTCATTTATATGATGATAAACGAGTGTTATTTTTATTTGTCAAATTATTCTTATAGCCAAAGTACTTATTGAAAAAAACAGTTTTCTTATTTAAAGCAATTATTAGCTAATTTAGATTTTGAAGACTTTTTATTAACTTGTTTATAATTTTAGATAGAATTATACAGGATTTTTACCTATTATTTTCAGACTTTGCATAATGGAAAGGATTATTGAACGGTGCTTAATTGCGTATTGGACGGCGTAGCTCTCCTCTTTGTAAATGCTATCAAGTTCATTTAATTCATGTATTATTCATTTTGCATATGTATAACTCATATTTATATTACTTATACCGCCTTTTATTCATATATGCGTGTTATATTACTTTTGATTCATTCCATCTTATTTAATCATTTAAATTTCATTTTACATACTTATACTTTATATTTACATTATTTTCTATTCGCTTATTTATTCATTTGCACACTTATATTTTCCATACATATCTTTACTTTTTATTCAGTTACCCGCTTATTTATTTTTTTTTCAAATACTTATACCTTACATTTGTATTAATTATATTTTCCGCGTTTTATATCTCTTTTGATTCATTCCCATTTATTTAATCATCTATTTTCATTACTTTTGACTTATTTGCATAATTATAAATTCCATGTATTAATATTACTTTTACAGCACATTATATCATTCTCTATTTTATCGTGAATAAAATATAATATATATGAAAGATATAAGCATTCATTGGAGGAAGGAGGGAAGCTGTATAAAAGAACGCTACAGTAAGGGAAAAGCTGTAGTTTGTCCACGAGTGGGAAAAGTCAGACTATGAAATATATGTGATACATTTTATTCTCATAAAACTTGCCCCCTCAGAGGCCCACTTTTGGGTACTAGGCGTAGCGAACTCGAGGCACCCAAGCTGCTCCCTCAGGTCAACGGCTTAGCGTGTTTGACACCTTTTAGTTTCGCCTACATTTTAATTTTTATCCGTTATACTTCCCTGTTCCTTGTCTGATGGGTGCCCACGTGTATAAAGTGGTAAAAAGTGACTGGGTAATGGAGTGACTCCCAGCACTGGGTTATCATGTAGGAGCGTATTCCTTGGTGAAGGCCAGGCCTGGTGAGGGGCCATTGCAAGAGCTATAAACTTTCTGTAGGTAATAGATTACCTCTGTCTGCACCCGGGGAGGCTTGAACCTGAGGTGACTTTGTTTCAGCCAGGGAAGTCACCTAAGCCGGGGCGGCGCCCAGGAAGCAGTCTGCCATTGGAGATAGTTGCAATGGTAGAAAATATAATCTCTATGGTGAACGGCAATAATCATTAATAAAGGGAACGTAAAAGAGTGGACGTAAGGGAAGTATGCGGGAAGTAATTTCTCGATACTTAGTGCTCAGTCGTAGAATACGGTCAGTTGTTTTGTAAAGTAAACCCGTTTATAATTCAGATGGTCATGGATGCCATAGCTGGACCCGTTAAGTCCTGTACAGGTCTGAGGAATGGTTCTCTTTTGGAGGAGACACTTGGGCTGTCTCGAACGAACTCATTGCTCAAGGCGACGATACTGCTATCCAATCCGTGTTGAGTAACATAGAATATTGAATTCGTCGCGAGGTGTTGTTACCAAAAATGTACTA
The DNA here is from genome assembly GCA_030762175.1 of Metallyticus violacea. Taxonomy (NCBI): domain Eukaryota; kingdom Metazoa; phylum Arthropoda; class Insecta; order Mantodea; family Metallyticidae; genus Metallyticus; species Metallyticus violacea. Next base: position 131,887,106 of record CM060846.1, read on the forward strand.
CTCCGACCCGGAAATCCAGAATTGTCTGGAAGACAAAGGGGTAACATCTGTTTATCGTGTGCACGCAAGGAAAGAGGGGGAATTACAGCCGACCATGCTCTTTTCCTCACGTTTAACGGGATAGAATTACTGCAGAGGATTAAAGAGGGATACGAGGTGATTGAAGTGCGCCTGTATATCCCGAGCCCGTTGCGTTGGTTTCAGTGCGAGTACTTTGGCCATACACGCAATGCTTGTAAGTGTGCCAATTCCATCCGTACAACCTGTGGTCAAGGTAGTAATGAGGGAGCATGTATATTCGCTTTCGTGTGAGTCAACTGCCGCGGAGATCATACGGCCTCTTCCCGTGACTGTCCTATTTTTTTAGAGAGGAGCACTGTGTCCAGGAAATCCGGGTAAAGGATAAGCTGTCCTTTATTGAGGCTTGGAAACGATACCAATCTCGCTAATCTACTTTACCTAAGACCGGTACATACAGCGCGACAGCTTCTTCAGCGATCAAGAAGTGCGATTGCAGTACGCAGATCTGTGACCTTGTTTTCACACGGGTTGCTAATGCACCATGTTCTCCAAAATATACTATACTAAGAAGTCTGAACTGAAAGTTTTCAATACCCCTGAAATTATGTTCAAGGCTGGATACATGAGGATTAACTTTTTGAAATCGCCCATTTCTCTTGAGGAGAAGAAGAAGAAGAAGAAGAAGAAGAAGAAGAAGAAGAAGAAGAATCATTTTCCTCCTCGGAGGTCCAGACTCTCATGGGAGCAAACCCCTTTGAGCACCTATATCTACATCCAGCCGATTCCAGGTGCTGGGATCGGTGAATACCTCTCATCGAAAGAGCCTCCCTCTGAGGAAGTGCAGGATGTACCTGTCCAGGCAAACCACCGAGTCCCATTTGAATGCAAAAGGACGGTTGTTTCGTCCTGGCCAACCAAAACAAAGGTGGTATTTTTATTTATTTTATCTCATTTTAACAATGACTATACTTCCGCGGAATGTGCCTCGACTTCGCAGTCAAGAATCTGACCTGAAGTTACATACAGGATAGACTGACTCTCCGCTTGTGTGTCTCCAAGAGACCAAAGTTCGACCACTGGATTCATTCAACTTCCCCGGCTACTCTCCGGTGATATTTTATCTTCTCCAAAAGATAGATAGCACTGCTGCGCATGGTGCAGTTTTAATTTTCATCAGTGATGATGTGTAGAGTTGTTCATTAAACCTACAGGCTCCTATATAGGCTGCTGCAGCTACATTGCACGTTTCTGCCTTAGTTATTCAGTCTGCATCATTTACATGCCTCTCTCTGCCACTGTACCCATGGTTGATCCAGATTATCTTTTATATCAGCTACCATCCCCTATCCTACTTTTGGGGTATTTTAATGCGCACAATCACCTATGGGGTTCAAACACAGTGTGCCAAGGGTAGCATGTTATGAGACTTTATAGATCGCCACAATCGTATTCTGCTCAATACTGGTCAACTTACCATTCTTTTTAACAGTACTCATAGTTTTTCAAATTTAGGCTTCTCTTTATGTTCCACATCACTAGCTGTACATTTTACCTAGAACGAATATCTGATTTATACTCAAGTGACTACCTTTCGTGTCAGACACACATGATGTCTTCACTCGTACATTCTCAGCGCGCGTTAACTTGGTTTATTAAAAATGCAAATGATATATCTTCCGTTCTTTGGCCTAAACTTTAGCGAGTTTCCATTCAAAGACGCAGAGATCCAGTAACTAGTTAACGGTCATCATTAAAGCAGCAGATCAGGCTATTTCCCGGTCATCTTTCCACCCCAGACCCTTTGCGATTCCATTTTGAACCGGTGAATGCCGGGACGGATTGAGTGCACACGAGAAGTTTTGCGAGTTTTTCGTCACCACCCTACTTCAGAAATCATGATTTGCTACAGAAAACGGCAAACCAAATGTCAAATTATTCAGGATAGCAAAAAGGCTTCTTGGATTGCTTTCGCTTCATCATTTAATTGCTCATAGTTTTTGTCTATTGTTTAAAATAAGTATCGCCGCGTTGAAGACAAACCTGAATTTATACATATACCCGATCTAAATGTACCACATCGAGTACTTACTACTCCGATAAACAATACTTAATATTTTAGGGTGCACTTTTGCTGATATTTCGAGATCTGTCAATTACCTTTCTTTATTTCGGGCTTTAAAGGAGCATTTTAGTCCAAAGGATTCTGCTTTACTTCTGACAACCAGGGAAGCAATAATGTCTCTTTTACTACCAGGGAATTGGAGCATGCCCTTTCTATCTCTCAGCATTGCGCACCGGGGCCAAATGGCATTCGTGTTGCTATGTTACAGCATTTGTTTGCAGAAGACAAGGTTTTTTGCTCTGGATGATTAATTCTATTTGGAGTAATGACACTTTTTGAGCGCTTGGCGAGTGACCACTCTCACCCCTATTTCCAAACTTGGGAAGGATCCACACCTTCCTTCCAGTTACCGTCCGTTTTCCTTCACGAATTGCGTTTGCAAGGTAATGACCGTATGATAAACAGACGGCTTATGTGGTGGTTACAGTCTAGGCACCTATTGACGAACGTCCATCAATTTCATCATAGAATGTTTACCGCCAGGAATCCGTTCGTCGTTGTTTGTCGACGATTTTGCCATCTTTCTTGCCCCTCGGAGAACTTGTGTTTTGGAACGCCGCCTTCAATACTGTCTAGACCGCCTTTATGCATTAAGTGTAAATAATGGGTTCCGTTTCTCTGCAGAGAAGACTGTCTGCATGAATTTCTGACGGGGTAAGGAGAATCCTTCACCATCTCTCCATCTTGGCGCAGATGCTCTTGCTTGGGCAGGCGAAGTTAGGTTTCTTGATTTGGTATTTGTTAGGAAATTATGTTGGCCATCCCATATAGCGCTAACTCACAGGCAAGTGTGAACTTTCTCTATGTCTTTTACGTGTTTTAAGTGACATATCCTGGGGAGCTGACCAGACTGTTGTTTTATGTTTATATCTAGTTCTAATTCGGCCCAAACTAGAATATAGCTGTGCAATTTATGGCTCAGTACGACCTTCAGTTCTTCAACTCCTTAACCACATTCATTGCCAGGGAATCCGTGTCGCCATTGGAGCCTTCCCTACTAGTCCGGTTTCAAGTAAATTGCGGAGTCTGGAGAATATCCCCTTTTTATACTCGGCATCTTTTTCTTGGTGATTATGGTTGTCGATTAGCTGCGCAACCTCGTCATCTCACGACTGAGCTGTTTTTAATGTGTCACTCGCTACCTTTTTCGCTGCTCGATGTTTAACTTTAAGTGTTTTGGCTTTCGTTTTAGGGAATTATTAAGGACTTTGGACTTGACGTTACCTGCTTTTTTCTTAGCAGGAGAATCTTTTTCTCAACCTTGGCTTTTAGCAGAGGCCCTCGTACATCTTGGGCTTACGTTGTCCTAGTTCTGCGTCCGCTTCACCTATTTTTGTCGTCATTTTAGCGAGATCTTTTCTTCCTTTGCTAGAAACAATTTTGTTTATACTGCCGGCTCAAAATCTGCCACAGGTTCTGGATGTGCCTTTGTTTATAATGGAGCTAGTTTTACTTTTGGTATTCGCGCTGTATTATCTGTTTTTATGGCGGAGCTTTATGGTATTTATATGTAAATCAACCCCGTTTACCTGCTCAACTTCTTCTCGGCAGTTCATTGCGAATAAGTAATTTCATCACGCTTACGAATTGGGCATTGCCGTTTTAATCACCGTCACTTTTTAAAGGCGAACCAAGTTGAGTATATCCTAATTGTGACACCCCTATATAGGGCTTCGCATTTTACTTGAATGCCATCATCTACCGGCTTATAGGATTTCCCTAGGTTTTCCCTCCTCTATTAAGGAAGTACTGGCAGATGAAGTGATAGCTGTCGAGATAGTGCTCCGTTTTATCCGTTTTTGTGAGTTTTGGAGCAAGGTGTGTTTTTACATTAATTTGTTTATGATGGCATACGTATATTATGTTTAGACTGTTTTCTTCTGCTCATGCTGATGTGTTTTAATAGCAGTCTTTAGTTTTTTGTTGTCCTTTTTACCGTTTTTATTTTTATGGGGTTTTTATTTTAAATGCCCATTTTGCTAAAATTTCTTGCTTTTTTTCTACACTGATTTTTAGTATAGATACATTATTTATTTTACTCTTGGCGTATTTTTAGTGCGTTTGGGCGCTAATTGCTTTAGCTGTTTTGCGCCCTTTAAACACTAATAATAATGATCATCATCCTTAAACTTGTCATTTCTTGCTCAGTAATATGTGTAGCTTCACATTGATATTATGATAATAAAGACTGCAAAGGTGAGTGCACAGTAGACGGTACATCTCATCGCGTTTGTTGTTTGGGGTAAGTTTCAGTTCACTTTACTGTTTACCTACATTTATTTACCGTAGTTTTCTCTATACCAACTTATATTGAGTGTATGTATTTACTTACCTAATTTAGCGTGTTTTTTTCTTCAGTTGCATAAATTTAGCCTATTTTATTTCATCAATTACACAGAATTTAGCGTATTTTATTGTTTCACTTACCTAAACATATCAAATATTGGAAAATGTTTATATATTCTTTGATTCCAGGCTTGAGGTATACCGTGCGGAATGGAAGGTGAGCACTTATCATCTTACTTTATGGACTAATTTTCTTTGCCTTCTGACGACGATAACATATTTAGCGATAGTAAATTTTAGGAATTGTAGGTAAGTTCAAAATTATATTTATCATTTCCCAGCATCAAATATGAATGCCGAATAAATTTTACTCTGGATTTTCAGAGACTGATGTAACCGTGTACATTTCACAAACATTTCAAGGGAGTTTAGACTTAAAAAAATCTGTTTAGCAACGAACCCGGATATTTAGGATTATTCATTATTGATTCAATACACCGCTCCAAAACATTTAACATCAGCGTTCGGAGATCTGAGCAAGTAAATCCATAGGTTATAATGACATCCTTACTAAAGGTAATGCAGGGTAACGGGGGATTTTTAATTGGATAAAATCTCAGAAAATAAATGTGTGTACACGAAACAGGTTCACGGTTCATGCTTCAAAATGAGGAAATCACAGAAATGAAGAATAAGAATAATTTGCGTTTGCCAAGAGTAATTGCCATATATAAGGCTAAAGCTAATGGCGATATTAATTATGAAGCAATTTCGATTACTGAATATATTCAAAAGTAGAGGGCGTTAACTTTATGCGATCTTGTAGAAACACATAATGGTGCATTTATATTGCAGGATGTTGGTAGGTTTGACCTTTTAAAGCACTACTGCGCTATCACGCCTCACACCACGTACATGAAAGGGGTACCTAAAAGTTACCCAGTTACCTATGTACCCAGTTTGTCAAATCAATAATTCTGTTTCTACTTAAAAAAAATAGATCCTGATCCTACCCGCGTCATAGACATCATCAACAAACCCTTGGAATATCATTGGATTTTAAAAAAGTGTTCACCTTAAAAGATGAAAGGATGGAAAGGCCGATACGGAGCCGGTTAACGCGCTACGCGAACATGCCATGCTATTCAGTCATGTGAATGTAATCGATGATGTGTCCGATGCTCCGGGAATATCAGACTTAGAATGGTCCAGTGCTCGCAAAATTCTCAAACCGTTCTCTGCGTCAAAGCCTACCGCCTAACTAAGTCCCAAACCCAAATCCACGGGGCCGATGACGCCGTCCAACGCCGCCGCTTCGAACTTACAGATTGCGTGTCCAATCACAGGCGCGGGCTAACGAAACTCGTCCCTTCACCGTGCTTGCCAAAGATGCCGTATGTTTACATCGTGCAACGTCCATTGCTCCTCAAATATGTGGAACCATTATGGGATTTCCGGAAGAGGTTTTCGTGTATTACAATATTATAATTGGAGAACTACTCGACGAAGAGACTCACAGTAGTAAACTCCTTCTTTCCTCTAAACTGGTTCCCTTACATCCCCATAATTTCAATACAGTCTCCATAGATTTAAGGAAATGCTTTGGCGGTCTACTACCGTTTGCAGACGGGTTTTCTTAGATCTTAACACTTTCCTTCAGATCAAACAGTGACATAAACAAAACTATGATGTCTATTATCGCTAGTACTTAAATGAGACTGGTAGCGTTTTGCCAATCGCAACTTTGTCCTTTACAGAGATGACCACTACCAAAAGCTTAGCGGAAGTTTTAGCGCTCTTAGTGAACTATTTCGAACCTTGTTTCCCAACCTATAGAGGGGTATATGGCGATATGGAAAGAAGCTCTATGAATGGCAACGAACATCATATTGGACATAGCTACCCCCTCCTCTACGCCAAAAGAAAAATTTCAAAATCAATTAAAGGAGGGGGGGTGGAAATATGAAGCAAAAAACTGACGAAAAAAATTCCATGCTAGGTTCGGGCGGAAAGCTAATCAGAATCAAAACTGCTTGCAAAAAGAAAAAGACACAGTATAAAACCTATCGTGCAACTCAAGACCAAACACTGTAAGCGCAAAAACAAGAGAAAGATAAAATTTATGTTTTCTTATGTCAATCATGTACATGAAGTCCGATTTGGATATATTTCGAAACCTACCGTTTTAAACTAATATCGAGAAACACAAGCAGATTGCAGTCATTGCTATGGTACACGGATACCCGGGTGTCTTTGACGACTTTGTTTCCAACGCCGGTATGCACTGGCAAAGTGCCTTCACCAAAATAAGTGAATTTTTGTAGCTCATAGAATGCCTTTCAAAGAACTTTACAATCAAAACCTACTGCTGCTTAAAATAATTTAATCTCACAATGAAATTTCGATCTTCCATCGGAAAATTTAAGAGTCATCAATTCAACAGATATACCAAGATCATCTCCGCTAAACGTTATCTCAAACAGATGAGACTCAGTCTCATCAACAAACTAGCGCACCAAAGGGTTCTCGCAAAGAGCAGCTATCACTTCAAGTATATAGACTTACAGACTCTAAACTTATCCAAAGAAAACACGAGCAGTTAATTTAACGATATTCAGGTGGGAAAATTTCCAGGAAGAATCATCATCGCCATGACGCTCGATAAAGCGAACATGGGCGAAACCTCAAAAAATCTCTATCATTTTCTACACTTCAATCTCCCCGCACTTCAATTATTCGTCAATAGTCAACTTTTCCATTCAAAACCAACACAACCAATTTTCAACAATGGCATATTCTTCCATTGCTTTCAATCCCTCGGGGGCCAGTTTAGGCATACATTTCAAAAACAAGGAGACCGTAATCAATATTCATACCTATACCAACGGATACACCATACTCGTTTTTGATTCTACGCCAGACATGACGAATGCGCTTTCGGTTTTCATCACGTATGTGTCACTATAAACATTGAATTTCTAGAACATCTCCCATAACCAGTTAGCATTCTCGTTATATCCGAAATACCGAGGCTGCCAAAAAATACATATACACTTTCGTAGTAGATATCTATTTAATATATTTCAAAGTTGGACCGAAAAACTACAGTAATGTGTAGTATGATGGTCTGTAAACAGATGTGGCTCACATACATTATGGTAGCGTTGCTACGTGACAAGTAATTCAACAATGAATAAATGAAGTGAATTATGGCAAATTAACAATGAGCAAATGAAATCAAGATTATCGTATGATGTCATGAAAACAGACGTGACTCGCATTACCTTGTACTAGCGTTGCTACAACAAAATGGAGCCAAAATTATCGTTAGAAAAACGGAAAAGAATTTTAAAATGGCATTGGAAAACCAAAATTGTTGAAGTTCAAAGCATTGGAGAGGTGTGTACAGAACAGAACCGCCATGCCAGTAACATTTGCACACATTCGAGACAAACTAGAGACTCATTCTACCATATGCGATGTTCAAAAGGGTAGATCTAGGAGACCTTGCACAGCAACAAATCACGCGTTCTCGGCTATGGTTTTGGAACGTTTTGAGCACTCACCGCAGAAATCTACAAAGCAATGTGCATGTGAGACTGGGATTAGTATAACCGCGTGCTTCGTATTATTAAAACAGCAAAGTTGAAAATTTTCATCCCAAGACTTTTGCAGGCATTAAATGAAAATGACCCTGATCGGAGAAAGCAATACTGTCAGTGGTTTTGATACAAGGTGCAAAAGGATGAGACCTTCGTAGGGAAAATCTGATGTGCTCAATTTAAGTCCAACGGAACTGTTAAACAGCATAACTATGTCTACTGGTGTGCAAGCAATCCACATGTTACTTTGGAAAATGCTGTTAGTTTACCTGGAATTAATGTTTGGTGTGGGTTATCATCTAGGGGTCTGTTGGACCATTCTTTTTTTGAAGGAACAGTAACTGGCCCAGTGTACCTGAACATGATACCCACATCCGTCTTACCCGTCATTCACACTATTTGGAAATGAGGAATTTTACTTCTAACAGGATGGTGCACTATCACATTACACCGAGATGTATGTTTAAACATTGGTGACAATATTCTAAGGCACTGGATAGGACGAAAAGGTCCGATTGAGTTTCCTCCGCGCTCTCCGATCCAACTCCATTGGACTTCTACCTATGGGAACTCTTAAGCATATTGTATGCCGTAGAAAACCAGCTACCCTGGCAGCACTTCAGTAAGAAATTGAAACGGCATGTGCTGCAATCGCTTTCGCAAAAGTTATTCAATTATTAGTTCAACGTACTCAGAAGTGTATCGATGGTGGGCATTTTGAGCAACTGTTGGAACTGTAAAAGTCTCAGATGATTAGTGCTCATCATTCTCTGTTAGTGTGAATTCAGTTTTGTTTTATTAATACAGATTTTTTTTGCTTGAAATGTGTATACATTTTCTTGACACTCTCTGTATGTCAAAACTTGGAAATCTACGTAGACAGATCCATACTTATATCATAAATACCAAACAAATAAACGTTGTTCTCATCAACACCCCCAATTCTCCGGAGTATTCTCCCTTAATCAATTGCCACTTACATTCTCTGAACACACATTTGCTTTCTTCCCCAACACAGACCTCAGCACAACACCGGGAAAACAGTGGTATTCCATCTTCATGACCAAGGACAAATGGGGAGAACAGGTACGCTCTACCGCCGCACTTACCGGCTTTCCTCAATTTTCGAAATTGCTATTGTGGCAAAAGATGGCACTACAATACACGTCGGCTACAAAATAACGAGAGCACTACATACGACCACTACGGAGTCGCATACCTGTCGCCCCGCAACTTACCGACATCGATTTTATAAAAAAATCAGTATTTGTAATTAGGACCTGAAAGACAGACTCGTTCTAAATCCATACAAAGGACATATGCAGTGCAGCTCAGAGCATCAATCCTGGCAACCTCTAAGACAAGTACATATACCGCGATATTCCATCACTTCCATACCCTTACTGAGCAATAACAAACATGGAAGTGCAGTTCTTTACGCTGTCATGCCCATAGTCATGGCTATTTGCTAGTAATGTGTTCACCTCTTTTTTTTTCCAGGTACCGCGCCTACATACACTTCTTGGGCAACGGTCATTCAAAGTACCTCTCCGTCGTCGGACCGTCAGGTGTCTAGACCATCACCATCTCAAAGTGCAGACGATGACACTCTGTCACTCTCCACAACAATAATGATTGTTCCAAACTCGAGCAAGCTGGTCCGCATATGGAACAATATCTCCACCCAAAGTCCAAAAAGGAAAATTATAAGAAATTTCCATTATACAATCGACACACTCTCCACTTCAAGCTCATTTTTGGTATACATGCTGTAATCATTAAAGGCTCAGAAAAAAAGGTCTCAGATATCACTATCTATCTCGAAGAGTGGATAAGAATAAAAATTCTACACGATTGTTACGAGCATTTTTGAGTTCAAAGAAAATCCGTAATAAACATGTCACAGCATTACACATCATATTTATGGTTAACTCCTCCAAAGCTGTCAAACAAAAACCTAAGACTGGATATTAGTGTGTGAGCATGTTCCAGCCTGTAAAACAAAAACCTGACAGTGGTTGTTTGCAGTTAACATATTCCAGCCGGTAAAACAATTATCTTGCCTACCTCTGGGAAACGTGCCTTGCATGTGAAAAAATCGACTACTTTGCGGTTAACTTGTTCAAACCGGTACAGAATACTTCCCGATTGTTTGACATAAACGTGTATCAACCTGCTTGCTTTCTGCGCAGTATAAAGATTTGCTCTTTTTTATTTGCATTCAGTCCCTCCTTGGACGTCGTTGTGTTAACATGCAGTGAAGGGTGCTACAAGATCTTATCAATCTCTCACAGATACCTTCATTTATCGGTGTAAGAGACCTCAGTTACAAAAGCTCCCTGCGTGATTTTCGGGGAAGATCAGTCAACACGGAAACAAACGTGATTGAATATCAAGAATGGAGGAGAAGTCCTCCTACCTTATACACATAACAACCTTTCTGAGGGAAAAATTCGCCACCTCAAAGAGGTACCAATGCAGGTGATATACAACAATGCAAAGTTCCTCCCCATTGGGAACAGAAATCATATCATCAATTTTCTGGAGTTAGTGGGCCTATATTATGAACAATGGTTACATCGACGTTGGTAATACTTTTTCTATCATTAGCATACTTTTTTCACTCACATTACATTTTTGTAAATATTCTTACTCAATTTCATACTGTTCCCTTTTCAAATTGATGCACGCCTACATAAAATGTATCCACATCACCAGCAAAAAACACAAAACCGTAACCACCTAGGTGAACAAAGTTCCCAGCAACATCTTACGAATGCAACTCAATTTCCTAAAATTACATCAGGATACAGATAAAGCAAGATATGCATACATACATCGTTTATCAGCCAGCTAATTTAATTATTTGTTGCGGAACTATGGATGACAAATGTGTAATTACTATGTGTTTCAATTTATTATTGAAAATTAGGACATTTACTAGAAAATACAAGCTTATATTTTATATTATAAAATTAAATATTATTGTACTTTATTGTAAATAAATACAACATGCGTGTACTTGCCACATATGTACACTGTATATGAATTAAAATAATGAAATCAGCGATGGACATACCAAACATTGTCATTTAATAAAACACACATTGTATACTTCACAATAAAACAAGAATGCACTCGACAAAATGAATTAACGACACTGGCGATAATTAATATATGATATATATATATAATATATATCTCACATGGTACATAATTACTACATGTATGTATTTGGCACAAAAATAATCCCGCGGCGGACAATAAAAGTACCGAAAACTGCCTAATTATTATATTGACCTCACTAGCGTGAATTTCATTTCCACTTGAATGTACTTATTATTTATAACACCTAAAACATTGATAATAATAACCATATATAGTACAATAAAACATGCATATACTTGACTAAAAACAAAATAAAAACGAGCCCCGAGACGTGCAATTCACATGAAGCCACACTGCCACCATAAAAAGAAACGATTTTAATTAATATATATAGAGGATATTCATAAAAATTGTAAAATATTATACATAAATGAATACAGTTAGGACAGAGTACATAGTAAATATTCTGCTATTTATAGTATTAATATTTGACGTGGAAGATAAACTACAAAAATTAATATATCAACTAAATAAAATGAATAATTATACAATATAATAATTAGAAACTCTAAAACGAAAATATTAGCGTTCCGAAGTAAATACCTAATTCAAATAAATTTTTTTGAGAGAAGAAAAAATAATAGGTCAAGTATTACACTTTGAATATTTAGGTTGTAATGTAACATATGATCAAGATCAAGATGTTAATATAAAAATCCAAAGTTCCAAGAAGTGTATGGAACAGTTGGAAATACCTTTAAAAAACAAAGGGAGAAAAGACACACAGTTAAAATCTACAGAGCCAAGGCATTACCATTTACTTTTTATACAAGCGAGGCTTGGACTTTGAAAAAAGGAACAGAATAAAATTAAAGCAGCAGAAATGCACTTTTTACGATCTGTAAAGTTGCAGAATTCAGAACATTTTAAGGAATGAGAATGTAAGAAAAATTAGAGTGCAACATATATTACAATTTGGGAATTATAGTCAACAATATGCAAAACACTGAAAGAAATGACTGAAGGGAGGATGCTGAAAATGTTTTGACATATAATTCGAAAGAAAATGCCTAATTGGAAGACTACAACAAAAAAACAAAAAAATAAAACTACGGAAAGAAACAGAAATGTGAGATAGGAATAGGCAGTACCAAATCCGACATGGAAAAAGAAGAAGAATTAAAATAGTTACATATATGATAAACACACGAAATTTCCTATCTTAGGTCATAAAGTAGGATGGCGGACAATGGAGGAGAGATTACTGTCAAAATCGATTGTTAAGGTGAACGAAACTTCCGTTTATTATTTAGAACCAATAAATTACTGGGGACCATCTTAGAATTTTGGCTTTGTGAAGGCATTGCTTTTTCTGAAAAAAAATGGAATGAAATCATTTATTCCAAAACTACAACCAGTATAAGTAGAGTTTTGTAGACATACAGACCCTGTTCTCAATAAATACCTAATTTCCATGACAGTGACGAAATGAGCACATACTCTATTCACTATTCACTATTCACTAATGACATTTATAATTTGTAGCTAATTTATTGGGTCACTTAAGCTAAATTTTGTGTTCTTAAGATATATCAGTCAGCGTGCGAAATATCTGTTGGAAACATGGTTCAGGCCATTTTTCTTCCTTAATGATTTTAAGTTTTTGTTGGCCTTTTAGTCGGTCCTGGTGGTGTAGTGGTTACCATACTTGCCTCCTACACCCGAAACGCGGGTTCGAACCCGGCCAGGACCGATGGATTTTTTCGGGCGTAAAAATCCTAAGTATGGCTTCCTTCGGAAGGGAAGTAAAGCCGTGGGTCCCGTGTCGTACATTTGCGGCACGAAAAAGAACCTCAAGCCTGAAAGAGAGGCCTCTGAGCAAAATTTGTCGGCCGTTTCACGCCCTGAGTTGAATGGGACGCTGATGACCTTCGATGTTAAAGAGCGTCCATAAATAAATCAATCAAAAAAAAAAAATTGTTGGCCTTTTATCACAGTAGTAAATTATTCTTCTAATTAGCCCTCTATCTCAAATCTATGCATGATAGCACCCTTTCGGCGCACCTCAGACATAAGTAAAGTATATATGAAAGTAATGGGGACAAGTGTTCAGCAAATAAACTATTAAATAAATATAAATCATAACAGTAACTACTTACCTAAGAACTGCAAATTTCTGCATTCACAACACAAATCACAAACAAACCTGGGCATGTCTAAGGTCCTTGGTTAGTTTTACGTTAGGAACGCATGCGTAAAATTGGGAAAATATTACTGCCTTTCCAGGGAACGCAGGCCTGTACTTTCTTTTCGCGCATAGTAGTAGAACTGGTAAAGAATTTTGTAAGAAACATCACACATACAACTGTAAATGGGATATTAGTGAGAGAGAGAGAGAGAGACAGAGACAGAGACAGAGACAGAGAGAGAATGAAGTCATTTTTGGGATTAAGTCAATCAGGTACTTCTTAACAACCACCAAACTTAAAGAATAATAAAACCTCTAACGTTCTTTTATTCACAGTAGAGTGCTACATGTTAATAAATACATACCTAAAAGTAAAGTAATGAAATGAATTACTAAAATGGTTGGTGCACACAGACGAAATATTCAGAGGTGAAATAGCTATAATATAAAAGTCATAAAATGAACGTATAAACCAACTTGAATACAAACATACGATTATATATGTGCAGAATGCACAATAAAATTATTTATGGACCACAAAGTGTATCAAGAACAGGGGAAAGCAATAATATGCAGGAGCGTAATTTTGCAGTTACAGCGAAACGGTCTAGAAAAGCCCGATTTATGTTTTTCTTTTTAGCCACCAATATACTTTGTCCTATGAACATTATTATTAATGTTGCATCTGCATAAGATATCCACATAAAAACAATAAGAACCTCTCAAGAAGTGATGTTTCCAAAACTCTTAATGTGAACTATTGGGATACTTCTGTTACTAAAGGCTTAAAACACTTGAAACTCTTCTGTATGTCTCAAACTAAGAATGGATCAATAAGTAATTTTTTGGAGAGGGCGTAGCCCCATAAAGCAATCAATTTAAAAGAAACATCTTCTTGCGGAGTTTGAGCTTTTACACCAAAGAAAATATCATAAATCGCACTTTGAATGTTTTGAAAGTTTTATTTTGGTCACAATGGAGACCTTTTTATAGTTTATTAGAGTCACTTTTTAAATTTGGTAGTTGCTGAAATAAACTGTGTTTGGAGGGAGACAGAAAGGCCAGACTTTAAAGAATCGTTTCTTTATTAAAATGCACATTTAAATTAGTTTACAGTTTCTGATTAAGAATTTCATACCGAACACAAAGGACGCAATTCTCGTAATAATTCATCTATATAAAACATTATTAACACTTTACCTGAAGTATGACTTGTGACTTGAATACTAGTGAAGCTTAAGAAGAATTAAAATTCAACACAATTTTAATTTAAGATCACGTGTATCCTTCATTTAATATATTCAGTAATAACATATATAATTCTCAGCTAATTTATTAGATCGCTTAAGATAAAATTTATGTTCTTTAGAATTTTCAATCAAAACAATCACAATTAAACAGTTGTTAGTATTATTTAAATTCATAAATTTTTCACTTGGTAAGGAATACTTTCAAGTTCAGAGATAAACAACACTTTAAAAACTGCTCCACTATAATTTTACTACTAGTTTCAATTATAGCTGGAAAAATGTTAACTTACATTGATATAATGGATAGAACAGAAAATAGGATACAAACATAGACTTACAATTAATAGGCCAACGGATAAAAAGTATTGTCGAGACAGATACAGATAAAACCCTAATTCTAATATAAATTAACAGTAATAATAAAAGTACATAAGGATAAAACACTTAAAGTCACACTTGAAATTGATATATTTCGAACTACTGGAGTTCTTCAATGGCAAGAAGCTAGACAAGTGAACGTGATAAAAGTAAATATTGAGTATCGAAGGTAACGTTATGCATGGAAACAGATGAAAATAGAAATGAGAGTGCGGAAGGAAAAATTAATACGTAAGATTTAAACCAGGTAGTATACGCGTTTTATGTAAAAATATAGCTGCCATTTCTGTATCTCTGAGTAAACTTTCAGAGCATTGTGTAGGCAACGCATCAATAAGAGTTAGATTAAATGCATCATCAAAATCCTTACAGTGAGATAGGGCATTAGGGCATAATGAATTGCACGACATAATTAGAGCACAGATTTTACATTTAGGACTTTGGCAAGGATATGAGCCAGCAAAGGGACGTGGTAAATTCGGAGGGGATAGGTTAGGGCGAAATATACTTTTAAGGTTAGGGGTGTTCTGAAAGTAAGGGGGGGGTACAAATTTATAAAAATCATTTAAAGATGGATGCATTAACAAAGTATCATGACATTCTTTCAAAATAGGTCTGATGCTTTCAATTCCAGGCACGTAAGTAGTAACAAGGTTAATGAAGTTCTTGTTAGAAGTTTTAGGTTTGCATTGGAAAGTTTTGTGCGCTGGGATTATGCGTGATTTTAAAAGAGCGGAAGGATAATTTTGATACATTGCTTTTGCAAAAAGGACTATATTTTGCCCTAACTCTCAAATTTAATCGCCTTAAATTTGTTTCCGATGGCGTTAAATTTTGCCGTAATTTAAGATGGCGTTACTATTGGCATACTAAATCTTCTCAGCCTACTTCAAATGTTACTCCTTGACTTCTCAAGTTTCGTCCTCCCTCCAAACATGAACCTCCTTCTTTACCTTCTAGTCATCCTTTAGAAATGTTTATTAACAGCTTTTTAACTTCGATTAGTGATCCTATACTTCTAGATAAGATCTCTCCGAAAGACAACTTAACTTTACGTGAGAAATCAGCACTTAAAAGGTTATCTAATAATCCGGATGTTATTATTCTTCCAGCTGATAAAGGGTCCTAAACAGTATTACAGGACACTTCTTCTTACAATGCTCAAGCTTACCGACAGCTTGAGGATGTCACTTATTATGAACTATTGTCTACCGACCCTACAGTCAAGTTTAATGAAGAAATAACTTCTTTTATTACTTCTTCTGGTACTGCTGAAGGACTTAGTTCCCAAGATATCACTTTTCTTACTCCTCATATCCTTCGTACTCCCACCATATATTTTCTCCCTAAAATTCACAAAGAGAACTGTCCAGGCCGCCCAATAGTAGCCAGCTTCGGTTCCCCCACTCTGAACGTATTTCCGCTCTAGTAATTGTTGGTTACAGCCATTTGTTACGTCTAGGCCATCCTATATCAAAGATTCCTGCCATTTTTTGAGTTTACTAAAGAAAGTTGACCCTTCGGCACATTCTGATATACTTCTGGCCACTATCAATGTGACGTCACTCTATACTAACATTCCCGATCATGAAGGATTAGCTGCCGTTAAACATTTCTTGGACTCTCGAGCACCTCCTCATACCCCATTCACAGATTTCATTTGTCATCTTGCTTATCTGGTCCTCACTGGCAATGCGTTTAGTTTTGATAATAAACATTATCTACAAATTAGAGGTACTGCGATGGGCACCAGAATGGCACCTTCTTATGCCAATGTTTTTATGACTCGCTTAGAGGAGGAATTTCTTAAGTCAGAACATTTGGCACCATTATTATGGCTGAGATATATTGATGATATATTCGTGCTTTGGATTCATGGCTCAGAATTTCTCGAGCAGTTCCTAGTAATCTTAACTCCAAGTTCTCAGTTAAAGTTCACTTCTTCTGTCTGTCCCAATGCTGCTACGTACGTAGATATTGATATCTCTTTATGCAATGGCTATTTTCTTATGTCTGTGCACATTAAGCCTACCAATTTACAACAGTATCTTCATTTTGATAGCTGTCACACCTTGCATATCAAAGGATCTATTCCTTTTTCTCTTTCAATCCGTGGTCATCCTTTTTGTAACAACTTTTCATCTCTTGACAAGTATATTAAAAACCTAGCTCAAAAGTTCCAAGACCAAAATTATACTTCCGCTCTTTTGAAATCCCATATAATCCCAGCGCACAAAACTTTCCAATGCAAACCTAAATCTTCTAACAAGAACTTCATTAGCCTTGTTACTACTTACGTGCCTGGAATTGAAAGCATCAGACCTATTTTGAAAGAATGTCATGATACTTTGTTAATGCATTCAAGTTTAAATGATTTTTCTGAATTTGTACCCCGCCTTACTTTCAGAACATCCCCTAACCTTAAAAGTATATTTCGGCATAACCTATTCCCTCCGAATTTACCACGTCCCTTTGTTGGCTCATATCCTTGCCGACGCCCTAAATGTAAAACCTGTGCACTAATTATGCCGTGAAATTCATTATGGCCTAATTTATCCAAAGAATTAAACATTTCTTCAATTGCTACCTGTTCTTCCAAGAACGTTGTATATATGTTATTTTGTAAGCTTTGCAAAGCATTTTATATTGGTTGAACTTCTACTGTTGTTTCCCTACGTATGAACAATCATAGACGTTCTGTTAAAATCAAGTCTCCCTTGCCGATTGCCCAACATGCCTTAGTCGGTCCTGGTGGTGTAGTGGTTACCATACTAGCCTCCTAAACCCAAGATCGCGGGTTCAAACCCGGCCAGGATCGATGGATTTTTTCGGGGCGTAAAAATCCTAAGTATGGCTTCCTTCGGAAGGGAAGTAAAGCCGTGGGTCCCGTGTCGTACATTTACGGCACGAAAAAGAACCTCAAGCCTGAAAGAGAGGCCTCTGCGCAAAATTTGTCGGCCGTTTCACGCCCTGAGTTGAATGGGACGCTGATGACCTGAGCTGTTAAAGAGCGTCCATAAATAACCAATCAACAACAACATGCCTTATTTCACTGTGAGGATTTTGATGAGGCATAATGCATTTAATCTAACTCACAATGCTCTGAAAGTTTACTCAGAGATAGAGAAATGGCAGCTATATTTTTACATAAAACGCGTATACTACCTGGTTTAAATCTTACGTATTAATTTTTTTCCTTCCGCACTCTCATTTCTATTTTCATCTGTTTCCATGCATAACGTTACCTTCGATACTCAATATTTACTTTCATTACCTTAACTTGTCTAGCTTCTTGCCATTGAAGAACTCCAGTAGTTCGAAATATAGCAATTTCAAGTGTGACTTTAAGTGTTTTATCTTTATCTACTTTTATTATTAGTGTTAATTTGTTACATTGTTAATAGTGTTATTTTATATTTATTTTTCATTTATAGTATATATATATACACACAATAATATTAAGCAACACTTTTGGTAATCGTATAAACAGTTGTTGGCCTTTAGGTCTCGGAACATGAATCCAGCTGACTACTTGTTGTTGTGTTACCTCAAAAAAGGGCATTTTTAGTAGATCTTCTACTCTTGAGAAACTAAAATCGATTGTCATTGAAAAACTTCCTAGGAATGCACTTACAATTTATGTTTATAGCATAGAGGAACGACTGTTTCTTAAAGAACAACACGGTAGTTGCTGCATTTAAATTTTGATGTTTATTCTTTCATGATATCCTTGTTTAATTTTGTTTTAATAAAATTCAATTTTTGGAACAAATGGGTGTTTTTAATTTTTCAGAATGTAGCAACTTGCCAAAGTAACGCTATTTGAAACTGGGAAATGACCTTGAAATAGTCTGTTAATACACAAGGTGCCTTCAATTCATTCTGAGGATTAGGAAATAGGCAAACTGCATTTTACAAACAGATAGGCATCCCGTAAATACGTACATATATTTGGGAGCTGGGGAGATGGCTAGTCCGGGGAATGTGCTGATAACGCAATGTGTTACAGGAGTGCATCATTCAAGAGTTGTGCACATATAGTAAACATAGCCCGTGCTTGTGCTATGATGCGTTTAGAAAATATTGACTACTTACATGCTGAATTTGATATGCTCAACATTTCATAACTTAATAAGAAACTAATAAAATAACTTTGAACAAAATCACAGACCTCATTTCTGGTTACTACGTATTATAAACTTGTTACTTGATAATAATTTGTCCATATTAATGCATAACATTCATAGAGATTTAATTTTTAATTACAGCGAGGCGAGCGTTTACAAACTTTGTGTTGTGGTTAATATAGCTGACGGGTATATTTACAAATATCATAAAGAGAGGTAGCCCCCTCCCCCAAATATATAACAGCAGTCGGCGCCTATGTTCAGGAGTGAAGGAAAACAAACATTAGTGTATGTTTCAGTAACGCTTGCATATTAATTTCTCCACTAACACATTTTTTCTTGGCTAGAGTTTTACTTTGACCACGCAAGCTCAATGCGGTTCAATTCACATGTATATTGGGCTAACTAAATGCCTCATGACCATGTAATTTTATTATTTCTGCCAACACGGAACACTTTTTGTTTGGTCACTTATTGATCTCTGCCAATATGTACAGTTAGATTTTATCGTGTCTCTTGACGAACAAGGAATGCTATTTAGCAGCCATTACATCACGTCTTCTTTTACGGAGTATTTCGAAAAGGGTTTGAGTTCATGAATATTGCGGAGAATTATCGATTATCACAACACTCTCCACTGAGAAGTCGGAAAGAAGCTGATTTTTAATCCAAAGCTCAATTTCTTATATTCATTTGACCATGATAATCATCCGAGTTTCTGCCTGCTTGAAAAATCTATAATGAATTATTAACAAACACAATTTTGGATCTGCATGGACGACAATGAGACGTGTGCCGAAATTCAGCTTATTCAATACAACTGTTGATTTTTATTTTGCCAGCATTTCCTAATTATGAAATTATTTCCGCCAAGTTCTTATTATTAATATATATATATAAACACAACACAATGTTCTAACCTAGTGTGTGTCACTCTGAACCAAGTAAAGTTGTCAGAAAGAACAAAACAAAAACTCACTACTATTTCACCTCAGTGTGAGCCACGCTGACGAAACGCATTGCGATAAAACTTGAAAATGCAAACTTCTTCTGCTGCAATTTAGTAGCCTTCATTTACAAACTGTGTATTCAATGCAGTAGCTTACTCAAACTTACAGCTTAGTGATAACTATATTTACCTTCTAAACCCAAGTTCGCGGGTTCAAACCCGGCCAGGATCGATGGATTTTTTCGGGCGTAAAAATCCTAAGTATGGCTTTCTTCGGAAGAGAAGTAAAGCGATGGGTCCCGTGTCCTACATTTAAGGTACGATAAAGAACCTCCAGCCTGAAAGAAGAGGCTTCTGAACAAAATTTGTCGGCCATTTCACGCCTTGAATAGAATGGGACGCTGATGACCTGAGATGTTAAATTGCGTCCGTCAATAAATAAATAAAAAAAAACTTACAGCGTGATACTCATTCTCTTTAGGGTTAAATTGTAAGCTGAAAAAAATATCTAAAATGAAAGCAGGTACAAAAATGTGTAATTTTCCAAAATATTTTCAAATGAAATGCTATCGATCGGAAAAGTGATTTTTGTCAAGTTATTTAAAAATGATTAGTAAGAAAAACGCTTCTGGGATTCTCATGATGTGGTGCCCTTGAACCCTTTACGGAATGTTAGAATCATCATTGGAAAGTAACGATTCTCTACTGAGCCAACTAAAAGGTGCTATTCAGACTAAACGTCCACACCTTGCGAAAAAATAAGTTCTGTAATACAATAGTGCACCTTCATGCTTGTCTGGGTTTGCTGCCGCATGACCTTCATTTCTAAATACTTCCACATCCGCCATATTAGGCGGATTTGGCCTCCAGCCGTTACGTTTTGTTCGCAAACCTAAATAAATAACTGGGTGAACGAAGATTCAAATCAAATGATGAGATTGAAGCTGATACAGACATTTATTTTTCACAGTTAGTCAAATCTTATTTTACTGGGGGTTGTTAAAATGTGAGAAAGTTGTTGGACTAAATGCATTGATTTACAAGGCGACTGTGTTGAAAGAAAAAAAAATCCTAAATCTTTGAATTTTCCTTCTCTGGCCGAGAAATTTCAGAACGCCTTATGTATACACTGTCAGCCAAGCATTAAAGATCACTTAACTTTTCCAAGCATGGCTAAAGCACGTGTGCAGCGCAAGCCGTTAAATAAACTTACCTATCGTAGCAAGCCATCACGGAAATTTATTCGTGTAAGTAGAGCCAAATCGGATTTGCACAATGGCTTTAGGCAATTTTAATCCCGAAATGATAATAACTTTTTCCGAGTGCATGTTGAACGTGTTGTGAAAAAACCGGTCCAATTCCAGAAAATATCTGAATCGTATAAAAAGGCGTAAAAATTCGTGGTGCAGGTTAGTGGAAAGGAAACTTTCGTTAACGACGAAGAAAATGTCGGATAAAAAAAAAACGGATTTTTCCCGATATTTGTAATTTCTGTTTGCAAATTGGGTAAGCATAATTGTATTTAAAGTCATGTGATAAAGCATAGTACGGGAGTAGCGCTGCCCGGAAGGGAAAGGTCGGCAAAATAGAACGTTTTAGACAAAATCTTTTCGAATTTCTACGTAAATGGGGCAAATTGTACCCATTTATAAAGTCCCAGGAAGATAAATGACCACTTTTAATGTATAGCTTGTCTAACTTTGATTTTGTAACCAAACTGAATGAGAATCACGTTCATGTCATTTGTAGCAACGAGAATAATCACAGTGATGACGACAATGTAAAACAATAAATTTCCGAAAATTAGCCAAAACCGAGCAAATAGAAATACCGCTTATACTAAAAAGATAAAAGAGGTCGCAACTGAGCGCACATCAACGCTCGGACATAAACCCAGAATGAAAGAGAAAGTTAACCCTAAATTAAATTACTATGCTGGTCTAGAAAAGTAGGAGCACTTTTGAAGAGCGTCATAAAGTCCTTTCTTCGTAGCCAGAACAGTTACACATTGTACAAACCGTCAAGAAAACGTTTTCCAACAAAATATTATCACGTGACTATCATAGCCGATATACTGGAGGCTGATTTTAAGTAGCGTAATGGAACACAACTAGCAATATATGTGAACTTTGACGGTTATTGGCGTATTTCATAAGTTTGCATGAGCAGTACTACTGAAATCAAAGCCAGGCAACGAACTTGCAAAGGAAATTGCCAAAAAATATTCCAAGCACGACAGTATTCCCAAAATATTGCAAACGGATAAAGAAACGTAGTTCATTAAAAATCCATTTATTTTAAAGAAACACGCCACTGCGCACTGCACCACAAAAAACAGCGTTAAAGCCAGGTTGTTGGACTATTCAACCGAAGGCTAAAAACCAATATGTGGTGACACTTTACACACCACACATACTACCGATAAGTGGACGTACTGCATACTCTGGTAAACTCTTACAACACCTTCCATCGCAGAACCATTAATATGACACAAAAATACAAATTCAACATTTCTCAGGTATACGATAATCTTTACAGTAACAAATTCCTATGCAGCGTTGCAAAGCTGTATCGTTAAAGGATTTAACCACCAATAGAGGGCATTTTTATTCACATGAGATGCAATGAGAAACGCTTCAAGAAACTTTTAAAGAACAAAGTTTTAGACGCAAGAGAACGCGGTGCTAGTAAAGAAGTATTACTGAAGTGGAAAGTTATCCCAATAAATTTAATTCGTGGAAAAACAATGGGCATTTATTACACATGTGATTAAACAAGAACCTTCTTTTCCATAACGCTGGCCAACAATGCATCTATGGATCATTTTGCCGACAAGCAAATGGTTTGTTTTTCGAACGTTTTGCAAAGTAAATGGCAAGAAGGTCTCACAAAAATGAAATAACCGATACCCTTTCACAGCCTATCAAAACAATGCCAAAGATCCAAAGGCATATTCTGCATTTTTCACAGATACGCGAGCCAACGGCTTGAGTTCAATTTTAAAATAAACAATGCTCGGAAACTGCTAATCATTATTAATGGTACCTTGAGTGAAAGTTTACGCTTCTCAATAACTTGATTTACAATGCTGAGCAGGCAGCAGTAGTGGTTAATCAGGATGTCATGTAAAGGAACAGGCATTTGAAACAAGATAGTAATAGTTTTTCAGTAATCTATTTGGGCATTTTTCGCGGTAAACGTGAAAAATTTCCGATATTTGGTGCCCATACAATGATAGCCAATACTCGCAAACGAAAACCTCAAAGCCAAAGCAACGACGCAGAAATCAAGACCTGAGTCTTCTGCCACAGAACCTGGGCTGTTCTGGCAGCACGAAAGACACAACATTATCCCAAATATAAAGAACATCAACATTTTGTCTTCGTTTCTTTCTTCAATGATGGGATGCGAACCCGAAACGGACATCGTGCATAACAAGAAAATGTTTTCAATGGTCGATCGCAAGAGGGATATCCTCACGAAGTGTTTATCTATTGTTATCTCGTGGTACCAGATATTGGCGCCTTTGTCCAAATTAATATAGCACCTTCATAGAATTCGCACCCAGCAGCAAAATGTATCTCAACAGGGAAAAGCAGTTTTTTCTCTTTAATAAAATTTCCCTTCTCTTTCAGGATCTGAAGATTGTCAACAAAGATTTAATAGATGGAAGCAGAAGTGTGTTACCATTTGCAGACGCATTTTCTTGGGATTTAGTTCTATCTTTTAAACCGAAGAGGCACAGTCTCTACCAATAATACTAATTTTTCTATAAAGTATTACCTGAACCAGGTATAAGGGGTAGAATAGGATAACCCAGAATTTGTATAAGGAAAACTTTTTCGAAAAGAACACGGACTTTTCGTTAGTCTAGGTGGACAATTCGGGACTATTTTTCCGCGTTTAAAAAGTAGCACAAAATCTTTAAAAACTGGATCTTAAAGATGGGTGTAAACCTGCTGGCCGACGTGGCCACAATACAAATCTCCTAAGGATGCATTCAAATCTAAAACGGAAGTTAGAAGAAAAAAAAATGAAAAGGTGTGCGACGAAAAAGCATAAAAACTGGAAAGAAGTGGGACAAACAGCAGTCACGGGTGAATTGATGACAAAGCAGGAAGGTTGGAGACATATTTTTCCAAAGACTATGTTCATGAACTTGCAGCTGAACCTCTTCAAGGAATTGCCCATTAAAACCATTCTCAAAGAATACCGCATCTTTTCCAGTGATTCTCAAAATAGGTTTATAAATGCTCCCATTATAATTAATTATTATGCTAATCCAGACCATTATCTCGATGAGGTGTTAGAAGTATGCGCTCAAATACGCAAAGAAGACGGCAATGAGCTAACTGGCACCGCTAACGTCACACTGGTCAATAATTCCCTAAATTTACTTTTCCAACCAACGGAAATTTCGCTTATTATCATAGTCGTATCCACTCTTCAGGTCGAATATCCATATAAAATCCATTTTTTCAAGTTGCTAAATTACAATAGGATGACACTAACAGCACTTTGCAGTCTTTGCTATGGTTCAAATACACAGCAGGTCACTCGGGCAAGTTTGAGAGTTGCTGAGGCTGCACGAAAATACAAAAACAGCAAGATTATGCAAATTATGATATGCCTCTTGGACACGCTGTTCAATTAAAATAATTATTTACTCAACAGCGTCAATCTAACTATCGAACTCAAGTCTCCCAACTTAAGTTTTAGCACAATTTCTCCAACGGAATCATAGCTATCACAGCACCGTGTCCGCAAAAATATTTCTCAAGTCAATCGGAACCATTCCCAAAATCAATATTGCCCATTAAATGCCTTGTCCAAGAAGAAAGCAAATTATGCCCAGCTGACCGTAGGCTTTCATGACCACAAAATTTCCAAGAGCTTTAAAATGTATTCATGGGAAAGGTGCCCAGGAGAATAGTAGCAATGGTCTCCGACAAATCCATAGGAGCGACCCCGACCCTTAGAGACTTCTTTGAATTAAATCCGTATTATTTCCAACATTTTAACTTAGATTTCTTTCCAATGTACTTTAATGTATGTCTCATCACTTTCTATTCGCTTCAACTCAATTTGGATTATAGATATTATTTGTATTTCTTTCAAACAGTGGAAGACGGCCTGGGAATTCAATTAAAAAACAAAGAACAATACATTTCTAGAGCCAAGTATCACAAAGGACACACTATCTTGGTATTTAACCTTACTGCGGACATAGTGCAAACAAATCCTATTTTTCCGGTATGCTTCAAGGCACCAACCTAGAAGTATTGGATTTAAAAATCTGAAAAAAATGCGGAAAACATGTTTGTACTGTTGGAATTCAATTGAACCTTGGAAATAGACGCCAAAAATGCGTCCTGTTAGCATTAACAACAATAAAACATTCGCTTTCACTCCCGTTGCCTGTCCTAACGTTGAAGGTATGTTTTTGCAACGGTTGCCCAATCCTGCTCCAAATTTTCCGCCCAATAATTTTCAACAACTACCGAAACATTTTCCCTGCAAGCACTGGATTTGCATCTACGTTGCGGCAAACGGGCAAGGAGAATACTTTGAAAGTTATGGGCTTCTTTATCTCAAGTTCTCATTTACCTGTGTCTATAATGCGAAAAAAAATGGGATTACAACATACGAAGGTTTCAAGGATCTTGCATATACCTGCAGCCAGTACATTATTTCCCATTTACGTTATGAATGCTGAAAACTGACCATTTTTTCAACATTCAAAGCTTCAAATTACACCTACAGCGACTTTCTGTTTCGCAAAACTTACAGAAACAATCTTTGTCCCTCTGAGAGTACGCTTTCGTCACAGAACTACCAACCGCCAAATAATAAAAAAACGTAATTACTGGAATTGGTGAAAATTTATTATTGCTATTTGTAACATTTTTTGATACCAAATCTTAACTTTTTTCAAAGAATTGCTTTGCAGTTTGAAAGGTCAATTCATCAGAGTGGAGGATAGACAATAGCATTTCCGTTCTTTGAAGTTGTGGGCCTAAAGCCTAGGTCATAATTCTTATACAACTACAGGGACCTCCAACCATATCTCTCAACACAATTGAACTTCAAAATTTAAAAAGCATAATCCATAGTTAACAAAATTTTGACGAACTAAAGAAAAAGTGGCAAAATATACAGTATTAATAAAGGTTCTGCTACTCGCAGGAATGTACAGTGGAGGGCGCTTGAGAAATATGGAATATTCTTTTTACACCACGCATGCGCCCTGAGCTACTTCCTACAAAATATATATTGAAATTAGAAACTATCCTTCATAGTCATTTCGTGAAACATATCGCGAAACAACTACTTAGTGCAAGCGACCCGAACCGTCGAGTCAAGTACAGGTAGAAATTCGTTGTCTTATGCGAAGATTATGACATTTTCCAACCAGATAGGGCAATCTTTCCTCGCAGCTCATAAGCAACCTAACCCTATTTCCTTTCCCCTATTTACTATGGATCTGTCCAACGAATGCAAGAGGCTCGTCACACAGTTCCAGTTGTACTTGCCGAACCGACAACAATTTAGGGTCCTATTCAGGTTAGTTGACTGTCACAAAAAAAAAAAAAAAAAAAAAAAAAAAGGAACGACAATAGGGTCAAATCAAAATAAACATATAAAAGAATCGTCAACGTGCTGTTCGTCGTGTCAAAAGTAATAGACTCAGTGCCGACGCAGGTGCCCCGCATACAAGAAGCTGAACGCCGTTCCGACCATGAACTAGCATCACCTCCGCCGGGGCCTACAACGCAGGTCCTACCGTAAATGAAAATATCGTCGTGCTCATTTACGTGTCGTCCCTTGGCAGCAACATGGGGAAAGTTTCAGAGTCTTGCATTTCAAACAGCGCTACCAGGATCAACAAGCACTATTGCCTCCTTGAGTCCACGGTGATGACGACGACAGTTAATCTTTGAAGTCGCCAGCCAGCAATACTTCTTTAACATCATCACGTACAAATATAAACTATAAACATAAGTGTAATACAGTGCATCATATATACAGCAGTGCGATGTAGCTTTTATTTGGTCAACAATGAAAAACACTGAAAGAAAAAATTGGTTCTATATCATTGTATGCAATATTAAGTACATATTCACCAATAAGTAAAAAATTTGGCGTTACATCATTGTATCCAATATTACGAAAAATATCCCATTTCGGATCGCACGAGCACGCCGACGTTATTTGCCGCCACGACACAAGCGCTGTCACCATATTGGCTCCTCCATCTTGGATTAACTAATGACCACATCTTGGATGAGGTCATTAATGACACATTGATTGGCGTTATGACCGCCATCTTGAATTACGTTATGGCGCAAAACTAGTCTCTGGTGGCAAAATGTGCGTAACTCCATCCGGTCAAAATGAGAGTGGTAGCTGAATCCTGTTGGAGAGAGTCATACAGTTTCTGAAAAACTGGGAAACATTATATGAATACCTAGGTATGAATATACTATCTCTATATAAATTGTTCTATATTTATTCTGTTTTCATTAACAGCGTGCCTTAAATAAAATTTACATTTTCCGTTAATATAGCTGTGTTTCGAGCAAAATTACAGTTTTTTTGAACAGTATTGATGAATATTTTGACGAAAAGCACGCATGTTCTGAAAGAACAGATAGATAAGGGGGGTTGTTGGAGTTTTATCAACCCCCCGCATGTCAGCTTATAAGGATTATTTTGCAATCCTAGAGGAAGAGTCGCCTTCACTGATTCCCAAAATCTGTTCTTTGAACAAGTTACAGTATTTTTGTTCCAGAGTCAGCGTTCATTCCCAGTTTTCCCTGGCTATAGAAAGAGTAAGTATATTTTTTACCAGGGAAGGGCAATTAAACAGAATATGTGAGGCAGTCTGCTTACCCTGTTTGCACAATTTGCAAATGGGTTAATTTTTATAGAGCCCCATTTTACATAAATGTTTCCCAAAGTGACCTTTTTCAGTAATTAAGTGAATTATTTTGTTTACTCCTCTTCTATCTAAACTTAGGAGAAATGAGTAACGGGTGTTGACCAGTTTCCCAGTTTATTATTATGCGTTTGCTGTCTAATTTTGTGTTTTTACTCCATCCATGTTCATATCGCGGTCTTAACAGTAAATGTACTAATTCTAATTATGGGTCACACAGAGTATTTCAGTACCCTTTTTTGCCAACTGGTTTGCTTTCTCATTTTCTTAAATGCACGGATGCACCTGCGCCCACTGCAGTTAAAGAGTTCTTGTAGTGTGATTTCCGGCACTGGGTAGCCTCACTTCTAATATCAAAGGTGATTGCACTGATGGTCTGCTTCTTGGGGACAACCGATGTTGCAACAGTTCAAGCTTGTTGTTAGGTGCTAGAGCAGTTAGGGCATTTAGGAATGTCCATATTAGTTTAAATTTCATCTCATCGGAGGAAACTTTTTTTTAAAACACTAGGACAATCTCAGAGTACGTTAATGTACCAATGTTACCCTCCTCAAGTTCTACAAAATCAAAGTTCAGGATAAAAATACTTCAGTCTGAAAATTTTTGCAGATATTTCAAGGCTTATGTGGATGTTTGCCCTTGGAGTATAGCCATATATGCCTTCCATTGATTGTGCCTCTATACTGAATCCATCGGTAAACCAACCTCGTCACGTTCTTTATTGCGTGTGTTTCCTTCCATGCAACCTTCTCCAGATATGAGAGTTACTTACAATGAGGGAGGGAAACAATATTAAGTGGTTATTAGGTCGAACATCATGTTCAGTTGCGAATTATCGAGGAGATATAGAATGGAAGTATGTCTAGTTTTTGTTACACAACTGTTTCTCCAATTCCCGGCCTGCACTTACTGGCATGCAATAAGTCTAGTCTCTGCATATAAGTAAAAATCTATGGAAGAGAAACGCAACAGAGTCTCCATTACAATGGTTGGAAAACTTCTAAAGACCTCTGCAACACACAGACACGCTAATCTCTGCAACTTAGTAAACCTACCTGCTATAGACCATTTTAGCATTTTACGCCAAAAGAAAATGACGCCGTAAAATATCTGGCACCTGACTATTGCACCATATAGCCAATGGCTCATGTATGGCTTTAGGCCCCAGGTTGCTCCGATAGTGCTTTTGATGGTTACACGAGATCACGTGCTTCTACCGAGAATTTTATCAATATGAAAATTCCAGGTCAGTTTCTTTTCTACCATAAAACATATATATTTAACTGACTCATAACATTTCAGGTTTGAGTAGTCTACGTTTAAATTTCCTAGACCTTTAAGAACTCTCCCCTAAGTAAAAATAACAACTGTTTTGCTAGAATTAATAGAAAAACGCTCCTGCTTACACCAGTTATGAATTTTCTCAGCCCACAATTCATATTTGAGACTGTATTGGGAAATTTTCCAATAAATAATGCTATGACATTCAATAGTCTTGTATATAATATCCCTCCTGAATCACATATTGAAGTAGGTCTCCACCACGAGAATCCAGAACAGGAAGGATAGAACTTAGTCTGTGGGCAATCTGTTGTGGCGACGATCCCTTTCGTCTCCCCAAGAAGTCTAGTAGTATTATTTATCCTCCTGGGTATGCAGTTTATACAAATGCAAACGGTGTAACTCTACGGAGGCCCAAAAGCGCTTTCGCCCAGATCCTCTCAGAAGAGTAATTGACTAGTTTCATGTATTAAATTTGCTCCAAAAGAGCTTTTTGTCTAGGAAAATGGTTGTAGTATCTGAGAGCGCACATGTGCGGTTCTCAGAAATATGTTTTTGGTTTTCAAAATGGTTTCCATAGGACCCACAAAAAACTAGGAATTTTTAAGATCTATTCAGGCAGAGCCCCCCATACATAGGTAAAGCTTATACTCTGAAGGTCGCCAGGTATACAGAAGTCATGTTTAAGACACATTAGCCTGTGCAATTAGCACAGTCGCATTGCACTTTAGAGTTGGGCATGGTAAACCGCTTCTTAGTCTGGTATCTAACCTGTCATCTCCCGGGCATGATTTTTAATAATGTTTAACGCCCGTTTCTACCACTGAGCACCACAGGCGGTGGACACCGATTTTACATGAAATGAAATGCTAATTTGGGAAAGCAGTATTTTTTTAAGCAAGGAAGCGTTCCAGGTCTAAGTTTAGGGAACCTCCCCGGTATTTGCCATTTATGAGAATTGAGGGAAACCTGGAAAAAACCTTAGTCAGGGAGGGCGGTCCAGGAGGAAATCAAACCCCAGGCGTCTCTCACGAGTTGGCAAATTAACGACCTCCGCCAATCCCCTGTGACAATACAGGTGATTACCACCTCCAGTACAGTCCACAAAATCACAGATACAGGGAGCCCGCCCAAACAGCTACAAGGTCATGCGTTTCTAGGGAGGTCTGAATGAACTACTTAAAGGTCTATTAATCCTTGAGTCACATATTCTAAACTGACTGAATGATAGCAGTGAGAGGAAAGATACTGATGTGCTAAGTATTTGCACTAGTGTACCTGAAGATTGCGATAGGATTCCCCAAATTTTAGCTTATTTTCCTCCTCTTATGTATGAAGTTTTGTCTGAAACCGATCTATCATCTCAAATTTTATCTAACATTCCAATTCAATTCTAATTCCCGAAAGATACCGCGGGAAAAACTTTATGTGAAATATGGGTAGCAAATGATCATAATTATATCTGTTCTTCTAATTCAAAGCTGCGGTAAGCTAATTATACTTTCCCTGTCCTCAGTCGTCAATGATCGGTTTCTGAAGGCGCGATAGTTCGTGGGTAGAACAAACTCTCAAAATGATAGGGAGTGTAGCAGTGCTTTGAATAAATATTTTCGGACTGTTGATTTATTCACTTATATCGATCAAGTTTCAAATACCTTGGGTGGTAGCAAGGATATGTAAAGTTGAAAAAAAATGTCTCTGTTGACAATTAACCATAGAAGTGATACATGAATGAAACTTGATTTCTACCGTGTTAAGGGAAGTCCAAATAGTAATTTGTATTCATTTTTACATTTTCACATTTTTATAACGTTTGAACATATTAATATCTCCGTTTAATTATACATGTATAAATTATACTAATAGTAGCTAGCGTGATAAAATGTGTTCGAAGATTAATGTGGGTAAATGCAAAGGGGACAGCCTCACCAATAAGCAAAATGTTACTCTAGGTCAATATTTCATTAAAGGAGAGGAAGTTCCTTGAGCGCATTGCAGGCAAGGATTTGGGAGTTAGAAGGAGACTTTTTTCAAAACTTTGTTTTAATAAACACTTTGATGAGATCTTAAGAAATCTTTGTAAAAATCTAGGTTTTATAAGACTTCTCTTAATTTTATATGTCTCCTTGTTTAAGTCACTTGGAATATAGAAGTACTATTTAGTCATCTAATTTTAAAACCCATATTGGAAACTATGAAGCATTTGCAAAAGTTTCTACGATGATCTTCCAAAAAATAGGTAAAATACGCGACTCTTTTGAAGTTTTATCTAAGAATTTGAATTTTTAAAAGTTTAAGAACGGTGTTAAATTAGATGAAGTACTATTTATTTACAAACGTTTTAATAGGGCTATTGATTATTGTTATCATCTTGAATATTAAGGGTGGAAAGTCAAGAACACCGCAACTATTTTTCTACCCTGCTCACCAATTTTTCCCTTTAATTAGTTATAGCTTGTTTTTCAATTTCTGCTTTCGCCAAGTTTATATTGATTTGTTTTCCATGCGTATTTATAAAATAAATTTTATTCATAGAGTTGCCTATAAGGAATGTTATTAATTTTTAATGGTGATGTGATGTTTATTGAATTGCTGTAAAATGCTTTAATGGGACGATGATGTGAATGCTATTGAATTGTTGTAAAATGCTTTAAAGGGACTATGATTTGCCTTTTTAAGAGTGGTCCATCATGAGAAGTGGGTGATTATCACGGTAGCCACAAATCTTTCCGGCGGGTATAAATAATTTTGCTCTACGTTGAGACCTCCACCTTATCAGTGAGAGACAGAAGAGTAGCTCCATTTAGATTAGGAATTTAAGCAGTGGATGGATTTATTTTGTAAGCTTGTGGGTAAGTTAATATAAATCAGAGTATGTGTGTGTATGTGTGATTTGAATAACCCATAATTGGAATAAAAATATAAAGGATAGTATATTAAAGTACGAGGGCAGTCCAATAAAGAATAATCATAACTTTTTGGCAATATAACTTTACCCATCCTTATAATTTTGATGCTCTTTCTCAAAGTAATATCCGATATATTCAGTGTACCTTTCCCAGAGTTTCTGCCAGTTTTCAAAGATATATTCTTTAAAAATTGCCTACGCAGCTTTCACTACAGCTTCTGAGGTTGAAAAATATCTCGCACGAAGATGTTTCTTCAATTTGGGGAAAAGGAAAAGCCAAATCTGGACCACAGAGAGGATAAGGGATACCTCACATCGATTTTCTGAGATATTTAGTAATAAATTTTGCGATGTGCAACCGTGCATTATCGTGGTACAGTATCCAGCTTATTGAACGCAAATTCGGCCTTATGCATGTAATAAACGCTTTCAGAGTTTTCAAGACATCTCGGTATATTGCTTAGTTACAGTTGTGTGTGCAAGTACGACATGCTGGTAATGCATTCTTTGGATGTGGAAAAATGAAATGACCATACCTTTTCCAGCAGAAACATCCATTTTGGCTATTTTGTTGTTGCTGATGATGCAGATTTCTACACACAAGTTTGCTGTTTGCCTATTAGAATGGAAATGGTGCTGCAAAGTTTCATCAGCAGTGATTACCTTTGAAAAAATCTCTGCATCTTCTGTAACAGCATTTTCAACTGCACGCGAACGTTCTTTGGTTCGAGAACCAGCGATTTTATTTAATACTTACCGTGCACAATCCCGTCTCACATCTTTTCACTTAGCAACGTGTGGGTGGTACCCAGTGAAATTTTCAGAATTTCTGAAAGTTATCTTAACTTTTCTCGACGAAGATCTCTCACTATGACAGCAAAGGTCTTGTTCTTTCGTTAGAGCACCAACTGGATATTCGGGTACACCTTCCTTTGAAATTGATTGTCTCTCTTCTTTAAACGTTTTAAACCATCTTCGAGCGTGCTACAGAGAACAAATTCTCCATAGGGCCTCAGATAA
Source organism: Metallyticus violacea (assembly GCA_030762175.1). Classification (NCBI taxonomy): domain Eukaryota; kingdom Metazoa; phylum Arthropoda; class Insecta; order Mantodea; family Metallyticidae; genus Metallyticus; species Metallyticus violacea. Next base: position 131,920,285 of record CM060846.1, read on the forward strand.
ATATTGGTTGAGACGAAAGAAGAAATCAGTATTTCAGAGTAGTAAATTGTTCGATGCGTATCACCTCCCTGCTTCTGTAGGCGTAGCTGAACATGTCTCAACTTGCACACCTCGCACAGGTGAGAATCAGATTTGATGACAATGCAACTTGCATCATGTATATAGTGCACATTAATTTTGCAAAATATTGAACACTTTAATTTGTATTGTTACATTTTAGTTAATGGTATGGGCAAGTTCAACGTTAATTTAGGTAGAAAACTGCCTAAATTAACAATGAATTAGGATGTATCTCAGAGGAGAAGAAGAGGTCATCCTAGACAAACCTGGCGTAAAGGAGAGACTAGCACTATGAAAAGTCGTGGGAGAGAGGTTGTCAAATAGAGCTGGAGTTTGTGTACCAGAAAACGGAGAAATATGTTGTAAACCTAAAACATACAGAACTTTTAGCGGGAGAAATTACGGCTGTAAAATTAATATAATTCTTTATTGAATATCCCATGTAATTGCCCAGCAGAATCTGTCAATTTTCAGATATATATATATATATATATATTGGTTTAATTATTAGCCTCTTCATTTTAATGGTTATATTTAAAACTTGTGTGGTCCGTTTAACTTTACGCATTGGTGGCACAATCGCCCAGTCACCGTGACGCTTTCGATTATGTCGCAAATTATGGACCACTGTTTTTAAATAAACGGAAATTTATATGACTTTTAAATATATCATATTTGTTTTATTCATTTGTAACATAAACAACTTTCTTAGTTTACAAGATGAAAGAAGGCTTTACTTACACATTCTAGCAGTATTTAATACATGCTCGGTTTCTTGCAATTTATTTAATGCCACTGTTTTAATGTTAGTGCTACAACTGATAAACTGTTCACTTATATATTTTTCATTACGTCTCAGATTTACTATATCAGATATATATCTCATATTGCAAACGCAAATTGGTACCGTAACTGACATCAAGTTGTTTTTAAGTATGCACTGCTTCTAGTGAGTGACATTTGAATTTTGCGTTTTGTAATACCGAAATGAGTTCCTCAATGCACTATAAACTGAAGTATGGATAAATAAAAATGCATAGAGCCCAAATGTATAGCAGGCATTTTTAAATTGTTTAAAAGTTTCTCTGCTATTTCTGTGCAGAGGATGCTTACTCACCCATATCGTCCTTTTTTATATAAAACGTTTCATTAGATATATTCTTTATTTTTTGACTGTTTTTAGTATTAGGATAATATGCCTCCTGAGTAATTTCCAACCAATGCTTGGGTCTGTCGATGATCGGTAGAACTAATTAATTATGTTACACACTACAATGAATGTGTACTAAGTAGGATGACTCGTAGGGCTATACTTGGAAATCGCATTCTGGAGATCCTAAGTTGAAATCACTTGTGACCGGTTATTCTGAGCTTGGCTTTCTTTCGTGGTTTCCCCATATCACTTGGGCGAATGTTGAAATACCATTGGTCATTATTTAAGGGTTGTAAGACCAGACGACACGAGTTGGTGATGAGCGGTGTGCATATACCACTTATGTATATTAATCTACCGAATATATTCACCGAGCAGATTGCTTCATACGGCAACGCTTGAAACTCGTATTCAGGAAGTTCCATTTTAAATCCAGTGGCTAACTACCTAGCAGGATATTGCAGTTTTCCTCATCTCATTGATTTTCGGTCAGAGAAAACTGCCACGTAATCATTTTCATTCCATCACTATTTGTGTGCTGATCATTCTGTATTTGCGGTGTCTTTGAGGCAACCTTGGCGTTAGAGTGACCATCGATTGAGACAATGGATTGGATTGGTAAGATGGAGGAGATTTTCAGATACTGAAACTCAACGGGCATCTTTTGTACCCTACTGAGCTTCGTCCGGGATTAAGGGATGAGGTGTAAGGGATACAAACGGAGGTCAGGTTTATGGGGCAGCAGGTACTGATGTAGGTGGATTTCCTACTATTTTTATATTCTTTTTCTTTTTTCGGTCAGTTAGGACCACAGACAGATCCACCCTCCAAAGCGTTCGAGTCACTCGGAAAGGCTACTGTCACATAAGAAACCACAGCAGTTTTTTTTCCAAAGTACAAACTCCACCACTGCAGGCACATCCAATTGCATATGACGATCTGACCAAAAGCGAACAAGAAAAATATCACAATAAATATAAAGTTTCTGAAAAAAAATGGGTATCGCTGCAGGCATATTTTATCAAAAAGTCAAAGTTCCTCAGCAAATTATATTTCCTGCAACTTACTCAAAACCTTTCGCTATACTCTTTGTACTTACTCAAGAGAACGTTGCCAGGGCATTTATAATATGAAAAAAGTAAATGTTTTATGAACAAAATTATAGTTAGGCTAAAATGGAGATGCATACCATAAGATGATATCATGATATTCTTTAAAAGCAATTTTGCAATCGATGGTATGAAAGAGCGGTAATTTCTGAAAGCCTTATAATATTCATTAAACTATCATTATTTTAAGGCAAAAATAAAATTTACATAACTAATATATGATGTATAAAATCAAGGAGAAAGCATAAGCCAAGCGCAGATAACCATTTAATTATCCATTACATGAACATAAATGACAGTGAAACTAAAACTTTGTAGGTGTTTAAAAATTATAATAGAATAATCAGTTCATATTTCATACACAAAATAAGTACCAAAATGTTGCTTCTTTAATGCGTACAGTTCATTTATTATCACAAAATTCTCGTTATACATTGACAAATTTCCAATGTCCAGCAAAATAAACAAACATATTTCACAAGTAATGGAAACGCATACCAGTGTGTCATCATTCACTCTAATGGTAGCATGATTTCAATTTGGTGAATTAATTGTTAAAGACATTAAAGCCCATTGTACTAAAAGTTATTACCACAGTTTGGTGAATAATTATGAGCGAATAAATATTGACGAAGCGCTGTTCGAGATGATAGAATCAATTTTGTTTTGTGCAACTGCAGGGATTAATGGCTATAATAATGTACATCAATAACTGAATGCTGAGAACTTGACATGCCATAAGAGTAGCAAATAAATTAAAAGCCTCTGTGCCCTGAATGAAACGCAAAATTATTTTACTATCCGGAATACTGAATCCATATAAAATATCCGAATTTATATACCATGGCGTATTTCTGAGGTAAAATGTGTAGAAAGAAACTAGTAATTGAGTATACATGTATACATTTAGAATGCATGACTTTGAAAATGTAACTTTCGAGGTTTGACCAAAATATATATACAGTGTGAGTCGGATGAAGGTCTACTAACTTAATTTCGTTGGATTCATCACAAATAAATTAAACATGCTAGATGTATAAACATGTTTAAAAAGTTATTTTTTGGAGAATTAGACCATATAAACTCCTGCGGTAGGTCATTAGTACATCTTTAACATGAAGAAACAGGAACACGAAGTACACATGGAAGAAATATGAAGGTTTTTAATTCAAGCTAAACAATTGAAGTCACCGAACTTAACAACTATCTCCACTTCCTCTTGCAGGACGAACTGTATGTTTGGTGGAAAATAAACCGGAATTATTGTACGACTACAACATAATCTTGTTGGCTATGGATTCTGATGGAATCGCTCTACTTGATCGTGGTTCAAGGCATTAAATCGGCTAGAAAGCAATAACACTAATCATGGAAGAAGTGCGGTAACTTGCGATGTAGGTTTCATATGTTTATGGCCTATCTTACTTTCAGAGATAAATGAAAGAAAAGTATGTCGTGTTTCGACATTTTCTCCGTTTACTTCAAATAATTTTCATCTTTCAATTAATATTTCTAAGCTTTTCAAAAAATATTCTGAGCATTTGTCTGCAACAGTTAGTAAAATGACTTTCTTCAGATGATTCTCAATATTGAATTTTCTTCCTTGCAGCTATTTCCCTCAATTCTGAGAGAAGATAAAAATTGCTCGTAGCTAAATCTGAGCTTTAGAATGGATGATGCAGTTTGCTGAATCCGCAGCATCCTTTGCAATCTGGGCAATATGCACTGGCGCATTGTCATGCAGGAGGCAAATATTATAGCTCAGAATATTTTCGTATTCTTTTATTGCTGCTCGCAGTCTATGTAGAAAACTGCAGTAGTAGTCTGCGTTGTTATTGCTTTTGAAGTTAACGTAGAGAAATCCCGTGCAGTTTCCAAACATTGTGGCCATGATCTTTCTCCTGAACTGTACAACCCGGGTCTTTTTGATGGGTCTCACCAGATTTACGCTACCCCATGGACTCCCTTCTTAAATTGGATCATGATGGAGGATTCTGTCATCATTCCCTGTCACAAATGATTCCCAACCTAGTAACAACTTCTTTAATTTATTATCCTGTTGCAATTGATTCCAAACCTAGCAACAATTTTTTTAATTTTATTTTTCTGTTACTCATCCCTCCTCAACTAAAGCGAGAAATTTCCCTTTCAACATCTCAACTCTGTTGACTGATTCGCATGCGATTTATCTTCTACTTTTCTCGTTCTTATGAAAAATATTTAGCCCATTCTTTTGCCTTTGAATATGAAGGGGGCGTTTATTTGTTATAAATAAGTATGTATTCTCAAATATATTGTTATTTGACAATACATATTTATTTATAGTATATATATATATTCCCACTAAAAGTTTGCTAAACTGGTATTCAGTCTTGTTAAATTTTATTCATTTATATTGCATAACCAACTGCGCATATTATAATTGCCGAAATAAATTTTTGTTCACATGAAATAATATTCCAAAAAATAAGACAATTATCTAATATGTTTAATTAGCAAAATCTGCGATTACTGCCGAAATAAAATTGTATATTACATTAAGACATTTAAAAATGTTTAATATATCATAATGAAAACCAAGATTAATTTCTAATCAAAAACGATTTTTTTTCCTTTGGTGTGAATGACACCTGGCATCATCAACTTTAATTTCATGTCCTCCAGATAGATCATTGTCGAGTACTTCATTCAGCCTCTTATCCATTGAGCTTACTAATGATTGTTACATGATTAGCCAGAGCTTCAACTACACTATCTGATGTCGCTTCTAGTGGTCTAGTAATCATAGATGCCTCATAGACCCAAGATCGCGGGTTCAATCCCTGCCAAGGCGGTTGAATACTTTCGGGCAATGATGGCTGAAATATTAAAGAGTGTACGTAAACAATAAATTGAATATAAAACATTAGCTGACGAAAGTCCTATTTACGCATCATGATGATCTATTTATTTTTATATAGTTCAAGTCTGGGGTCTTTGCTAGAGAGTTCAAAAGTGAAATCTCTAAATGGCCGTTAAACCAGTTTCTCGTGCTTCTTGATGTAGTCACTCTACCGTTGACCTGTTGGAAGATATTATTGCACATATCCTCTTCTGGGTATATTGCTCGAACACTGGGCAGCATGCACCCCTCCAAAACTTAGATATGTACTTCAGAATTAATATGAGGAAATGGCTGATCTATTTCCACCCCTCACAGGCATAAATGGGTACCAAATATTTTCAGATAGAACACCCCGAGACGCCACTCCATTAAACTAGAGCCCCTCAGAAGGGCCATGTCCAAACGTTTCCACGTCTGGGTGGAAACCTTTCCAAAGCTCAAGCAGTCTCATACTGTAAACAGCCCACCTTTTCTGGCACTTTCTAACCGGTAATCCCACGAAATAAATGATATGAAATGGAAGGGCGGAATATTGGGGAGAAGTAAAATTCTATTACAGTTCTCGCTTTAGCTACCAGGGGAAAACCACGAAAAAACAAACAAACAAAGTTCAGGAGGGTCGGACCCACGGTATTTGAACCCGGGACCTTCCCAATGTGAGTTCCAAGCGATATTACTGAGCCAACCGTGACGTGGAAATGTACATTAAAATCTACTGTACGGTCACTCCAGGTTGCCCCTACCGGTAGTGAGCAATAACTTATAGGCGGTGCAGTAAATATATTCGCATCGCTCCTCAGGTACTTGAATGACTCGATATACTTATGAATACTATATGTGTGCTTATAAAATTAATGGATGACACACATGAAAAAATAACGTTCAACTTGTGAGTAGAATCTTTGCGAAACAAGATATTCAAATCTAAAGTAAGCAACACACAATTATTAGTTTCCCCCCCCCCCACACATATAATGGAGAAAATCACAGTTAACTGTGATTATTGGAAACAAAGCGAGAACCAGCCTTATATTTTATTTTAGTGTGTGACTCGCCTATGATGGAGACGTCTATTTTATTGCTTTGTTGGTGAAGGGTGACATGGCGTTTGTCGAATAATGAGCAATTTAGCCTCAACAATGTGAACTTCTAGAATAACATGAGAATGGAAAATCAAAACTGGAATGTTGTCCGCAAAAAAACCATGCAGTCAGTGGGAAATAATGTATGCACACAATGAATGAAATTTGGCTACCGGCGATAAATAGTAACTGTATAAAAGCATCATAACTTTAGCATTGCATTACTAATGATGGTTAGCACACTATCTACAAAAATAAAATGAAAACATGAAAAATACATGCGGACCTACAGGCAGTAATATTTTCTATTACATGCGCATCTTTTTAGGGTGTTCTGGTAAACAAGTTAACTATTTCGATTGGAGTAATACGTACATTTGAGAACGAATAACTTGTAATTACAACAACTATTTGCTATCTCTGAAACTTCTTAGAGTAAAAAGTGCAAAGATAATTGTTAAGAAAAGGTTAATTTTCTTTGTGATTATATTTTTCTCATAACAGTGCATATTATAGTTTTTAGCCCTCCTTATTGGCTAGAGTGGGTTTAGCTTTAGTTCAATGAGATACGTTTGTCCTGGGTCACCTAATAAAGTAGTAGCGATAAATGTTTTTAGTGCTTGTTTGCTCGCATAGCATAATCCTGCGTGGCTTTGCAATGTAATGAATGAATATTGTTTAGCGCTCGTTTTTGCTACAGAAGCACCAGAGGCGATGGACACTGGTGATACATGATGAAATGATAAATTGGGAAAGGATTTTACTTTTAAGGAAGGAATCGTTCCAGGCCTAAGTTTAGGGTACCTCCCCGGCATTTGCCATTTATGAGGACTGAGGAAAACTTGGAAAAAACCTCATTCAAGAAGGCGGTATTCGAACCCAAACCTTCCACTCACGAGTCCGCGACTTGACGACCTCGGCCACCCGTGGCGGTACTTCGCAATGTGAAATGGCGTTAGTAAGTCAGTGTTTACCGAAGTGAAGCGCTTTTTGCAAGTTTGTTTTTTGCTTCTTGAAGAGCGTATAATGGCTCAGGTTATGATTTCTACGCCACAAAGAATATGAATGTGTTACTTATATGTTTTACTATTCTGGCTAGTAATCTCAAGTTCAGTTTAAAAAAATTGTCACATTCCACATAAATTCGTACTGTTTTAATTAAACTTTAGAAGAGGGGATTCCAAAACCCCAGTGAAGATTAGATGATACATAACTCAATGGGAGTTATAATAGTAACCTCTTTAACATTTTCATATTATGATATAATATGAATATTTATTAATTTTCGCTCTTTTGATATATGATTTACAGTAGAACGACCATTCCAGCTGTTTACTTTGTTCAAAATTGTGTTTTACATCTTTTTTACGATATTATGGATCATTCAATAGCTTAAACATCAACAGCTTTGTAAATATTTGCTCTAGGAAGGAGATATTTTGTTACAATTGGTCTATATATAAATGTATATATAAATTCATTGATCAGTATTATCGTTACATAAATTTTTCAATTTCGTTCCCTTTATCTAATTAACCACTGAACCTTTTATTTCGGCTCATCAGTAGTTTTTCCAATGGAATATTCAGAATATTTGAGATCAGCTACACGAAAATATTTTTCAAATAAACAGAAATATATGCAAATATTAGATACTGCCATTAAAACACTAGAAATTACTTCACCAATTATAAAATAATACTACTACTACTACTACTACTACTACTACTACTACTACTACTACTACTACTACTACTAATAATAATAATAATAATAATAATAATAATAATGATTTTTCCCATATGGAACTAACATGCTTGCATTTTTTCTCATTCCCCTTTGTATTTAACACTAGTTGTTTCTGTAATGGGTATATATTTAAATAAGTAATTTCCAAATTTTCAACAGTTCTCTAATGAATGTGCTTTCTTTATATTTTTTACGTTCCGTTATCACTGTAATAAGATATACCTATATTTTTGTCATTTTGTCTCACTTATCCTAAATAACCCCTGTTTGCTTTATATTTATATCTGATCTTAAATTTTAAAACATTATGCAACTTATTATATTCACTGAAAACCTATCCCAATTTAGTAAACGAAACAATATAAGTTTTGTTTTTCCACATGGGACGTTTTTCTTTTACAAATCCTTCTTAGCACTTTTTGGTATGTCACTCCGGATATGAACTATGCTAACTATTTTTCTCCTACTTAATCACAAATTTTAATACATTGCTTTCTTCCCAGTAATTTAAATTTTTATATGATTTTAAGAATTTCTTATCATTAAACTGGCTCATAAATTCCATTTTTTCAATATCATTTACTTTAATTTTAATCTTATTCCAAAATCCTACATTCTGCCTCTGCCTGCTCATAAAGTTCCTATGCCGATTTCTTGAAGGATAATCTGGATGTTATTTGTCCATGTTTCTTCGCTTTTATTTTCCCTTGAGTTATGAAATGTTTAATAACATTCTCATCGTCAATTCTCCAAATTCAATACCAGTAATGCCGAACGCTCACTATTATTTTGCTTCTTATATACTATTTTCCTAGATACATTAGCACAAATTCACCGGGATAAGATCGAGGAAAACCAAAAATTAATCTATAACAGGACCTATATAACACATCTACCGATTTCCATCCTTTATTTAGCTCCCATGTTTCACTTCCATATAATATTTTACTCTCTACAATTGAGTCATATGCTCGTTTTGGCCACTTATGTTAAATAGGTAAAAACATAATCGCCACATATATAAATATTTCCAAAATAGTATGATTAATATTACCCTATCCTCCTTTTCCCGGTTTTGTTTTTTCGGTTTGAGCTGTCCCACTTTGTTTAAATATTTACCTACTATCTCCTTTACCCTGTCTGCAAGCGAAGTCCAACACTACCACTACCCTCTCCTTGCATTAACAAAGGCCCGGTAAATCTCTTTTTCTCCATTCTTTCGTCGGTCCTGGTGGTGTAGTGGTTACCATACTTGCCTCCTATACCCAAGATCGCGGGTTTGAACCCGGCCAGAACCGATGGATTTTTTCGGGCGTAAAAATCCTAAGTATGGCTTCCTTCGGAACGGAAGTTAAGCCGTGGGTCCCTTGTCGTACATTTACGGCACGAAAAAGAACCTCAAGCCCGAAAGAGAGGCCTCTGAGCAAAATTTGTCGGCCGTTTCATGCCCAGAGTTGAATGTGACGCTGATGACCTGAGATGTTAAAGAGCGTCCATAAATCAATCAATAAAAAAAAATCCATTCTTTCGTACCCGTGCAATAAGTAGGCCAGGATGTGTCCAAGATTATTTCTCCGCGCACATAGGGCAGATATTTGTATGTTCGCCGCGCTCATTGCATCCCCAGCAGCATCAAAGCGAGCGGAAGGTCCAAGATGTCCATCCTCTTGTCCGCAGGATGGTTTATGATGTTTATGCTTCAAACAAACAATGTTGCAAAACGTACATTTTCTTCGTATTCCTTATCAATGCATTCTTGGAAGCGAGGCAAAAGCAGTACGCGCGGGTTCTAATTAAAGGCTTTGTGTATTATTTGTTTTGCTTAGTCGTGCTGTGCAGTACAGTGTAATATATTAAGTAATTTAGTGTTAATATCAAGCTGTGGAGACCTTGAAACACAAATCAAGAGCCATCTGCTCTAGTAAATCTTCCTGAAAGTGAGCTTAAGCCAAGCTGCAGCAGTTTCGAAGGATGGAGAAAAAGAACAACCAAAACTTTAGTTAACCAAAGCAAACAGTTTGTATGCAAAGTGCACGATTATATCGAAACAACGATTTAGGAAACAGAGCAATATCGGATACAAAAAAAAAAAAAAAAAGTTGCCCTAGAGAGAAAAATAGTCCGTAATATCGTACAAAAGGGTTCAGTCACGCCAAAGAAATACGGCAATACAAAGCAAAATGTATCAAAGTGGACGAGTTTTTTATGTGATTTTATTATGCTCAAGCCTTACTATTATTATTGTAAAGGACAATCCCCAACCATATTTAAATTAATGAATTACCTGAAAATTGTTTCGGAATTTCCTTGCCAATATACAACGCTTCGCGAACTGCTGGGTTTCGTTTCCGTAGCTTGAGAAAGAAAAGTAATAATGAAATCGGCGTGTCGCTATCAATATCTTAAAATTTTGCATCAGCTGCGCTCAGAAGGCTGCAGTCTCATTTACCTGGATGAAACTTGGTATGATACTCAGGATGTCATTTGCAATTGTGTTTTAAGTCACCATCAGCAATACGCATATGGATTCTTACTGATGGTAGTGAGGGCTAGGTTCCGAACTGTTTGTACCTGTCAGCTAAGAACACTGGGAACTGTAACACTGGTAGCCATGATGAAATGACAGCACATTTTGAAAACTGACTCAAATCTTGTCTATTGGCGAATCCGCCGGCTGATAAAAGGTGCTTCATCATCATGGAAAATGTCAGTTACCATTCGCGACTGCTAGTGAAAGCTCCCACAATGAGCTCGGAGATTTTCTGCGGCCTTTATATTCGCTTTAAGTTTCGCTCCATTAATGTATTTCGCCCATCCTTTATTCACAGAGAAAGTTAATCCAAGGCACACGAAATTCTTCACGTTATCGAGCATCTGTCATGCACATATCCATGTTTCTGCTTTGCAATACATATTTCCGTTCTTGTAGGCCATAATCTTAATTTTACTTGTATTCACCGTAAATAGCCACGTATTACACTAGGTTTGTAGTCTGCTTAGTCCACGTTGTAGACCGTCTATTATAGCACAGCATTTTTCATGTCATCCACGTATAACAGAGCTGGTACTTGTATATCTTCCACCGTCGCCCTATTTTCTTGTAGATGGGCTTTGATTATGTCGTCAATAGAATGGCAACATACTCTGTTCCTGTTACGCTCCACGCAGAATTGCATCTTTCTGCACATCCATTGTAGTGCTTGAGTCATTTTTATTAATATCTGCCTCATCTGTAAATAGTGCAATGAGGCTTCCTGGATGAAAGGAGCTTTTTTGAGATTGACAAAAGTCTGTGCAATTTTTACCTTTTGTTTGCTCTTTGTTTCAACTTTAATGTGTCCAGAATAAATGCATTGTCAATAGTACTGTTGAAATGCCTGACATTTTTTTGAAATTCCTTCCTTATGATTTTTATTCTCTTATAGAAAATTCAACCATAAATTTTCCCCATAATCAGAAGCAGCGGGACCCCCTCTACAGCTTTCCGGAACTCCAGTTGCACTCTTCCCCTTATATATTGGGTGAAAATTTCAAGTATACCAACAGGCTGGGTATTGCACTTAATTGCATATATTGTTAAATTTACGGAGCAACACCGAACAAACGTGCAATGGATTAGGCCGCTTTAAACTATTCAGGCTGTACCCATTCCATCCCAGAGCTTTGCCCAACTTTAGGCATCTTATATGCCTGTGTTACTTCCCCTATTGAAATCGCAATGTGTGCCCTGATTTAAAAGTTAATACTCAGTGACGTAGTGGAGTTGATTCATAGGCATTAATCAAGTGCTGATGCCATATACCTAGGGGCGGAATCACTGATAGTCAAGCCAAATTATTGAGTAATATGTCCTATAAAAGTAATTTTCAAAATTGGCGTTCAATATTACTAAACTTATAAGTAAGCAGGACTATTTTTGCTACTGTTTCACTTTTGTTGTTATAGTGTTGTCGTAAATGATAATATCACTATTTACACCGCCTTCATGAATAATAGAATTTTTCGCAATACAGTCATTTTCTATTAAAAAAAAACAAAGGGGTGGGGACGTTTATGGGTCGTCGGGGAATGTTCGTAGTGTTTTATGTTGAATGTTGGTTTATTCAGGCTTCCCTACATGAAAACCATTTGGCCTCCTTTATTAGTGGTAGGATGTTGTATCTCAGGGAACACTGGATTGTTTTGTGACTCATTAGAGTCAACGGAAACAGGAAAGGTATCACACTGGACACAGAAACTCGGAAATCTTCATTAATCACCACACTTTGGGTTTTCTGGCTTTCCCTATGTAGGACTGTCCGCAGAGACCTGAAGAGTATTCAATTCTCGGTTATAGGTAACGTTTTGTAAATATTATATCGATCCATTCTGAACGTTACTCATAGCTGACGATCATTACTGCCTTAATCTGAATCTACCTGTAGCATTTCCACTAACTAAACGCTATTTCTTGTCCATGAACTGTTCCACACGCTTCCTGTTGATTTCACACTTGAGACATTTTACTTAATACATTATAATTGACACTCCTTAATAACATTAGCCGTTGAAATATAATTCTTACTCTATCCCTCTACTTCTTTCTTTACTCACTACAATACTACCACATTTCACTATCTTGGTGTTAATCATAACACCCAGTTTTGTATAATTTAGCTTCTCCTACGCGATATAAAAATATCTTCCACCCTCATAAAATGTGGTTCGACTTTTAGCTTCTCCATTGGATATTATTATATTCATTATAGTACAGCTGTTTCTTATTCGTTCATTATTATATGGCCATCATTGGTTAAACGAGTTTCCTTTCTGCAATCTAAGTTCTTATATTAAGACATTTACGAGAAAAGAACCTTCTGCCATATACTTTGGAGATATCTACCAGAACTTGACATTTTCATTTAATTTTCCACCATTTCACTATTTTAAATCAACAGACTATGAGTTTGCGATAGGTCACATCCTAGCCATATACAATTGGCATCTATTTGTATGAAGGTGCAGCAGAAACCTTGTTATCTGTCTCGACGTTAATGTTTGCCAGTCATAAGACATTCGTGGCCTGCTAACACCAAAACTTTCCATGAGTTCTGAGTCGACCAGAAGTGGTGTTTATCTCACTATCACTAGCGCCATTATATATATATATATATATATATATATATATATATATATATATTTCCTTGCTTTGACCATTTAAAAGGGTGGTAACTTTTGTACCCTATGTCGACAAATCTCTTTCCGAAATATTCAGATGAAACGAAAAGCGCTTGACTTGAATATAGGAAGCCTTCTTCTGTAGCGATTTTATTGTCTCTGCTACACCTGCCATGTCCCATGGTTACTCCTTACATTTGACGGACAGCCCTTGGTTACAATATAGCACAAACCCTTATATAAGTACCTATACAATGGCTCTTTCTCTGTATAAAGGTTTGACACAGAGGTCTCAGGTCAACGTGCGGTAATAGAACATGAAAATAAATACAATAGCCTAAATAAATACAGTTATCTATAAATCATTCTTACATCAGATTGTATATATATATATATATATATATATATATATATATATAATATCATTATCAATAATAATCAAATCATTAATATAACAAAATATTGCTCTGAGTTTCTGTTAAAGGGAAAATGACAATAAAGAGATATTAAATATCAGTGGCCTATTAAAATAAAATGTTATCTTAACGACATTTATGTACCCTCATCAAATTGAACTAGTGATCCTGGTTTTTTTAATCTGATCTAGAACTGCCATACTGTTTATTAAGCATATAAATGAAAACTATTTTAAACATTCCTATTTAATTCGAATTTTGGAGTATTTTCTGGTGACAATTTGAATGCAGGATCTCATTTATTGAAAGCAGTACTTATTCCTGAATTCCGTTTTATGCTATTTCCAAGAATTTTCAGCAGTACCTAGAAGCAAAGAGAATAAAACTATTTTAACTGCTCTACAGTTATTCAAAAACAATAGTAGAGAAGTATATTTTGTTTATTTGTACTGTATTGGCAGTTTTCTTCCTCTAATCGATAGTGCACATTTCTCATATTTTTAGTATTCAGGTTTTTTTCCCCTTCAAACCCCTTATCCATTAAAATTTGTTAGAACAAAACAGCAGTGAAAATCTTCTTAAATGTATTGAATTAAATGACCAATGAACTCAAAAATGTTACCTGAGATTTGTAAACGTATAGTATATTGTTCGGAATGTGGAAGCTTGGCACGTATTTTTTTAATGGTGTTTAAGGCCCTTTTTTATTACTGAGGCATCACAGACGGTGGACACGGATGATACATGAAATGAAATTATATGTTTAGGATAGCTCCCCGGCATTTGCCATTTATAAGGACTGAGGATAACCTGGAATAAAGCTCAGTCAGGGAGGTATGCCTGGAGAGATACGAACCCCCCTCCTCCGGCTCACGCATCCGCACTTTAAGGACCTCGGCCACATGTAGCGGTAAACACGCACTGTGGTTTAATGTTACAGAAAAAGCAAAAATTATAAACGAAGTGGAAAACGGTGTGAGGAAGAAAGGTTATAACGCTAAAGGCTATAGAATACTATCGAACACATTTTCGGCCTACATTAAAATATCTTCATTTATTACTATCTTAATGACTGTGAGTGGTTTTCTGACTTGCACTATAGGATCGGAAACACAATACGGTGGTTTAAGTTGAGTGCTAGTTCATGTTAATTATTTTTGGGAAAAGTAATTTTATTTTATTGATTTTCTTTGAAGTGTGTATATGATTATGCTAATTCGAAAGTTGTATAATTCGACTTTATTCGTAAACACTTGAACACTTGAACTTTTACTGTCATATATGATGGAAAAATTTGTTTTTATGCGGTGATTTATATCTAAACACTCTTTCCCCCCCTCTCCCTCTCTCCATTTGACGCTTGCCTTCCTCCTTTTCTCTAATGCACTCTTTATACCATAGCTTCAGAAATCTCTCTGTAATTTTCCCTTCTTATGATTTTAGAAGTAACAAAATGTGCCATTCTTACGAAATTAACACTAGAACAGCTAAGAATCTGGCATACCTAGATCACCGAAAAGGGAATATTATGACCCTCACCGTACCGTATAAACATGCAAAAATGTATTATATTGTTTATTAATAACTTTATTTGTATTTATATGTGCTTTCAGAACATTAAACAAATGGATATTAACTTATGCGTAAACATTTAAATAGAAGCGTTTATATATTATTCTTACTCTGAAAAGTTGACTTTTGCTTTTCATTTTTTGACTGTATTATACCTCCTAGTTTTCTCAGTTAAGTACATTTATTTGAAGGATTATAATTTTTTTTCTGAACCACCTATAAGCATTTTGCATAGGTGACCTGTACTTTACGTGCCCATTTTCCAAACATAGCTTTGTGGTACTTCTCATAAAAATCACTTGTCAAGTTTACACATACTGATTTGACATTTCTTTGGCTTTTTGGAGGACCTATGCCCTTCATCCTCTTCCTCTTGTTGCTCTTCTTCTTGTGCTTCCCCCTTTATATTCATTCACCAGCTGAACCAGCTTCCACTTAATCTTTCTGTTCTTTACCTCATTGTAGATGACCTATGCATTGATAGCGGCTATGTCCAGTATATTGTAGAAAATGTGCACAGGCCATTTTATACATGCTATTTTAGTTCAATATTTACGAGTGATCTGATCAATGACATCTACCCCATATTTGATGTTTGTAGAAGATTACAGTTTCTGGAATCTTTTTGTCTTCTTTGCTCATTACTATGTCAGAATGCAGTTTACGCAGGAGTAGGACATTCTTATTGTTGTTTGCTTGGTCAAGGTACAATCTCTGCCATCAGTAGATCCCAAGATGGTAGTGGAGTAGATTGGTGCATTTGACTTTTTTATCTCATTAGGAATTCCACAAAGAATTTTCTTCATTTTCCCACCAATGATGTTTTCTTCTGTTGGAACTTCTTGGAAAGTGGAAGAGATGTGAAGGAGTAGTCTTGCGCCACGGTTCTTCCTTGATTTAAAACGGCTCCACTTGACGTAGAACGATATGTTCCCTAAGAGTTTAATTCTCCGGACGTGCATCATTCTTACCTAGGTATTGTATGGCATTACATACATATTTTAATGCTACATCTGCTGCGATCCAAAATTTGAGATCATATTTGTGAGGTTTGTTGGGGATAAATTGGGTAAAACGGCTCCTTGTTTTGCGTAGAGGTAATTGTTCATCAATAGTTATATTTTCCCCTGGACAATAACCACGAAAACCGTTTTCACAAATGTACTCTGGATTTCAGGTACAAGAATGAACTTGTCAGTTGGGAATCTTTTAGTTGGGGTTGATTTCTTATCAAATCGGAGAAATTTGAGCAGCTCCTGAAATCTATATCGTGACATTGTGTCCTGGAAGAATGTAGGTCCCCAGGAACGAGACCAAAGATCACTTATTGAGATGCTTTTAGTGCAGATTACTCCTCGGGTGCATTTGAAGGCGATCATCCTCTCCAGTTCCTCGAGTGAAACAGTCTACTGGTGTTTCGGCTCCATCCAAGCGTTGCGTTCTATATACTTCTTTATGAGAAGAAGCATCAATTCATCAAAGAGTACACGAAAAGTACTGATGGAAGAGTCATCACTCGTTGGAAAGCATTTATAGTGGAATCTCCTCGCTCTTTTAGAACATTTATAGCAACTCTTCTTCCTGACAAAGATGATATGTTGATAACCTCGCATTCATATCCGTACCTAGTCACTATTTTCACTGTGGAGGATCGCCTGTGGTGCCTCTGTAGCAAAAACGGGCATTAAACACCATTCATTCATTCATTCATTCATTCATTCACTGTGGAGGAATCTGATGGAGCCTGACCCTGTTGATATTACCTAGGTAATGATTGAGGAAAATTAGCACTCGCACCCATCTCGGACAAGGATTCATCACATATATTTACTGTCACTAGTTTTTTTGGCATAAACTCATTACTAGAGTCTAATGGGTTAATTTCTGATTCAACGTTGGAACTCTGGAAAAAAACGTGCAAAATTTCGCCATCCGAAAGGCGCCTCTCACGATACATGGTTCAAGACGACAACACTTACCTAAATGTGAAGGTAATATTTTACATATGAAAGCTGGTAGAATACACACATGCCGGTTCTAAACAATGAGCCAATATTTCACTCTGCACATTGTGAATTACTGTAACTGCATTGTTTGTCATTTGTCGAAAGCTTTACTGTGCAGTTGCGCTATAAATTTATAGCGGTCTAATTGACTTCTCTAGTGTTCTAGGTATAGGACATAAAAATGAATGAAAAAAGAAAATATTTTATATCCACATAACAACTTAAGGTAGAAAATCGAATGAAAGTTAAGAAATATCATGAAAAATTATAAATACCTGAGGAAAAAGTCAACAATAAATTTAGTCAGGGGTCATTTTGACCCATTCCGCAGTTCTAGTGTTAATTATAACCTTCCTCATTTTCAAGATTTGACTTATTGTCGAAATTAAAAACTTGTGAGTTGCACTTTTCTACAATACAGTGTTTCTATATAGACTGTGCTGTAGAACACGAGACCTTGCGCTATCTTTTGTAAACTCAGCAGTTTCCAAACACGATCGGGAGGAACCTAGGGTGTAAACAAGCAAGTCTGCTGACTGTATAGAATTTACAACACGTGTTTTGGTGTTTCAATCTCTTATTTCTGGATTGCATTTCAAAAATATTGAATTTTAATGCAAGTTGGTGTAAATCATAGTGCCCTTTGTGTTATTTTAAATTTATTTTTCTTTTTTTTCTATAGTATTTGCGGTTGTGTTATTTATATGGTAATAATGAATTTAAACGTTTTGCGACATGTAATGGCCGAGGAAATCCCCCAAAAATAAGACAACAGAAGAGACATAGATTATGATCACCGAGAGAAAAAAATACTCGGAGAAGATGTCCCTCTGCATAGCCATTACTCCTGAGAATGTGTGCTCTGTCAGATCTTATTTTCTAGTGGAGTTTTTCCCCTGAAACATTCTCCTGTGAGAATCATAGGTGAAAAATGTAAACAGTGTGGCTGTTTTACACATGTTATGATATTCAAATGAATAAAATAACCTAAAAAGGTGTGATTTTTAAATGGTAAATTTACTAGTGTAACAACGGAAAATGTCCAATACGTGTTGGTGCTGAAACTTACGACAAAGCAGAAAACTGCAAGTACATTATGCTGGTTGGCTAAGTTTGCTAATTGCTGTTGCTAGGTGAGTTGTAATAATATAGATTATGGGTAAACAGGGCGACGACGTGATGCAAGTACTACGCGTGGCATCGCCGCTCCCCTCCACTCGCAACTTCTATCCCTTGCTTATTTTAATCCGTATAAAGGTATTTCTAGCCCTCCTACGCGGCTCTCTGATTCCGTCAGACGCCAACGATCTCCTTGTATTGCTCTGAAATGCACTATCCAGGTCTTTGCGAACTTTCTTTGCAAGTTGAGCCCTTTCCTCGAACATTTTTTGATTACCTGTCAGGTCTCGGGCATTTCCCCTCCCTGCCTCCTGCCAGGTTACTTGCTTTGAGAGCCAGTAAATGCCATGTAGTGCTAGTGAGAGTAGAGCTCTCTTTGCACTGTATGCGTTTCCTGTTTGAGTCATGGTTCTAACATTTAGTAAAAAATTGATCCATCAATATTGAATAAAATGCGAATAAAATACGCCACATTTTAAAGAACAAACTTTTCACCGCTATTGCTCAAAAGCTGATGCGTCTGTTTATTAATTGGAAAGCCCACGTTTTAACGCTATTTGGTGTATATCGCCGGAGCAAGATTTTCTGGATGTGTTGCCTTACCCAGAAAAAGTTAACACCAGATGTTTTTATATCTAAGGACACTGTACTCATTGGATTCTTTATTTTATTCATCCCACTTATAGTTTTGAACGAAGTTGACCGTAGAAGATACGTTAATTCCTTACAAACAAAAAAGAGCATATCTAAACAAAACGTTTTATTATATGGGCCCTGCATTAGAACCGACACGTTATTCAAACAGTTTAAGTTGTAACAAATCCATTATATTTAATCCTTTACACGCATATGTTAATGTCATGAGTTATCTCGATGTTGTTTGTATTATATATCATTTAGTATGCATATATTCTGTATTGCCGATTGCCGGTGCTGCTGTGAACAAAAATAAATTAATAAATCAGCACAGAAATATGCTCATTAGTTTAAAAGAGTATTCAAGGCAAACTGTGTCGGTCCTGGTGGTGTAGTGGTAACCATACTTGCCTTCAAAACCCAAAATCGCGGGTTCAAACCCGGCTAGGATCGGTGGATGTTTTTTTGGGCGGAAAAATTATAAAAATTATAAGTATGGCTTCCTTCGGAAGGGAAGTAAAGCCGTGGGTCCCGTGTCCTACATTTAAGGCATGATAAAGAACCTCAAGCCTAAAAGAAGAGGCCGCTGAGCAAAATTTGTCGGCCGTTTCACGCCCTAAATTGAATGGGACGCTGATAACCTGAGCTGTTAAATAGCGTCCATAAAAAAACCAATCCAAAAAAAAAAGGCAAACTGTTTCCATTAGAATGAACTACTAGTATATTAAAGTTCATTTTTATTACTTAGGCTTAAACAACTGCCTTCTAAACCTTAAACCTTATGAATGATTTACTAGTTCTTCTATACGCTTTCAAATACTTATAATTATTTAACAACGTACCTCTCATTTCGTCTAACAACTGTTCTACAAAATGGTCAGACTGCTACTACTTCTGAAGCTATTCCTTTTCCAATATATGGAACATTCTTAATCATGTAACTATTAGCATTATCACAAATCATGACAGTTTTAGGCCATAATTGTTTTACTTATTGCTTATATAAACCATAAAATCGCACCTTCCACGAAAGCTTGTGAGCTATTCGTCAATAGTGTAGTAAAGGATTTGGCTTGCAGTTTGTCACATAGACACAAACGCTTCCCACTCTTGTTTTATGGCTGTCAGTTTATTTCCCTTAATTTTTCTTCCCTAGTTTCTATGTCATCGAACCAGTTGCACTATATAAGAAACATAAAAAGAGTGCAAATAATGATTACCGCAGAACTTGCTATGAAACAGAAATTTAGCAGAGTAATGACCATCTTTCATAACAACTTACAGAATTAAGGGACTATTAAATTCCAAAAATTATTAGGTACAGATATCTATTAGAGTAGCATTCATTATTATGTAGTTTTGCCTCTGTCGTTTTATTTCTTCATTTTTTCTTAGAACAATACTATCTATGATACGTATGGTCAAAAAAGTGAAATCAACTGAGTGAATCAGGATCCAATTTTTTCATAGTTCCAGAATTTATGTTTTATATATTTTTATTTAGTATTTTTCGAACCTGCATACTTTGCTATGTCTCCCATTGATATCTATATAAATTGTATAAATTTGTTATGCTTAGGAACTAAAAGATAAAAAACTGCTTCATCTTCATTAGCTGGTGTAGAAGAGGCAGTTAACAATTTACTAACACTTCTTCTTTTAGGGGGTTTGCCAGATGAATATCCCTCTCTTTTCGTATTCCCATTTTGAACAACTTGCGTTCCATGTAACAGATCATAATTTTAATCTTCTTTCTCTTTTGCAGAAAAATCATTGTAATCGCAATTCCACATTTTTCAAATTATCTTTTCCTCTAAATCCCCCATCTCGATTTCATTAAAAATCTGAAGCATTCTTTCTTCTTCATTGATTGAACCTTATCTATTCTCAGAAAGAAAATGTGATGCACTTAGGCCACCTTTGCATGATACGTGCGAATATTTATGTCACATTCACAGAGCAAACAGTTAACACGAAATATTGTTTAACAAATTTATTCAGTACATGCAAATGCTAAAATGTAGAAGGAATGCGTATATTCATTAAACCCGTTTACACTAATTGTACGTTTTTATATGTAGATAGATCTTCTAACACCAATCTTATGTAAAATTGGCAAAGTGAACTTACTTTTATATTTCCTTGTTTCCACTACAAACATTAGTAGCATCCGTTCCCGCCCTATTCCATTACCTTATTGAATGTTCAAAGCACTTAGTATGATACAGATAATGGGTGAACAATTACGGTACTATAACTTGTATAATATCAATGTACATAAATAATACGCATTAATAGTATTCCATGGTTAAACACACTTGTTGGATACCTCTATCCACTTAATCCCATTATGATTCTTAGGAGTTTATAAAAACAAGCCATATTTTTCAACACTCTTTGATTTTCTTTAGATACTATGTACCACGTATAATATCCAGGTCAGTGTTTAGAACTTTTATCTTGCTGCAAGGTGAACCTTCACGTACTAGATGCAATCCAGAGAATATGACATTTTTCTCATTTACTTTCCCTTCAATCAGAATATTCCCACCTCTATTCTCATAAAAATATTCCCTAACCATAATAAATCCGCAGCACGTACAGGCAGGTTTAGAATAGGGGACACCAAGTTCAGCGCCAAATTTTGTTGGTGATGATGATTGATGTTGTAAAAGAACATTTGGTGTTTGGGAGAATAGCCGGATTCGGTATTATAACCTTGGCCTACTTTCAATCTGATTAAATTTATTTCGCTGCGAAGACGGTAGTTGAAATCCAGTTTTGGTATGCTAATTGCTAATTACTATACGCAAATGTTCCGCTACTCACACAGTACGTGAGTGCAGATTTTCTACGCGAGTGTGCCATCGACATATTAACTCTCAACTGCTGCAATGGAACGTACTCGTACTAATAACTTGAGAAAATGCTTTTCGTACATCTGTACGTAATATCATTTTGGAAATAAATACTGGAAAAGTCTGTGAGTAATAAAACTTGAGAAGTGAACCTAGTACGCCCGCACCTACTAAGACTTGGAAAATGAACCACCAGTGGAGAAACTGTCTTTTTATATATTCTTTACAAAACTCCTAGCCCAGTGGCTTTACTGCCACCAACGGAGTTCACAAATGTAAGCATACACCCAACGCGAAACTTCAAAACATTTTAAATATTTATGCTGGCTCGATTAAAACCAAATGATGTCATACGTTGGGAGAAATTGGTGACCCTACGTGACCCATGGTCAGATTTTAACTACCATCCGCTCGCTGCCTGGTCAGTAAAAAAGAAATAAAACTTGTCTCTCGCTTTTCCGCTTTTAGTTGCAAACTTGCCTCTCGTGTTTACCCTCTTAGTTAGAAAAGGGATTTAATATTTGTGTAACTCATCCCTCCTAGCATTGGAATATAGCAAACAGTTGTCATCAGAAAATTTGTTATTATAAAATGGTACATTAATGTATATACATATAATTTACGCTTTTGATAAAGGTATATGAATGATAATAAAATGATTACAATATTTATATTTTATGTTAGTACTTTAATGAAAGCTGGCTACAAATACTCTTTTGAATATTTAACAGTTATAGCACAACAAACTGATAGGAAATATCCCTTACATTAACGGATACGTATTCTTATCCTGGTACAAAAGTGTTCATATTTGGATTCTTCTGTGAAAAATACTTGGACCAAATCAGCATGTATCCATTGTCGATTTTGCCCAGTCCATTAGTCTCTGTTATAAGTTTATAGGTTTTAGCAATGCTTTTCTTTCTGCTACATGCTTTGGAAATTATCATTTATACTGTTACCACAAATACAGTTGTCATTAATTTTTATTAATTCCACATATATTTGGGCGGTTTAAATTGCTAATTTTACTGTTTATTCTAATGAAACTATAATTAAAAATTTTTCAGCTTTGCGCGGTTTCTAAATCTTGGTTTCTACCAGTATTTCTGTGGCGAGCAAGGATGTATTGCAACTCTTGAAAAGCCATTCACATTTTTTAGTAATTGAATTAATCGGATTGTGTTCCAAAAAAAACAGATTTTTCATTTATTTTTATTTGAATTCTGCTCGATTACAACAGTGTTTTCAAAATTAAGAAGGAAATAATATTTACCTAACACACTCCAAAACTAAAAAAGAGTAACGCAGGTTTTACGCTATTTTTCTTTTCTCATATCCAGCACGTTAGAAAAATAACTATTAACTTTCTCAAGCCTACACGTCCTCTCTCTGTTGCTCGCAGCAAATACGTTTATAAAAATGTCACCTTACAAGGGGTAATGCACCACCAAGGGTGGACAAGATCATTAAGGAGCGGACTCGTGAGCGGAAGGTCTGGGCTTTGATTCCCACCAGGACGATCCTCTCTGACTGAGGTTTTCTTCAGATTTCCTTCAGTTCTCATAAATGCAAATTCCAAGGAGGTACCCTAAACTTAGGCCTGGAACGTTTCCTCTTTTTAAATAAACTTCCTAATACAATTTATCATTCCGTTTCCTGTATCATCAGTGTCTACCGCCTGTGAATCTTCTCAGTAAAAATGAACGTTAAACACTATTAAAATTAATAAATGGGGGAAAATGCGTTAATTAAAAGTTGTTTTTTTTGTACATATTGATAAATTCATTGTCTTCTCACTTGCTGGCTAGTAAATTTTGAAATAATTTATTCTTTCCCGAGAAACAATTTCTCATTTTAATAACAAGAAACGACAACTTATATCTAAGCGATATATGCACATCTCGTCCGCTAGTGCCGACCAGGCGTTGAAGAGATATGCAGGAGATTTCACTCTCATTATAATTTGTTTTTGTTCAATACTTTTATTGTGACCCTTATTTAGTCTATTATTTGTCGCGTATAGTGGGTGTAGCGACGTTGTTCAAACCCACAAACTTACGCTCTGTACACGTAAACTAAGCTACGATGTCAGAAGCGCATGCTTGGGGAGCTAGAGTTCTAGCATGGCTTAGATATCAGCGGGTATTCTTACACAACAGAACCCGGCACAACTATTAGGAAGAACTGCTAGCAAGTTGACCTTAACGGCTTCTCGCACAGTACTGTAGGGCGTTAAATACTATTAAAAATACAGTTCTGTAAATTCCGCAACAACGGAATGGTTCATAAAATGCCAGCAGTTAATCGTATTGTGATAAAACCAATTATGCAAGTAGCAGTTGGTGGGATGTCAGTTCTTACTGGGGAAAACCCAGCAAAGGGTTCTGAAGAAACTTGAATCTGACACAGAAGGATTCCTAGCACTTAAGACTTCTTTGCAAATGTTAAACATTTTAAGTTTCAATGAATGTAAGAATATACTCAATTTTTATTAATTATACGCAATTATCTATATTGTAGTAACGGACGGGCCTCATTAATGTTCTCATACTTCAGTCAAAATGTATTCCTTCTGTTAAATAGAAACATTTCTTTTGTTTTTGGATAATTTAATACTTGTTATTTGATTACTTGGGGAAAGAGAAAAACCGTTGCATTGGAATACAAAAGAAGCAGATTGTCTTACATGTGTAATTCGTGTAATTCGAGAGTGAGACCAAAATCACAAAATATGCTACGCCTCTAATTTCCATTACCAGTGTTTTGAAAAAGAATGATACAAAAACAATTAGGTATTCAAAGAATGAAATTAAAAAAAAAAACAGGAGAAAAAAAAGCAAATGGATATGTGAATAACCTGATTAATACAGGATGCACTAAAATATCAAAAAGGGGAGGAAAACAATAAACTATTTTGATTGCATACATTGTGACGACCTATATTAGGTCTCTATAAAGAAGCTTTATTCCCGGCTGAAATGACAATATTTTCATCTTTAAGAAGAAACTCGATCTAGAAATTAGTTGATGGACTCTTTGGAAAATTATGCAATGCATAAGATTCAATTTAAAACAAACTAAAAGACATTTTTAACGGAGTGCAACGATATCGTAGAAAAGAAAAACAAAATTGACGTAACAGAAAGATATATGAAAAACAGGAATGCGGCCCGTAATAATTTCAACTCTATAACACAAGTTTTACTTAATATACTTCATAAATTTTCGTAATTTTTACGATATTTAATTGTGTGATAAATACGCTTGAATCTCAATTTATATGTTTTACATTCCACAGTGTTTAACATCCATACACCGAAGTCAACAATAATAACCTATACCAAAAACAGGCCTTCTTTCCTCAGCCACACTTGATTTTGCTCATTTTGTGTACAGCTGCTCTCGGTGTTCTTTGCCTAATGCTTTTCGACAAACATTGCAGACAGTGGTTGTCATCCCTCTTTTTTGACGAACATTGCAGCAAATGGTCCTCCTTTCGTGTTTGATGCCCCTGTAGCTTCATCTTGCAGATTTTCTTTTTTCCCAATAAAGAAACGAATGGTACTACGGAGCTCCATATACATCTTTGGAGTCGGAATCCTGCTCTTCATCCACAGCAGTATAAGCTGTTAACAGACCGTAATGAGGAGGTTTTTTTTTCCTTTTCAGAGGCTCAGCATTGTTGTGAACATGAATAACTCAAACATTTAAGTAAGCAATGTTGACAATGCAGTAAACAAACACACAAAGGCCCGCGTTTAGTTTTACGGTTGCATGAACTATTACGACATATGTGGCCTAATATGTTAACTTAAACTTTGTGCTATTGTATCATTCAATTGTGTCAGTTTTTTTTAATATCATTGATTTTCACATGTACAAATGTGGTACACCGAGGAGCTACCGCTTTGTTGGTTTTGGGTTTGAAGAATATAAGTGTTTTTTTTTTCTTATCGCAAAAATGTGCCCAATTCTTTTTTCTTGGGCTTATATCTCATTTATTTGACCGCAAGGTAACGAAAATAGTCAATTTATCATTCAACAAATCATCGGCCAAGTTTACAGATGTGAACCAATAGTGTAATATTGCGGTTTGAGTTCTTCACACAATATTGTGCAAAGGGCAAATAATTTCCTTGCTCTCTTTTTCAATATATGGGGATGCGTCAATCATACATTTCGATTTCAAATGACATCTGGAACCCTTTTATTTCATATTACTTATGTTTATTTGGTATGAACTATCAAAATGGGCGACGAGCATTCAATAATAGAATTGTTTATCTATGGTGAATAATAATCCTGGTCTCTAGCTCGTCCTGCATTTTCAGCAGTACCCCATATTAATGTAATTATCATTCTTTCTTAAATGAGTTTACTAGCTGTGGTGCTTCACTCACATTTACAGGTAGTTTGGTCACCTTTGGCATTTATGTTATGTTTTTTTTTTTCTCTCCCCTTGTTGTTGGAGTATGTTCTTGCATTTTACTGCTTATGGGCCCAGATTTTTATTTTTTAATTTTTGTATTTTATTTTATGGGATTTCATCGCTGAGGACGGCAATTGTTAAAAGGCGGGGATGTGTCACATGTACTGACGAGGGGTGCATGAAATTGGTAATTGTTCAAAATCATTATGCGAACAGTTAATTTTATTTGCTTGAATATTTATAAATTTATATAGCTTAGTTGAATCAGAAAGTGCTAACTTTTTAAAGCCATTTGGTTTAACGCTTAGGTTGAAAACTTAAAAGGTTTTTACCTAGACACAATCTCCTCTTAGCAAAAACAGAATCATGTTGACCTTAGGTTCTTCCTTCATCTACGTACTTCTTTTTCATTAGTCACTATAATTCAAACTTAGGGCATTGGTATACCACAATTAGTGAACAATAAAACATAGTGTAAAGATCCCCTTAGGAGATCGCGAAGCTATATTAGAAGGTAGCAGAGGCTCAAGAAGTGCCTGTTCCTTCACTCGTCTCCTGGGCTACCCTGTTGCTGCTGGCAGCTCTGCACCCTCGGTTGATCGTGATTTCATCCTTAAGGTAGGGGCCCGACAGGCCTTAATGGTTTAACTTTTAGATATCCAATCAGTATGGTTTAACGTCGGTCCTGGTGGTCTAGTGGCAACCATACTGGCCTCATAAACCCAAGATCGCGGGGTAAAACCCTGCAAGGATCGATGGATTTTTTCGGGGCGTAAAAGTCCTAAGTATGACTTCCTTCGGAAGGGAAGTAAAGCCGTGTGTCCCATGTCATACATTTACGGCACGAAAAAGAACCTCAAGCCTGAAAGAGAGGCCTTTGAGCAAAATTTGTCGGTCGTTTCACGCCCTGAGTTGAATGGGACGCTGATGACCTGATGTGTTAAAGAGCGTCCATAAATAAATCAATAAAAAAAATCAAGGTTGCAGACCGCCACGGGTGGCCGAGGTCGTTAAGACGCGGACTCGTGAGTGGGAGGTCTGGGTTTGAATACCGCCAAGACGGTCCTTCCTGACTTAGGTTTTTTCCAGGTTTTCCTTAGTTCTCATAAATGGCAAATGCCGGGGAGGTACCCTAAACTTAGGCCTGGAACGTTTCCTTCCTTAAAAAGATATTTAAAAAAAATTGTTTCCCAATATATCATTTCATCTCATGTATCATCACTTCCATCGCCTGTGGTGCCTCTGTAGCAAAAAACGGGCGTTAAACACCATTCATTCAAAGTTGCAGTTAATATCAGGGATCGAAATAAGTTTTTCAGTTCTTCATACCAAATTGCAGTTTGAGTTGTATTTGGCCATTGATTTTTCATTCGTTTCCTGTTGATTTCCTTATTTGTATAGTCAAGAATCAAGTGGATATTATTTTTTGTAAGGAATGCAGAAAATGTCTCTAAAGAGACACACACTGACTTCACTTCATTAATTGGAGAATGAATATGATCGGTAATGTTCTTTGGTAAGTACGTGCAGTCCTGTATTGGGAGCTAATAAAGCCCAACGATGTCCATTTTTACCTTTTTGAGAAATATATTTTTTTGACTGAATTATATATTGTTCATCGTTTCGATGTGTGAATACAGAGGACGACGACGACGATATTGATGATGTTTATGATGATGATGATGATAAACATGATAACGATAGGAGTCTTGGTTGTTTTCTGCCTACTAATGGAACATATTAGTAGCTTCTCGTAGCTTCCACCATCGCCTGATTGACCATTTTCGTGAAGAGATGCAATTTCGTTTTTCACTTTCAGTCAGCAGAGCATAGTTAATTTAAACATGGTCTGGTTTATCTTCACTCAATGAATTATCAGAATCAAACTCACCATTAGAAATGCTTTCTTGCTCCAGTTCATTAAAATAGTTATTGCCTTTTCTACAAATTTTGGATCATTTGCATACAATTTGAAAGACATTTGGAAAAATAATAATGATAATAATAATATTTTTAAAATATAAAGGAGAGCGTTTCAGAAAATTAAAAAAAAAGCTGTACCTATCAAACTTAGCTCTTAACAGTTACAAGTAGCATTATTTAAAACGTTTGTAATAATTACCACCATTATATTTTAATATTGTTTAACGCCCGTTTTAATTACCTAGGAGAATTTTTGAATAGTGTTTAATGCTCGTTTTAACTACTGAGGCACCGCAGGCAGTGAACATCGATCCTAGCCGGGTTTGAACCCGCGTTTTGGGCGTAGGATGCAAGTATGGTTGCCACTACACCACCAGGACCGACGAATAATAATAATAATAATAATAATAATAATAATAATAATAATAATAATAATAATAAATGAGATGAGATTATTAATTAAGAAATGTTTTTTTTTATGGAAGGAAGGATTCCAGGCCTAAGTTTAGGACACCTCCGCTACATTTGCCATTTATGATAACTAAGAAAAGCCTGACAAATTTTTTCAGATAGTGGGGACGGACCTGGTTGGAATTGAACCCCGTACATTCCGCTCACGAGTACGCCCCTTAACGACCTCAGCCACCCTTGGGGGTACGATGACCATGCAATTAAAAATGAATACCTATCATTGTGTAATATGTAATTATTCTTCGCAAAAAATGCTACCACAATATTCACAAGTGATACTCGGGAAGGTATTGATCAGCTGGTTGCCCTTCTGAGATTCTGACAACAATAAAAATGCACGTGTTGTAAAATTTACTAGTTTTGCATGGTTAAAAAGAATTAGGTTATTCTCAGGTAACACAAAATGTAGGTTACTGATCATGAAAAAGATACGTTAAAAGTAAATGTGGAAAAGGGATTCATATTATAGTAGTTTATACTGATAGCAGCTAATGATTACTAAAAGGAAATACAGAGTGAGAAACTCCTGAATGGTTAAAGGAACATCTAATTTCCAACATTTAGCTAACACTTTCATTGAAATGGTCAATTCCTGCTTTCATTTCCATGAACTAAACAAAGCGTCGACATGCAATAGCCTGCAGTTTGATGAGCACGTATATGAACTTGTGAAGTTATAAGGGTTGTACAAACAAAAGCAAAAATTTTGTAATGGTTTCCTTGCTTCAATAACAAAGCTTTATATTTATTCCGTTATATAGTTCTGCGTGTTAAGAAGTTGATACTGTCTGAAGATGTGGTTTTTATTTATCATGTCTATAAGCACGCTGAATTGGTACGGGTATCAATATAGATTCACCCAAACACGCACAGCGAGTACTGATTAAATTTTTGAGGACAAGAGATACCAATGGAACCGAAATTTATTTTTCAATGAAAATTCTATATGAGGATGTATATAAAACGCTATCCAACGATGCTGAGCTCCGTGACTGGTTCAGCAGACAAATGAACTCCTTCGCTCATAGTGTTTATAATCTAGTGATGTGTTGGGACACTTGCTCAAGCAGATTAAGCTAGAGGAGAAAATGGTAATATGGCCCCTGCTTGTAATATGGCACCCTTGCTTTTTGTCATTGTATTGTGCTGACATCTAGTGAAAATTACTTCAAACTATTCTCACCCTAGCCGTTAACACACCAGTTGTACTACTGAGCTCTTCTGCAAGTGCTATAGACGCATTGCGTGATTCTCTGTTTTACGGTTTATTGAAGTTATTGTTGTTAGGTAAAGAAAGGAATAATATGTCATGCTTTGTTTACTAATGAGTATCCTGTGCTTCCAGTAATGTAGTACATGACCTAGTATTATTAATAATGTAACTGAAAATCTTACATAGCTAGTAGAAAATGTATATCTTTCAGGTTATTATATAACATGGCGGTGATGGTTCTCCATATCTGGGGGTGCCATATTACATGTACCTCTTTTAAATACCAAGTGATGAAATTGTATTATTTGAGATATGCCTAGAAAGCAGCTTGACACCCCTCAACCTAAGAAAATAAAACAGTGGGATCCAGAAGCAATAATAAACAGCTGTGAAGGCCGTCAGAAGCAAAAGAATGGGATTTAGAAAAGTGGTTTGTGAGTTTTCAGTTCCTAAAACTACTTTAAGACGTTTGGTTGGAGAAACGAAGAGATCTCCAGAGGATGTAGTATCTAAGAAGTTAGGTAGGAAAATAATTTCACCTGCCGGGCTAGAAGGTCTCGGAAAGTATCTGCTTGTTATGGGAAGCAAGCATTAGGTTTAACTAGAAAAGACACTCGTTTAATGAGTTATTCACTGAACAAATTTGGACACCTTCGGAGGTCAGGATTAATGTTTCCACCACTTCAGGTGTTAAGCGGACCACACCAGAATGCGTGCTGTTACAACCATGTTTCTCCAGAACGTTCATGTCTTGTTGCTCAGTCAAAGAAGAATACTGAAGTCTGGTCAGAAGGCATCTGTAGCAGCTCTTGTTACAGTCTACCCCTATAAAAGGAATTTCGCAGATGGGGAGAAGAAACGCAAAGTCAAGATATTAGGCCTGCTTAAACATCACTTCCTGATGCACAGAATAAGACGATAATGCAAGATGAAGGAAGAAAAGAACGCTTCGTGATAAATATGACGAATCTGAATTTTCTGATGATCATGTGCCTATTGCTACTGACAGCACCAATGCTGAATTTTTCTTCAGGCGCACAGAACCGTTGCCAAACGAGGAGGACGAATAGTGTTTTTTCTGCAATGGAACATTTTTGGAAGACAACCGAGGAGAATAATGGGTAAAATGTGCTATGTGTGAAACGTCGTCTCATAGGGCCTTTACTAGATATGAAGGGACATATTTGAGAATACTGTAAATTATAGTGAAATAGGTCAATAGACTTCCTCCTTAAGCCTACTTTTTATCGTTTAATGCAGTTTTAGATAAATCTGTGCGTTAACAAAATATAGAAATATAATTTAACTCGTTCAATTTAATCTTATTTTGTTTATTTCTTGTTCCTTTCCAGTAATTGTACCTTATACACTGAGGGGCCATATTTCCAACACATTTGGTCACGCGGGAATAGTTATATAAGTTTACCATGAATAAAATATATGAATAACTACTTAACATACACGTTCAAAATTATTGTAAGCAATGCAAAAACAATTATCTACATACTAATTTATATTTTGAAAATATAACGGGTAAGGTTCTCCTCAAAGAGCCAAAAACAAAAGTGGGTGCCATATGACCACCTTTTACTCTACTATGTGCAGCTGTTATGTAACGTATATAACACTTAATTATTAAAAATTAAAAAGTCTCACCTCTATCCAGCAACCCTTATGACCTTGCAGAATCTGGACATGCATTTATTCGGTTACTCCCTTACTCCTACTTAACCCTCATTAATTTATTTGTATGTACCTTAAGTATGTATTACTTAATTAATTAATTCACAGTGTTCTGTATGAGGGAGATTCTTCATTACCCACTAGGCATCATGGTGCCATGTTCACAGTTTGATAGATACCACAGTAGCTTCCCGTTGCTTTTAGCGATGATTAAGTTTAGATGGTGATAAAACTTAGAAGGGAAAAAACCAATATGAAAGATATTATGAAATCCCTTTTGCAATTATTTTAAAACAACTTTCATGCTTCTATATGAAACATGGATAGCCGCTTATCAGATTGCCCTCTCCAAAAATACAACTTTTATTCGAAGTGAGAAAAACCGATCGGTCGAATAACCGATCACTTCGTTATTAATTTATTAGTTATTAGCTTGGGGGTCGATTGGGGGGAAGGAATACAAGCTCAATCTCACACTAGAGATTAAGTATTAGTGCTATTATATATTAATTAGTATATCATGCATGTATTGCAAATAGATCTGCTGTTAACGAAAGCTAGACGCCTTGACATTTTATTTTTTATAATCCACTCTTGAATTCATACCAAAATGGAAATAGGATATAAAAATTCAACTCGGTACCTTGGGTTATTTTTTTGCTTGGAAATTGGTGGTTATCTGTATATTTCCTATTAGCTAAATTCAATTCACGAACCTTTTAATGCTGCCTTTGTTTTGTACTTCTCTATAGGACTTTACAATCCTATAAAATTAGTCTGACTTAATCCAATGTGAGTGATATGTACTACCGGTCCGGAACGGACATTGGTTCGAATCTATGTTAGAATTTCTGACCAGTGTTGTCTAAGATGTGGCTAGTTAAATGATAAGCAAAATTTGCTCTTTAATGCCAGTAAATATATGCTGACCAGGCATCACCTGATTTTATGAATTGGCCCTTAAATGCTGTCGTGTCATGGATGTTATTAGCGTTTCGTAAAAGAGTTTTCATTCATAAAACACAAACTAAATGTATACATAGAGATTTAAAAATAAATAAATCAACTTTTTACCTGCACTGCTCTAATTAAGCTTGCGCAAAGGGAAAATGTTCATTAATATTTCCTTGTGATCTTCATGCGAATTTATATCCCCTGATAAATCCAACGACCCTCCGTTAGATGATCCGCTAGCGTTTGAATTCGGTATGTTAAAATGCTGGTAAAGGGATTTATGGAACGTAAGGTTTTCATTCTGTAGCCGAAAATAAAAGCCCCATTTAATTAAATTAATATGGTCATAATGGTTGTTAATAATTAGTATAAATGTGATCTGATGCTTACATGTAATTTGTATTAAGGGTATTGTATTTATTTAGATAACACCTGTGCTAGATATTTAGTAGGAAGTGATTATGTATTTGTGTGAAAGTACAGGTTACAATACCGGACTGCTCGTTAAGATAAAAAATATATCATATGGAATGGGATATTGGTCTTTTTAAAAGGTTTGACCAGGTAAAGGTTCGTGTCCTGGCACGAACTCGATTCTTTTGAAAGTTTTAAAGAAATTAATTTGCGGACCCGAGACACAGAGTGTGCCTTAACTAGCGCAGAGAGAAGTATTATTCCAATAGCTAACGGTGCATCATTACAATAAGGAAAGAATTCTCTCGAGAAATGATCACATGTAAACCTTAACGGACAGCATATGTTTTATAGCCCTTTTAATAGTAACATTTAGACACGTCAACAGGTTTCTGACATGACTTCAAAACAAATAGATGCTTCTTATTTAGGCCACCACATGATCAATCGCGATTTCATTGTGGGTAAATCTGAAAAGCTAGAAAAGTGTAGGGATGTCAGATCAGAAAAGTTTCCGGATATTTATGGCAGGAATGTCCCTTCTTGAAATTACTATAGCGCGAGAAGATTTATTTTTAGAAAATTAGTCTAGCTCAACAAATAGGAATCTTCCAAAATAGAACGAATCGGAGCGAGCCTGTATAATTATAAATATTAAGGAAGGACCAATAAAGGAGTTAGAATGGAACGGAACGGAATGGAATGAACTTTTGTGATAACCACTCGCAGTTGTGTGAGAATGCGTTGTTTGTTGCGGTAGACTGTCTCTTTCAAATGTCCCCATAAGAAATAATCACAAGGACTAATATCTGGGCTATCTGGCAGCTATTGCTGTATGAGGACAAGCTCCACCTTGCATGAACCATTGTGTCTCCATTGGTAATCCTGTTGCATAAAGTTGCGGAAGAAAATTATTCTGCAACATGTCAATGTAGCGCGCACTGTTAACTGTGCCGTTGAAAAAGATTGGCCCAATGATTCCATGGCTGAAAATGGCAGTCAATACATTAACTTCTTCTCCGTAATTTTCCATCTGGTGCACCACACCAGGAGGTTCTCGTGTCCAAAATCTTATATTCTGCCTATTGACACTACCGTTCAAATAAACGTAGACCTCATCAGAAAACCATGTGTTATGAATCACGGCATCATCATTTGTAAGAGCCGAAGCCGCAACCTGTAATCGGCGTACCTTGTCATTTTCCGTCAGTTTGTGCAACATCGTCATTTTATGTCGGAATAAGCTCACGTCATCATGAAGTATTCTTTGAAGAGAAAGTCGTGAGATGCCCATTTCGGCTGAAGTTCGTCTCGTGGATTTCCTGGGACTTTGTATCAAAGCCACTCTCACAGCCTCGATATTCTCTGGAGTGCGGACTTTGTTGACACGAGGTCGCTTTTGGTCTAAAATACTGCCGCCAGTTTCCAATTGTGTGGTTAGTCTATACATTGTCTGTCTGACGGGAGCCCACCTCATATGAAAATGAACACGAAGACGTTGTTGCGTCTCTGCTACACTCTTCGTTTCAGCGTAAAACAACACAGTGTTCACTTTCTGTTCTAGCGTCAACCGACCTTTGACCGCCATTTTACTAAACTGAAGCGCATGCGAGATATTGATAACTACTGTCTTCTATTGAACCATGCACGAACTACGGCTAATCGTCACAACATTCCAACTTTGCCAACCTGCAAATAACATATTTACTACACAATTTCAATGTATGACATTTCGTGCGCTACGCTGTATATTATTAGTAAACATAAGATTTCGGCTCTTCTTTCGAAAATGTGGCGCGAGCTGCGATGCAAAATTTTTCTAAGTCCGAAGCAGACACAGTGTACATGCGCGTTTGGCGGATTGAAATAAGTTGAATTTTGTACAAGTTTGAAAGTTTTTTCCAAAAAAATTAACACTGGATAATGTTGTAAATGATTTGCGATCACAGCAGGATTCTTGTGTATACATACATACATATATATATATATATATATATATATATATGTAATAATTGTATTAGTATTTTATTTACTGTCATATGGTGCAGAAGAATAGCCAAATTAATGACATAACAATCAATGCAGCCAACAGAAGTATCTTGTTCTGAAAGTACATAAACCTAAACTAATCCAAAATGCACTAATTGTTTAAAATACTACATACACCAGGCGAAAGTCTTCCATCAGTTGTTGAAAAGGACCTGATGATCTATTTTTGCAGTCCTGGTGCCACAAAATTTCACAAATGTGCACTTCCATTCAGTCAGTCTAATGCCGCCCCTAGACAGACGATGATGTACAGTTCTCCAGCGGGATTCAATGTTATTCGTGTTACAGTTTGTCACGGGGTCCACAAAATGCACTAAGTGGTTGACAGTTAGATGGGCTGCAGATCAGCCAGTCATTAGCCCATAATTAACTCCCCAGGCATTTGTATGGATCGTGCTGGTAAATTCTACGTACTGCTCAATTAACTTGTACAGCGTGTGGCATCTCTCCTGTTATTGTGACAAATTTCCATCCTCACTTTGTTTGTCACCACGTCGTTCATCCCGAGAATCCAGTTGCCCCCTACGATGCGGCCGCGACGAAATTTGCGTTATCTTATTTTACATTCGTCGATCTGAACGACATGGCCGGGACCTCCAGTTTGTCCCCTTGCTGTGTATTTTGTGTTCATGGACAGCATACATTCTTCATGGCAGTAACTGAATCAGCCGGACACAGCCCTTGAGCTGTTGCATTTGTTGTCTGGCGAGCTTTCAACAATGCTCGGCTCATAAGACTATTTGTATGCAAAGAAATGTTCGAGCAGCAAGATTTGGAACGGCAACCACTTTGCCCACCCGAACCACCTACCTCTGCACACGTGTCTGGTCCTATAAAATAAAATAATTAAGTATTATAAGTTCAATTCACAAATAACGTTTTCTTTATTTTATTATATGATAAATAAATTTTAAATATGTTTTCTAACTATATTCATAATTAATGTTCTCTTTATTATTATACGAACTACTTACCTGCAACAAAATTCCAGATAAGTTCGGTCCCCTCTCTTAATAGGACAGAGAGCGGCATTGTACTCAGTGCACAGCATTGCTGTCCTCAGCAGACCCTCATCAAATAAAATTGCAAACAGACATCTTCATTTAGGCATTTCAGCGTTAGGTCCACTTTATTAATAAAGCGAACCATATCGGTGTTAGGAATACTATGCTTGACTTTCCTGCTTTGCTTTGCTCACAAGAATAAACTGTAGGATACAGAAACATTTTTACTTGGTCAAGAAATAATGGTAACAAAGGAATATGGCCGTGAGTTTTCAAAACTGCCTGCTCCTTATCGTTTTCAGATGCTGTTGCATGTTATGTTGCGCAGATGTCTTGAGTGTTTCCGCAACAGTTGGCTGCATTATAAGACTCGATGTCTTTCAGTCCGTCTGGTGCTAACCTCTGCTTACGCATGCGCACTATTCTCCTTCGGACCTAGAAAAATTCCTGTGATTCTTGCGTCATATATTCGAGAGTTTCTCCAAGATTTCTTTTAAAAATGCCAATTATTTCAATTTTCAGATACCTGTGTGAAATGTAGTCATCCGTAGCTTTTGATTTCCCAAAGTTTCGTCTAAATACAAGTTAAAAGCTGTAGGAGATAATTAAAGCTCCGCCTTAATCCAAAATTTACTTTGAACTGTACTTTTCCTTATATATGTTTCCTACCATATGCTGAAAATTTCCTACACTTTTTATAGCATCAATATAATATTTAGGGATTCCTCATAGTTCCATTAAGCTCTCAAAGTTTATCTCATTTTGTGTGGTCAAATGTTTTCTGATAATCCATTAAAAGCAGATGAAATTCTTTATTAAATTATGTTAAAAAACTTGATTATTCATCTAGGAAATTAGTTTAGCAATGCTATTATTTTGTGTAAATTTTATTAGCTTCAATCAATAAACCGGCTCCTCTATAGTTCGTACAATAATTTCCTTCTCCCTTTTTAATTATGGGAATACGTTTGCTACTCTGCAGTTTTCTGGAATATTGATTTGTTCTTATTGTTGATTTAAAAGTTCTTCTTCAGAAAAACTTCTTTTCAATTAAGGGGAAATGTTTTATTATTTTATTTGTATACTACCTATGCCTTGGGGTTTTCCTACTTTTTGATTTATCTATAACTTCTTCCAATTAATTCAATTCTATTTTGTGGATTTCTGCGTAATGTGTGAATATTTGATCATGTTTCTTTCCTTTGAAAGTTCTTGATTTATTTTCTCTTTAATCTTTAAAGAGTTCGGTCCATTCTTCATCTGATATGATTTCTATATCTGCATTATCTCTTTTGTCCTGTGTTAAACTACTATTATTTTATATTGATTTGTCTGTATTGCATTTATACCGTGTTGAATGTGTGCACCGAATTTACCCCAACTTTCTGTATGTACATTTCTTAATTTCTTTTTCGTTTAGGGTCCTATGTGGGGGTGGTTTGAGGAATGCATCCCGCTTTGTTGTAGGTGGCCTCGGCTGGTGTTGCTTCTTGTACATGTGTGGTTGCTGTTTACGCCTCGAAAACAACCAACTCTCAGGGTAATTGCGCTATTTTGTTTGAGCCTGAATGGACGGGTCTTAGAAGGGGTTTTGATCTTGTAAATAAGCAAGCGATTAAACGTTACCTTTAAAAATGATTTATTTCACGTAACTTCCTTTAAAACATCCGTGATTTGCCGTCGATAGAGTCAAACGATTTTAGTACATTTATTAAAAGAGGTTATTGGACGGTCTGTCCCAACGAAGCGTAATGTTATAAGTATTGGACCGAAGACTAAACAAATGCTTCCAATGTAGGTATAAGTTTTGCGAACTCCGGCTGCATGAATGCATGGTGCCGTTAGGACGAAGCTGGCATGAAACCAGAATGACGCTTGAAAAATAAGCGCGAGAATCAAATAGTGTAGGGTGCTGCCAAAATGGTATCAGGGAGATCATCAATAAAAAAGACAGAAAAAGAGAACAATAAACAGCGCCCAAAATTGTCCTTATATATCTGATTCATACAGGAATCGTTGGGGCAAATAGGTCACGGGAAACACGTAACTGCATCGCGTCTATCCTTAACAATTCAAACTCTGATTCTCTACTGGTTGTTTATAAATTTGCCTGTCCTCATCTGATTCGTTCGTCTACAGGAGTTTAAAAATCTATCACACGATACGCTATTTCAAAATTTGAATATTTTCAATTGTACTGAGGTCAACTGCCTCCAACGGTGTTTAAAAGACTTTCCCACATACACTTAAAGGAACATACACTTAAAGTAGCTTTTCCAGGGCCAGAACACCTCACTTAAAAGTTCAGAGGACAATAGGAGGTGTCCTTAGTTGGCTTTATCATAACATACATAATACCTTACCTTCATGGTTTTATAGCTCCACGTATTTTTAATGCTGCTGAGGACATAGCACAGAGCTTTGCCATTTTACACAGATGCTAAGCAATACAGCATTCAATGAGCGAATAATATGCACTATAAAGTGAAAAACATAATTTATAAAATATTAACGTACATTATAGTAACAATAAATAATAATTTTATTTGGTGTAACGGCACATTTCCCTGCGCTTGGCGATTGGCCACCGTCATTCCCATACCTAAGCCTGGAAAGGACCCACATCTTCCTTCCAGTTACCGTCCGATTTCCCTCACCAGCTGCGTTTGCAAGGTGTTGGAACGAATGATTAACGGACGGCTCATGTGGTGGTTGGAGTCGAGGCAATTATTAACGAACGCCCAGTGTGGTTTCCGGCGTCATCGTTCCTCAGTCGACCACCTGGTGTCTTTAACTACCCATGTAATGGACGGTTTTGTGCGCAAGTGCCAAACGGTTGCTGTGTTTTTCGATTTAGAGAAAGCGTACGATACTTGCTGGAGAGGCGGTATCCTCCAAACGCTTCACGATTGGAACATACGTGGGCGTATGTCTGTTTTTATTCAGGAATTTATGAAAGACCGGGATTTTAATGTTCGCATGGGATCAGTTTTATCATCTAATTTTATTCAAGAAAACGGTGTACCTCAGGGCTCGGTACTAAGTTGCACACTGTTTGCCATTACTATTAACTCTATCACCCAGTGTTTACCGCCAGGAATACAATCGTCGTTATTTGTAGACGATTTTGCCATTTATCTTTCCTCTCGGAGAACCTGTCTCTTGGAACGCCGCCTCCAATGCTGTCTCGACCGCCTTCACGCTTGGAGTGTCTCTCACGGGTTCCGTTTCTCCACAGAGAAGACCGTCTGCATGAACTTCTGGCGCCACAAGGAGTATCTTCCACCTTCGCTCCATCTTGGCCCAGACGCACTCTCCTTCGCAGACGAAGTTCGGTTCCTTGGCTTGGTGTTTGATAGGAAATTATGCTGGTCATCGCATATAGCGCAACTCAGAGGCAAGTGTGAACGTTCTCTTTGTATTTTACGTGTTTTAAGTGGCACATCTTGGGGAGCTGACCGGACTGTTCTTTTACGTTTTTATCGCTCTCTTAACCTGTCCAAATTGGATTATGGCAGTGTCGTTTATGGCTCTGCGCGGCCTTCTGTTCTGCGCCGCCTGAACCCGATTCATCACCGGGGTATCCGTGTTGCCATTGGGGCATTCCCCACCAGTCCTGTGTTGAGTTTATGTGCGGAGTCTGGAGAACCTCCGTTGTTTTATCGTAGGGATGTTTTACTAGCTGCGTACGGTTGTCGCTTAGCTACGCAACCTCGTCATAACACGAATGGGCCGTTTTTCAATGTGTCTTATGATCGTTTTTATGCTGCTCGGTCTTTTACTCCTAAGCCTGCTGGTTTTCGCTTTCGGGAGATTTTACGAACGTTGGACATTGAGTTACCTGCTTTTTTCTTAGCTGGGGATACTTCTTCTCCCCCCTGGATTTTAGCAGAGGCCCCCGTTCATCTTGGGCTTACGTCATGTCCGAAATTTTCGACCGCAGCACATATTATTCGTTGTTCTTTTAGCGAGATCAAATCCTCTTTTAATGGCTGGAATTTTATCTATACGGACGGCTCTAAACGTGACACAGGTGTAGGATGTGCTTTTGTTTTAAATGGGGCAAGTCTTACGTATGGTCTTAACGTTGCAACATCTATTTTTATGGCGGAACTTTATGCTATCTATCGGGCGGTTTTATTTATTTCTGAACAGGGGTTAGGGAACAGTGTTATATGTTCCGACTCTTTGAGTGCCATTTTAAGTTTTCGAAATCTGTACAACCTCCACCCTCTGGTACAGATGGTCCAGAATGTAATTTTAACCCTTTTCGACGCTGGCGTCAGGGTAACACTGCTATGGGTGCCTGGGCACGTCGGAATCCCAGGAAATGAGGCCGCAGATGTTGCAACGAAATCCGCTCTTTTAGACCCTGCTGAGTACGAGCAGCGTTTTTATTTCGGGGATTTTATACATTCTTTACGTAGAGCCATTTTATCGCGCTGGCGCGAGGAGTGGGAATTACTCCCAAATAATAAGCTCCGTGAATGTAAATCCGCCCCTTTTAACTGGTCGACTTCTTCTCGCGCTGTTCGTCGCGAAGAAGTAATTTTAGCTCGTCTTAGAATTGGGCATTGCCGTTTTAGTCATTCTCACCTTTTTAATGGTCAACCCGCTCCAGCTTGCCCCCACTGTGACCACCCCTTTACAGTGCGTCACATTTTAATTGAATGCCATCATCTGGCAGCTTTTAGACACAGACTAGGTTTGCCCTCCTCTATTGAGGAATTACTTGCAGATGATGTGGTTGCTGCTGAGCGAGTGCTCCGTTTTATCCGTGTTTGTGGTTTTTGGAGCAAGGTGTGAGGTGTTCTCTTTTATCCATGACGGCATTTTTAGACGCTTTTAAGACTGTTGTTCTTGCAGCATTTGATGCATCGTTTTTAGTACCAGTCTTTTATTGAGTTGTTATATATAACCCTTGTTATTGTTTTGGGGTTTTATTGTTACCAGTTTAGACTTTTACAATACTGGTTTATTTTCAGCTTTTGCTGATGTGTTTTACTACCAGTTTTTATATGTCCTAGTGTTGATGGTTATAGGGTTTTATTGACCATTTTTAGACCATTATAGGAATGTTGTTTTTCGCTATTGCGGTTTTTTTTAATACCAGTCCTTTGTTGACCATTACACCTACTTGTTATTTGTTATGGGTTTTTATTTTGTTGCACAACGTGGTACTGTTATTTACCCTAAGACATAATTTGTGTCAACTACTTATTTTTAGTTCTGGCGCAGTTTTTAGTGTGTTTGGGCGCTAATGACCTTAGATGTTGTGCGCCCCTTAAACAATAACCATCATCATCAATATGGTAACCAACATATTTGGAGGAAACAGTGCATGTGGCGTAATTGTCATGAATATAATCATCAAAGCCAAGTAGGTGGTTGGCACATCAGGTGTCAGAATTATATATACATTATTTACCTTACTGTATAGTAGCAATGATAGGCCAAAAACCAAACACCTAATGAGATGCAGGCGATTCTTATTTAAAACAGTAAAGATATGTGCACACTTTTCAACCAGCTTTGGGAAAGATTTGATCTACAGCGACAAAGCAAGCAACAAAATGTGATATTGTGTTGCTAAATAGCTGCTCTCTGGAAATCGGCGTAGAAAGTTAAATTTTCTTATTGTCAAGACAAATCAGGTGCTCGCAAAGATGTTTTATTTTCTCCAAATATTACGTAATAAGCAGCACTCTTGGAGATGAGAAAGACAAAAAAAAAAAAAAAAAAAAATTGGAATCTACTAATCTAATGTGTACACATATATAGCAAAACACCTTGGGGCAGTGTAAAAATGTACCATCAGCAAAAACCTTGTGTGAACATATGCCATTAAAGATTTACATACT
Source organism: Metallyticus violacea (assembly GCA_030762175.1). NCBI lineage: Eukaryota > Metazoa > Arthropoda > Insecta > Mantodea > Metallyticidae > Metallyticus > Metallyticus violacea. The sequence goes on from CM060846.1 coordinate 131,962,090, forward strand.
CGTGTAAACATGTGTTTTGGCACCACAGTAGTATATATCCCTCCTCGCGTGATTTTAATATAAAAGTGATATCAAAAGTGGTGGGGGGTGATATCAAAAGTGGTGGGAGGTGGGGGTGGGATGTGGTGGTGGTGGGAGGTGGTGGTGGTGGGAGGTGGTGGTGGTGGTGGTGGTGGGGGTGGTGGTGGTGGGGGTGGTGGTGGTGGTGTGGGTGTTGTGGGGGTGGGGTGTTGATATCAAAATCTCAATTTGAATTGATATCAAAATTTCTGTTTGATTAAGCGATAGGAAAATCTCTGTTTGATCGAGTGTTGGATTTAAATCTCCGAAAAAAGTGTGTGTGATCAATTAATTACGTTGTAAAAAAATGGAGAGCCCTTCCGCCACTGCGTTGGCAGTTCGCCACTGCTCGCTCCCCCCCCCCCCCCACCGCTCGCTCTCGCCGCTCGAGCGCACAATGCTTTTTGTCCCCTCGCTTTGTTCGCCCCCGCACAATGCTTTTTTGCGTGAATTCGGGGGCATCTTTTATTCTTCAATGGGCGGTTTCTTATTCGTTTGTATATATTCTTTTTAACAAAAACTCTGTATTTTCTCACACAGGGTTAGAAAAGTCAAAAACAATATGTGTGGGTTTTTCTTTTACAGAGCCAACTAAAAGTTCTTTAACACGTTGGCTCTCTCTGTATTTCTAAAAAGCTATTATTTTCACAAGGAAACAAAAAACATTCTTCTAAAATCCTATCTTCAGAGACATTTAAAAGTTCTTTCTTTCGGGGGAAAAGACATTGTTAATAAAAGTTCTTTCACATTGGCTCTCTCTGTATTTCTAAAAAATCTATCATTTTCACAAGGAAACAAAAAACATTCTTCTAAAATCCTATCTTCAGAGACATTTAAAAGTTCTTTCTTAGTATGTTCGGGGAAAGGTGGTGGGGATGGTGAGGTGTAATTTTTGATATCAATTTTTTTAAAATCACGCAAGGAGGGATATATACAGAAAAAAATTAACATATACAGTTAGATATTTTTTATTGTACACAAAATTAACTTGGAATGGCTGTCTACAAAATTTTAAACACAATTAGATTTTTTATTGTACACAAAATTATACAAAATGACGGTAAATGGTGCTCACTGATCACAAAAATTAACTTGGAATGGTGGTCTACAAAAAACAAGAATTTGTTTTAAATACAATTAAAAATGCAATATTTTTAAAAAGTCTGTCTCACTGGTGAGGGTTTTCAAAAAATGTTTTTATCCCTTCACAAAAATTATTTTAAAATGTGTGGTATATGTTTTTTTGACAAACAACACTTCACAGTCTTCGTCGTTGCTGCTTTCCTCCTCCTCCTCGTATGGTGTGGTGACGCAGGTGAGCGACATGTGGGAAAAGTTGATGTTGAGAGGTTCCTGGGTCGACGGGGTGGCGATGGGGACGACGAAATCGTTGATCGATGGTGTTGTGAAGCATCCTGCCGATGTGACCTTGTACTCTAGGGCTGGTGTCTTGTCGATGGTGCCGAGGTAGATGGTGCAGCGTGCGTCTATGCCGTAGTGAAGTATTTTAGACGGGGTGCACTTGACTTCCACGACGTCGGAGTTGTTGGTTGCTAATTTGACGGTGACAGTTTTGTCATCGCCAAAGAAGGAGATTTCAGTTGAGATGAGTTTGATGTTTGCAGGGTGCTTGCCGCTTCTTGTGACGTGATTTTGGTTGTCAAAAACTAGTTTGACAAACACATTGTTGCCGACCCCCACCGGATCTGTTTGACAGGCCATGTTGATTTATTTCGGTGTAAACTTCAATACGTGTCTCCGGTAGCCGTTTCTGAGGACCTCTTCACCCTGGTACACGATGTAAAAATCGAACGAGTTGAGCTGGTTGATGAGTTCTGCGGAAAGATTGTTAAATCTAGTAGGTAGAAACACTTCTTTCCCGTTTTCGAGGCGAACAAGCGCCCTGGGTCCGTGCTTTGTTGATATGTTCCGGACCCCTACCACAACGTATGGTACGTTCGGTTGTAACGTTGACACTGACACGTACTCCGAGCTGCTCGCTACTGTAGATAGCTGGCGTAACGCGTCGTTGATCATGTTGACTTCTCTGTAGAACGTTTGCTACTGACACACATTGGGCAGTTTTTGGAGAGAGGGGGTGGACCATCGATGTGTGTGGTAGTGGAGGGGAGGTTGTAGTGCTGGTTGCAGCGGCGGTAAGGGGCGTAAATTATTTTAGCTTCAGGTGTAAGCACTGCCCATACAGCGTCCACTTCTTCTGGTGAATGATGTATAAAGATGGCGTTTCCCTCCACGGCAAGTAGATGACATTCATTTGGGTCCATCATTGTGAGGCGTCGACCATTTTTCAGAAACTTTATCACTAGGTCCATGTCCGTCGTCGCAGGCGTGATTGAACTTGTCCATCGTGATCGCACCCTCCATAACTTGTGTTCGTGACGTCATCACGGCCCCTGAACTTGTCCATCGTGATCGAACTTGTCTTCGTGACGTCATCACCCTCCGTGACGTCATCACGGCCCCCTGAACTTGTCCATCGTGATTGAACTTGTCTTCGTGACGTCATCATGGTTGAACTTCGCCTTGTTTGGACTCCAGCTCTCTGATGAATATCGGTTTTAGAAAATGCTCCATCTCTAGGAACACCCTAAAGGTTGCGCAACGGATGTATCTTGTGTATTCGGTGTAGTTCATTTTCTCCCCGGAATCGTGGGCGTGAAGTAAATACATGCGATAGGCTGCTATTTGATTTTGTACTTCGAACTCTTCTTTCTTCTTGTGATAGATGATGTCGGTCACCATACGCTGTAGGCTTTCTAGCGTCCTCCATTCCTGCATACTCAACGATGTACAACGACCGTCCATTTTGATGATAATATTTTGTGTGCCAAATAAACGTTTAAAAATTATGGATAGTCGGTTGGTTATCTGCCACTCTCTTAGATGAAAGGTCAAGCTCTGTATAGTCGGCATCGTCTCTGAAAGCTTCTGCCACTCGGTCGAACCCAGGACCACAGTGTTGCGTCGCCCTCCAATGGTCACCACGATCTTGTGAGGAGATTTAGGTGAAAACCCAACGGCTGCAAACTTGGACTGCTTGCTGTTCAGGAAGTAAACATCCGTTAGCGGCCCCATGTCACTGTAAAAACAAGAACACCCCTTATGTAGCACACTCTTTTTTTCATTCGTCAATTAACCACACATACTGAATGCGACTTACCTGTTCAGCTCTCTCGGAACAACTGGTAGAGCGGATCATGTCAATGCGCCTTCTAAAAAAAAAAATACAAGAATTAGCAACATAAAATGTGTCAGAGTTATTCATGCATGATCATCCACAATTTGTATTAATACTAACCTTTAACGATATACATCTCTGATGTGTAGTTTGTGAGCACCCGCCAAGACTGTAGGTTCTTTTAATGATGTCATCGTTATGATTAAAATCACTTATGCTGAATTTTGAAAAGAATTTCTCCTTGCGCAGACCTTGGAAGCGGTGGGATAGGTAAGCAACGACGTAATGGCCACAGGTAGTGCTGAAATCGCCTTGCAACCTTCTAGTGTTGTGAGTCCATCTTGTACCACAACATCGATTTAAAAAATTTAGAATTTCCCCCGAAAGAGGTTCTATACCATAGCTATCGAAATATTCCCCCCGGTCGATCTTTGCAACAAAGATGCAGATCCAATGTTTCCCTGGTTTCGTGCTTGGGTCAGTGTTAATGACAACTGCTATGGGAAGCTGTCTATTATACAAATTTATCGACGACAATTGGTCGCAAGCGTACACGCCTAAAAAGTGTGGTGTACATTTAGACAGAAGTCGGTGTATTTGCAGCGTATTCATGATACCAAAATGGTCCTGTTAGCATCAATTTCTATAGTGCGATGTACTTCTGCCATCACCAACAGGTTGATAGGTTCTGGAGTTTGATCTTTAAATCCTACACTTATAGACACAGTACCGTGTCGTTGCCCTGAAATGTAAGACTCGTTAGCGCTCATATCGGCTGTAAGATCAAACACCATAATGGTGTAACCGTGTGAATATTGATGTCTGGAAATTGAATGCCCCTCGTCCTTAAAGTGTATTCCGAGACCATCTTGAAGAGTTTGAAAACATTGGAGAAAGTGACCTGCATCAAAATCGGGCTGTAGGGGTTGTGAGGGAAAAGGCTGGCCGTTCACATACAGTTGAAACGAATTCATTTTAAAGTGTTGTAAATTGTATGGGTTTTTGTTAATGTTGCCGTTGTATGCCTGGTCTGCAACCATCGCCACTACCACTCTTCGAGGTATTTGCCCAATGAAAACGTCGTTGAAAGTCATATTACTAACCCCCTTTGGAATGTTGAGAGCGTGAAATCCTACCATCTTTGAGATGGTACTTTGCATTGTTCTTTGTTAACACAGCCTGATGGGCAAGTTTGATGGTCGGGGACGGCCTCACAGCTTTCAAAATCAGTCTAGCAGACTGAATCTCTGTGTAGGCTTTAAAGTCCTTTATATCCGAAAAGAGATGAAAGTTGGGTGAAGAGAGGGAGAGTTTGATGGTGACGCTAACATTGTTCAAGAGCAGATTTTCCTGATTAAAGAGTGCATTGGAAAGATTGCCCATTAGCTGTACAACTTTGCTTCCTTTGGTATAGTCGTTACGCCACTTAATTCCATCATTTGTTACATACGTGTCCATCATTCCTCCCTTGTCCTTTTTCCAGAGTGTGGACTCTAGTCTGCTGTTCATGACATCTTCCGAATAATTGAGTAACGCTTCAATGTAAGTTCTATAGGGGTAGCCTGGTTGAGGCATGGAAACTGTGACATTGTTGAGTGATACTTCCAATTGTTGAAACAAGGAATTTAGGGAATTGTTTACAAAGGTAACCTGTTTGTCCTCTTTCAAGTCGTTTCCACCGTCATCCACTATTCGCACGAACAGCTCAAGTACTACATAAGTCATATCGAGGTAATCGTCAGCATTGCCAGAGTAATGAAATGTGATGGGGGCATTTTTCATAAGTGTATTTTGTGGATTTAGAGAAATGTAACGGTACTCCTCCACGTTCATTTGAACGGGTAAGTCTTTAAAGATGTCTAGTTCCGAACTCATGTGCACCAACGATTCGTCAGCCATTATGAAAATACGTCTAGCACCTTACGTCTTCGGCGTTTAGTCTTAAACTGATTATATATTTCACCCTTCCTGCGCTTTAATAGACCCGTGCCTATCATAGAGTCTATCTTTACATCAGCTTTCCTTTTCAAGTTAGTTCCCGCCTCCTTCAATCTAGTCTTTAAAGATTCTTTTGGCGGTACCCCCGAACTTGCAACATCTGCAAGCACGTTGGCACCCATTTTCAATGCTTCTTTACCTATAGCTTTCACTCCGCTCTTGAAAAACGGTAGCACAGTTCTGAAAAGACCGCCGAGAGCAGGGAACAAGCCGCTACCCTTTTGATAACGCTTGCCTCTATACAGGTGAAAATCTTGATTGTATAATCCTCCTCCTGCCTGGTTTAAGTAATATCTGGTGACAGTATCCAGCTCCATTATGTCTGTTTCGGACGAAACGTTAGAACTATAGTAGAGGAAAGTCCGTCTACAAATGGCAAGAAATCTCCATAACCGTTCCTTAAATCTATATTCACGATTTTAAAGTCCTGTTGCATCAAAGGTACCCAGTTAAGTGGAATGAACGACTTTTCAATAGTCATGCAGGTGTTGTCACGTTTTTCATACTCTACAGAGACGCTTTCAATGACTTGCACAAACGTGTTGCCCACCACTTGTGGTACTATCAGATTACAGTAAATGAACATTTCGTAAGGGAAACCCATGTACGGATCTACAGGGTGTTTGCCAATTTCCTGTTCAACCACGTTTGTGTAAGGTTCGAACCCCATCATCTTGGCCAAAGATGGCGACAAAACCAGCACATGTATTAGGTTCTTTGACGTGGTTTTAGGAGGAATGTCAGGTTTTTCCTGCGTTTCTACCGTAGGAGAAGTGCCCGGTTTACGAGGGATTGGTGGTTTAGGATTGATAGGTTTTGGAGTTCTAGTAGGAGCAATATTTCTAGCTTTGTTTTTTAACGTTTGGTTCGCGCCTTCAGGGGGTTTAGTTTCTGTTTTCGATCTCCTAGAGGACTCAGCATTTTCTATATATCCTACATATTTGCTGCTGGGGATATGACTGTTCTGTGCGACTTTGATGTTGATGCTGGCAGTATTTTTGTTCTCGTTATAAATGAAAAAGTCTTCGACTTGCAAATTTTCACGTATAACTGAGTTGACAGCATGTACCAAATCCTTAGAATTGTGCACGATGCCATGTGGCAATTGTAAGTTAAATTTTGAATGTGTCACTGGTGCTACCATATTATACATTGTACCAATGATTTGATTTTCGTGATTTGTTACGTTATAGAATTTCACAGGGTACCTAACCTTTTGCAGTGCGACTTCCCATTCTCCTTGCAATACTATTCTCTCGGGTAAGATGTTTGAAAATCTGGAAGTTGTATTGTCAGTGAAATGGTCCATAGAGGCGTTACTCACGAGCGTGAGGGAAAATGGTTTTGTTCTAATCATATCGAGCTGATACTCGAACCCGGTACCCACGAGTTAAACTTGGTCGGATAACCTCTCCACTTAACCAAAAACTGTTTATTTCGACCGCGGCCTTTAGTGTCGAGTATTTTGTCTATTTTGAATGATGCCGGGGGAGCTACCTTTTGTATCTCCTCGGAGTAAAAGATACCGTCTATGGCCTCCCCACCCAAGTCCTTTAATTTATACACAACGGGGGAGCCGTATACCACCTCGTCAATCTGTAAAATTTCGTCCGTCCAATTTTGCTCGTACCCCTTGGCAAACTTCATTTTCTCCTTAGATATACGCACATGGTCTCCCACGTTAAATTTAACTTTACGTGGTTTGTCTGCATTCCGACCATAAAGATTTTCGTAAACATGCAAAATGTTGTCTTCATTGACATCCTTTGGAGCCATCTTTATGGACCTATGAAAGGAACTATTGTAAGACTTTAAAAGTGCAGGAAGCACGTCCACGTATCTATATGTATTTTTATGTGTGAAATATTTCCACATTTTCGTCTTTAAGGTTCTATTGAAACGTTCTACAACACTGGCTTTGACATTATTTTTTGTAGTGTAATACTTTACACCATGTTTGGTTAAAAATGTTTGAAAGGTTTTGTTGGTGAACTCCGTTCCTTTATCTGTTTGCAATATCTTGGGGGTACGATGAGCGAATATAGTTTTATACGCTTCTGTAATTTCACCCCCTACTTTTGATTTTAATGGTATAGCCCAAGCATATTTCGAGAAAACATCAATAACCGTCAAGATGTAAACGTATGGTTTATTGTGCTCCTTTACGCCACTCATAATATTTAAATCGGCCTCCCAAAGGTCGTCCATGTTAGTCACGTGATAATTTCTGGTGGGGAACCGTTTTCTTATCGGTCTATGAAATGTATAACTATCCTGTGTTTGAAGAAACGACTCGATCTTAGATTTCGGTATACCTGTGGCCTTGCGAAGTTTGTCTGCAGTGCCAAAACCAGCATAGTGTTCAGGATTGAAATAGATTTTCTTCAGTGCGTTCATAGTTGTTCCCACACTTGTCTGCGAAGGTTATAAGACTTTTTTACTGGTAATCGGCTTTTATTTACTTTCGTCTTTGTCGATTTCTCTTCCTCCTTTACCTCGACACCATTGGTTTCAAGGTATGGTTCCCTCACTTGTGACTCGATACCATTGGTTTCAAGGTATGGTTCCCTCACTTGTGACATAAGATCGAGATAGTTGGCCAACTTATATTTTATCAACTGCCATTTTTCAGGGTGTGGTAAATGTGTACGCTGTAATTTATTCATTTCTCTGATGAGTTGGTTAAGTGATTTGTCCACGAGGTGAAGCTTTTCGACAGCTTTTGGCTGTGAAGCTAGTATAATTTGCTTACCGTGCTTCATTTAACTCAAATTTGACACGAGTGCACTACCGAGTGAAGCCAATATCGGGAGTAGAAAAGCAGGTAAAAAACCTCCTCTCTGTACAAGAATCTTTTTCTTTTCCTTTAAGGAAAGTCGTTTGTTAATTAATTTTCTCCAGCTAGCTTTATGCTTCTTTAAGCGTTTTAAACAATTTATAGGTAAACTAACATGACCTCTGCACACGTTGAGTACACACTCGGAAATGGCTTTAATTAGCTGAGGGTTAGCACTTTTCAACAGTTTTTGTCGCAAAATAGGTTTAGCCTTGGCTAGCACTGACAAATTTGCATGTTGCCTTGCAATCAGTGGGCTACTCAGTCTGGCAATGCTCATCCTGTCTATGTCTGTGATTAAATGACTGAAGTGTGATCGTTGCTCGTTTATTTAAACTCTCTGGGAAGCACACAAATAAAACCTTCAGAAAAGTGGTCAACAATTGGGTATAAAATAAGAAGGCGTTTCCCCTGGTAGGACGCCGGTTCGATACCTGTATTGATTTGGCGTGTACTGAGTGCAATCCAACACTAGATACCCGTGTGGGTTTTCAGTAGCTTTTTCAAATGCCTCTAAAAGAAACCTAGAGTTCTTTGGTTCGATCTGTTGACAAAGCCTATGAATTTGCATTTTATCTCTATTGTTTTTAAACACGACAATGTAGTTTGCATTTAGAGATATAGTTCGAAATTTCTTTCCTTGTGGAAACACGTTTTGTAATATGTAAATAATCCCAAAGCGTTTGTGATGTGAATCTCTAGTGAAAAAATTTGACACGTTTTCCCCGGAGGCTTGATACATTAAATCATCCAAAATAACTAAATCCCCCTCGTTAACAGTGTCCAAATCTGGTATACCTGCATGGGTTGCGAAGAACGGGCTTGGTTTAGGAGAATATTCTAATGGATGACACCACAACACTTTTCTCGCGGGTCTGTCAAACATTCTGTCTGCATTACTAATTAAATTTTTCACAAATGTAGACTTACCACACCGCGACGGACCTGCAATTAGCATAGTGCACGGGAAATTAAATTTAAATTGTTGGTTAGTAGACATTGTGGGCGACTGATGTGATCTCATTTAGACACGCCTTCTTTTATACCCATACGGGTAGGAATCAAAGTTTTCACACTGCACACGTTTGTTGACCACCATCCTATAGGTTTTCACTGAAGACTCAGTTACCACAGTTCCTAGAAATTTCCTAGAAATCTGTGTGCCTTCAAGTACTACCGACATTGAATTATCCCTCAGCACGGTGTTCCTGATAACGTCGGAGTTTACATTTTCCAAATTCCCCGAGTTGAGGGTGATGCCTTTAATTTTACAGACAGAGTGCGTCTTATCTCCACACTTAACCTCTATGGTGTAACTTTTTGGACCTGTAGATGCAAATCTGCAAATATACGCTCCATCGCCGTACTTTTCTATTTCATCTGTCATACAGCCTAAAAATGGCCCCGTGGTTGGCATCCATTCCCCCGGTCTGTACGTGGCTATAACAGAATCTGTGTCGAAATAACACACGCGTTCGCCCAATCTCCTAAGGTAGGAATAGAGTTCGATTCTTGCATGGGCAGTTGTATATGCAGCTATGACTGTGTTACTAGTAAAATTCAATTTAGGATTCTGTTCGCAATGTTTCCACACCACATACATTACCTCCTCTGTAGCGGGCAGGTAAGACTGTACCTCTACACCTGGGTCATTAAGTAGGTCTATGAGCCTCGAATAATCTTTCACAAGCTCGCACGTGGACAAGTTATCTCTTTGGCCGTATTTTCCCCAAAAGGAGTTTAACATCAGTTTGGCCAACTCACGTCTGCCAGGATTGATTTCAATAGCGTCTTTATCCAGTGCCACGCCTTCTTTTTCCAAAAATCGTGCGATATACTCGTTTCTCATGGCAGGAGTGTCGCAGTCTTTGGGCCAACCGGAGGCTTCGGTTTTAATTTTCAGAAACTGATTCACATAGTCCTGAAAAAGCCCCTTTTCTCCAGTGATGGGGTTATAGCGTACCATGTCATATTCCCATATTTCATACACGTGAATCACGCTATAACCTTCCTCTAATGCGACTTTAATCTCGTCCACTACCCAGGTTCCTGTCATACATCTTTCGTCCTCTGTATGCGTGCACTCTGTCTGATTCTCCATCTCTGCACATGTTCGGCATAGCGGAAACATAAGTTTACCGTTAATGCGCGACGGCAGGACGGGGTGGTACAGTCTTTCTGGGGGAAGAATTTTACACTTTACAATACCGCCCTCAACATCTTGCAAATTTGGTAAATTATTCACATGAATTTTTGGGTGTCCAACAGGGTAAGCCTTGGTCTTATTTACGAACGGGTACAAACTGCACACATCATAGTAAAACATTTTCATATCTCCAGAGGCTTCGCAGTAGGTTTTCGTACAATTTGTACGTCCACCAAAGAAGGCATCTCGTGGATTGAGAGGTTCGGGGTAGGGAAAACTTTTGACAAATTCAGCCAAAACCCTATTGGTCTTAATCAAACCATTGAACTCACACTCCCACATCTCGGTCACGTTATACCCAGCATGCCTCATCATCTTCGTGACCTTCACGGTGTCCTCGTATCTGGAACTCATGGTCTGGTTGCCAGTGTTGTATAACCTTGAATTCCTATTCGGGTAACAACGTGTGCAACCGTGGTAGAAGCATCCATGAAAGAAATAGACACATTTCCCTTCTTCTTTGTACCCGTCCACTTTATGCCCTAAAACTTTAATTTCCCGACACCGATAAGCATGCTGTATGATGGTTGATTGCTGCTGTTCCAACCAAGACAGCCAGATACACGCTACCCGCGATTGCTTATCAGCTAAACGGTATCCTCCTGCGGGAATAAGTGGTATTTTATTTCTTGGCATGAACCGTTTCCTATATACATTCATGCATGCCTGAGCTATGGTGACGCATTCTCTAAACGGGTCAATACCGTTCTCGTCAATAAATTGTTTCCTAAATTTGGAAACACCTTGACTCAAGAGATAAACGTCAGTTTTACAGTAAGTAACCATTTCTTTTTTCATGTCAAAGACATAATTTGAGGACAACTTTTCATTATGCCACTGCTCGAAAGTCTTGCGGTCATCAACACTCATGCCATCTGGGCAGTAATATTTTTGCTCAGGTACAGGACCAACATACTTTTCGTTTTCCTTGGTGTTGAACAGGTAAGGAAAATAACCTTTACATTCAGGGAGTTGAAAGGTTTTTGAAAAGTGAGACAGTGGCATAGGAATGAAATTCAAAGAGTCTAGAAAAGTTACACTCTTATACTTCATTCTGTAAATTTTGCTTCCATTCATAATGAGTTCGGGGTCCCAATTTAGGGTGCCCACCATGTGTTTTAACAAAAACTGGCCATCATACGACCTCAAGTTGTGTGCTATGACAATAATGTCACGGGATTCGAACCCTGGTTGTGTGATGTGGTCAAACAATTCTTTTACAGGCTCCTTGTCGAATACCCATTCTTTAACACCACACTGTGTACAATAGGGCATCTTATGAGACTTGTCCACACACAGACCACAACTTTTATGCATTATACATAGATTAGGAATGTGTTCAAACACGTCTGTGGAATAAAGCGTGTTCTGAGTACACTCGAAATCTATGAACATGAACACGAAATTCTTTCGCAAATTTGGTGAATTGTACGGTCGAATGTAGCACTCGTGGTTGGCATTCACATGGACCTTACAAGTAACACAATAAATTTCTCCGCACTGGTGAGGAGTTTTCCTAAGCCTCATATTCACAAGTTTGTTACACAACGGGCATACTTTTTCCACGTCGCATACTGACATGGATTTAGGGTAATATTTCCCCTTAATCAAATGATTATTAAAACAGGTCTCCCCGTTGAAATCGCGATGACATGAATCGCATTTCACATACCTATCAAATGATGTTGGACACCTCTGTCGACACTTGACACAGTTTAGATCACACCTGTGAGTTTCTTTTTTATTAAGTGAGGGAAAATTACAATGTCGGCAATACCACTTACATTTGAATGCCCCGTGTAGGTTTACAATTGCATTAAAATGGCTGTCGTGGAATATTACGTCGATGTGTTTATCGGTGTTAATTTCCGACTTGTAGAGGACATTTTTACCATTATGACCATCAAAAACAGTGATAGGATACTCCTTTAGCGCTATTTCAAAGAGTTTCACGTCGTCAAGTGTAAACGGGCCATCGGTTTTGCCTATTTTCTCACACAACTCTACAGCTTTTTGTTTTTGCAGACGGTCATATCGCGTAATAGAACCATAATGAACATCCCCGTCAATTTTGGATTTGCACACTGCGATGGCTCTAGGTAGACAAAGATTGTCTTTGTTTTTAATTTCTATAATACCTTTGTTTTTACTACAGTCGTCGCAGCGTTTGTAACATGAACCTGATATTTCATTTGTCCAAATACACGAAATTTTGATTGCCCCTCCCAACAAAAATTCTTTGTTACTTTGCATTATTTTCTCCATTGATTTCAATACGGCCTGGGGGTTTACCTGATCAAACCTACGTACACTCATGTTAAAAGGTCTAGCAGGATTTTTGGTATCATGAACGGTTATTCCTACGAACCCTGGTTGGTTTTTTAGCAGATTGTCATCAACAAATGATAAATAATCATGAAACACTTTGGAAACCCATTGGTCAGGATCTGCATCTTTAGGCATCGAACTCACCATAATTTCAGTTTCAGAGTACCCAGAATAAAATTTTTTAGTTGCCCTCTGGCTATGGTTAATAATTTCGAAAGATGGTTGCAAGGTTGCACTTACCTGTGGCACAATGCTGTCAACAAGAGAAGGTGGTACACCATTTCCGGTAGAAGGCGAGCCAGCTCCGGTAGAAGACGAAGCAGCTCCGGTAGAAGACGAAGCAGCTCCGGTAGAAGGCGAGGCAGCTCCGGTAGAAGGCGAGGCAGCTCCGGTAGAAGGCGAAGCAGCTCCGGTAGAAGGCGAAGCAGCTCCGGTAGAAGGCGAAGCAGCTCCGGTAGAAGACGAAGCAGCAGGACGGTATGGTTCACCGTTTCCGGTCTGATCACTTTTGCTGGCCACACCGCCCGAGAAGCCACGTGTTCTCTTAAGAGTGAGCTTGCCCCCATAACGTGTTCTCTTGCGATGATCACAACTTTTCTTTTTGTTGACGAACTGTTCTAAAACCGACGTGAACCCTTCAACTAGACTCCCAGTACCGGAGTTTCCGTTATTCCTCGAAGACTCGGGCCCCTGGTCACTGATGGAAGTGTTTGTAGAAGATTGATCGGCAGAAGATTCGTCTCCGTAGTTGACAACCTTGGCAGACATGATTACCACGTGATATAAGCATCTTTCGTCGCGATTGAACTTTTATAGACAACAAAAGATAACGCCCACACCCAATAGACAACAAAGACCACGCCCACAACCAATGAGAAGGTGAGGTTTCTACTGCGCATGCATAACCCTACAGCCAATCGTCGTACAAATGGTGGGGGAAGGTTTTTTTAATCTTCCATCGGGTACGCGGTGTGAGTTTGCTAGAAGAAGAAAAAAGAATCCCCTTGTTTTTGACTTTTTTCTGTCACTGTGTGTTAGTAAGAAAACTTTTAGTTGGCTCTGTAAAGAAAAACCCACACATATTGTTTTTGACTTTTCTAACCCTGTGTGAGAAAATACAGAGTTTTAGTTAAAAAGAATATATACAAGTTAAAAAGAATATATACAAACGAATAAGAAACAATCCATTGACTCGGTTTTTTAGAAGAAGAAAAGATGGCCCCCGAATTCTTTTATAAACACGCGTGAACAAAGCATGGAAATACAGAAAAAGAAACTTTTAGTTGGCTCTGTAAAGAAAAACCCTCACATATTGTTTTTGACTTTTCTAACCCTGTGTGAGAAAACACAGAGTTTTTGTTAAAAAGAATATATACAAACGAATAAGAAACCACCCATGTCGATGTGAAAGAACTTTTATTAACAATGTCTTTTCCCCCCGAAAGAAAGAACTTTTAAATGTCTCTGAAGATAGGATTTTAGAAGAATGTTTTTTGTTTCCTTGTGAAAATAATAGATTTTTAGAAATACAGAGAAAAGGCAACGTGAAAAGAAACTTTTAAAATACCCACATATTGTTTTCGACTTTTGAAAACACCGTGTCAACTCCCATGTGAGGGAACAAAAAGCATTGTGTGGTGTACAGAGAGAGCCAACGTGTTAAAGAACTTTTTAGTTTGGCTCTGTAAAGAAAAACCCACACATATTGTTTTTGACTTTTCTAACCCTGTGTGAGAAAATACAGAGTTTTTGTTAAAAAGAATATATACAAACGAATAAGAAACCGCCCATTGAAGAATAAAAGATGCCCCCGAATTCACGCAAAAAAGCATTGTGCGGGGGCGAACAAAGCGAGGGGACAAAAAGCATTGTGCGCTCGAGCGGCGAGAGCGAGCGGTGGGGGGAGCGAGCAGTGGCGAACTGCCAACGCAGTGGCGGAAGGGCTCTCCATTTTTTTACAACGTAATTAATTGATCACACACACTTTTTTCGGAGATTTAAATCCAACACTCGATCAAACAGAGATTTTCCTATCGCTTAATCAAACAGAAATTTTGATATCAATTCAAATTGAGATTTTGATATCAACACCCCACCCCCACAACACCCACACCACCACCACCACCCCCACCACCACCACCCCCACCACCACCACCACCACCTCCCACCACCACCACCTCCCACCACCTCCCACCACCACCACCACCACCTCCCACCCCCACCTCCCACCACTTTTGATATCACCCCCCACCACTTTTGATATCACTTTTATATTAAAATCACGCGAGGAGGGATATATACTACTCACCACTATAACTAAACTGCTCATTTTGCAAATATATTTTAGGTTTTCTGTCGTATATTTGAGAGATAGGCTTTTCATAACTGTTTGGAATTGTTGGTAGGTTTTTTTTTTTTTTTTTTTGGGTACGACCAGCATAGTACAGGTTTACACATATTTGTGTACTACATTATCCGATTCCTCTTTAGAAGTTGATGGAACGCTGGATCTGATTAACTTATTTTGTTATCAGTATAACTATTCCTCAGTTTTTCGCTTAGCAATAAAGCGTATAACTTCCAAAGAAAATCGATCGTTCCTCATATGTTCTCCTTCACTCTTGAATAAACAATGCCACTATTCAGTACCAAATTAAGTTTCCGATTACTACAACGAAAAATAACCTATTAGTTTTCCAGCCTTTCAACCCAAAAAGTTTACGAAGTATTGTTATTGCCGTGTACTTCCGGAGTAAACCTCGTATGTATATATAAAGTAAGATATATTATATGTGTGTGAGTGTTTTACTTTACCTTAACGGTTAGTCTTCATTATAACATACACATACACATCTGAATACAAAATAGAGCCTTAAACTTTAGAATGTGTCTTAAGGTATTTATATATTACAACATAAATAAAAAAATGTAACACTATTAACAATGCAACTAAAATAACAATAACTAGAAAAGCAGAAAAGGTAAAGCACTCGAAAAAGTCACAAATTTATAATATATATACAATAGCTAAAGAATAAAAATGATAAACACTTAGACACAGATTAACTCTCGCTACATATCGAACTTCTGGAGTTCTAAGGCAAGAAGACAAGAAGCACTCCAGAATTTCGATATATAGTGAGAGATAATCTGTGTCTACCTAAGTGCTTATGCTTTTTCTTTTTCTGCCTCTTTAGTTATTGTTATTTTAGTTACATTGTTAATAATATTATTCAATTTTTCATTCCTAGCCATCCATCCATCCATCCATCCATCCATCCATCCATCTATGTTACTCATATATAATAAAGGAATCATTATACAACTGATATGTGATAGATATTTTTAATAGAGTTTAACTACCAATTTTACTACTATACCATCACAGACACTGAATATTGGTGATAAATAAAATGAAATGTGAAATTGAGAATTTTTTTTTAATGAAAGTAAGGAAGCACTCCAGGCCTAAGAATATGGTGAATCTCTGGCATTTGCTATATATGAGGACTGAGGAAAACCAGAAAAAATCTCAGTCAAGAGTTCAGTGAGAATCCAATTATGGAGAATAGAGATATTATCTGTATGTAATTTTTAAAATATCATGCATAATTATTATATATTTATAAATTTATTAAAATATGCCATCAATGAAAACAATCCTTCGATAACAATTATGCTGTAAACGAAATGAAAAGATATGTACATATATACCGTGGGATTTGCTTTGAATTAGCTAACTAAAAGAAGAAACACAATACTGGAGTGAAATGTGTCTAATATAGTAAACCTTTATAATAGATAATTCAGAACTTTCGCGACTTGTGCACCAATAGCGCAACTACTCTTAAGGGTAAACATCTGCATACTAAGAGCAAAAGCCGAAAAGGACACCATTTACATTCGTAAGTTGTTAATATGTAGGAAATAATTTTAGAAAATGGTCCTAAGAATAAAAAACATAAGAATAAATACACAAGAAGGAGAGGGAGAGATAGCATAAATGTATACATGATCTCTAAAATACTAGATATAATATTTACTAAAGTTGCTATTGCGATGCCTGGACGGGAAATGTGGTTGAGAAATGAGTTTATGCACAAGGCAGAGAAGATATACCCATTGTTATGAACTAAGAGCATGTTAAGGGAGAGTAAACTCTAAGCATGATGTAAAGCAAGACAAGCATTTAACCAATTATCCGTTTCATCCTCTATCCGCAGAGAACAGATTAATACATGAAGTCAAGTTGTTATTAAATTGTGTCAAAACGCCTATTATTAACAAAAATTACGTCGCATGTCTATTATTAATAACAATACACGTATAATCATTATGATATCTAGTCACGAGAAACGACCGAACTTTAGGGTTGCGCTAAATCTTAGCCGATAAAATATTTTTAATAAATATACTACAAAAGTAGATGGAGAATGTTGTTAAAGGTAACGCTTTCCTTATCGCTTTGAGCTGTCCCTTACGAAATCTTCAGCATTATTAATGGCCTTACATTTCTCTAATACGTTCCTGCAACTTTCTGGAGGCTTAATCTCGGCTAAAATATGACAAATGACAACCAATGAGTATTCGGCCGACAGCAGATTACTGGATCCGCCTCATTCAAGGAATTATCTAAATCACTGTGTAGCGCTCCAAAGAGCTCCTAAAATAATCCCTGTACCGCTTGCTAGCAAACCTATTTTTACAATGTGTTGGAAGCTAATTATTGTAATAAAATTGTATTTATTTATTTTTTTGGAGTAGAACCTAATGTCCTAACGCACTATAATAAGAGTACTGAAAGAAGTAAATAAAAAGGGATAACTACCTTAAGATTTGTGCATTGAATACTTTAAACAGTCATTTATATATCTGCAGCAGTCATCACAAAAGAGTAGGAACGGTCATATGATGTGTGGTGGTAGAAAATATGTACTTTACCGCTTTTGAACATTTTACTATTCTCAACTAGTGGTATTATTCAATGACAGTGCTTTTCAAATCCCATATATACAGAATGATTCAGTCGAAAACTGCAAAAATTAAACAGGAAATAGGGGATGCTCTACTGCACCCTTTGGGATATCAGACTTATGGTCTGCAAAGCCAGCTAAGGGAAATATGCAGATTACCCAATGTAGTGTAGAGCCTGAAGAGCAGGCAATTTATGATACATTCTTTTGTTTACTTATCGTTTATAAGGTGGCTCTATCTCATTATATTTACATTATTTCATGAGAGAACGTGCAATAAAATCAACAAAGACCCTTTCATACCATTCGATGAGTTTTTTTTTTTTTAATGATTTATTTATGGACGCTCTTTAACAGCTCAGGTCATCAGCGTCCCATTCAACTCAGGGCGTGAAACATCCGACAAATTTTGCTCAGAGGCCTCTCTTTCAGGCTTGAGGTTCTTTTCCGTGCCGTAAATGTACGACATGGGACCCACGGCTTTACTTCCCTTCCGAAGGAAGCCATACTTACGATTTTTACGCCCCGAAAAAATCCATCGGTCCTGGCCGGGTTCGAACCCGCGATCTTAGGTTTAGGAGGCAAGTATGGTAACGACTACACCACCAGAACCGACTTCGATGAGTTGAACAGTAGGAAGTTGCACTACCTATACACCATCACAGCTGACAGATACCTGTGTATGGTGAATGCCCTCACCACTGAAAGGCTATTACTGTATAAGGAACGATTTTACAACAGGCATCATTTTTCACGACTAGCTATTCTGTAGATAGGCGGTTGCGGGAGATGGCTTGTTGCAACCAAGAAAAGAAAAGACCGTTCCCACATTCGAGTTTTAAGAAGAGGTAATTGCTGATACGTACTGCAGCGGGCCCCACTAAATTGACTTATTTTGCACTGGCACACAGTAAATATATCAAATCATTTGTAAATATTTTAAAAGTAAATTTAAATAAATACCTATATAATTAACTATAAATAATTCGAAAAACGGTAACTATGATAGACAGTAATAAAGAATGTACATATTTAAGCCTTTGTTTCCTAAAGATGGCTTTTCAGACTCTAGCTTTCCTATCTCAAAATGTTTGGCATGTAAATATTCAGTTTAAATGTTTAATGCCTTTATTTTCCTGTTTAATTTTTGCACGGTTTTACTGAAACATTCTGTATATATGATGTGTAAGTTCCTGTTACGGTATTTGCCGTTTTTTACACAGCAAAGCTATGCTTAAGGACAACAGACGAAAAATAACAATTGAAAATAAATGCCACACCTTGATTGTCAATTGCAATAATAAAGCATTTCACAAAGGGTCAGGCACTTCAAAATCCATGGGTTAAACATTAGTTATTTTATGCAATTAATTCTATGATTAAAATGCAATCTATGCAAAATATTTTGTAATATATATATATATCACAATTTCCATAAATACATACATATTTAGTAATACTTTAGGACAAGACTTTCCGCTTACTAGTATCATTTATTCCCTACAGATATAGATCCTCCCCTAGAAAATTATAACTGTGAACTTTCTCTCAACTAATTCAAAATTATCTTTCTGTCCATTTGACTTATAGACAAATTTCTTACAGAATGAATGTCCGTCTTTTGGTTATTTTTTTCGGATGCAAGTCGTTTGCTTCTGTTCATTTTACTTATGTACACTTTCTTATTGACTTCTCAAAATTTCAATTTTTGTTCTTTTGATTAAACTACTTCTTCTTGTATTGCTCAATTTTGACACCAACTTTAGAACATTTAGTTTCGAATATTTATTTTCTAATTTATTAATCCCTTTTCCTTCTCAGATAGGCCTACGGCAGTTTGTTTTAATGTGTTGTTTTATCTCTCAACTTGAATGTATATTTTACATTGTGTAAATGTAGATTCACATTTCCTGCATTTTTTAAGTTAACTTGATCAAGCCGTTTAGAATCTTCAATTGCTCTTCAAGAACTGCGTAACTTATTCCCATATAGCACTACTCCTTTACAGTAGCGGGTATGTATAGGCTTTAAACAGGAATCATTATAGGTATTGTTGCTTTTATTTTGAAGAATTTATTTTTCTCCTTTTATCTCCTAATTTCTTTATTTTTGGCACTGGTTACATAAAAGGTTTTCAACAAAGGAAAGTAATCATTCAAGTCAGAGACAGCATAACAAAACCTAAAAGGCGGTGATAAAACCAAAATACGAACGCATAGGGAATGATATTACAGTATACAAACAGCTAACATACATACAGTGAATCATGATTCAGTGTATTTTATTGTAAAACTGCAAACATTTAGTTATTTATTTTGTTATCTTGTGCCCTAACATAAATTTCTGGATTATTAAATCAGTATATCAAATATTAGCTATTCACTTAGGAAAATTTACATTGGTGTGTAGTATTAGCAGAAACTACTACTTTATATTTATTATTCACTTAACAGGGAACTGTCCTATGTAACCGGAGTGTATTATATACTTTTAAGTAAATAAATAAATAAATAAGAAGTAAGTTAGCAGTTAAAAGAAACGCTGTTCAAAAGATATTCAATTATAATTTATTCTTTTACTGATTTCTACCACCAAGTAAAAAAATTAATAAATAAATATACTGCGTGAAAATATACTATTTAAAGATACAGGGAAATCATCAACTCTCTTCAGTGCAAAACACTCTAGGTATGCGGTGTAACAAATGACGGGATAAAGAGCTCAGACCTGAGACAGCACTGGTATCCACAAACTCCCTATATCTACATCGCATTTGCAACACCCCAGGGTAGTTCTATCCTGGTTTATGTTGGGAATTGAAAAAGAATATCATTTTCCACTAATTTTGTCTAGTTGATTCATTCGGGAGAATGCGTTCTCTTGGTTTCTTCATCCACGCTGTTTTTGTTTTACATGACACACGTATATTGACAACACAGGAAATCATATAATCGTATGCTTTGGCACACAGTTTATGCCTTGGGTTCAAATGTTTAGGTGAACTCAACTGGCACAAGTTACATGCAACTGACTGTGAGAAACGCCGGAGTCACGACTGCTTATGATCTGATTACAATGGAAAGAACTGCGCACGAAATTTATACACCATTGCATACGAAAATTAACCAGAAGTGCACAATAATTGCCCAAAACCTATTAATATTACCCAGAAGACACCGCAAAGAAGTTTGATTGCGTCGTCATCCAAAATTCCTGCCGTGTTTCATTTTAACTACTTGTAGCTATATATTCTGCTGTTATTATAGTATACATTTTTGGTTACACATAAAATATTTTCAAGTTAATATGTGTGCCTGAAAAAGCCATATGAGCATTTTTGGATGATTTATAAGATCGATTTTGATACTTCTGTATTCTTAATAAACTGCTCTGTTTACGAAGATATCAGAGGTAACTCGTTAATTAATATTTTGATTTTTAAATGCAAATATTTGAATTACTTCCAGCCCCAATACCTTGTATTGCATATATGACAAACTGTATTTTGGAGTGACAGATATGAAATTTTGCAATATTTCACGAACAAACTTCTCTGAATTGCACATGGTTGTGATGTAGGATCCGTAGCCCATAACCCAGGAAGAAAACGAGCATCCTCGGCTATATAATTTTCCAGGACGAGGTTGGAAAATCTCATATTGGTTTTTAGTAGAAAGCTGTAAGTACTGAGAAATCACATTTTTCTTTGTTGGACAAGAAAATGTATATAAAGAAATGCTTAAACCAGTTTCCAATATCCTAATTAGAATACTAATAATTTCTATACGAACCCTTCTCTTTCATAGGTACATCTAATCCAAGCCTGATGTATGCAAAACCTGCAACTGAAACATATACCTAACAGCTGCGTGCCCAGCAACTTTAAAATCAACAGGTTGGCTAACGAGGCTGGACTTGGTACTCTTTGGCTCACGTATATCTACTGTAATGCTATCTATATTGCTGTATACTGTTCAAAGGATTTTGAAAATATGAATCAAAATATTATAGGAACTTAAAACCATTCTTGAAGATATGTATCATGTAAAATTATTGGAAATAATTAGTTATATAAGTGAAAGTTACATCCGCAAATATGAGTAGAAATATAAAGAAGTTCAAAGTTAGATTTGGTTGTAAGTGCGGGGATGTCTTAGCTGAATTCATAAAACTGAGATATCCGTCTTAAAGGATACACCTGCTTTCGTTGAATTTGATTCAACGCCTCAACAAAATCTCAAAATCTCAAGGTAAATTAGGTTAATGTTTCCCTCTTTACATCCTGCATAGCCTTTCTAAACATACGCAAATCGGAATGGACTACTTGTGAGGATCGAAGATTTTTTCAATGAATTTACTACATTTCTCATGAAGTCATTTCTTGGCTTCTCTTTCCAGATGCAGTTATATTATGGAACTGAGTTATACGTATAGTATGACAGTCTTAATTGCGTTGGTTAGAAACTGTGACAATAGTTTAACTATATAGTAATACTAGTGCATTATTTTTTATTTGTAAATATAAAAAGCTTAGCATGGTTCTTATTCTTATGTTAAAAGTAAAATCCAAATTGATGTGAAAATAGTTAGAAAATATTATGTAGCTGTTCTTCTTTTGTTATCTAAAATTGCTGTGCTCACTAAATTTGAAATCACCTACAATCATACAACGCCTACTTCTTTCAGTTAGAACCCAATTTGATATTTCAATATTCATTGTAAGTCGCTTATCCAGCATGCGCACCCCTAAGCTACCTGGAGCAGTAGATTATTCCAATTTGATTGAAGAGCCGTATTATTGTCATAGCGCACTCCTATAAAGGGTCTGATATTTAATATAGCTTACCTTAGAAGCAAAACTTGTCACTAACTGATGGGCGTAACGTGGCGTTGGAATAAGTACTTAAAGGTGATTGATCAAGGTGCTTTATGCCCTGTAAAGTGTCGCCTACTTCCAGCACACTGCATTCATTCATTCCGGAGCTCAGTCGTATTCAGTCGCTGTTGATTCATTACTTGCCGTATCTCCACTGCTGCTACAGTCTAGATGCGAAAAGTGAGTGTATATTGCGCATATAGGTTGACGCAGACCCTTGACAAAAGGCTCACCCACTCTATCTGCTAGCTTTGCTATTGGCTTTATCAAAGAGCGCCTGCTCTACCTGTCTGATTGGTGCGCAGATGTGTTCAACTCAAAATTACCTAAGGCGTGCGTTCATGTCACATAACTTGTTACATGCGCAATGGGGGAAGGGTAGTAGACTATATAATTTGCGCTTCTGATTGATACCACATTGTAGAAATTTCTGCGTAGGGGACAGGGCAGATTCACGTCATTTTCCTTTGGGTTTGCGAATATCAGTAAGTAAAGAGGTGAGGGGGGCGCTAGAGCTAGAACAGCCGTGGGAAGGTCAATACCGCCTTATAGGTGGAGGGTAGGGGCATGAGATAACTGTCAGCAACCATGTGCTGAGAGATTAGGAGCCATCGAGAATGCTACCGCACATCTGATACATCTGCAATACAAGAGGCGGGAAGTGGGATGAAAATGAACTTTAGAAAATATAGGCCGCTTGTCACTGACAAGTGGTATGACATTGCATAATAGAGATGCAAAGAAGGTAATGGGGTAGACAGGTATTCACAGCGTCACAGAAACAATATAATGAGCTGCTGGTTTTTAAAAAGGAACCATGGAACCGCAAATTGGTGGAAGAGCTTACAGAGGCAGCCTCCTGCGGGCAGGAAGCTAGTGTTTGGAAGTTATTATTAAGGAAGCGACCTTGTATTCATAACTACATAACTCAGAAGCAGTGGAGAAATCACTTCCAAGAAGTATTCGGGGGAGGAGGGAGCTGGCAGGGACCAGCACCAAACGAGATGCAGCTACTAAAGCACAAAAAATTGAAATTATGGATCGTAACATTATGGTAGGGGAAGTAATTAAAGCAATAAAAAGCTTAAAGAACAACAAAACACCTGAGCTCTACGGAAGGACGTCAGAACCATTTAAGGATGTTTGAGATGTTTAAAATTTATAGACATGATGACGAAGATAATGAATGACGTTTTCAATGGAAGGCTTATCCAGAGAATGGACATGGGCAATTATGTGTCCAATATTCCATGAAGGGAGTCCAAAAATTCCACTTAATTACAGGGGGTGGCAATTCTTCCGGTAATAGAAAAAATTATTGCAAAATTTTATTCTAGAGAATTAGGCAATGGGTAATAGAATACAACATACTGGAAGGACATAGCACAGTGGACAATACTTTTGTATTGGATACACTGAGAGTGCAAAAAACACAGAAAAAGAGAGCAAACTGCATTGTGCCTTCATAGATTTAAGAAAAGTTTTTCATTCCGTGGAAAGCCAAGCATTATGGAGTAAATTATGGACGAAAGGAGTCTCGGGTAAAATTATCAAGGTATTAGAATCAATATATAGTAAGGTACGTTCTGTGTAAAATATGATAGCGATAAAATTTCAAAAAGTGTAATTACACGGAGAGGTGTAAGGCAAGGATGTATCCTATCACCCCTCCTTTTCAATTTGTTTGTAGACGACATACCGGAGAAAATGTGTGTTGCAGAATATGATGCCCTGAATATAGCAGGCATATTCATACCAGCTCTCTTTTATGCGGATGATCTAATATTGATATCTGCAACAATTGACGGCCTGCAAAGAGAACTAGACTGCTTAGAGGCGTATTGCCAGGAATGGGAATGACATACGATGAGGAGAAAACCAAAACTTAAAATACAAGGACATGTCATTTGGGTAACACTTGAAGGCATATAATAAAACCATCTTCAATGTTTGTTAATATAGCTGCTTTTATTAAGTTTGGTATGAAGTTTTGGTGGCTTCTAAACTTACAGAACATAAAATTTGGATATAACAAACTTTGCTGTCAGTGATCAACTTGTACGCTTGTCCTGTATTTTTAGATTAATGCTATTCACATGGCTACATTAGTCATCAGAATTGCTTGTTTGCAAAACCACAGGTTGATGTTAAAGTTGTGTAAAATATCTGCCTAAACTTTATCTTCCATTTTCTGACTGAGAGTATTATCTAATGGAAAAAATATATAACTTAATTCAGCCATCCGTAAACCAAATTACATTGATGAAGTCAATAAGCACCACCGTAAGCAAAGTCACAACCATGGCAAAAAAAGGTAAATTATTTGGGAGTTAATAACGAGTCACCCCATATGGCATATGTGCAATTTCCTCATACATTTCTCTAACCATTAACTGTATGGGTAGCACCGTAGGATGCTATCTATCTAATACAGTTATTCGTGGATGATCTTTTTTTGAATGCTTTGAATATTTTTACGAATGATACTCATTTAATAAATGACATAAGTGGGTCAAAATAAGAATATTAAAGTGCGATCATCACTGCAATAATCAATCTTTCTAAACTTTTTTTTATATCGTGCTTTTGGTTAATAAATTGTTAAATGAATACCGAGGGTGCCAAAAATGTATACCCCCTTTCACAGTAGATACCCACTTAATATATTTCAAAGTTGGAGAAAAAAATAACAACAGTAATGTGTAGTGTGATATTCTTTAAACAGATGTTCTAAACCCAAGATCGTAGGTTCAAACCCAGTCAGGGTCGATGAAATTTGTCGGGCATCAAATTCCTAAGCACGGCTTCCTTCGGAAGAGAAGGAAAGCCGGGGGTCCCGTGTCGTACATTTACGGCACGAAAAAGAACCTCAAGCCTGAATGAAGAGGCATCTGAGCAAAATTTGTCGGCTGTTTCACGCCCTGAATAGAATGAGACGCTGAAGACCTGAGATGTTAAAGAGCGTTCGTAAATAAACCAAATCAACAAAATTCTGTAAACAGATGTGATTCATATACATTATGATAGCGCTGCCACCTGACAAGTAAATCAAAAATGAACAAATGAAACCAAGATTATTACATGATCTTCTATAAAATGCGACTCACGTTACAGTCATCGTTGTTACAACAAAATGGAGCCAAGAGTATCGTTTTAACAACGGAAAGAAAAATTGAAGTGGTAATGGAATCCGAGAATGTGAATGAAGTTCAAAAGCAATGGTGACATGTGTACAGAGCAGACTCGCCAACGCGAGTAAGAATTGTACATCACATTCGAGACAAATTTCAGATTCATGGTACCGTATGCGATGTTCACAAGGGCAGATGTGGGAGACCTCGCACAGCCCCGTGTCTTCGGGTATGGTTTTGGGACGATTTGAGCACTCACCGCGGAAATCTACAAAGCAATGTGCACGTGAGACTGGGATTAACACAGCCAGCGTACATCGTATTATTAAAACACTAACGTTAAAAGTTTTGATCCCAAGACTTCTGCATGCATTAAATAAAGATGCTCCTGGTGGAAGAATGGAGTACTGTGAGTGGTTTTGGAACATGCTGCAAGAGGATGAGGCCTTCGAAGGGAAAGTTGTTTGATCCGATGAGGCAAATTTAAGTTGAACGGAACTGTTAACCGGCATAACTGTGTCAACTGGTGTGCAAACCAACCGCATATTATTTAGAAAAGGCTGTTAATTTACCTGGAATTAATGTTTCGGGTGGGTTGTCAGCTAGGGGTGTAATTGGACCATTCTTTTTTGAAGGAACAGCAACTGGCTCAGTGTACCTGAACATGATACGCATATCCGTCTCACCCGCCATTCCTACACTGTATGGGAATTTTACTCTCAATGGAATGCTGCACCACCACCGAGATGTACGTGCCTACCTTGATGACAATCCTCCAAGGCACTGGATAGGACGAAGATGTTCAATTCAGTTTCTACCGCATTCTCCGGATCCAACTCCGTTGGACTTCTACCTATGAGGGACTCTTGAGGATTTTGTACACCGTAGAAAACCAGCTATACTGGCAACACTTCAGGAAGAAATTGAAACGACATATGCTGCAATTGCTGAGGATTGTTTTCGAAATCGTTGCTCAATCAGTAGTTCAAGGAACTCAGGAGTGTGTCGACGCCAATGATGGGCATTTTGAACAACTGTTTTAACTGTAAAAGCTTAAGATGATTAGTATTCACCATTTTCTGTTTGTGTGAATTCAGTTTTGTTACGTTAACACACTTTTTTTTTACTTGAAATGTGGATGGATATTTTAGCATCATGTGTATATGAATGAATATGTCATAAGGCTCTGTGATAAATGCGCAGAATTTGATCCAATTTTGGGAATTCGCACACATACAGACACGCTAGGATATCTTAAATGCTTTGGGAAGCCCGAGGCAGTACGAGAGATTCTTGTCAGTTAAATCAACAATATTTTTAAACAGCGTCACCTAGTGTCACCGTATGTTTCCACTACATACACCTACGTGTAGGTGGAACAGAGAGCTTTAATCTTAACAAGGGGTTCTATGGACATCCACGAAGACGTCAATCACCACCGTTTGAAGAAGAGCAACTTGGTATTAGTATCTTGCGCGGAAATTAGTTTGGAATGCAAATTTGTACACGATGACCATTTTCACTTTAACTGTCACCAAAAGAGTCATGTGAAGGAGCCGAATGACTTCGCTCCATGTGTCAATATTTAGCGATATCTGCATTTATGTACACGTTTACCATGATTCATTCTCAGTTGATAATTTTCCACACAAAGTACAAACCAAACTCTAGATATGGCCAAGGGTTCCGGAGTCCTGCTGATTGCGGACCTGCGGGTATTCTCCATAGACTCTAGGGAGCGTGAGCTAATTTACTAAATATAATCAGATTGAATCTATCTATCCTCCACAGAACATTGTAACATATATTTGTTCAATATATGTATATAAATAATATTTCGTTATTTCCTGTATACAAGAGGAGCATTTAATATATTATTATCTAATTTAAAATTCGAGTACAGAAGTTTCACTTGAGATTTAAATGGTACTATTATTTGATTCCTTATTAACAATTGTTGATAAATGTTATCCATTGTATAAAAGCGTATACTTCTAATGTATCATTGTTAATCAGTATTTTGTATATTTTTAAGTGCGTTTAAAATAATAACGTTGCTCCTGTTCACCCATCTTCCTTTCTCAGATAAGCAAATTCCTAAGTTAGGTTTTTGCCGCAACTTTCTCTACTCTGAAAAGAAATATTCGGTGACAGAGCTTGAAGTTTAAAAAGGTTTACCATTGCTATTAAGCTCGTCAAAATATCTGTCCCGCCTAAGTTGAAAAGTGCACACGACTTTGAAAATAGAAAAAGGATGAGCATAGAACAGCTCATGCAAGAATTATACTTATAAGAAGAAACAGGATGCCCTTCTCCCAAAATTTAACAGTCTTATATCTTTTGACAAATGCATTCGGAAAAATGAATCGAATTTACGATGATGCATTAAATCAGAATTGTTATATTGCCTATAGTTGCTTGGTATGCATGTTTCCAAAGCAAAAGGAAAAATAAATAAATAAATAAATAAATAAAAAGAGTTAACCTGGGTAATTTGTCGTACATATAAAACAAACATTAATTTATTATAGAGTACAAGTTCTTTTATCGTAGCTACAGAAATAATGTAAATGTATAGTTAATTAGATTGCCGAAGACCTTTCTTTTCTTTTATTTATTTCTTTTCTTTGTATGGATATACCAACTCTGTACGTGTTGGTAAATAAATGTTTAGATTGATGTTAGAAACTATGAGCCTGAGTCCGGTGACATCAAAAATTACCTGGCATTCGCTTTTGCAGATCAAGAAAAGCTCCTTAAAATTTGCATGGAAATTTCTCTTTCAAAATTCGAGCCCAGAAGCAGCATTAGACTGAAATCGTGGCGAGCACATTATTTTTGCTATATTCTTCATCACCCACAGGAGTGGCTGAAGTCGCTAGGGCACAAACTTTTGCATGGGAGGTGTGCGGTTTGATTCCCGCTTATGGTATTCTTTTCCAGGTTTCGCTCAGTTCCCGGGCGCAACCATAAAACTTAGACTTGGAATGCTTCCATCCTTTTCTTTCTTACAAGAAAAAATCCCATCCCGACTTATTACTTTATCATATGTCCTCACTATTCACCGCCTGTGACATCCGAGTAGTGGAAAAGGGTGTTAAATGCAGTTGAAATATTTGCTGCAGGAATAACCTTACAATATACAAAGAGCTTATCTACAGACAGCTGTGGTTCAGGCTCTCTGAGCAAGTTTATTGTAATCCTGTGTGCATTCGTTATTCACCCCGTCATTCTTGTACTCCAAGACAGTGCTAGATTATAAAATATGCAAAATCTAACAATTATAGTTGGGGATAAAGAGCGTTGCCTTAGATCCGCTGGGTGGAGTGGGTGGATACAGCGGGTGGTAGAGGGATGGGAAATGTGGCGTTTGGGTACTATGCAATTTTTAATGAAGGCAAGGCACATCTATTATCTATCCTATTAGCATAGCATGGCATCTAATCTCATCCTACATCGAGGATTCCATAAATTATCCCAAGGTTGTAATGCTCCATGCACTGGTTTTCAAACGGTTTTCGTAAGAGGCACACAGCAACGCGAGTGGCGGTAATGCACTACAGGCGTTTATATCATTCTGATGTACATAGTATCAAACATTTATACGCGTTTTATGTATCACGTTTAGTTACACATAGGCAGATCACAGTAGGATTTATTACTCGAAGGCTGTAATAATATTCCGAATGTTCGAGAACAGTCTTCCGCAACCTAATAGATCGTATATGGGGAGGTTATTTGAGCTATGCACCGGCAGAGCAAGCTGCGTACAGGCAAAGTCAGTTGTCAATGCATGTGCAAGTAGCACCTTGTAGTTAGTTCAAGAGATATTGTCTGCAAGAAATTGTGTGTTCATCTGCTATTCGGCGCTTTCATCATAAATAAATTGCGTGTTAATTGTTATTCATTAGTTATGTCACTACATATTATTGAAGAACGAGTTTTTATGTGTAATAAATATATTTAAACCAATTCTTGCAGATTCTCAAGAAAATACCTTGACAATCTTGCCCCAGGTAGTGAATTTGTTGGCCAGTTTGCTAAAATGTTACGAGAAACAGGGTCTTTCGATGACAAGGGACATGATCGGAACCGCCGTGTTTTTACGAAGAAAAGTATGAAATACCGATATATGCGGATATGAAAACACTAACTTTACGAGCGGCGACTTTATTTACCTATTCGGGTTTCAGTGACTGCACTTCCCCAATAAGTAGCCATACTCAGGCAACCCCTAGCTCAAATAACCTCACTGTATAAAAGTACAAAATTCATCTGCAATTTAGACAAAGCTGAAATCGAAACAGGGAGTTTTGAATAAAGCTGCTTGACTGCAGTTGCACTTTTTCGTTTATTAAATTGCAATATTTAGTATCATTATTTATATTCTTCTCGGTCCTGGTAATGTGGTAACCATACTTGCTTCCTGAACCCATCGCGAATTCAATCCCGGCCAGAGTCGATGTATTTTTTTGGGCGTAAAATCCTAAGTATGGTTTCCTTTGAAAGGTAAGTAACGCCGTGAGTCCAGTGTCGTAGATTTACAGCACGTAAAAAGCCTCAAGCCTAAGAAGAGGCCTCTGAGGCGTTTCACGCCCGGAATTGAATGGGACGCTGATGGTCTTAGATGTTAAATAGGGTCCGTAAATAAACCAAATAAAAATATATATATTTTTCGTTAACATAAATAGCGTTTTAGTAAAATTTGAAAGATTGAGCAGTCAAAATAAATAAATTTCTGATAAAAAAATATCCAAATTATTATTGAAGTAAAGTATTTAAGAACATAGAACCTGAAAAGTCATCTTCCTGGGGAAAATTAAGCAATGGAAATATGCTTACAAGCAAGAAAAAGTGACACTTTAAGACAAAAAAGGTGCATGTTATATACAATTATAATACCAATTTCAGTCGTTTATTGTATTGTCAAATAAAGACATTTAAGTTATTGAGTAAAATAATGAGTATAGTAACACGAAAAGTAAGTAGCCATTTATAGATTGACCGAAGTAATTTCCAGGTAAATCCAGTTACATGCAGGGGCAGAAAATGTGATTTTATTTGCTTATAAACCAATGACGGCCGAGAGAGAAATAGCGAAAGTATAGGACATATCTTCCGACAATGGGAAACAAATAGGAGAAAAACACTATAAGATCTTAAAAATATGTTACTCAAACTAGATGAATCAACAGATATAAGGACGAAAATGCCAACCTACTGAACTACATAACATTCTTGGACGTAGTTTATCTTCTGGAACAATGCCTGTTCTACAGAAACTTTTCTCTGATGTCAAACATATTAGACATATACGATTCTCTGGCAGTTATGTTGGTAGAAAATGAGCTATGTTACAAAATTCTTATTTCAGTGATAAATTATACTGCGATAGCAATGATTGCTGAAACTAAAAGTTTTAGCTCAAAATAAAATAGAAAATGTCTGACATAAGAGTCCACACTAGTTTTCTTTTTTAAAAAGCATTTTTTTCCAGTTATAATGAGCATCATGGACTCATAGTAGTAATGTTTCAATTACAGTGAAACTAGAGCAGTAAAAACTTCTGTTTCCAAACTTATGTGTAGGGGCTTCACAACCAAACCTGCCTGTTGTCCGAACACAACGTACTCTCCAGATTTTATGAATCAAGAAACAAATTATCACAACGGTTTGCTACAGAGCAACCTGGTTATATTGACTTCGTTAAAGAAAAATACTGTTCAAAAGTGTATAACTGCCTGATAAATTTGGATATTTTAACAGCCTTAATGCGAGTATGCACGAGATCAAAGACATCCTCTTTAAGTAATAATTTCACCAAATTTGGAAAAAATTTAATTTAAGGAATAAAAAGTTGAAAACACATGACCTTAGAATAGAATGTTTTCCTTTCATCTGTTACTGATCCAGAGATCCTTTTCAGTTTAAATCTATAGATTTTTTTTTTGTTTTTGTTTTTAATGATTAACTGAAGGCAATACTTTCGTTACCTCATTAATACTGGGTCTGTAATCCTTTTGTGGTTACAACTGCAAATTCAAAACAGGTACTATTAAAGTAGGTAGAGGAGATGACTAAACCTCCATCTGATTTAATTGATGTTCATGAAGAACTCCTGGGGAAAACACTGAATCCGGAACGCTGGCCAGTTAATGCCCGCGTTAAACGGTTTTTTCATCACTTAAGGCTGTCTCTTTTTGAGGCTCTTGAATTACTACCTCTTGTTTAGGTGTACAATCAGTGATTACTACAGTTTTTCCAATGATATTTTTAAATTTGCAGTCCATTCTGAATAAATATGTGAACTTGAAATAGTTTTACATGCACACAATTACTTAGCTCTTTGTATAATGAATTTCTGTTTAACCCATAGGACGATGCACTGGATAATTTGTATGTTTTTACTTATATTGTAAGTTGCTATAGGCGCGAAATGACACATGGAGATGTGCATGATTTTCTTTTTAAAGATATTGAATATGTTACTATTCATGTCGAGTAGTATTATTTCCATCAAATTGTTGATGTTGATGTTTCTACTGGTCTAAAATTATGTTAATTGGGTTTAAAAGTTAGTAAATGGAGTAAACAATATATTTTTTCAATCACTTGAAATATTGTGAATGTTGTTAAGTGCTAATAAATTATCTGTAGTTGTACATGGTGATTTTAATATTGATATCAATGTAAACACTAAATTTTCCTTTTAAGTTTAAAGTATTTTAGGAGCTGCTAATTGCAATCGTGCAATGCTAACCCTACTGAAGGCAATTGTTGTTTAGAAAACGCTATAATGTATTTATATCAATCTCAAATTAGCACTAGCGTTATTAGGGTTCCATTCTCCGATCATGACGAACATTCAAATCTCACATTAGCTTGTGATTTTGCAAGTAAACACACATCATATAAAATGATAAAAATTAATTTTTGTTCACACTAATTTATATTTATTTACATATTATCTTGGATCCTACGTTTAACGCATTGTAACGCAGTCTTTGAAAAAAATTATGTATTTTGTTTTATATGATCAACCTTCATTATCCTAATACATATTTTAAAAAAGAATGTATTCAACATATACATTTTACCCTAAATTGTAAGAGTATAACCATCATTTAACCTTTATCAAATCTAAGTAATTCAAATTGTATATTTTAATGCAATGAGTAACTGCATTACCACATAAGAGGTAACGAGATATAACCATTGTATAATTAAATTTAAAAATCATAGAGATGTCAAACAGGCTTTAATGATGTATATATAAAATTTCGAACAGATGCCATGGGTGGTTATTAGTTCAGTTCAAAGTAATACTGATAACAAAAATCACCGCTGCCTTAAGCTTAATGATGCAATACTTTATTTTATAAATTCTGTTAAACAGACAGCGCAGTCCTTAAATATTAGAAATGAAACACCTTTAACTGTTTATTTTAATATACCTTTGGCCTTAATAGTAGTTTTAATGGAAGATTAAAAGAGCTATATGGCCAATAGTAAATTCAGTGCTTTTGATTACCTATTATCTCTCAAACTATTAAAGGTATAAATACGAAACTTTTACAAGTAATATTATTAAAGTAGATATTTATAAGTGTACTGTAGTCCATTTATGGATAAACACCAATTACACAAACTACATAATTTCTTAAATGCAGCAAAACATTTTTATTTGTGAAAAAATCTAAATTATTTGCAATGAAACTAAAAGACATAGGATCAATTTTTAAGCTGCATAACATTATTACAACGTTACTATCGTAAGTCTAAAAATCTCGATTTTCTAACGTTAATAGTTTCTAAAACGTGGGACATTATACCCAAATATGTACATTTCTAAAAAAAAATATTTTGAATGTTGCATGTAAACAACAGTGAAAACAGACATGACTGCTGTACCAACTTCTGGAGAGTAAGCCAAGACACAAAAAATTACACCTTTCTACTAACAAGGTTCCAAAGTTATGAATTGATTTGGGAAAGGAGATGTTCGACTTCTTTGGAAATGTTATTTGTAACAGAACATTTAAAATATATTTATAACGCTAAATATGTCTATTTAGAAAACTTCTAATATTCATATAACGTCAGTAACAAAATATGTCATATATTGATCAAAATGACCACTTAATCTTACTTTAAATGGGTTCCAGTTATTCAAGAAACAATATTTAATTTGTTTTTCTCAATTTACTACCCATAAATTTAAAATCATCCATAATTTAGATAGTTATCTGATTAAATCGATAATATCCTGCATTATCTGTCTTAATGCATCTATATTAAATGGTATATTTCCTGAAATTTTGAAGCTATCAAATGTAAACTCTGCATATAAGTAGAGCAACTCTTTAAAATATGCAATCCAAATTCTATAGTTTCTATATTTTCAAAATAAAGTTAAAGTATAATGAATAAACAATTGGCCTTGTATTCTGAAACTCACTTCTTATTTACAGAATCACAGTAGGTGTATATTTGGGTTGTCAACTTTTGATGCAGTCCAATACTGAATTAAGTCAGTAATTTCGAGTTTTGAATGTTACGACGGTACCTTGACAACACTCTGTGACCTTGTCTAAAGCGTTCAATTGTGTATCTCACACGATAATTTGTTCTAAACTGTATACTTACGGCATTAGAGGCAAATGAGCTCATCATTTTGTTAAGTAATTCTCCATCGACCTGTTTCAATGGTGGATCCCAAGTATTTTTTTATTTGGTTTATTTATAGATGCTCTTTAACATATCAGGTCATCAAGCGTCCCATTCAAAAGTGCGCGTGAAACCACTGGTAAATTTTGTTCAGGGACCTCTTCTTTCCGTCTTGAGGTTCGTTTTTGTGCCGTAAATCTACTATATGGGACCTACGGCTTCACTTCCCATCAGAAAGAAGCCATAAGGATTTTTACACCAATAAAAATGCACCAACCCTGGTCGGGATTGCTTCCGCGATTAAACCGAGTCGTGTAATCAGCTTATTACGACTATTTCACTCATGTGGCGTCATTTTAAAATCGACCAATGAAACGAAACGAAAAGTTGAATTTTGACCAATCACAGCCAGATTGGGAAAGAAATTATCGAAAAAAGTATCAAATCTGTTTTAACCCGTGATATACATTTGTCTTGTGGTTAGTGTGGCCAATTCGATACCTCCACTATGCATTTCCTGAACACGCATCACTGACCACTTCTGCGAGAGGCGGTGGGGAGCTATTGATAGCAATAAAAGCATGGACAATCGACAGTCTTAACGCAAAATGGAGAACTCCTCAAAGCGTTTTGGTGACGCCTCAAATGCAAATTGATCTTATCATTAGGAATTCCAACCCACAGAACACTAGAAAATTAGAGACACTCTATGTTATCTTCTTCCTTTTTTGTTTTTCTCAGTTGGTATTTATTAGAAACAAGAACCGTAGGCGATTGTCATAGTCGACTTTTGTCCATTTCATTATCACGGTTTCTGATTGGAATATTTATTCATAAATGTAGCATTGTGCGGGGATTTCAAGTGTGTGTGTATATATATATATATATATATATATATATATATATATGATGAAAGTGATATTGATATATAACATCACTTTCATTCTTATTTTATGTCGGTCCTGGCGTTGTAGTGGTAACCATACTTGCCTTTTAAACCCGAAGATCACGGGTTCGATCCAGGCCAGGATCAATGAAGTTTCTTCGAGCGTAAAAATCCTTAGTATGGCTTCCTTCGGAAGGGAAGTAAAGCCGTGGGTCCCGTGTCGTACATTTACGGCACGGTAAAGAACCTCAAGCCTGAAAAAAGAGGCCTCTAAGCAAAATTTGTCGGCCGTTTCACGCCCTAATTTGAATGGGACGCTGATGACCTGAGATGTTAAAGAGCGTCCATAAATAAACCAAAACAAAAAATAGAGAATTCTTATTCTATTCATGAAATAGTCCTAAATCCGTATTTTGATCTTCCCTATTGGCATTACTGACAATCGGCAGTTTTCTTTCGCAAGAAAAGTTAAGTACAAATATACAATTATTACAATTTTGTAAGCAAAGTTTAGAGGAATTATATTTAAATTCTTATTTTATTCCTGAAATAGTCCTAACATATATCGCTCATGGCCCTGGGCTTTCCAGATATATTCATTCACTACTTTGGTGAATTTATTGGTAATTGCAGAGCCTCTTATGATGTTACTTGTGATGATTTCTAAAATCATTATTCATTAACCGTTTACTGATATATTGAAGTTTTAGCTGTAGTTTTTATACCTGTAGAAATTTTGTGGATCATTAATAGTTTTCATACGGTAGGTGAGTTTCTAACAAAGAGTGAATCGGGTTATACCCATGCATTTTGTTCCAATCTTCACACTGCGGCAGAGCGGTCTGTTCAGATAAATCTTTTAATATATACTGATCTCGTTTTGGGCTCCTAGAATGTGAAAAAAGAGGACCGGGCATGTTTATTGGAGTCAGTAACTGTCGTACCCCCGATGGCAGGAGTGTGGCAATTCTCTTGTGTTCTTAACTTTCTAGTAGTTGGTTGTAAGCAGTAATATCGCATTACTAATAAGTCTTGCATTGTACCTCTGTCCAATGGCTTTAGGGACTAATGGGTTGTGGGTAACAACAAACTTCCAAACGGAATGTATTATTGGAATTTAAACTGTTTATAAGAACTTCCAATATTTTTCTTTCTAATGAATATCAATTTCAGCATAACTGGTTTTATTATTATTAGCACACACATTTTCATTTTTTATTCTTTTTGTTGTATCCAAGTTCGATTTAAAACCCATATGCTTAAAAACGCACGCACAATTAATGGAGGAGAAAAATTTGCATTGTTGCAGAGTCCCCATACAGAGTCTAAGGTCTAACGCTTCAGCAAATTGAAGTGCACCTCGTCAATTGGTAGATAAAATCTGACAGTGCTGCTTTCGTTCAAATCTGCTCTTCACCTATTCAAGCAATAAAAATGGGTAGAATTCTTTGAGTTCAACGGAAATGAACTGAGAAGCTCTAGAGGCAATGTTATTCCGTTCCAGAGCACAGCTTTTTAAAACCTTCTCAAGAGTTTGCCATTCAAGATATCGAACATTTGGTGCATTATAAACCTGACTCAGGTTCAGATTTATTCAAAGAGTAGCAGTAAGATAATTGCTAAGCCTCCTGTTGCAAAGTTCGAATGAAATACTTTTTTTTTTGTATATTTTACTTATTGTGAAGTTTGGGAACTAACACTCAAACTAGTCATTTTTATTCAGAATTTTCTGGGTATTCTTGTTGCAAACGAAGCTGTGAAGAAGAAATAAGGCTTCAAGGAAATCAACCATCTACCCTACAGCTCAAATCTTACTCCCAGTGACTATTTCCTTTTCTCAAAACTCAAGAAGGACCTTCTAGGAAGGAAATTTAAGTGTAATGAAGAAGTAATCGATGCAGTTTAAGACCCTTTTGCAGACAAGACTTCTGAATTTGGGGGGGGGGGGATTGAAATGTTAATTCAAAGGTGTGTGAGAAGAGTATTGCAATAAAGGGCAACTATATTGAAATGTGAAATATAGTTTTTGTCTTTATCACACCTAGAAAATGGATAGGCCGGAAACTTAATGAGCTACCCAAGTATATCCTATTACTTTTTGTAGCTTTATGTTCGCTGTAATAGATTTTACCCTAAACTTATAGTATGTTATTAACTTCATTATCCAGTTCTTATTTACTACAGTTTATTCTTAAATTTGTCTCGGACGGTACAACTTTTAATTTTTCTGCAAACATTTCTTAAATTTTATTGATTAAATTTTGAGGTATGTTTGCCGATAACTAGCATCACAACCTCTGGGAAAACATATTTGGATCGGAAATGGAGGGAGAACTTGCAGCAGTTATTTAGAACATTTGAAAAGAATTTGCTCTCTTTTTTACCTTGCATCACACTTTATTGCATGCAGATACCTGAATGAAAATAATTGAACTTTAAAATTTATGTAATTTTAATACTATAATAAATTCAAATAGTAATGTAATACGCAAGAAATGTAAAATAAATCTTTAATTTAGTAAACTTCAAAATTCGGATGTTATCCTTTCATCATGCAATTTCGCTTTCGGATCTGTTAATAAATGCTTGCATTTTATGCAGGAGTATGCATTCTGCCAAGAAATTGTTTTTATTATTTAGAAATTATCGATATTCATTTTTTAGAAATTTCACGAACTATGTAGGTCGTGATGACACAATTCTGAGGCTCAAAGAAACACTTGTAAATGTTCTATTAGAATGACTTTCATTGAATACACATAATAAACATATAAATCAATATTCAATTCCTTATTTATCATGAATGTTTTATGTGTTGTGTATCCCTTGAAACCTGAGAACCAATCTACTATACTTTATTTGGACATCTTAATGAAGACACACAAAAACAATCAAAAAAAAAAAAAGAACACCAAGCTAGTATAACCTATATTACTAATTCCTGGAATATAATATAGCATTTGGTACATTGCTGTGATTGGGTTATGCACAGTTTTGTCATAACATCTATAATTTTAGTTGTTAAATTATTTATCTTGGTGGAACAACATTTTTCCCATTTTAATGATTTCTGATTATTGTTTAAATGATGCAGAAGCACGTTTCAGAATATCCCATAGAGTGGTTTTCGGAGAGATGCAGAGGCGTAAATGTGGATGTTTTAATACGCTGGATGGTTAGTGGTGTTTGTTGTCTCAGTGCCCCTGTGCTGGTTGTTTGATGTTTGTTCTGTGTGCTCCTAGCTCAGTCAGTTGCTACAGTTGTATTATGATGAGTTCTCAAGCTTCAATGGGGTGTTTGTGGCTCAATTATATCCACAGGAACAGAGATTATTTCATACAAAAGACACACAGGTTTGATTTCTTCACTAACACTTTATTCAAGTCGAAGATATTGGTATGTCTATACCTGACTGCTCGCCATTTCTTCACTAACAGTTTATTGAAGTCCAAGATACCGGTATATCTATACTTGACTTCTCGCTATTGCCTGATCAGTTCCTATTGCTATACTGTATACCTGAAATTACTTTTTCAACTTCTAATTTCTCTTTTACAATTCGGTTCTTGTCATTTCCTATTCTCTACACTATAACAATTCATTGAAAGTCTAACGCTGCTTCGGGTATTTTCACATTTGCCCCATTCTTTGTTACCTTTGCAGCTATCTTCATCCGATACTCTCAATACCAACCACTGTCTCTCCGAATTTACAAATAATTGAACTAAAATCTAAATGCTTCTTCAGGGTTTGGAAGCCGTGGTCTGTTGGAGCTAAGGTGTCCAAATGTTTCATCCCCACCTTCGGAGAACATCTTCAGAGCAGCCCGTATATAAATATAACACCTCCAGCTGGCATTTCAGGCGGTGGTGAGTAGCGGCCCGGCAGCGATAGAAGAAGGTACTATCTGCGGAGCAGTCTACCTGCGAGGGTACCCGACCGACAGACTACGAACCCAGCGCTGTTGGCGAGCGACGCAGGCCGGAGCAGGGGAAGGGCCTAGTAGTCAGTCTACTCAGCATAGCTTAGTAGGGGAGCATGACCGCAGCCAACAGTCTTTGACTGGAACCAAGGCGCCTTTCGGGGTTGGTCCGCTGCTCCTCATGCTTTTTAGCGCTCACTAGCTGCTCTTTCTCTCTTTCTATTCTATTTTCCTCTTTTCTATTCTAGTGTATATAATCCTCCCCCCTCCTTAGGTTACTCTGTAAGTTAGGTGTTGCTGCAGACAGGTCTTTATACTGCCCTGCAGCAACTAATTAGGCTATAGTATTTTTCTCTCTTCATCTTCTATATTTAGTTAGCATAATTAGTTAATTATAATATTAAGAACTAACAATGGTCAAGGCAGGACGCGCTCCCACTGACCCGAGGACCATTCAGACCAGAAGCATGAAGATAAACTCACAAACTAACAGCATGCCCGAGCGAAGGAAGTGCGAAGAGCCCATGGAAGCCATACTGCAGGACCTGGACCTGAGTGACGACAGCGACTGCGGTCGGGTTGTCATCGACGAAGGCCAGCCTGCGGTCCCTGGTCCATCGTCTCGGACCACGCCCTCCGCCCTAGACGGTCACCAGCCCGGCATGCTGAACAATGTGGAAGGAACCGCACAAAAAGATGATACCTACTTAACGCAGACAAGACAAGGTCTTTCCAAAGTCTACATCCCTGACTACTATACGCACAGCTTAGCGGCAATAACCTCCGAATTTGACCGAGTGTGTAGACCCAAGTCATACGAATCGGCTTACAGAGACCACTACTTTGACTTTAAATTCACCACGATAGATGACTACAACAATTTCGTCAGATTCTTAAGGACGAAAACGATCCCCTTCCACATCACCGGCCATCCCGAGCAGCTCACTTATAGGGTGGTCATTAAGTGCTTGTATGGCTGTATGGCCAAGGAGGAAGTAAAAACAGAACTAGTAAGACTTAAATTTGAAGTGGTCAAGGTCACTAGAATCTTCTCCCGTAAATTCAGGGCACATTTGCCCATTTTTATAGTAGA
This sequence comes from Metallyticus violacea, assembly GCA_030762175.1. NCBI lineage: Eukaryota > Metazoa > Arthropoda > Insecta > Mantodea > Metallyticidae > Metallyticus > Metallyticus violacea. Next base: position 132,002,265 of record CM060846.1, read on the forward strand.
ACTAAATAATGAAGAATGCTCCACGGCCATAAAGACCACCACAGACCTCTTTCACTGTATGGTGCGTATTGAGGATTACTTCGCTCCAGAGGCCCTGTACAGTGTAGCAGGTGCCTTCGGTTTCGACATCTCACCCGGAACTGCGAGGCACCACAGGTGTGCTCCGGTGCGCCGGGCCACATCTCATCAGCAAGTGCTGCGCCACTCACCTAAGTGTGTTCTCTGTGGTCACACAGATCATGGAGCGCGCTGGAGGGGCTGCCCAGTGTATTTGAAACTCGCCAATCCTTCTGCTTTTTCCTTGCCAAACAGAACACCACCCTCGGCATGGGACATGGTGTCCGAAGGCCGGAGCACATATGCTACCAGGACACACACCGCACACCACCACCACTGCTCACTCAACTACCAACACGCACACCACCCACCACAACGCCAAGCAGCACCGGTACAACACCACAACTACAAGAACAAACACAACACTCAAACCCTAACACAGCACAGCAGCCTTCCGCTGACAGACCACCACAGAAAGCAACCAACATCACACATCCACACCCACATCCCACATACCTTACAAACAGACCAGCACCAAGCACAACACGAACAGCCAATACCCATCAGAACCACCACACGCAACACCGCCATCCAAACAGATCCCATCCCTCTTTCCCATCAGTTCCTCGCTCTCTCCTCACAGACAACGACACCCATATTGGCGGCCTATTTAAGGAATACTCCGCAACCGCTGAGTGGTATTTGCATTAACTGGGCGATGGCAATAGAGGAGCGGGGTATTTCGCAGCTCTTTCTCAATTTCATGTACTGCTGCTGTATTTACTGCCAGATGTAAACACCCAACGGGCGCACATTCAGCCCTTCATCGAGGTAATATCTCAAACGCAGTCACACTGAGAAGTGATCATCACTAGTACTAACACCACACTCAACACAGAACAATTATGGATAGCTACTCAACAAATAGACACAGACTCAGACTCAGAAACTAAATCCTTCAGTGGAACTGCAGGGGACTGCGATCACATCTCAATGAACTGAAATTACACCTAACTGACAACCCAATAGGCATAATACTACTTAACGAAACATTCCTCACACCACAAACACGCGTTTCCATTCCTGGCTATCGCATTTACCAATCAGACCATCCCAGCGGCAAAGCCCACGGGGGCACCGCGATACTAGTGCACAACAGTATACAACACGAGGAAAAGAAAATACGAACACTAAAACGCATGGAAGCAACCGCAATCACAGTTCGCACCTCAGGTCAACCGCTAACAATAACTAGCGCGTACAGCCCACCCGGACCACTACACATCCAAGTCATTGAAACCATACTAAACTTAGGCAACAGTGTACTAGTAGCCGGTGATTTTAACGCTAAGTACGATGCATGGGGGTGCTCAATTAACAACACTGCAGGCAACCAGTTATTCCAACATATGGGGGACAACAATTACATAATAGCCCACACGGACGAACCAACCTACATACATTCAAACATTTTTGGCATCGACTAATTACTGGGCCTATTTTTTTTAGCCACATCTTTCTAAGCATACTACTTTACATGTTCGATTTCTATAGCCTTTTAGCTCATACTGATAACGCGTTCCCATTCATGGTTATAGCCGTGACCAAAGTAGCAGCTGAACTGAGTGGCACGCGCATGCTGTAAACGCATAACCTGGTCACCCACTAATTACACAGCTGTTTGATCTTAGACAGGAATCCCTCTTTTTATTCTGAAAGCCATTTTTTCATCTTGCTCTAAAGTTTCCTGACAGTGATTGGCTTCAAAGTGTTTCATATATATAAGACATCTGTAACTGAAATACTCTACATGGAATTTCAAAATAGCTCAATCTCTATATTTGCAGTATGCAGCAAAATTGAGTCACGGTTTAAAATAATGTAATTTTGAAAAGCGTATTTCAAGAAGTTCTGTTTAAATTTTTCGAAACTCTACACACCTTCTTATCTGTAAATGGCTTGCATCTATATCTGAAAGTGAAACAGAACGTTGTAAGTCACTTGAATTCCTCAGATTTTTAATGGTGTTTAACGCCCATTTTTACTACTGAGGCACCACAGGCGGTGATCACTGATGGATGATACATGAAAGGAAATATATATTGGGAAAGGATTTTTTTTATTAAGGAAGGAAACGTTCCAGGACTAAGTTTAGGTTACCTCCCCGGCTTTTGCCATTCATGAGGACTGAGGAAAACCTGGAAAAAAAAAAAAAACTCATTTAGGTAAGCAGGTCCTGGTGGTATTCGAACCCCATACCTCCCGCTCACGAGTCCGCGGCTTAACGACCTCGGCCCCATGCGGCGGTGAATTCTTCAGAGAAGCTAAACATCAATGAATGTAGCATTCTGAATTTTAAAGAAAGCATCCTATTTCTTTCTGTGTAGATAGCAGATAGATCAGTCAGAAGGCACTGAAACACCTACCATTTACTAATACTGAGCTCTAAAAGAAATATGTTTTAATATAACTTAATAAAAATTAGCACAACAAGCTTAATGCAAGTCCGGATTTGAGATTAAATCTAGCACCGTTGAGTATGTGAGTGATTTCGAGGAACTAATTGCATCAAAGCAAACTGAATGATCTTATTAATACAGTTTTACTACGCCAGTATATCAATTATTTATATATAAATATTATTAATAACGCATTAAATGCTGGTTAAATATTGAACAACATTATGAATATTTAAAATTAAGGTATACGAATTTTCTGCCTTACGAATATTGTAAAATTAAATCTATAGTTTGCACATTTAAAATGGTACATTGCCTTTTTCAGCTGATTACTTCATAACTACTACTTTTTCATTATGAAAAAACTGAGCCGATAGTGATTATTTAGAAACTGCTTTTTTTAAAACCAAGGAGTGAAATTTATTAAAATGGGCTTAAAATGGATAAACAGTTGAAAAAATTGGCAGTTACTGAGCTAAAGCTACAACAACTTATAATTAGCTACATTCAAACTAATAGGTCACTACAAACAAAGCATGAAGACAAGATATAAGCCACTGCCCGGAAGACAAACAAGAAGTGATGTATTACAGGCATTACAAGTATAGGTGTTTTGTAGCTCGTGCTTTGTTGTACTCCTTCCACCTGTTGTGTACACTCCAGCACCATCATACTTTTATTTCGCTCCATTCCGGCTTTAGTGTTTAGAAATTCAAATACCCACTCATAATTTTCTGGCAAGCACCTATGTTCTTAAATTTTTACTTATTACATCATCACACTTTGCGTATTCTTTGCTTTTATGTTTCATAAGTAGAAGGAATTTATGCCCGCCTTGCTCTTCCTTTTATAAATTTTCAATACGGGGATGAACTTATATGCAATGATGTACAAATTCAGATAAAAAGTATTAAAATGGAGAAATGTTGGTGATTGTATTATTATGGATTATGGATCGACAGTTAAAAGTGCACTATGCATACAGTAGTCACTATTTCTCTGAGCTCATTTTTTTTTCTTATTCAATTAACAAGTTTTATGGTTTTCTCCCGTATTATTTATATATGTTACAAGACTTATCCCTAATGAAATATTTTTATATTCAAATAAAATCATATTATTTATCGTTACTTATAAACAATCATTAATGCTCTCTTTAATTGATAATTACTTAATTTAAATTTTTTGTTGCTTTATTTGCTAAGCACTGATTGAATTCCGTGTCAAAGCTGTAACCTGTTTTTCTGTTTTTGGCCCAATGAAGTATTTAGATATTCTTGACACGATTTTTTAATGTTTTTTTTTGCATGATGCACCTTTTTTTACTTCTTTATATATCTTAATTTTTTCTGCTTTGCCTATAAGTAATAAATGTCCGTTTGCAATTCTGTTTTTTTTTCAGTGTTCCTTATTGTGATATGTTTATCACCAATTATTCCTTTTCCCATGTACCTTTTTTCATCTTTTTATTCTTGGTGAGGTTCAGTGCTTAAATAAAGAGAAGTTTAATAAAGTTTTTGACTTGAAAAATACCAGTAATTTATTTTAATTTACTTTTATTCAAAAGAAAAACTTTCATCTCTTAGATTTAGAGTTAAGTCTCTTCCCCAGTGAATTTATTGCCACCGGTACGTGTTTCAAGCATCTGTTTGCTAATTTAATTTCTGTGTTCAATTCCGTTCATTTTACTGCTGATGACTGGCATTTAGTATGCGTCGTAATCCAGTACTAACTCTTGAATATTAAATAGCTTCTGTGAACAGTTTTGCCGAAGAATCTTTCACATTTAAACATAACTTTTTTTTCCCTCGGATTTTCATCAGAATACGTATTGGATATGCTCAATTGCTTTTTCACTACATTTGCATTTCCTTATTCACATTTTAAAGTAAAATTTTTATGTGCAAATATGCAAATACAGTTACGCATGCAAAATTATACTTCTGTTCTGTTTTATTTATTTATTTTTTTAATCTCGTGACTAGAGAACTGAAAGGATATGAATATCTATTTTCAGGTTAGTAATCGCAGATACTAAGAAGCATAATTCTTATATTTTAGCATGTGTGGAATCTAAAAAGCGCAATTTAATTTTTCATGTTTGCAAATATTTCCTAACAATTGTAATATGATGAACCAACCTTAATATTTGTTCGCATTTTCCTGCTTTATTTTTTAAACTTTTTACCGTAACGGTTTTAAGATTTTTGGAGGCTTTAATTTATATTCTGCAATCAATTCGCCATCATTTCCGAAAATCCAGTTCTTTCAGTTTCGCCGCAAATATTGTGTTCTTCCTATTCACTTCTACAATTCTTAGCACTCAGCTGCAAGGAATAATATATCCTTATTTCCATGAAGCTGTTCGGACCTGTTGTTAAGTTTGGTAGACAGTACATCCGACCCTTTCAGTTGTTTGCAAGTGGCGAAGGGAAACGAATGTGTTACACACGTGTTCGTCACGGAAAGAGATGGATATCACTGTGCAATCGCATCTAGTTAGCATGGACATTTTAACGCAAGAAAAATAAATTCCCAGAAAAAGGAAAAAAATGGATGTATAATTGCAAGCTTCTGGGTCATATTTTAATCATGATGTTATCAGTAATTTGAGGAATCGAAACAAACCCCGGACTAACAATGGAACAGTTAGGTAAGATGCTAGAAACCATTACCCAAGAAACTAAAGAAATAAAGAATATGGAAAATGGATTCGACAAGGGAATAAAAGCCGATTGAAGGATTTGAAGTCATATTAGAACCCTTTGGAAAAGAGGTAAAGAAAGAAATAATGGTGTGCAAGAAAAGATTATCCCACTTAGAAGGTATAGAAGAGGATAATAAGCAATTGGATTTAATAATTTTTGGAGTTGAAAAAAGAAGAGAAGGACGGCAGAAAATTGAAAATACTGTTCAGGTTAAGCTGGATCTAAATATTGTACGGTGGGAGATTGTTAATTATTTTAGAATTGGAAGAAAAGTGCAAAGATCGAGACTAATAATTGTTAAAACCTTTATAATTAGATTTAAATGAGCAGTATTAAGAAATACCAATAGGTTAAAAGGCACAAAAATATATTTTGAATAGGATTGGGGAAAAAAATAGGGAGAGATTAAATATATAACAAGCTTTCATAAAAAGAAATGACTTGTGTATTAATGGAATGAAACAGGAACCTCGTCAGCAACGAGATGGTACTTAGTAGCCCCTAGCCCTCCTATTATTTATAAATATCATTATAACAATTTTTGTGTAATGTATGTTTAAACCATGTACACCTTAAATTGTTTATTTTATATATCATTGGAGATTGTTGTATTACTCTCAATATTCTTGCGAGAATGCACACTCGAGAGTTGTTGTGTTTACATGAGCAAAAGAAACACCCAGATTATCTCATTATTCCTTATATTTGTGAAGATAACCTTGATCGCAGTTAGCACTTGTGAGATTCTAAAGAAGGGTCGAAAGCAAAGATCCCCTATTGTACGGTTTGGAGGGTTGCGCTTTGTTATCTTAGCGAGGCAGAAGAGCAATACAATTTTATTACGCAAGATAGAGCGACTGACCTTCTCAAAGACAGAGCAGCCGTATTCCGTGAATAAACATCCTAATAAAATGCACAATCTCTTACCCAATCAAAATTATCGAAAGATTTGAGGAAGGCGCGCTAGCCAATAGGACGACGTGATAGGGAATAGAAAGTCAAGATTATTCTTGAATTAAGACTTTTAACACCAAGAGCATCGTCCGACCAACAGACAGTGATCGTTGTAAGATAAAGATTCGAGGCCCCGGGAAAATAAGAGTCAGTCCGTCTCAAGAGTTATTACAATACTTACAGAGAGACAACTAGTTAGAAGGATAGTCAGTGAGAGAGATGGCTAGTAAAAAGTGATTCAAGAGAAAGACAGTCAGCGAGAAAGAAAGTCAATGAGAAAGATAGCCAGTCCGTAGCAACAGCTATAATATATACTTCAAAAAGTGACAGTTAGTACCGCTATTAGCTTCGCTGAGTAGATACAGGCTGTCAAAGAGCGTTTTAATAAATTATGTAAACTTAATTTAAATGTCTGAGAGTTTTATTCGTCATAAGCGTTAATTTTCGATGTATACATTTTCGATGTTATGAGCAACGTAGCTAACAGATTAGACCGATATTATTTTGTTTGATATCGTTAGTGCGGTGATACGTTTAGTTATGATATTTTAGAATAGGCTCGTGTTGAGTTGACGTTATAAATCTATAATACTCTTACAAATTAACGCAATTCTTATAATCCCTCTTTCAGTGATTTATCAGTGTTATCAGTCTCCAGCAAGTTCCCCTATCATTTTCCCTTTGATTCAAACGACCACAAAACCCAGTGTACTACAGCCGAGGCAACAATAACTACATCACGACTATTAGAGGTAACATAGGAGTTGGAGTAGAGAACGACGTGATCATCTTAAACTGGCGTTCATCCATCTATTTACATGGACACCATCATCAAATCAAAGAATTAAAGCCAGACCCTCATTTATAATTACCTCTTCAAATAGCGAGTCAATGTTTTGGACTTTAGGAAGTTGGAGGAAGGAAAGTCGGAGAGATTCCATGCTGAGGAGAACTTCTAGTCCACCGAGCGAAACTGAGGCGCAGAAGGCGGACTATACAACAGAAGCGGCATCGCAGACAGCGGGAAACGAGACTCATTAGCGCAACAAGTGCTACCTGGACGACGCCAGCACGAGATCGATCATAAGCCGGTAGCTTACATATAGAATGAGCACCACAGGAAAGCCTTCGCAGACAATGGGGAAAAGAAGAGATCAACACCAACGCAGAGCATCAAGGAGAACCATCGGACTCTGATAAAAAAATAGAAGGTACAGATAGTCCTAATTTTTTAGAAGAATTGGAATATCAGATAATATAGAAAAAAGCAATACATGCTGCTGCAGAGTAGAAAAATAAGCATGGCAGTAAAGGGAACGATTGTAGATGTAACGACTATAGATAAAACAATAATAATGGAAACAGAAGTACATAGAATAGTGTACAGAATGACATGAACACACTACAGAAACTAGATAGTGAACAAAGGGTATCGAGGATGATAGGACAAATGATGTAATTGCAATTAGATAGGTCTCATGACGAATTAAGCAGTAAAGTAAATAATAAACTGGAGAAAGTAAAGAATTCCCATGCTGAACTGAGCAGTAGACTGGATACTAAACCAGAAAAAGTATATGATGAACATAGCAATATACTACCTAGTAAATTGGAGAAAATAGAGAGATCTCAAGGTGATTTTGATAAAAACATTGAGAAAAAAAAATCCACTGCAAGCTACCACAAATACAGATTTTTTTAGTAGTATTTAACCCCAGTTTTTACTGCTGAGGCACGACAGGCGGTGTACATTGATGATACATGAGATGTAATGATAAATTGGGAAAGGATATTTTTTAAGGAAGGAAACGTTCCAGGCCAAAGTTTAGGGCATTTGCCATTTATGAGAACTGAGGAAAACCTGGAAAAAACCCCACTCAGGAGGGACGATCCTAGTGGGATTCGAACCCCAGACCTCCCGCTCACGAGTCCACGTCTTAACAACCTCCGCCACTCGTGGCACTACACACACACACACACACACACACACACACACACACACAAATATAGAGCTTCCTTAGCGATAAAACAGAATAGAAGCTAGAAGAGGTTCAAAGGGCACAATCAGACAAGTCGCTAAATTTGCAGGAAGGCAAGTGAGAAGGTGATTTAGATTACATTATACAGGATGTCAGCGAGAATGGAAAAGAATTAGTCAAGATAGAGAACAAAGTAGAAAAGATAAAAAAGGTTATGGAAGATTTGAGGACAGTAATCAGTTCTAAGTGTTGAGGACTAGAAGAACACTTAATCTGGTACTTAGATCCGTTAAGTTATTAGTTCAAACACTAGACAAATGCCAGGATCAAACATAACCCCCAAAATATTAAATAAGTTCCTTTTGTCAATGTTAGTGCATTTACCATTTTTATATAATTTTGTCCTTGTTTCAGTGAAGAAACTGGCAATATGCTCATATGTCCTGGTTGATTCGCAAGTTGAACTCAAGTTTTTCTGGGATAACTTGCTTCTTTGCTTCTACTTCGTTTCATCGTGGATGGAACATAGTCACAAATGTATGAACTTCTAAATATGCAAGTTACCTTTAAGGAAAATATATATAGATTTATCAAATCACATATTTCCAAATCTGTTCAGATTTCAAATATAGTTTTCAAGCAGATAGGTAGTCACCCTGGAATTCAGATAATCCATTTAAAGTTTAGGAAATTGGTTTTGTATCTTTGTAGTCATAGAATGAACAAAAGGATGACATGTGAATTTCAAATATCCGAAGTCGGAAAATTCCTCTTCAAATTTCTTAAGTAAAGTAATGTACTGTAAAAATTGCATAAAACTGGCTTTAACTATTGATTTCACTAAATGTCTCACTGTATGTGTAAAAGAATTATAGATCATATGTTTTAGATTTTCAAAATGTGTCACTCTTTTTCTGAAAGCATGGCCCATGTGCTTATAAATATTATTTCTTCCTCTGAAACTACTGCAAAGTATTTATTATTTCTCAATTTTTTTAACTCTATTAGTCACCTTTTCCATTGAATCGTAAGAAATGTCGAATCTTTCTTATAAGAGAAAAGTTCTTTCATATATTTTCATTATAGGGTGTTAATACTCATTTGCAAATTTATGATTTGATATTTGGTTGTTTGTATGTTAATCATTTAAATTCAATATTATCTTATAATATAATTTATAGTGGTGACAGCTAAACAGTATTAATATTTTTGTTTTTAATATTCGGTTTTGTTTATAAAATGTCAATCCCGGATTGAAAATAATTTTGACTGCATATTAACTTTTTCTTTGCACACTAATATTCATTATTGTCGATAAAAACTCAATTACGAACTAAAAACATTTTTTCATTGCAACATAACTTCCTTTTTGCAAAGTAAAACAATGTAACTAGCTTTTGTTTCTAAAATTCGGTTTTGTTTATAATAAACAGGTGAGGCTGAATGTTTGGTGCATTGCAGAAGCGCTTAAGGGCAACAGGTTAAAAATGCTTTTATCATTTTACAGTAACTATAATTAATGAAACAATACTACGGTGTTATCATTGTGTTATTAATAACACGCAATGAAGGACACCACAGGGAGTGAACCACAATATGTGAACGTAGTACATTGTGTGGAATAATTTTACTGTGTAATATTCGCAACTACAAATAAATGATTATATGTAGATGTTTATAGATATGTTTGATATCCCATGTTAGTAAAGAAACTTTATTTTATAAAATGATACCGTTTATACACTTGTGGTACGTTATTTAATAAAAGAAATAATATTCCTTTATCTAATCACAGAGTTTAACTTTATTCTAGAACAGAAAACGACTATAGACATAATTGAATTTTGCTTACAGATGTACAGGCTGATAGCTATATTTTTCCTATTTATATTATTTAATTGAATAATTAAAATACTTAATTTTCATTTCAAAACGTATCTTTGCAGGAATTATTATTTTACAATTATTTTAAAATATTCTTAAAATTGCAATATAACCGCATTTTTGCACAACTTAGTTTCTTTTTCCAAAGACAGACGTATTTTTTAAACATTTTTTTCTCTCAAACAGGTATGTTTTATTTATCAACATGTTATTGGGATGGTTTTCCGTTCTTTGCAATTGCGTATATTCACCTTATATCTGTACCACCACATAGTTATGTAATACTCCTAATTTTCTTCACACATTTGATTTTGTTCACATCTTTATTTACACTATCTTACCCGGCATCTTATTAATACTCTGCAAGTTTTAATTTGCCTAAAGACCTCACAAGCTTGCTTTTCCTGCTCTCCCTCCACGGTGACATCCTTACCTATGTTTTTCCCTGATTTCAAAATTCAGACCGGTTTTTCCCTGCTCACTACATCGTCATATGACCTTAAGGGCCACACCTCTATGCACAAGCTTAGCTATATTTTCCAATATTCCCGTGACTTTCCCAGTATTCTTTAATTTACGCATATGTTCAATATCCTCAGTAGACGTCAGGAAACCGTGCTCGAAGCACCTGCACACCACCTCATGTAAGATATACCGTAATATTATATTTAAATGTTAGTTTTATCACCATTAGTGGTTATTAATTTTCCGAAATTTTGTAATTAATATTTTAATCACAGTGTAAATGTTCGTGTATGCACCCAACATTTAGTTCACAGTTTTGCCACAAGTACTTCCCCCCTTTCCACTTCCTTAGTTCGCAGTTTTTCCAAGTGATTCCAAATTTAACTATTTTCTAATTCACAGTTTTGCCAACAGCCGCTTTCCCCATTTCACCATATTCACTTTCCATTTTTATCACCACATATTTTTGCACACAATATCTACAGCAATAACTTTCCTTTACATTTCAACCTTGTTCACATCTACCCTGCACTATGGCGCCAAAAATTCTGTACAAGTCTCAACTTCTTTGGTGACGTCATGAGCTTGGCTGCTGATCCAAACAGGTCCACATCGTGGCGCCAGACAACCTGTACAATTCTCAACCCGTTTGGCGATGTCACGAGTTTGGCGTGTAGGTCCTAACAGGTTTACAACGACCCGACACTGTGACTGTGACATCCTGTGTAAGTCTCAACAAGTTTATTGACATCAAGAGCTTGGTGTGCTGGTTTACACAGATCACATCTACCCGACACCATAGTGCTACACATGCTCTACAAATCATCCTTATCTCTCCTAGTGGCGTCACATGCTTAGATTTCGTCAAAAGGTTTTCCTCCTCCCTTCTGGTGACATCTTATGATCTTGAGCGAGATTGTTTACTACAGTATGAGGTGGACCTATTTACAGCACGGGGTATTTCTACCCACACGGTTAAAAAATCTTTCTGCAGAGACGGTCATTGAACTCAACTCCTTTGCCTTTTACATCTTGTACCAAGGAGAGGGAGTTCATAGAAACGCTACCGGAGGCACGTTGTAAAATTTATATCTGCGTAAAACATGGCGTATCAACCCTTACTCCTTAGACATTAGAAATAATCATATTTTAAAACTTGTTTTTGACACGTAAAGCTATGGGAACATCAACTCGATCTCCACAGAAATGTGCTTCCTTGGCGAGTACAAAACAGTCACAATTAAACTAGCCGTCAACAACGCCGTGTAGGAAGTCAGATGCTTGTCTTCAAAGTACTTCACTGTGGAATAGAGGCTTGCCACACCATTTACCTCGGTAACGTCGACAAGATGACTACCCCATGCTACAAGATCACGTCGACGGCGTGCCTCTCCACCTCTTCCATTATCAATTTCGTCGTCCCTATCTCCATTCCCTCTACCCAGGAACACCTGAACAACTATTACCAAATGATACTCACCTGAGTCACCACACCCATTGAGAATAAAACTGAAAGCAGCAACGACGAAGATGAAGGTAACGACCATGGTGGTTGTGTAGGGTTTACCAAATTAAATATACTTCATTTTAAAAATAATTTTTGTGCAGGAAAATTGAAATACTTTCTTGTGAGATAATTGTTTAAAACAGATGTATTTTTCTTACAGTTTTTATCTTGCAACGAATAAAAACATGTGCCTATTCCATATGCTTAGTTTAAATTAAATCCATTTTGTAATTAATATTTAGTATAGTTATAAGTATATATTCATTTAATAAAATGGCCACGATTTAGCTAATCTTTTTCATGGGATTATATGCAATCCCTGAAAAAATATTTACATATGCCCCGGAATGCATACTTACACCCACTGAATATATCCTTGCTCCTTGATTATGATTGCCCTTGAAGGTATACTTTCCCCTGAAAGTATGTTTGCCATACTTTGTAGTTCTTTTTGAAAAAAAAATGTTTACTTGTGCAAATAGAGTATATGTATCTCATAATTATTACCATTGCGGTGAATAAAACAAGTATATGTACCAAACATTTAGTCTAAATTTCCTCCATTTTTCAATTAATATTTTGTACATTTTACTTAATTTAATGTATATTCAATACAACGTATCCTTCTTATCCAATCTTTGTCGTAGAATTGCGTTCCAAACAATTGCCCCTGAAATAATGTATGTTTGCGTCCTGGAAATATATTCCCCCTTGTAGGATAGGCACTGCGCAACAAAAGTCGGATAGATTGGCTTATATACTACTCACATCAAATAGTTCTTAAAAACTGCATGAAAATTAACTTGCGACACGTCTTACAGTATAATCAAATAATATTGGTAGTATCGTCTTCCAGTATCAACACTCTGCAAGTAGCCGAGGTCACTCGTGAAGGGGTGGTCAGCTGTTCCATTCCCACCTGAACCTAAATGTACTTTGTTCAGGATTTTCTTAGATCTGAACAATGGAATATACAGAAAGATGTCTTAATGGTAGGCCTGGAACTCCTCCTTTATCTAAAAAAAATGCATCTAATATGTTCATTTTATTTGTCGCTACCACAATTTCCATCACCTGTGATACTAAAATAAAAAACGGTGTTAAAATGGGCTCTATGCAAATAAAACAGTTATTCTATATATAACAGTTACTAAGCAGTTATTCTACCGCTATTTTTTGAACCAAAGACTGCTCTTTCTGATCTTTAAAATTTTAGTTATAGGGACAAAACTGAGTGCACGCTATGAAATGTTTAATTAAAAAACTTTTTGCTGCTGCTGCTTCTAATCCAAAAGTGGATGATTAAGTTATGGCCTTGGAATAATAAGCGAATAGCTTGGTATGTCCATTGGCAGCAATTAGAAGGAAAACCCCGTGGTTCCAAAAACAAAATAGTATAAACTTCTCTTATAAGCCATTAAACTCTAAATTCAACTGAATTCCTTTCTGTTTAATGCTGCAGTTAATCACTAGAGTGCTCCATTTAGCCACACTTCGTTCGACTTACTGTAGTTCCAGTCAAGATTTTGTAGGTACTTGTATAGAATGCTTCGAATTAGCACTTGTCTTCAGAGAAAATTCTCTGTCAAAAGGCATTTTACAGAAAAGGAAATCTCACCATTAAATTCAGATAATTTGCCTATAGCTGGGTTTTGTGGGCGCTATTGCTTTTTCGAACGTAGCGTTTTTCTTGCTAGCTAGACATGTAATTTCTACCCAAAGGCTGCGACTGACTTGTATATTTTCTTTAACGTTGGGTTGTGCAATGCACTTACTTAATATATTGCATTTAATTTATGGTGGAGGCACTAAAATCTGCACCATATATCAAGTGTTTTTAGAGTAACATTATTTAGTTAATGTTGGCAAGTTCTTAGTTTAGGAACGTTCTTGATGGAAAGTGATTCAACAGTATGGGAGAAATATGATAATCACGATAATTTGCTGATTAACAAAATTATGCACTTTGCACACGTGAAACAAGTGCTTAATTCTAAATGATAAAGAACTGTCGAAAGCAGCAAATAAATTTAACATACAAATTTGAAAGGGTACAACGAAATAGTGGCCTGGATATGTACAACATTATTAATGAATTTAAATGCAAACTTTAAATAATTACATCTCATTTAATTTACATTGAAAGGTTTGACTGATACAACAGGTAACCCTCTATTAATTTTTGGTCCGGAAAATTACAAGTATTAATATTCAATAAGAATTTCCATTTATTAGAAGAAAACATTTTAAGGTTTTGCTAAAATTATAAGAGCTTACCACCTTGACCTAAGAGTGTGCCTTTCTTGGAAAATCATTACATGATATACCTTCAGATAGATTAGTAATTAAATAAATCCTTTAAAAATAAAACCTTTTCCAAATGTTATACCTGGGTCACTAGGTGGACGTAGTGAGAATTTGGAATTTGAAAACCAAAATGAAGCCTATGCCCAAAATGGGGTCACTTTACTGCTTCTTAACGGAAGAGAAATATCAATATCTAGCGATCTCATTACATTGCTCAGCCAGTAGCCCCTTAATTTTGTTAACATACGATGCAAACAATAGGCAAGTAGCTTAGCAATTAGCCATACATCGATAGGAGAAAGAAGGGAATTAGGAAATGGGAGCAAAAAAAAAAAAAAAATCCTCATGCATCCATCGAGATACACGGGATTGTGCATAAAACAATACAATCCAATGGAATTTCTAAAGCGGAATATATGCTGACTTTTGCTTATAGTGACATTAACCGAATGTGTTTTCTTTGAAGAAACTAGTATCATTTGTTTGTGCAAACTTAAATATATTATCATACGACGTTCTAGCCTAATTTACTAATCAATTCAGCAAATCAACTGAAACCAGAGCATACATTCGTTTTCTAGCAACGGAATGCAAGCGCACGACTAGCACGTACGATGAATGTTAATATTAGCACGGACAATAGCAGCCGTTTGCACATAGTGAGGAAAGACACGTTGTTGTCTTGCATCCCTCGTAATGTAATACATACATTTGTAGCTTTGATTCAAGACAACGCCAATAAGTACTGTCGGTCCTGGATTAAATAATAGGATTAACGATATTTCTGGCACCAAACATCGTTGGTGTGGCTTTTAATCCTCCGGATTATCGTTACTCCACTAGCTTGATTCAGGACCACTTGAAATTATTTATTCAAAATATACATATAATTACATAAAATATGCATGAAACGAAGTGTTGTGAAGTAAAATCGCTGCCTGTTAAGGTTATGTGTAGTGGAGGGGGTAGCGTTTGGTAGGAAAACTGTGAACCAAGGAGGTGGTGGGGGAAGCAATAGGTGGTAAAGCTGTGAACTTAGGATGTAATGGTGGAAACGTTTGGTGGTAAAACTGAGAAAAGTAAGGTTATGTTTGGGGTCAAGGTTTTCCCCTCCTGGTTTTCTCCCACATGAGATATATTTGTCCTCTCCCGTATTGCAAATCACTTCGCTACGCAACATAACCAGTGTCAGTAATGTGAAATTAGTGAAATAAGCACGACGCGCTACGCCGAAGTGTCCCTTAACTGTGTTTTTGTTACTGCGTCTAAGCTACAGCAGAGCCTGCCGTGCTCTAAATGCCTCCGCGCTACCACTTTATTTAAGGTATGTCAAAATAAATGTTAGTTTTTATTTTCAATATTGGTAATTATTCCCCAATTTTGTAATTAGTATTTTAATCAATGTGTAATTAATTATTCCTGTACGCATCCATCGATTCAGTTCTCACTTTTGCTACTCCAGTGCCTCCAAACATCACCTTACATTTTACAGTTTTTCATACAAACGCTTTCCCCACTATCTCCTGAGTTCACAGCTTTGACACCAAACGCTCACAGCGGCACCAATAATCCAGTTTAGTTCACAGTTTTGACACTAAAGGCTCCACCCACACTACCGCACATAACCTTAAAATGCAGTTACTTTTATTTCATAGCACTTTATAACTGATATATATATTTTCAAAAACTAATTTTAAGTGATCCTGGATTAAGCTAGTGGAATAACAAAAATCCGGAGGATTAAAAGCTACACTAGCCCCATTTGGTGGCAGAAATATCGTTAACTCAACCGTTTAATCTAGGACCTACACTACTGGAATAGCATCCAGGTTTTGGCATAAATATTTAAGATGAGAATTTTGCAAGACATCAGCCAGTGAAATACTATCAACTGTAGGCTGAAGTTGACCACACACATTTTTTAGTGGCGAAACTGGCTCAACGTTAACAAACAGAAATTACCGAAGCAGCATGTGAGTAATTCTCCATTATTATATGTACCGGACGACGAACTATTGATGTTTTGGGGGATAGCAGGTATGTTTAATTAATTTTGGAGGTATATTTTTTGACGTTTTGAATAGTTTTTAACGCCTGTAATTATTTTTTAGGAATCACAGGTCGTTGACTTTGGTAATACGAGGTCTCTTCAAAAAGTATTGCGAATTTGAATTTCCGCGGGCTACGTATATTCGATTTTCGATTATTTTGTGGCGTTATGTTGGTACGCATGTCCCTCACTTATGTTGACAAGCTCAGCCATTTTGAATGTTCAGTTAATTGTTGACAGCTATTTTGTTTGGACGTGTTTTGGCTCGTCTTCGATTTTTGCCTATATAAAAAAAATGGAATAAAGAATCTGTATCAAATTTTGTGTGAAAAACAAAATTAAGTGGGCGGATGCATTCCGAATGTTGACTGTGGCATATGGCGAAGCTACCTTGGACCAAAGCAACGTTTATCGGTGGTACAAAATGTTCTCAGAGGGTCGAGAATATGTAAATGACGAAGAGCGTCCCGGACGTCCTAGCTCGTCAACAACAGACGAAAACATTGAAGAAGTGAAGAAAATAGTATTGGCCAATCGTCGAATCACCGTTAGAGAAGTTTCTGAGGACCTAAACATATCGATTGGTTCGTGCCATTCGATTTTTACCAATGATTTGGGCATGAAACGGGTCGCCGTAAAGTTCGTACCAAAGTTGCTCAATTTCGACCAAAAACACCATCGCATTAACGTTGCTAAGGAGTTGTTGAACTATGTCCGCGACGACCCACATTTGCTCCAGAAGGTCATAACTGGTGACGAATAATGGGTTTATGGTTATGACGTAGAAACTAAAGCTCAATCATCGCAATGGATGCTGCCACATGAGCCAAGACCGAAAAAAGCGCGCCAAGTTTGGTCGAATGTGAAGGTTTTGCTTACAGTTTGGTTCGATTGCAGGGGCGTGGTGCATCATGAGTTCTTGCCACAGGGTAGAACGGTCAATAAGGAATATTACGTGCAAGCTATGCGCAATATATATATATATATATATATAATATTCCACAGGAAGTTGGCAGGAAATCAATATGGTATGAAAGGGAAAGAGTGGGAATAGGGTTTTGGAAAGGAGATTTAAAAAATATAAATTGAAGAAAACAGGAAATCAGCCACAATGTTAAAATATTTCTGAAACTATATATAATATTGAAAAAATGATTAGACAAGGGAAAAAATGCATAATTTTGTGATAAGGTATGAAGAAGAACTGACATGGTATAGAACAGAAGCAGTGTGCTTAAGTAAGAAATATTAGTCCTGAAACAAAAATGCTTGTAAATATTAAGAAGCGCACGCGTTCATTGCTATGCTGACGCATTAACAATGTCAGACTAGCTATCAGCTGGTCAGTACCTTTCTTTGAACGTTGCGGTTGCGTTTTCCGCGGATACGCAATTATAGGTATTCATTTGTTTGAGTGTATAATCACCGTCGTAATTTTTAAGAACGTTTTTGACAACGTAATTTGTAGGTGTTAAGAGATAAATTTAAAATGTCCAACGTTTTTATTATGTTTCCTGTAAACTTTGTTCATTATTCTTTGAAATTATTGTTGTAAGCATTATTATTATGATTATCATTATAGTTTTTTTCAGATGTCTCTCAAGTTAAGTGTTAATGATCCAGCGTTTGCAGAAAAGGTACTAAATAATTTTCATAAAACGAAGTAAGAAAGCATTTCTAATGATAACCTTGATTCTGGTAATTTTTTGAGTGAGAATGAACCAAACCATGTCAAAATTGACGAAGTTGCGCTAACTGAAAGTGAAAATGATGAAATTGCTTCTCTTTACAAAAATGTTCAATCAGATGATGGTGAAAGTGATATACTATTAGTAGAAATAAAACGACCAAGACTTCTATTATCATCACATGCATCATTATCATCTTCTTCCTCATCCTCTTTATTTCCTGGTCGAAACGCTGATGAAATGAATGAATAGTGTTTAACGCTCGTTTTTGCTACAGAGGCACCACAGGAGATGGACACTGTTGATACCGGAAATGAAATGGTAAATTGGGAAAGGATTTATTTTTAAGGAAGGGAACGTTACAGGCCTAAGTTTAGGGTACCTCCCCGGCATTTGCCATTTATGAGAACTGAGCAAAATCTGGAAAAAACATCAGTCAGGGAGGACGGTCCTGGCGGGATTCGAACCCCATACCTCCCGCTCACGAGTCCGCGATTTAACGACCACCCGTGGCGATGAAACGCTGATGAACGATATATTATTCAGCCAAAGAAGAAGTCTGATAAATGTTAAAATGGACATTGTTGATCTTCACTAACTCCACAAAAAAAAAAAAAAAAAAAAAAAAAAAAAACTGCATTAACTACCGAAAGAAACATCATCCATCGTATTCAATCTGCAATTAACAAAGCGAAGCCCCCTATAACCCTTTGGAGACTTTTTTGTATTTCTTACAAATTATATTTATCAGTTGTATTTTGACCTGACAAATGAGGAAATCAACTGGAAGAGAATGAATATTAACTGCCAAAGGTAGCTCAACAAGTAACTTGTGATGAAGAGTTGAAAGCCTTATTTGGATGCTGATATTGACTGCAGCTTTGAGAAACAACCACTTAATAACTAGAGAACTGTTTGACAGCAATTTATGTAGTTATAGATATAGAGCTGTGATGAAATCGGAAAGATTTGACTTCCTCATTTTGTGTCTAATTCGATGGCAAAATGACAAGTGTGAAAGTAAACAAACAGATCCCTTTGCTGCAATTTCGAAATTGTGGGAACTATTTCTTGAAAGATGCAGAAGGAGCTATAGTCCAGGATCATTTATCACCATAGGATGAACAACTTCTAGCGTTCCGCGGACGTTGCTCATTTAGCGCGCTCATCCAAAATAAATCTGGAAAGTATGAAGTAGAAATATTCATGGGATGTGATTTGAGAACGAAATACATGATTAATGCATCCCCATATATTGGAAAAGGAAGCTATGCAAATGGATTGCCCTTTGCAAAATATTATGTGAAAGAACTGACAAAAACTGTGTAGAATTCAAACCGCGATGTTACAATAGATAATTGGTTCACATCGTAAAATTGTCCGATGATTTGCTGAGTGATAAATGAACTATTGTTAGTACCTTGAGGCAGAAAATACGAGAGATACCTGCAATGAAAATGAATGAATGATGTCTAACGCCCGTTTTTGCTACAAAGGCACCACAGGCGATGGACACTGATGATATATGGGATGAAATGGTATATTGGGAAAGGATTTATTTTTAAGGAAGGAAACGTTCCAGGCCTAAGTTTAGGGTATCTCCCGGCATTTGCCATTTATGAGGACTGAGGAAAATCTGAAAAAAACCTCAGTCAGGGAGGACGATTCTGGCGGTATTCGAACCCAGACCTCCCGCTTACAAGTCCGTGCCTTAACGACCTCGTCCACCCGTGGCGGTAAGAGATACCTCCAGAATTATTGAAACTGAAGAAAAGAGAAGTGGTTAGGTCAATGTTTATTTTCGTTAAGGAAAAAACATTTGTATCGTTCAAGCCAAAAACCAACAAAGTAGGAGCTCTTCTGTCTGAGCAGGTAGAAAAAAAGATGTTACAAAAAGCCTGACATCATTGAATTTCAAAACAGCGCAAAAGGAAGTGCTGACACATTAGGCCAGACGAGTGGTAATAATTTATGCAATTGTAAAAAAAAACTCTGTTATTTGTTTCCTTTTAAAGCATTGTCAGTATTGCTTGCTTAAATGCTAGGGTAATTCATGTTCCCAACAATGATGAACCTCTGAAAAGGAAAAATTTCCTCTCAACGCCCAGTGAAAAGCTTATGAGGCTTGGATGAAGAAAAGGCTTCTTATTCCAATAATATCTGCAGAGCTCCATGGTACTATTCATTCCGTTATCGGGAAAGCAGAAAGCCATGAAAATGAAGCTGCAGGACCATCAAAAACCAAAAGGGAGATAATCTGCTATATAGATCCGTCAAAAAAGAGGTGAATGAAAGTTTTTCAATTAACTTTTTGCAATGATTGTCGAAAGGCATTTTGCAAAGAACATCGGACTTAATTGTGCATTAACTGGGCGAAATAAATGTTGTGACTGAGGAAAGAAGGCTTGTTTTTAGTATAGGTAATCATTGTTGACTTCACTATATATTTACTAAACAAAGTGGCATGTGAAATTAATAAATTGTCCTTTAAACTTCCATAAATTTATCAAATAATTAAAGGTAGTAAAAATTACCAATGTTAGTGGTAGAAGCATATAAAATAAGGTTGGTTTGTTAGGCTTGGGAGGAAATACCTAATGTGTGAAGAAGTAGAGACTACTTGACATTGTATTTTGGAATACAACAAACCAAATTTTGGAGGGAACAGTTCCATTTTATGAAAGTATGAAAACTAACCGAATGATTTAAGAAGTGGAAGTATTTTATATGTGAGAGCATTTAAATATAAAAGAACTTGGAAAATTCATCTATAAGGTGAGATAAAATGGCTAGTGTTAATTATAATAGGATAACGAAGAAATGCAACTACATATATTAAAGGTTGTAAATTAGGAAACATAAAGGATGATAACAGTAATAATTTTGCATACATTTTTAAGAGTAAGTTGCAAATTTAATTCTTCTTGAAATCCAAACTGGAGAGAAATTAAACTAGTACTGTATATGGATCGCTGTCAAAACCTATGTACAAATTAGTAAAATGTTCCCAATGAAAAAAATTTAAGACCTTGGAAAGCAAGATGTGGATTAAGATAAAACTTAAGGAAAAAGTTAGAAAATGAACAGAAAAAGCAATTTATGCCATGACAAAAGTGCAAAAGTTGTAACGGCATCTTTGGGAACTATAAAATATATTTACTAGTTTCCATCCCCTTTCGGTTACTTTCAAATCTACAAGAACGTTTTAAATTAGCATGTTGTGCCCTGAGTTATGGTACTCTTTTGAAATATAATGAAAAAGTCTGTTCATGGTGTTTTCCTATTCTGTGTTTGAAACAAATATTTACTTTGAAAGAATTATTTACACACCTATTTTTTTTATACTGATATTTACATTCATTGAAAACTTTCATTAAAGAAGGTGGAACAATATGAGCTCATTTACATCATTAAAATACTTTTACATAAAATGTCCAATTTTCTGAAACTAGATAAAATATACTATAGTACAAGCAATGATTAACTATAATAAAACATTATCAGTTATCGTGATTTTTAAGAGTGCTTTCAAGGTAACATAGGCTGGATACAAAAATCTGATACTGCATTTCTCGTAGTTCTTTGTGATAAGCTATATCCCATTTTTTCAGAATTCCTGTAGAATTGCCTCCAAATAGTTAAATACTTAATCTTAAGTTTATAAATGTATTTCCCGAAGGATTCGTGCTAAGCAGTAATAGAAAATTTAGAGTTATACATCGGACTTTCACGTAAAAAGTATCCCGCACGCACGAAGTTTTGTTTCTGGGCTGGGCATGTCGCGGAATCCCAAGAACGCACACTAGCTTGCTTGTAAAACTATGCATAAAATCTTACCTCATGGAAGCTGCTGGGAATGTAGTTCCCCTTCGGCTAAACAGGCATTGTATCGAAAATTTCATTCCGGTGAACACTTATCAATCTGATTGACAGTTCGGTCACTGTAATATTTCTGATATTATTTGTGGTATTATTCTTTAGTTCTTTCAATGTGTGAGGAATGTTTTACTATTGCTATTCTCCAGGCAACCTCACAGGTAAAAATCACACCTGTTAAATCTGGTGGGCGACTGGCCATACGCCAGCACTAATCGCTCTATCTTCAAACGCCTCTTTAATTTTATTCATGGATTCCACCGCAGTTGCAGAATCCTGTTCAAACATTCATATAATTCCTCTTCTTCTGTAAGTTGCTGAAAAATTGGATTCAAATGTCCCTTCTGTACCTTTTTGCATCTATTGTCTCGTAAAATATGGGGCCCATAATACCCCTCGCTAACAACACTTCAAACGTTAACTTCCCTATCAAAAAGAGGGGTTTTCTGCATACGATGTGGATTCTCAGTAAATCATGTTTTGATTGTTCACATGGCTGTTCAAGTAAAACCAGGCCTGGTTTGAAAAGAACAGAAGTGTTGTATCCATTAAATCTTCATTCACAGGCCAAAAAAAAAAAAAAAAAAAAAAAAAAAAAAACGCTCACAATAACGCACTCTTGCTACAGTGTACCTTCTTTTAAACAATCAATGGACACATGTACGATTGTACGGTTTTAGGTTTATTAATTTTTTGGCTTTATGTGCATGATTTTGTTGTCGAACGCTCAAAGTTTGCATAAATTTTGTTTACTTTATCCTATGTTAAAACTGCACGTTTGCACGTGTTAACTTTTTTTGTGCATTAATCCGGTAGAATCAAATTTATTTACAATATCGTGAATTTTTTCTGCAAGGAGACAATTGAACAGGTAACTGCAAACGAAATACTGCAGGAACATGACGGACTGGGTGGAATTTGTGGTAACATTTACACATGAAAACGCGCTGGCTCTAGAACTTACTATCCCATGTTGACGAAGCTCAGCTACCACACTGCTTCAAAGCGAAGTTCAAGGACAGGAGAGGAGACTTAAGAGGAAGGAGTAGAAAGCGCCGTTCGCAGCCGACGCGATTCAAAACACTGTGCGCACGGAATAGTTTTTTCGTGAAAGCTCTGTTTTAGAACAAGGATATGAAAATCGAGCGAGATAGCTCAAGTCATACGTGGGACTTGCAATTCAGTAGGCATAGTTCAAATCCCTTCGGGCAATTCTTGAGTCCTTTTGTGGTTTTTCTGCTCGCTTAGGCAAATTCTAGAATGGGTATTGACTTTCAATGAATTTTCCGCTCCCCATAGCCTCTCTTTCATTCTATTTATTCTGTTGTAGGGTAAGATGGTACCGGCGCGGCTTGGCGTGCTCTTTGAAAAGACTGCTGCTCCGTTTGATGTGGAGCCGGCCCATCTGTGGTACTCGAACTTCTTAGCGGAGGGGCTCCTATGGAGTTGAGGCGTTCTATCTGGAATCAATGTTTGGGACCGCAGTCTACACTGCCCCTGAAATCTGGCCTCCAATGTTTCCTTTATCTAACCCTTCATCACAGAAGTGCCCCCATGGGAACGTATGCTTAAACGGCCAGTCCTTGAGCAAGGCTGAAGTACCGAAAATAACTTCTTGTACTTATCAATCCAATTCAAGAACATGAAACGTATAATTTTATTGCAGTGCTTCTGCCAATGTACAGCTGTTTTTATACAATGCAAGCTGGCACATAAGAAATTTCCAACTCATTTTATTAAACCAATGATCTTTTGGCAATCACAGCTGATGCTTGCAGCTGAATCTCGGAAGCCTTAGTTTTATCTTCTCTTCAGGACGCTATATCAAGTATTACAGGTCAGTTCTATGCCTCCAAATTTTATGTATGCACAGAAAAATGTATTAAATATCGATAAATTCCATTTTTTAATTTAAAAAATTACAATAATCTATTTTCACAAAAAATATTCAATTTTCAAATTAGAGGGTTTTAAACGCCCATTAAGAGGTATGAATGCCGTACATTTAAAAATACCTATTTTAAGACTTATTTTTGCATTCATATATTTCACACGATGACGTTATTATCCAATTTTCTTCAGATCTTCAAAATTTATTAAGAAACAATAAATAAACTAAACTGGCATACGATTTTAATTTTTTGATTACTCAAAGTACATAATAATTAGTTTAATCTATTATCAAAAAAATTAAACATTTAATATTTAAATTAAAGGAAATTTTCTGAGACAACCACGGAATACGAAAAATATATATGACAATTGTATTTTTAAAAATAAAATTATTATTTCAATATTTTCATTTATCAAAATTATATTACGTATAATTGTTAAATGTTAAATGTTAACAAAATTCTGAATTATTTGCTACTCCTTAACTTGGGAAAGCCATCGAATCATGAAGAAATTCAACGTATCCCCTCTACGTGATCGAGATAAAAATAAAGAGGTAATTACTAATATGACGTAGTAAGTGTGCGTAAATAAAATTTAAAATGTACAAATTAACCCAATAAAAATGCTTGTAATAATGAAGTCTTAGCCAGTTGCTTCCACGACAATGGTCACCTATGGTCGAACACTTATTTATAGCACTGCCAACTGATATTACCGGATTCGCTATCATTAGAATCAAGTGGTTCGCTATTTGCATTCAAGAAGCTCCTTAGGAGTGATTGAAAACGAACTCAGCAATATGTGATCACACTCTAGACTATGGATATGACACGTACCTTAAACCCTTATCGTGGAAAAAGTAAGAACAACTTTTATTAGGATAGGATTGAATAGGATAGACAGTATAGAATGGTCAACGGAGGTGAAATTGCGCAGGTTGGTCACTGATGAGTCCAAGGGGGGGGGGGGCATCTCCAGAAGGAATGCATAAGATGAAGGATACGTCGGGCGGCCAGGAATTCGAGGAGGCGATACACGAGCACAGGCGTTTCCTAACAAGCCCAGAAGCCTGCGGTCCTCACAAGTGCTCATCTCCGGTCCCGTCGGGCAGAGCACGAGAGGCCCCATGAAGACCCCACTAGACACCAGAACAGAAACTTTTCCACGAAACAAACCACAGCCATCTCGCCCGACGCTTGAGATTCTGTAACTGGACTAATGAAAGGAAAGGAAATTAGAGAACGGAAAATTCGTGGAATGTGTTCATCTCAATGTTCATCTAAGTGACCAGGGCAAACCACAAAAACACAAGATCAAATTGACCAGCCTAACAAGAGTTAACGCGGGATCTCCAAATGACAGTCCTAAGCATCATCGCCTGAGCCACCTGACTATTACAACTTGAATTATTATTATTATTATTATTATTATTATTATTATTATTATTGTTATTATTATTATTATTATTATTATTATTATTGTTGTTGTTGTTGTTGTTGTTGGTGGTGGTGGTGGTGGTGTCATCATCAGAAATAGTGGTAATATTATTAAAATATTCCATTTTACCACATAAAACCTACATTTTGCGGATTTCCTTTATGCTCGAAAAGAGAAAAGTGTTTCATTAATTGGTGTGTCACATCGTGTTGAATGTCCTTATATTACAAAGCTGTGTTTGCTGGAAGTAAATGGAGGCTGCATTGTTAATGCGCAGATTGGTGTTTTTGTATATTACTTTTTATTTATTTGCGCACCTGTTTTAAATGATTGGCCTAAGAAAGCAATATATACATAACCTAACTGAACGTCAAGTAACATAGCCAGGTTAGATTATTACAGTTACAAATAAATAATAAATAAATAAATAAACACAAGCTTTTTGCCTGAAATAAGGCATATTTAGGCATACATTCCATTTACTGTTACTTACCGAGTCCTAGGAATTTCTCACAGGATTTCTTCTAAAATCTGAAAGAAAGAAAAAAGATAAAATAGATAGAATAATTATAATTTTATTTCTACAAAGCTATTATCATATATACTCCGCTATTTCATACTTTTCAACAAAATTTCACATGCGGAACAAGCATATCTTAAACATCCTTCCAAGAGCACCTCAATATATTCATAAACCTGAATTTTCCTTTTTAGAAAACAAAGTTTACATATTTCAAGAACGTGAATTGCTAGTAGCAGGACTCGTTATAAAAAGTAAAATAAAGTACAAACGACTTTGGATAGAATCAAGTTGTCTGCGATGAAGTGAATCTGCTATAGTCTATACCCTGAACACAAAATCTGTAACATTTTATAGAGCATAACACATTTCTATAGCCATTGCCTACACACATACACACACAAGTAATGCTCTCTAAAAATATTATAAATAATACCTTAAGCTTAAAACCACAAATATGAACAGAGACACATGCATTAAAATTGCATATGGAATTCTACCTGCATTGCATTATATAATTATTTTCTGTATATATTGCTACTATTTGCACTTGAACTGCAATTTCAATAATTATATTTTCTTGAAAACTCCTGGTATAAATGTGCATCAGCTGTATGGAATGTAAGGGAAGCAAATGTCGGATACCTAGAGACCATAAGTGTACGGATTAGGCCTACCCCAGAGAGAAAAGGTGGAAAACCGAGCAAAAGGAATCTGCCGGTAACTCTTGATACACCAATTATGGAAATCCCTTGCTTCATATCCTTAGGGGCTGACCATTATGACTTTGGATTTTTTTTTTTTTTTGTGGTTTCCTCTGGTCGCTTAGGTGTATGTTTGAATCTATGTTTACTTTCCACAAATTTATCGATGTCCCATTTCATTCTGTTAGTTCCGTTACAGGAACGAAAGCGCTAGGGCGAGGTGAGCTGAGGATGTGACGGTGGCTTGCGCTTTGGAAAGGCTTCCGTAGCGTCAGTCTGGTATGAAAGGGCCCCCTGAGGGGCTCGAGCTCCTTGGAGAGGGGAAACAATGTTAGGAACCCGTCCACGACTGTGCTCCAACGCCGCGGCTACTATTTCACACTCTCCTACCTCTCTTCTTTCCTCCCTGATATACCCCACTGGGGACTCAGACACAAACAAACGGCATTTTAGCAAGGCCGAGGTACAAAAATGTTCTCCGATCCCAACAATGCAACCCAAACATGTGAGAAAACATTATCTTTGATGGGGTTGACGGCTGTATGGGAAAAAAGCACATGTCCGAGTCTCCCTCAAAGAAAACAGGGGTTGATTCCTGTGGCAAGATTGGAATCAGCAAGTTTTCTACGAGTTGTACAGTTAAGCCGCTATTATATTTCGCTATTGCTCTTTCCTTACCCTTAATATCTCACACTCATCACTATCATCATCATCTAGCACAACGATGTCCATTCCAAAACTTGAAATTGTTGTGGGAGTCCGAACTTTGTAGCTGACATAAATAAAGCAAATGTCCGGTATACAAACGAGTCTTTTATCACTATGGCATCACGAGGTATATGAGATGAAACTAAATGTTTCACTTTCGTATGACATCAACTCTATAGAAATATGTTATATGTTTAGTGCCTTTTTTGACTACAATGTGATTCTAGCAACTGTGAAATGATAAATTGTACGTAAAAACAATAATGATTATATTTTCAGAACAACACATACTGTTGAAATGCAAATCCATTGCTGCAAGCTGTAATTAATTTGCATATAATTTGTTATTGCGTACTTACTCTGTTTCAAATATAAAAAAACTGTATTGTTTAGTTTGTTTGTTCCAGAAATAATATCAACACAAAAGATTCGCTTAACACACACTACGTAATAATAGTGTAATTCCATAACATGAAGTATATTCTCATTTCTAAATAAAAAATTGCGTTCCTTGTAAACAACGTCTTTATTGGTGTCTATTTGTAATTAATTGAAATGGAAAAGTACATTGCATGAGATTCAAAAAATAGATACGCTATTTTATTCATTTCTATAGCCTCCCGAAAACTTTTATGATTTTTCAATTTCGAAGATTTTTGTTGACAAAAAGATACATACTGATGTGCTTAAAATAAATAATCAAATGACTTATAAATTTCATGCTTATTTCACTGCTGAATATCCCTTTTCTTTTGTTTATTCTTTGCTATTTTTTTGCTGTGATTAACACAGTATACAAATACCTAATAGTGCGTTAGTAAATTCAATATTTTCAAAATAATGGATATAGTCATAAAATGCATTTTCTTATTGATTTATGTAGAATAACATTTACTATAAAATCTACTTGTCAACATTACTAACTAATGAAGCACTAAGGTTAGGAATTGGGTTAGAAAGTATAAATAATTTAATTTCAAAGCTCAAGATATTACAAAATTAAACATTTAAGGCCATTGTAGGTTTATATTATATACATCTAGTCATTCATATTTAGTTTCAGATATAAATTGTGCACTAGTTTTACTTGAATAAGCACTGCAGCAACGACATTTGTGCTCATCATTTTGGCAGAATACAGTGCCAAGATGAAATGTTTCAAAGTCCGAAATCTGATGCCTTCAAGAAATCCAGGTCAAACTTTCCATGGGTCAGATTCAAGAGTAGAAGAGCATGTGAAAGGTACTATATAAATGGTTCTCATTTCATCTTCTACCATTCCTTTTGCTGACTGAACTCCTCTAGTTCCTCCTAAACCCAAGATCGCGGGTTCGAACCAGGCCAGGACCGATGGATTTTTTTCGGGGCTAAGTATGGCTTCCTTCGGAAGGGAAGTAAAGCCGTGGGTCCCATGTCGTACATTTACGGCACGAAAAAGAACCTCAAGCCTGAAAGAGAGGCCTCTGAGCAAAATTTGTCGACCGTTTCACGCCCTGAGTTGATTGGGACGCTGATGACCTGAGCCGTTAAAGAGCGTCCGTAAATAAATCATTCAAAAAAAAAAAAAAATCCTCTAGTTCCTTCAAACTATGATTCTAGTTTTTAGTCTTTCAAATACAAAGCATTCCATAAGATGCATAAAATGCGCTGGGGTGTCCTTTGAAAACATGCAGTAATATGACCATTTTCCTAATGTTCATTGTTGCATATCTCAGAAAATTTATATTGATCGTGATACATTTTAAATAGCTTATCGTATCCACTTAAATCACATTTAATAATTAACGGTGCATTTTTATTCAAGGAGATACAGCCTACCACAACGAAAAATTCATTTTGAAACTTATTTTCAATTTTCCCCTTTTATCTTAAATTTTCCCAATGCATTTTTAATATTATGTATGATGCTAACCTGAATTACGTGATAGATAAAAACCACACGTCTCTTAACGTATGAACCATACGACTGCTACGTAACTACCTTATTTACATTTATTAATATCTTTTAATATTTATGCCTCTTTAACCTAAGACAATATAAGGTGTATAACCAATATGAAGGAATATTATTCTACATTATGTTAACTAAAGAACAGCATATGAAAATAAAATGTAGTTGCGAATGGAAAATTTCAAGTAGTATGGTAAGATTTTAGTGATTCCTTATTAAAATTGTATACTACATTGCATATTACTGTTCATTATTAATTAATATATTTATGCAAATGGTTGTATCATGCCACTTTCTGCAATTCATTACCATTTGCATAATTGTAGAGTTCACCTTATCTTGCGAATAGCCTTACCACTTCTCTGCAAGAGTATCTTTCACATTATTACATATCGTTGATAAAATCCCGTTCTTCAATACTATGCTCAGAAAAATTAGTACAAAATTATCACAGTAAAAGCAGCAAGTAACTTACGAACGCAGAACCAATCCCTGACAAAACTTCCCTTATGCTATTACAAACTGGCACTTGACATACTTTATACGGCCTTGATGACTGGCTTCTCCCAGTTACTCTGCCGGCCCGCAACTCAAATACTTTCACTGTACCTATTCGATATACATTTTATCTGAAAAAAAAAAAAAAAAAAAAAAAGTAATTTTAGATATTGGGAAAGTTTAAAGCCAATGAAAACAAAAATTTAAGTTTTATCCCCTAACGCTCCCACCCCTGTTTTTTCGTCTTTTTGGGTATTTACTTAGTAACTTGTACTCTTGCTGTTACTGTTTGAATTTGAAGAGGGTAATAGGTAAAATCTAATAAAGTTTAATATAATTGTTGTATTTTGTTGATGAAATGCTTCCACAGTGTGTATAAGCTACAAGAAAAAAACAGAATATAGGCGGATAAATCAGGAGTTTCGAAATAGGATGCATTACTATAATATTATTAATTTTACTTTCTCCCCACCAAAAATATGTTTTCATCCAACAACAAACTACTTTATATTTCATTATGTCCAAACTCAAAATACAACAGCCCAGGTTGCCCGAAATAAAATGCATTTCCATAATATTATTAATTGTAATTTCTCCCCACCAATGTTTACATTCAACAACAAATTGCTTTATATTTTAATATGTCCCAATTCGCAATACAACGGTCCAAATTGCCCGAAATAGGATACATTGCTTTAATATTATTAATTTTAATTTCACCCAGAATATTTTAATCCTACAATGGACTATTTTATATTTTATTCTGTTCAATTTCAAAATACAACAGCCCAGGTTGCCAGACAACTTTAGAAAACTAAAGTTGTGATGAAATTCAAGTATTAACATTTAGAATGTCAGTTGAAATTTAAAAGTGTAAGGTTAGCGAGTGAATTCTAAATTTTAATGAACAGTTAGTTTTAAATTCAGGTAATTATTTGATTGTTGTCGTATGACCCTTTAGTTTTTTGATACGAGTTCTTATACTTGAGTTTCGCTATTACTTCTGTTTGCTCTTCTGATTTGTTGTTATACAGCAATCATCGAAGATATGGTAGATCATGCATTTTCTAGCATTGTCACTAAAAACTTCAACTCTGCTTTCGAGAATGTTGAGCAGGCAAGGAATTTCACAAACTGACTATTATTTTCTTCATATAATTGCTTTCGGATTCCGCATCAATGCTGGGAATTTTGGAATAGGACATAATATTTCGTTCTCTTGAATTCTAGGCGCTTCAATGTTTTGCCTATTTGCGAAACCGGATAAATGAACATAGGACCAAGTGCTAATAAGATGGAACTATTTGTATGATTGGAGCTTAATATCTTTAGATTTTTTTTTAAACTTTAGTATTACAATGCAGTGCAAGTTTTAAAAAAGTATTTAAATTATTTTGTAGTTTTAAAACCTCTCCTTAAAAGAATTCACGTCACAATTCATAATGTCAGTCTTACAGTACCGCCACGGGTGTCCGAGGTCATTAAGGCGCGGACTCGTGAGCGGAAGGTCTGGGATTCGAATCCCGCCAACATCGTCCTCCCAGGTTATCCTCAGTCATCATAAATGGCAAATGCCGGGGAGGTAACCTAAACTTAGGTGGAACGTTTCCTACCTTAAAAAAATCCTTTCCAAATATATCATTTCATCTCATGTATCATCATCAGTGCTCATCGTCTGTGGTGCCTCAGCATTAAAAAAAGCGTTAAACACCATTCAAACAAAAAAAAGGCTTACAGTATTTCTGGAATCAAATTTTACACGATACAGTTCCCTAAAATTGCATATTTTATTTAAACAGTAATGCATATAAAATAATTTATGTAAATAAAGTCAATGCATATTCTATTACCAAAATTCTCTGTAGTTCATAATACAATTGTTATGCAAGAGATGTGGATAGCAGATTAATCTGAAGGTCGCAAAGTCAATTGCTTTCTTTGGAGATTATTTTTACGCAAAATAATAGAAAAAAGACGCCATTTTCCTAATTTTGCTTCAGTGAGAGACTAACGTTATGAAAAACTTGTAGTAAGTATGCCCTTTCATTTTAAATTTTGAACAGAGATATTACATATATGTATATATACTTGTCGTTTAAATAATCCTAGACATATAATGCAATATTTATTCTTAGGATATATGATGGCCAGGTATGGGTATAAAAATGACAAGAACCCAATTATTCGAAAACCTGGTTGTGTTGCGCATGTGGAAATGGTGAAAGTAAGGATATGAGAACTTGTAAAGTATGTTTATGAAGAATGTGTGCAGTTTACCCAAACCGCTAATAAAAGTTATGTATCATTTATATTGATACTGTTTAAAACTGCTAAGGATTTGTAAAATTTCGTTCGATTGATGTAAACCACACCTTTGCTGTTTTAAAATAAAATCACTTTTAAATTATAACTATAATAGTAGTATGGCCACGCTAGTTGCGTCTGAGCATATTACGTGCACATTTATAAGTTTTCAATCTAGAGAAATTTACATTTATTCGATAGCAATCTAGCAATATTTCATTCCTTCAACACTTTCTAGGGAGAGCATACTTCATGACCACAACGTTATTTTAATCATTATTTCTATATACAAACAAATGTTATAGATTAAACTTAGGGTGATTATGTCACGCTCATTGACCTTAGTGTCATTAAACGTGATAGTGGAACTAAATTATTACAAAATCATTTTGCAGCATCAGAGACGATAACGAAAGATACAAATACCGCGATTCTCTTATTCCTTCAAACAGCGTATGAACGCAGTTATCTCGTTATCGGCGTAAAGCATAGCACTAATTTCTGTTACAACCTCAGTAATTGTTCCTGGAGAGTTGTCACTTCATTTAAGGTTAATCAAGTTGGAATCTTCCGTTTTCTCTACCTCGCGGTTTAGATCTTTGGATATATTTTCATCCTAGTTCTCCCTGTTGATATACACTTATCTTTCAGAAAATTAAATGCACATATTATATGGGCTGCATTCTGTTAGGTCTAATTTTGTCGAGGGTATAAAAGTTAAATCAGTAAACATTTCACGTAGCAGCCATAGTCAGTTTTGTGGCTTTACTTAGCTCTACTTCGGTAGCTTCGCTGAAATGTACACTAACAAATTTAAAACAAATTAAAATAATCTTGCAGAAAAATTAGATTGAGTACACTTTATGAGTTTATTTTGTGAAGGAAACAGGAAAATCACTCAACAAGTACAATTCTGCAAAACAAAAATTTTCAGCAAAACAAAGTTTACGTTACATATCAACTAAGCTATATGGTCAAAAGAATGGCAAAAAATCGCCCAGCTAAACTGGAAATTTGTGGTTAGAATTCCACGCCCAATTTTTTCACAAGGCTTTCATTTGTTTCATCCGCACACTCTCAATAACATAATGCACACAAATTACGAGTTAAGTTATGTTCCATTACATTTCTATCCACGCTGTCCAAAACAAGCATCGTGCGTCTACTTGCGTGCTTGTTAAGAACCAACAGCAGATTAACTATGAAATGTAACAGGTTATGATTTCCAAGGTTAAAATGTCTCCCAAAACTCAATAAACTCGACTTTGAGCGAAGATGAGTAAAGAAGTTGCTGGATCGACCGCAGAAAGAATCGCGACCAATTTCAGGGAAATCATAGGCAACCTGCTCAGGTGGAAGCATATTTTTCCTTCCCACGATGAAGTGAACTCTATTAGATTGAAACATTTCTAGTCCTTTGGAACTGAATATAGTGTATTTTCAATGAAAAAGTGTGCTTCGTTTGTGCGATGTTAATTTTCGTTTTGCTGTTTTAAAAAATGTGAAACAGAATTATATAATTTAATGTTATCCTGTTCTGTAGGGTTTTCTGATAATCATCCTTTTGTGTAAATGTTATATTTATACTGGGTGCTAAAATTAATTAGAACTTTGCGACGAGTCTGTTTGAATGGATGACGTAATTGGTAGTCAATGCATCTTGTCTTGAAGGGTATCGGCTTTGAGTGTACCATACTCTGCAACCTATCAAATGTGGTTCATGAAAAAACACCACCCAATTTTGCACACAAACTGACATAACTACGAAGTGACAATAGCATTCTCCTCTCTCTCCATTTTCCTCTCCTAGGCGTGCTCTAGTCCTTTCATAACGAATTCTAAGAAGTAAATCAACAAATTTACTGATGGAAACTCCCTCCTCTCTAGTGACATCATTCACTGCAAAAGACTCGTGGTAAAATCAGGATATATTTGATCACCAAATAAATTTAAAAAACGAATATATGGAGCTAGAATCACTGACTTTTATTAATGGGTAACGATCATACTGTTTGAGGAGTACTTTATACCGCCCTCCCTATAATTGGTAAGAAATCGATTATGGCTACTAGGCGAATTCTTTGGTTGATTTAATGTTAATGTTCCACAGAAATAAGTCTGAGTGGATGTGACCTGTAAGTCATGTAAAATTCTATTCTTTAAAACAATGCGTAGTAAACATGATGGTTTTACTTCCAATGTCCATATGCTTTTGCTTGTCATTTATTAATGATACACTTTTAACACCTAGGAAGGCTTAAAGCGCCCAAAAGAAAGTGAACAATTCTTTTTTCCTGGATCCAAAACGACTTATTTCTACTACATTTGAAGAATCACATATGAAGGTATATGTAACTACTGCTGTTGCAATGGAACAAAATACAGCATAGTTTAAAAAGGATGAAGTATATGCATGCAGTATTTTATGTTGTAATAAAATCAGATTTAGCCTCAGTTCTTTATAATAAAGAAGAGGAATTATATTTAACGCAAGTACAGCCTTGGTTGCTCTGATTGGCTTAGATGCACCCTTGGTTGGTAAACATGAAACAGTCTAGTTTTAGCTTCTGAGATTCAATTAAATTTATAAACTTTATTTTAGAGAGGGGTGTTAATGAAAGTTAAACTCTTAATGCAAACAGAACTCCTATAGATGAATTGAATACAATTTGCAATTTCTCCACTTGTAATTCAAATCAATATAACTACAGAGAACTTGCATATAGTAGATGCAAATTTTGAATGGTGTGTAACGCCCGTTTTTACTACTGAGGCCCTACAGGCGGTGAACGCTGGTGATACATGAAATGAAATGATATATGGGAAGGGATTTTTTTATAAGGAAGGAAACGTTCCAAGCCTAAGTTTAGGGTACCTCCCCGGCATTTGCCAGTTATGAAGACTGAGGAAAACTTGGAAACAACCTCAGTCAGGGAAGATGGTCCTGATTGCATTCGAACCTCAGACCTCCCACTCACGAGTCCGCGCCTTAACGACCTCGGCCACCCGTGGCGGTAGATGCAAATTGAACTAATTTGTTATATGTAACTGAAGACACGAAAAAACATATCCTTTCGATATGGCTGGTACATGAACTGTAATGACAAATTGAGAAATTACTTTTTTTAAGGAAGGATTCGTTCCAGGCCTAAGTACCTTCCCGGCATTTTCATTTATGAGGAGTGAGGAAAACCTGGAAAAAACCTCAGTCGTTGAGGCTCATGAGTCCGCGCCTTAAAGACCTCGGCCAACCGTGACGGTATGCTGAATAATGATAGCATTCTAATGATCAGGGATATTTCTGGTGATTGCCGTTTGATGTTAAATTCTTACACGAACTTCGCGTTCATTACATGATCTTTGCGTTCATATATTTTTAAGGAGAATACTGGTTGATATTTCGTGCACCGAATTTATAATATATTTCTATATTTCATAATGTGCTAGTAAAATTCGACACATCTTAGATGTAAATACTTCATATAGTATGGAATGCAAACTATAATCCATTAACCCAAAGAAATGTGCTCTCCTGGTAGTCTCTCGATGCCAAAGTGGTAAGATCTGAAAATGTATTTAATATAAAGCAACATATTGTCATTGCAAAATATGTATACTAATGAATTCCTGCACGTTAGTTGGAAACCTTACTTAAATCATCTTTATTGTGATCTTTTAACCCTCATAATGATTGATAATATTTTCTAAAACTATCCTCCTTAGCTGAACCAAATTATACAATATTCCTGAGAGTGAGGGTTATTATTTCAAATGATATAAAAATTGACCGTAAAAATTGCATTAAACAAAATAATTATTCTACTTAGAAAACACTAAGATAGCAACTTACCGATGTTATTTACAACATTTGAAAATTAATTCTGTTTCATTATGAAAAAAAAAAAAAGATTTTATGCTTTAGAAAGAAAGGTAAGGTGGAATAACAAAAATCATATAGCGTGGTTTTATATTAGCAAAATAATGTATGTAGAAATTACTAGGTTGATACATGACAAGAGCGATGCTCTTAATACCCAGAGTTCCATTATTTCAAAATGTCACATATTTCTCTTGTAAAATTATGCAAAACTAAAGCAGCAAACGCTTCACTAAGTTATTAAAATTGCGTAGTATTGACAATGTACGCTCATTTCTGCTTCCTCTCTCTTCCCATTTCGGCATTTAAAATGTTCAGCTCCCTGTTTTGTTTTATTCTAATATTGTTTTATTTATTGCCGTTTTGACTTCATTGATCTCTTACCGCGACAACTGCAGATTGTGAACGTGAAGGTTGTCTGTAGCCTGTAGGATCGATGAATTGAATTAATAATGGCGTAAATGAACTCGGAGTTCTTTCCACTTTAAAAATATCTGATATTTGCCTTCTGAGGATAAAGAATAATACGGAAATACCTTTACTCAGATAGCTTTACATGATCTTTAATCACAAACACTACCACTGGACCACGGAGACAGTCAATGTTTCATTATTTTGGGAATGTACAAATATAATCAGTAAACTGTAGGTCATAAAATGGTATCTGTAGGTATGAACCGAAAAAGTTATTCGTTTTCTTTTTGTGCAAAGCTACGAAAAGAAGGTACTTAAAGCATTCAAATTTCGAATTACAATTTTTTAAATTTGTGAAAACGGAACTGCCACTGATAAACAATGGTGTAAAAAAGTAAGTTCATAATTACTTGTGACAATAAATCTAACGGGGTAAAAATAAGAAATTTTAAGTCAATTTTATCATTTCATTTGTTCCTACACATATTAGTGAGATATTATAAAACGGAATTACATTTTCGTTATAATTGCATTTGGTTTATTGCCGGACGCTGTTTAACATCTCTGATCATCAGCGCCCCATTCAATTCAAGGCGTGAAATGACCTATAAATGTTGCTCAGAAGCCTCTTTTTTCAGGCTTGAGGTTCTTTTACATGCCGTAAATCTACGACATGGGACCACGGCTTTACTTCCCTTCCGAAGGAAGCAATACTTATGATTTTTATGCTCGAAAAATCCATCGATCCTGGCCGGGATTAAATCAGCGATCTTGGGTTTAAGATAGTTACCACTACACCGCCAGGAACATATTACATTTTCATGTTATTATAGATATATTTAGTTTATTTGAAAGTGATTAACGCCCGTTTTTACTATTGAGGTAAATAGGAAAGGATATTTTAAGGAAGGAAACGTTCCAGGTTTAAGTTTTAGGTATCTTCCCGTCATTTGTCAATTTATGAGGACTGACGAAAACCTAGAAAAAAAACATTAATGTAGAACGGTCCTGTTGGGAATCAAACCCCAGGCTTCCCGTTCACGAATCCGCGCCTAAACGACCTCGGCTACCCATGGCGATATATATTAATGTAATAAAATGGTCTGTGCGCAAGTTGTCTTACATAGTTTCTGAGTCTAGCTACAATAGGCTCATCAGCAACGCTGGTTGGTGGGATAACTCAGAATTGGTAATGAAAGAGGAGGTAGTTGTGCCCGATTGGTTAACACTCAAATCATTCTTTTACTAACCCTTCAATAGCGCTTATTTGTTGCTACACGCGTAATCGGAAAAACACATTCCAGCAAATTCCCTGTAGTCCGAGAGAAGATGCCTTATATTTTTCTTAACTTTATAATCGATTAAGTTTAAAATTACAGTATAGTTGTACAACATTATTATATATATTGATATGACATCAGTGCCCCGTTTTGTCATTAAGGATAATTAAATATAGTAATACGTCTTTTTATCAACATACGGCGGATGGTGCAGGCAACGGGAAACAGCGAAATCTATACAGCTTCTAGTGAGCAGGGTTGAGAAGCGAACTAGTTTTGTTCAAATCAAGGCAAAACAACGACAACTTGGCAGCAGTCGCATCTGCACAGACACTTGGAGCAGCTCATGTCAATGTAAACGAAACTATGTCTATCCGAAAATAAATTATATTAGTGTGAAAAGAATAACAAACAGAGTTTTAGCATATTATTCTTTTGCTGGAGCAATACTATGCAACAACACTAGTGGTTCAGCATCCGGAAAAGTCTCTCGTAAGTTCCAAACGAATTGAACCTTATGTCCGTATTTTTAAAATAAGTCAGAATTTCTCTACAGTACTCCAATTTTTTGTAATGGACATAAAGTATTATGTATAAAGATTGCCGCATTCTTATCTTCATATTATTATATTTTGAAATATTAGCGCACATTAATGTTATTTAAATTTATAATAGTAAATTTATATTTATGACAATAATTTTTGCAGACATCAATGAACTTTTAATAGTCGATGAATTTACAACTCTTGTCGTTCTCCTATTGAATGAATGAATGAATGAATGAATGAATGGTATTCAACGCCCGTTTTTGCTACAGAGGCACACAGGAGATGGACACGTGAGATGGATACATGATGGATACATGAGATGAAATGATATATTGGGAAAGGATATTTTTAAGGAAGGAAACGTTGCAGGCTTAAGTTTAGAGTACCTCCCCGGCATTTACCATTTATGAAGACTGAGGAAAACCTGGAAAAAAACTCATCCAGGGAGGACGGTCCTGGCGGGATTCGAAGCCCAGACCTCCCGCTCACGAGTCCACGCCTTAACGACGTCGGCCACTAGTGGCGACATTTCTATTGAGAGCCAGTTCTCTTAAGATTTGTAAAGTATATGTCTTTTGTGCTTCTTCTAAAGTTACAAAATATTATGTTGCATATAGTGGATGATAATGTGTATACTTACTAAAAGTGTCTTCTAAGTGCATTAAAAATTAAAAAAAATAATCTATATCTGAGGTAAAACTACTTTGGAATCTCAAAGAAGGAACATAGCTATTAAAAGGCATATTAAGGGCCAGGGGTAAGAAAAAAAAACAAGGTAAATTAATTATCAATGGTAATCGAGCTATTCAAACCATGGTTTTAAATGAAGGCTTCTATGAAAGGTATTAAATGTAAAAAAAAAAAAAAAAAAAAATGGTTGATAAAATTATTTGCGCTTAAATTTTGGTATAGTTCTGAGGAAAATCAGGGTAATCGAGCGAAACAGTGAAACAACCAGGTTCATTATTTTACCACTGATTGCATTCTGATCGCTGTTAATAAGAACCGTGACGTTGATTCTCTTGCCGCACGTTAAGGAGCACTTTTGCTCAGTTTTCAAACTGGACTAATCATCTTCCAGCGTTTCTCGCTCTTCAGATGCAGGCAGACGGAATCTTAGGATTTTTCCTTTGCCCCCGACAATTGGGAATATTATAATGCCACATTTACCGCCCTTAAATCAAAGTATGTCCTTTCCTGTTCTCGTCATTGCGCTCCAGGTCCTGAGGGCACACATATTATTAGAAATAGAAATAGTTCCAATTATTCAGGAAATTCCCCAATATATATATATTAAACAAATATGCTTAATTATACTTTTATTTTATTTATTAGTTTATTTGTAAATGTAAATTGATTGAAAAGTTTTATCCCAATATAATTTAGATCCTCAACTTATTATTATTATTATTATTATTATTATTCTAATTATTACTTTTTTCCTTGCTATGCTGCAGTAACTTTCGAAGGAATCCAATAACTTTTTATTGCAGCTTTCGTATCAAAATTGGGAAAGGATCTGTAACTTCCTTCCATCTACCCCGGATTACGCTGGAATAGCGTTTGCAAGATAATGGAACGTATGATGAACGGATGACTGAGGTGGTGACTCGAATCACAGCACTTATTGACCGATGTCCAATGCGGTTTTCGCAGGCACCATTCTTCTTCCGATCATTTAAGTGCCAAATCATTGTTTTCTATGACCTTGAGAAAGTCCATGACACCTGTTGGACAACTGATATCATTTGCACGATTCACGAGTGTCATATTCACGGCCGGCTTTTTATTTTGTTCAGGAGTTCACAAAAGACGGGATTTATAATGTGCACATGTTTTCCGTATTATTCAAGTGAAGGGATACCTAAGGGCTCGGTAATCATTGCCACACTGTCTTGCTAATAATTATATTAGGGAGTGTCTATCACTAAAGACTCCAACATCAACTACTTTGCGATATTTCCATTTTCTCAGCGTACTGTTTGTTGAAATGACGACTCTCATGCAGTCTCTACGTTTGGAGTGTCAACTATGGCTATTTTCTTCTAAGAAGACCGTCTGCATAAATTTTTGGCGTTGCAAGGAGTATTTTGTGTCTTCTCTTGGCTCGGGTCCTTGATCCTTTGCTGACGAAGTGAAGTTCTTTGGTTTGGTGTTTAACAAGAAGTTGTGCTGGTTATCACATTAAACACAACTGAAAGGAAGGTGTAAACGTTCTCTTTTTCTTTTAAGTTTAAGTGGCACATCCTGCGGAGCTGACCGGACAGTGCTGGTGCGCCTCTACCATGCTATAATCCATTCAAAAGTCGATTATGGATACTTGATGTTGAAACGAGATATGTGGGTGGAGTGATGGTTATTATTGGTTCCAAGTCTTGAGCGCCAAATTGAAGTAGGTTTGTTGGTTGGAGAGGGAAATTGGGATGTTAGGTAACTGCTTTAATTAATTTAAGCCCACCGATCGCAGATTTCGCCACGGCTGCTGCAGACAATCAACTCTGTTCCCATATCTCTAGAACTTTCCGCTGATTTTTGGCAGCTGTAAGCTAAACAAGGCTGAATGAATGGGAATTTGATATGGAATTCGCATATAAATAAAGCCTCCTGATTTAGATGCCGAGGTTGTTTATCCTCCCAACATGAAAAATCAGATGAACTCACATCTCTTGTCGGACCACAGAAAATGTAAACTTAGCAAACACGTAAATTTGGTCGCGTTCACCTTAATGGTGCCTAATATGAAGAAAGTACTTCTTCAATTGTTTTTAATGTAGCCCAATGGTATGTATATGTAGCTCGCGCGTTGATTGATTGTCGAGTCTCGTTAATGCCGGATCTTGTACCTCAGACTTAGATCGTTCTTCCTCTCACTGCCCGGGCGACGCAGCAGCGCTATCTTGGCCAGGACAATTTTGAGACTGCCCTTTTTTGAGTCAAAATCTATTTCTTATATACTGCATAAAAACTGACGCTCTACCCATTAAAGCGACACGAAATATTCCAGCAGGTTTTGTTTTCACCATGCTCATAGGTCAATGCTGACATCATCAAAGTCCATTTCTATTTGCTGGACAAGTTCTGGCAGAACACACGTTATGCTATTCATTAATCAGCTCACTTCAAACCAATTTACACGTTATACCAATGACCTGCGCATACACACTTGTGCCGCGTACCCTAACTGGCGCCATTTGCTCGTCGCATTCCTTAAGGGATTAACTTGCTTGTTTGACTTCCAGCCCTAGTCTTGGCTGTTCAGAGCGTTACATCATGTTCAGTCTTAAACACTATACAATTTTAATCCTACATACAAGTTCAGTCTTAAACACTATACAATTTTAATTCTACATACATGAATGTTGTCATAGAAGTTTCCTGTATACAGATAGCACCACATACCTATAAGAAATCACAGACTCGTTGATTTAAAATCACAAATATTAATTATCAAAATTACTCTGTAATTGATGAGGAGCCAGGGACAGCTTCAGTGTATGGTTTAGCGCGCCTTTTAGTACTCCGTCACCTTAACCCAATTCATCATCGGGGCCTCTGTCTTGACTTGAGGCATTTCCTATGATCTCCGCGTTCAGCCTGTCCCCTGCCATTTCAGAAGTACATTTTACTTCGCGGGTGCGATTGCTAATTGGCTGCTCAGCCTCGGTACCACACGTATGAGCAGAGCCTCAACACTTTACGTGACAACATACGATGCCGTATATAGGTTTCACAAGCTTTAGGCTGTTAGCCTAGACCCCCCCCCCCTTTATCTTGGACTGATGTTTTATCCATAGTCCACGATCGAGATCTCTGTTATTCTTCAGCATTTT
Source organism: Metallyticus violacea (assembly GCA_030762175.1). Classification (NCBI taxonomy): domain Eukaryota; kingdom Metazoa; phylum Arthropoda; class Insecta; order Mantodea; family Metallyticidae; genus Metallyticus; species Metallyticus violacea. The sequence continues at coordinate 132,044,166 of CM060846.1, forward strand.
AGAGCGATACTCTTCATTTTAGGGATGTAATATTATCTATACAGAGGGCTCCAAAGAGGATACAGGGATGGAATGTGTCTGAGTTTTTTATGAATTCACTTTTACTTTTAGATCTTAACACTGCGCTGCGACATCTATTTTTAAGGCGGAACTTAGCGCGCTTAGCGCTTATATACATTACCGAGTCCCTGAGTGGCCTTTTGTGTATTCTTGAGCTGTATAACTTCCATCCACTTATGAAGCAGATGTAGCTGATGCGGGCATCAGCTTACACTGCAGTGGGTTCCCGGAATGTGAACATATAGGGCAACTAGGCCGCAGATGTTGCAGCGAGGTCATGTTTCACAGCTCGTGCCACAATCCTGCAACGTATTTACTCAGCGGATTTTAGTGCGTGTTTACGTGAAGCTGTTCTCTGGCGCTGCCGCGAGGAATTTTATTCGCTCCGAGGGGACAGAGTTTGGGAGAGGAAAGCTACCCCGTTTTCTTGGCCTATCTCTTCTCGCGTTTTTCGTCCAGAAGTAGTAGTTTCAGCGCAGTTGCTGATAGGGCATTACAATTTTAGTCACCGTTACGTTTGAAGGATGAATCTATTCCAGCTTGCTCACATTGTGGTCACTCCTATTCAGTGCACAAAATTATAATGTAACGTCTCCATTTGGTGCCTCTAAGAGCTTCCCTGCTCTTACATTCATCTATTTGATGATGTTCTCGCGGATAAGGTCATTGCTGTTTAGCACGTGCTCCATTTTATTCATTTATGCAGCATGTGGGGCATGTGTAACTTGTGTGGTTTTTTGATTTCAATGGTTTTAGGCAATTGTGATTTTGGGTTTTGCTGGTGAGAGTTATTGTGTTATTTTTGCGTTTTTTCCTTCACTGTTTCGCATATAGTTTTGTAAATTCCAGTGTTAGCGGTTATATCTTTGCTATTTGAACAGTAGCTCGGCGTGTTTCTTTATTCTTGGTCATTTATTTTAATGTGTTCGGCTAATAATGGCCTTTGAAGATTTGCGCCCTTAAACCGTATTCATCATGCAATTGCTCTAACAGCATAACTGTTGTTCTGGCCAGTCTGGTCATTTCTTATGTAAGTCATTGTTGCGATTGATGCTAGATTATTCTGCGTTTTAACGTTCATAATAATATTGTGTTGTGTACCGCTTAATGGTAGCTGTATTTCAAGTGCTGTGCGATGTCAGCGTTCTTAGAAGAGGACTTAAAGAACAACAAAGAGCTGAAGAAAAGTTAAGATCGCATTTCTGTTATAGGTAAGAATTTTCAAATTGTCGCAAAATGGTCTCTTTTTGCAACTACGACTCACTAAACTGCTTTGTTACAGCTGAAAGAGAAACATGTGTAAATATGAGCACCTTCAATGACGTAAGCCACCACGGGTGGCCGGGGCGCAGACGCCTGAGCGGGGGGTCGAATCCCGCTCGGACCGTCCTCCCTGACTGAGGTTTTTTCCCAGGTTTTCTCAGTCCTCATAAATCGCAAATGCCGTAGAGGTACCCTAAACTTAGGCCTGGAACGATTCCTTTCATAAAAATAAATACTCTTCGAATATATCATTTCATCTCGTGTATCATCAGTGTCCATCACATGTGGAGCCTCTGTCCCAAAAACGGGTGTTAAACACTATTCATTCATTCAATAACGTTGAATCGCACAATGAGTTAAACTTCTACTTGGCAGGTTTGATTTTGACCCTTTCTGTAAAACATACAAGACCTCGAAAGAATGAAGAGGTAGCTAAACCTAGTGATGCATCTCTTGACATATAGTTAGGGGTAGATAAAGGGCCAAGAGTAGAAGACACATGCCAGTAAGTGCCAAGGCATTTTGCGCTAGTCATGGTATTACATGATAGTAAAGAGCTTAAACAAAGTTAAAGTAACTAGCTATGCACCAAGTGATAATTCAAGTGCGCAAACATGACACTTTAACACATCTTTTATACGTAGAAACATAAAAAGCTACATAGGTCGCGAAAGCCTCTTATAACCTTAAAGACTCAAAGAAGACACATTTGCCCCAAGAGCTTAATGTGAATAAAATGTGTAACGTGTTATGAATTTGTAGCAAAATCTCCGAGAAAGATTAGGAGATTAAAAAACTATGCTGCAATATTTCCGGAAATCAATAATCTCGAAAAAGAACAAAGATAAAATGTTAGTTTGAAGCTGTATAAGCTCCGGTTTAATTTTTGTTTGTTTCAGATAACTTACCTGTTTATTTTTTCGAGAAAACCGGTATTTCCAATCGTCATTCCACTTCAGACCCATCTTTATTCTATTTACTATAAGCTTTAATTATTCAATGTAAGTGAAGAAAATGTAAAACGCTTTAAACAGGAAACACTACAGTGGAAATTCGACGAAAAAGGAATTTTAGCTGGGTGTTACTGTGCTCTCAAGAGGAATGTTTCTGAACTTAAAAGTAGAATATTTTAATATCATCAGTTTCACTAAAGAAACATATTTTAGTTACAGAAAAGAGCCTGTTGGAAGATAAAGTGTGTGAAAGAGAAAAAAAAAAAAACGTTGAAAATTCTTCATATCAGCATATACTAATAGATAAGAATTCCCCCTTAGTTTTTATTTAACAAAGGAAGTTAAATTTGGTTTTTCAGTGTTATTAGACTAAACGCTTTTAAGTTCCTTTTCGTTTAAATTCATTGCATTGTACCTTAAAATGATAATGTATTATATATCGATTTTAAAATCATTTGTTTTACAGTTTTAGTTATTTTGAACAAATAAACCAAAAATTAATTAACTTTATGATTTGTAATATCAACGTAAAAAGGCATATTTCAGTTTCAAATTATTTCTAACTTCTTGCAGTATGTATTTTCTAAATTAGTGGTTTAAGCTCTTTTTAATTGCTATTAATGCAAAGGTAAGTTACTAGATCTGAGTTCAGCTGACCTCTTGCTGGTTATTAATATACCTGCTTTACTAAGTTTTCGCTCACGAGCACAACTAGTAGCAGGAACACACTGTATTTTTTAGCAATCTCTCCTAATAACGGAAATGGGCATTTCATGTTTCCGCCACTTAAGTAAACCATTATCTTTTATGGGAGAAAATCAACAAACCTATCAATTTAATTTTGTATTTTGTTTTTATCTTCACTGTTCTTTCCTTCCAACAGTTTCCTCTTTTATATGGTGATGACTTTGAACCACAGGCCGTGGAAGAACCCATTAACCGCTCTTTGCATTACATGTTCTGGACTTTTTGTGTGATTTTAATCCTATTCGGTTCCTGTAGTAATTTCAGATGTAAAAATGTTGGTATTTTATTCATGGTTCCTTACACTATTTTCTCAATCAAGAATTGTGCAGCTCTTTCGTTGTTTCCCTTCTGCTTTAGTTCATCTATGTATTCTTCAGTAGCGGTACAGTGGTTTTTAAGATTGTCGATTGTAGCACCCGTTGGATGGTCAGTATTTTTGATCTGTAAAGTGTCAGTTGCCGGTTTGAAGGGTGCCAGAAATTTATCGTCAGCTCATTATCGTAGCCGTCTCTCACTTCAGTTACTTTTTTCTCAATTAATAAATCAGTAATTTGGCCATATTGTATAGTAAGTCTATGATATTATATATGCCAATGCTTGATAATTGCTGGAAAACGTAAACATAAGCAACGCTTAGGTTGACCTGAGTCAGTTGTGCGGATGTTTGAAGGGGAGGCTGCTAATTTTCCAAGCCCAGCATAAAAGTGTGGGGGCGGGCAGCAAGTCTGAGCATTACAATGGCTGCAATGGTTGATTTGGTTTATTTACGGACGCCTTTTAGCATTCAGGTCATCAGCATTCCATTCAATTTAGGGCGTGAAATGGCTGATAAATTTTGCTCAGGGGATTCTTCTTTCATGCTTGAGGTTCCTTAATGAGCCGTACATCTACGACAGGGCGTTACTACTTTTCCGAAGGAAACTTTACTTAGGATTTTTATGCCCGAAAAAAATCACTGACCCTGGGCCGGGATTTGACCCGCCATCTTGGGTGTACGAGGTAAGTATGGTTATCACTAGACCACCAGCGCCGACGAATGACTTCAAATCTTTCACTTATCAACAAGAAGACGAATTATGGTGTTGTGAGTAGCTCGTATGCTACATAAACAAATAGCCTCAACCATCACCTGAAAAATAAATACAGACTTTAAAAAGCCAGAAGTAAGGTCGGAACGAGAAGCTGACTACAAGATTACCGGAAAACAGAATCATAGATCAGTTACATGAAGCCTTTTTAATACTATTCAAAATAATTATTTTCTCTGTTTGGAATACTGTGGCCCCGGAACTGGGATTACCTATAATGAGGCGTATATCATGTCGCGACTTCGTATGCATGCATATATTACCACCTAACACTATTATTTCAATCTTCTGAACCAAGCATATAAAAAGGTTCCTCATAAGGGGAACCACAGCAAGTTACAAAAGAAGAAGAAAGGAGAAATGAAAGCAACGAACATCGCTCGGGTGTAATCGCCTTCACACAGGAAGTAATTTGCTTCAGCAAAAGTATTATCACTTAAGGGATTTAACTCAAAAAAGCAGTAAATTAATAGAAGAAATATTATTTTTAATAATAGCCCCTTTACTGTGGTATTTAAGGAGAATTGGAATGTTCCAGTTTAGAATTGTCAAATTAGCAAAGTTTATGTTCCAATTGCGGCAGAACCATTATAACTGCAACATTTTACACTTGACAGATTTTACTTGCGTACTGAAGCAAAACTAATATAATTTAATCATTGAAACAATAATACTATATTATTTGTTCGAAGTCCATTTTTGTCAAAAATGTTATACATAAACTTCCATAATTCCTAGGTTATTAAATTATTCTTAACAATGATTAATTAATGATCGCTTCGGTGTTTTTTCCCAAACTTTATGAACATTATATCATGGATTTGTTTAGCTATTTTGTAACTGGAACTCAACAGAACTAGGAGAGGATATGAGCTGTGTAAATGATCTCCATATGCGATATAATAACTATGGTAATTTATTATTTGCAAGATCTTTTGCATTCTCTGGTGTTCAGCTTACGTCAAATATAAATTTAGCTGACGAGACTTCCAAGGAGATGAACTGATGTATCTGAACAAACTGCTAACCTGACGAACAGATGAACTGATGTAAAACTGATGCTCTAGTAGAGCAAACTTAACACTGGAACGTCCGAGCTTCAAGCCCCCTAAACCGGGTTAGTTTCAAGCTTGATTCGAGCTTCTGGTTTCAGATATTTTTATGTTCATTGCTTTTGCTCACGAATCACGTATGCTTTAGCTACTTGTGTCCTCAGGCCCCTTTGACTACTCATTTAATTTGTTAGTAAATCAATGATCCATTCACACATTTGTCTCTTCATTTATCTGTTCATCTTTCACAGGTCATTTCCGGTTAAATTCTTTTTAATAAAAAATAATTATTTAATTTTTATTTCAAGTATAAGTGCATGCTTTCTCAAAAATAAGAAATATTTTATTATATGAATCGGGTTTGCTCTACGCTATAAGTAACAAATTATTTGTACAAAAAAGACATAATTTATAAGGTCTGGGGTAATATCTACACAGAAAGCTGTTATACTGAAACATTCTCAGAGACATTGTTATGATACTTTACAGAGCTTTTGATTATACAAGAACCACACATACATTTTTACATGTCAAATAACTGTGTATGGTTTTGTATTTTCTACATAACCCTAATTTACGTTTCTTGTTTTTAGCGGCATTAGATATTCTTTCGTCCCTATAATTAGCCTTCAGTAATGGTGACAGTAGTCGATGAAAGCTGCGTGAAAATGAAAAGCCAGCGAAATTTTAGACATGGATACAAGAGATGACAAACAATGACTCACGCACTACGCTACAATGAGTTGTGCACTGATGATTATTTTCAGTTATAGCTACAATACACGTCGTAAGAAACACAGGTAAGGAAGTGGTTATTGACCGCCTCCTGGAACTGATGGTAAATTTGGTATTATTTTAAAGTGACTCCTGAATTGAAAAAATAAACAAATAAATAAATAAAAATAAATTAATAAATAAAATTGACGAGCTAAACATTATTGAAAGTGATTAAAAGTCACAAAAGCATAGAAAAATAATTCCAAAAACAGTGAAAATATGAGCATTCAAAAATTAAAATGTGCCATTTGGGAATTTTAGTGTTGAACTGCGTCTCGCGGCGTGTAGAACTTAGAAGTGAGTGTGTCTCGCCCCGTGTAAAACTTACAGATGAATGCCTCAGCCGAATGTATAACTGCAAGTGCGTGTGAGAACTGCGTAACTGAGTTGAATTGATGCCCTGTGCTTATCGGAATTCAGTTTCTGAAGTGAGCTGATGCGCTGTCCTGCGACTGGGTGTCCCAGTCTAGCACATCCTTATAAACTAGATTTAAATTAACTAGACGTTGGTTTCACTAAGCCAAGGAGTCAAACAATACACGCAAGTCTTACGCCTTGCTATAAAAATTCAAAATATACATCTACTATCGGCTGATTCAAATTCACTTGCCAATACATGCCAGTATTTGAAAGTTTGAAACATTTATTTACATTGGTTGGTTTAAAGTTATCTCTATAAGCTAATAGCAGGGTCATTCCCCTAACGTATTGAAAACGATTGTTTCTATTTACCCTCGTCTACGGAAGACTTTTTAAAAAGTGGCACAACACTTTTCCCCTTGGGTTCACATTTTCTTTATATAGCGGTTTTATGCCGTTCAGGGCTCCCGTAAGCAGCTATACCAGAAATCTTTTCCTCCTGATGACATACAATTAACACATTGAAGTTAAATCTTATAATACACATATTCATAATATTTATACTACTAACTATAATGCACACAATATAAGTACGCTAAAAATATACATTATATTTATATTTCAGTGAGAGTGGGCCGTAGGAACTGTTTCAATATATATCACTTTAAAAAGTAGGAAATTTATTGTAATTATTTTTTTTAAAAAAATTAAAAAAATATGCATTTTGCCTTCAAAGTCTCCCTTTGTATCAAAGAAATGTTAGATTTTTACAGCTAAAGCAAAAACAAATGTCAGGCTTTAAAACACTTAGGGCGCCAGGGGTAAGAAAAAGGATCCCAACATTGAAATTAGTACCAAAATCTGTTTTAATTATAAGCACTTAATTTGACGCATAAATAATCTGCGTTCATTGTTATTTGACAAAATAGCCAATAATTAAGAAAAAAAAAATGCGAACTAAAATTCTCTCTTCAAAAATTAATAAGCACGGCAGGAGTGAGAGAGAGAGAGAGAGAGAGAGAGTGAGAAATGCTCCCTATCAGTATTGTGGGTGCATAAATTATTCATGCCTAAGGCATACTTGCAAAAATTGCCAATTTTAGCATTTTGTGAGAAAGAGCACGTAATATCTAAAAGTGTAACACCTCTCCCTTGTATTGTACTACAGTTTACTTTTCTGTATAAAATAAAAACATTTCCGGACAAAATTGCTTATCAATACTCCACAACACAAACTCTAAACATAATAATTTCATAGAAAAAGTGATAATGAATTAAATAAATTCTACAAGCTTCCAACTCCCCAACATTTTGTAAATAATATTATGATCAAGTTTGGATAAAATTTAAATAATAATAATAATAATAATAATAATAATAATAATAATAATTGATCAAATTTGGATGTTTAATGTGTGTATAATTGTTTATATTTTATATTTTTATTTTGCATACCATTGCAAATTGCAATAGTATCCCTGATATCACTGGGAAACAAAAAAATAATTTTTGAATGTTTCGAGCACTTCATGAGGCAATTCCTACTAATTTTGGGTTGAGAAAAACAAATATGACAATGAAAAATTTTTATTAGCTCTAAGTTTCTATGATATACACAAGGTGGAAGTATTACATATTAACGGATTAAGAGAAAAGGATACATTTTAATTACATACATGCTAACAACAATGAAAGTGCATTTGATTTTTTTAACTGGTAATTACATGCTAAGAGTTCTAAATTGCTGGAAAAATACTTCGCAGATAGTCGTGTCTGAAGAGAATCATGTGGTGGCCTATTGACTTCGTCGTCTTTTAGCTTGCCTCTTGTGATGGAGTTCCGCAGAATCCTTATACAAAGACCAACAGTAATCCGCAAGCATTACTTCATTCCAACGGCCCTGATATCTTTGTTCCATAACAGAAATGTCCTGATGGAATCTCTCCTCATGTTCATCACTAACACCTCCAAAACTAGGAGGGAAAAAGTCTAGGTGGGAGTGGAGAAAATGGATCTTAAGGGACATGTTGCATCCAAGGTTACGGTATTTTTGCAGGAGCACAGTCACCAAATGCTTGTAGTTGTCATCTCTTTTGTTGTCTAAAAATCCATGAACAATACCCTTGAAGGCTTCCCAAGCTTCCTTTTCTTTCCCCTCCAAAACTTGGTCAAATGCAGGATCCTTTACAAGTTCTCTTATTTGTGGTCCGACAAAAATTTACCTTATTAACGAACAACGTTTTACATATTATAGGTGGACAAGTTTTCAGTTCATGATTGAAAATGAAACAATCATCGAGCGTTACAACTTGCAACATAGTATGTAGAAAAATATGAATGAAAATTATTAATTATAAACATTTTCATTTCAAACACCATACAATCGAGAAAGAAATGAAAAAAGTTGAAGAAAATTAATAACGTTACAATCAACCGACATAACTGATATGAAATCACAGCTGATCTTATAAATTATTTCGTTTATACACACCCATTCGCAAACGTACTGCAATAGTTCTCACTTTTATGTAAATATAATTTAATACCTGGGTCATTATTCACTGCTAGTATTAGTGTACACTTGAAGTGTATATTTGAAGCGCTTAGAAGTGAAAATTATAAACTTTTACGTTCTTTAATTATTAATAATACACACCTTGGATGGGAGCATTTAAGTTTTGGACATTAGAAAATGTTAATACTGCTATATGCTTATTTGTACCTAAAATAATATTTGAAAAACTATATAATTCTGTATAAAACAAGATACAAATTAACAAAAGATTGATTTTGGCCAATTTAAATATTTTAAAAATATTTTTGCAAACAAGTATATTTTATTTGTCAACTTATGATTTTTATTTGCAAAAGATGCGAAAATACAACAACAAAAATTCAAACATATCTTTTTTGCACTGCATAACTTATCTTTGCAAAGTAAAATATTGTACTCTGTTTTTTATTTTCAAACTTAACATTTGGTTTCTAATATTTTTAAAAAAGTAAATCAGAGTACGAAAATATTTTAATGTAACCAATTCTGTTAACACATTTTTAACACACAATTGTTTTATTTCTCAAAGTGTGTTTTCTATCAGCAAAATAGTGAAATAACCTTTTTATTGCAACGTAACACCTGTTTTGCGCAACACACTCTATTTTAATAAAGTTAAATATTGTCAATTGTTTTTATTTTCAAAGTTAATATTTTGTTTCTAACATTAATTTGTTTTATAGTAGTAAATCTTGGAGTGACAACATTTTAATTACAACATAACATCTTATTTGCACAGCATAGCATCCTTTGCAAAGTTAAATACTGTAATTGGTACTTTTTAATTATTATTTTTTTTTTCGCAAACAGCCATATTTTGTATCTCAACACAGGTTTTTGGTTTGCAAAAGGAATGATACCATTTTTTTTATTGCAGCCAAGATCGTTTTTACATGATAACTTCTTTTTTGCAAAATTAATTGAAAACGACAGGTTTTTGAAAATATGTGAATTTTATGTTTTAAATTGTAAGTGAAATGATATTAAATTAACAAATATTTAGAAATTTTTCATTTTGCTTGCCGCATCTACTACTTTTATCAAAACATATTACTATTTTACATTCCAATGTTAATCATTGTGAATATCACAGTGAGAATAATGATACAACCTTTGTGTTTCCTACCACTGTCTTGTTAATATATTTTACTTCATCCACTCTCAAATTTAGTTCATAGTTTTACTGCTACCACCAGTGTTTTAATTGGTGTATAATTATAATTATACTATTAGTTCCTAGTTTTTCTGTCATTATAGTTCATTGCCATTTTGAAATTAGTAATTTTTAATCACGGTGTTAATATTCGTGTACGAACTCAACGTTTAGTACAGAGTTTTGCCCCCAAGTGCTTCCACCGACCATTTTCCTTATCCCCGTTTAGTTCACAGTTTTCCCACCACCATTGTACCTCAAAATCTCGGCATTTTTAATTCAGCTCATGTTTAGTTCAGTTTTTTCAGCAACCGTTTCCGCCAAAGGTTTTTCTTAATCCCTTTTAGTTCGCAGTTTTGCTACCACTATTGTAACTCAAATTACCACAGTCATCGCTATTTTGTAATTGAGCTCATATTGACTTCACAGTTTTTCCACCACATGCTTGCTTTCATCATTTTAATTCATGTCATTTTCTATAATATATATTTTTAATTATATGTATCTATTTAAACATTACATAAATATTATAATCTCGAAGTATTCGGTTTAATTTTCGTAATAAATAACCAATTTTCCATGTAATATTCCATTGTGATATTCTATATTTGGATTTGTACGTGGATTCCCAAATAATTAAACAAACTTTAATTCTGCTATCCAACTGATGTACTTTCAGGGTGAAATAATTTCGTATCTGTGAGGCAGAGGAAGATAATAGAGAGGAATAAAAACAAGTAAATATGGAATACAATACAATATAAGACAATTACAAATAATACATAAGTATAATTTTTATTAATGGAATATTATAAGTGAGAGTGTATCACATGGCACAGAATAACATCATTGCATGTTATTCACAGTTACAATTATGAGGTTGCTCACCAACTTGGTTTTCTCTAGTGCGCATGCGCGAACAATATTTCACAGCGCCCACTGGTGTAACTCCTGAGGGCATTAACGGTGTGAAGGGGCAGGCAAAGACATTAGCAGAAGATAGAAACCAATTATGGTACATGGCCCGCGCAGTTTAAAGCACTATAAAAAGAATTCCTTTCAAATTTATTTCAGAAATTCCATTCCCGTACTGAAAGGAAAAATTCAAATGATCATTAGCAAATAATTGGAGAAAAGCCGTTATGCCAATTAACCCTTACAATTAAAGCACTTTGAAATGAAGTTCCTATCAAATGAAGGTGAATGGCATGCGATTCGGGGCAAATAGGACGGGGAATTTGTTAGCATATGAGTGAAAAATGAACATTATAGACGCCCTTATGCGTGATATAAAATAGAATAAGTAGGACTTTATGCAAGTTGGTGGTACATTAGGAAGAATATTCATTGGCGATTTGCTTTTTATTTTTCAATAGTTAATAATTTCGTTTGAAACATAACATCTTATTTGCACAATGTTACTTCTTTTTTGCAAAGTAATTTTTGTATCTAATATCGGTTTTCGTTTATTAAATATCAATATAGGAGTGAAAATATTTTATAATTGCAACATAATTTACATTTTACAAAGTTAATACATGACATTTAGTTTTTTGTTTTCAAAGTAAATATTTTGTTTGTAATTTTTCATTTTTTATTAAAATTCATCGAGAGTGAGAATATTTCTTCTATGCAAGATAAAATATTTTTTGCAACATAACTTTTTTGTAAAGTAAAGTATTGTATACAATACTATGGTACCTCTGAAAGTATACTTACTCCCAGAAAGTAATTTTTCCACCCGGATAGTATTTAATATTCTGTATAATTATAACGTTTAAATCAAATTCTTGCTATGTTGCGATTAATATTTTGTATAATTATATACAATCATATAAAGTAATGGTGGCTTCTTAGCTGATTTTTGTACCAGAATTGCTTACCATTGTTATTACAGCGAATAAAAAATTGTATATGTAGCTAACATTTAATTCATATTTCTGCCATTTTCTAATTAATGTTTTGTATAATTATATGTATAAATATTATTTACAACAAAGTGTATGTAGCTCACAATTTTTGCCCTTGTAGTGACTATAACTGTGTGAGTAACAAACGTTTAATTCAAATTCCCGCAATTTGTAATTAATATTTTGTATAATTATATGTATATTCAACATAATAATCTCGGTCTTGGCCATTCTTGCTGCTGTTGCTATGCGCCTTTTCACTCACCACAGAAGCCGATAAGTGGGATAGGTCGGGGCTTTTACTTCTCTTGTTAACGTAACTCCAACAGAAACAGTTCTGTCAAGGCTCAGACTTGTCTACTTTCCAATTTCATGATTGGAAACTAACCCAGTATCCCCCTTACTGTGTGCGCGTGTATATATATATATATATACAGAGAGTGCCAAATATGTATACACACTCCAAACAAAAAAGAAACTGTGTTAACGTAACAAAACTGAATTCACACAAACTGAAAATAAATGAGAACTAATAATTTTAGGCTTTTACAGTTACAGCAGTTGCTCCAATTGCCCACTATCGACTTCGATACACTTCTGAGTACGTGCAACTAATGATTCAGCCACGTTTGCGAAAGTATCCTCAGCGATTGCAGCACATGCCGTTTCAATTTCTTCCCGAAGTGATGCCAGTATAGCTGATTTTCTACAGTATACGGTACCACGAGTCTCAAATTTGCCTCGAATGCGTGAAATTGTTACTCGCGTTGGTTTTAACACATGTCTCTATTGCCTTTGAACATCAACAACATTCTCGGTTTTCCCATACCATTCAAAATTGCTTTCCTCTGTTCAAACGATAATCTTGGCTCCATTTTGTTGTAGCAACTCTAGCATAACATAATGTGAGTCGTGAGTCTGTTTACAGAACATCATACGATAATCTTGGTTGCATTTGTTCATTGTTGATTTACGACAATCTTGGCTTCACTTGTTCATTGTTGATTTGCCTGTCACGTAGCAAAGCTGTCATATAATGTAAGTCACATCTATTTAAAGAACATTATTCTACACGTTACTGTTGTTTTTAGGCCCAATTTTGAAATATATTAAATAGATATCTGGTGTAAGATTGTGTATATGTTTTGGCCCCCTTTTGTATATATATATTACAAAAATATTTAACAAATAAATCTTATACCACCTTCACCACCACCACCACCACCACCACCACCACCACCACTACTACTACCACCACTACTACTACTACCACTACTACTACTACTACTACCACTACTACTACTACTACTACTACTACTACTACTACTACTACTATTGATGCTATTGCTACTATTTTTCACATCTGATATGGAGTCAGTGTCATCCATTGAAGGTACTGCAATACCGCTGTGGTTCCGTATCAGGCGCAATATAATTTATGTACAGGAATCCAAATGGAAATAATGCGGGTAAATATAGTGAGTAGTTAACAGTGACAAGTCCAGCTGTCAAAGACACTTTTAAACAGATAGTTTGTGACATCACGTTGTGAAACCTTTGAGTTTGAACCCTACATTAGCAATAAGCCTAAAGGCAGAATCTTTGGCTTAAACTGACAATTTTTCGACAGAAGACAGATGGATATAAAGTAGCTAATTATTGATAGGCTTCATTAATTTAATACCCCTGTTCTTAACTATTTAACATAAAACTTATTACAGAGATGCTGCAATATTTTCAATTAATGAGCTGAAGATTTTATACATTGCAATGCTTTCCATAAAGTGTGGCAGGGGTACCTTTTAAGTAGCTCTTCACGATGTAATAATCAAAAAAGTCTGTTACTGTTTTACCGTGTAAAGTACCGTGGGTTCTTAATTAACTGTTAATCATCAAATTATTTCCTGTCATATTGCAAAAACGTACAAGATTTATTAATCTATCACTATTTCTTTGTAAGTTCAGAATGAATGAAACAACTTCTATATAACAAAATGTTCTAATATTTTGGTTTTCTCAAACTGAAGTTCAAGGGTAGAAAATGCCAAGTGGTGCAGTGAAATATCGTGGCAGCGCTGTGAGCGACAAGGAGCTGAGTGGTTACCTTGCTATGTTCAGACGTATTCTATGTCACATGACGCTACCATATAACATGCCTTCAGTCGGCAGGTTAGCTTGTGCCTCTGGACCGAGATTATTTGATAGAAGCGGTAGCAGTTCAATAATACACATAACTGTTGTCATGTTCCGAATTTCTTGGCACGTGGTCTTTGTTGCGCGACGTTGCCTGTTAGCGTTTTAAAATATAATTGAAATCGCAAAATTATAACAGCTACAAAGAAAATGTTGGTAGAATTGTTTTTTTTTTTTTTTTTTGTGTGTTTTAACTAATACCTACACACTCTGATTTGAATGCCTTCCATCCCGTATAGTCTATGTTTCAGCTGCGCTAAAATGTGCATTGTATGTCTGTACAGGAATAGTCTTAAAACAAACAAATATCAATTTTATTAAGTAGCATGAAAACAAAATACCTAGTCCCAATAGAAAACTATTATACATAAATAATAGAATAGAAATCCATAGCAAAATGCTGTTCATTGTAAATGGTAAACACAAAAGAGAAAACGACAATATTGCCAGTTTTGACTGAAGAATATTATACGTAAAGAAAATAAATAAAGGAATAAAATAGATCCAATTTTTACTACCACTCTTTTGATGAGAAAAATGTCAACTATAACGAGGACCTCGACCGACAGATAATTTAAATATCGCGCATTTAAATACAAACTAATGACAATGTGTAATATTCCTAATCCTTTTATAATCGAATACTTATATATATATATAACTAAATATTGTTTAATGTAATGGATAAGTGTACTGAAACGAATTTAAAGAAGGCAAAATGGTTGTCGAGGTCCAGTCATCTGCGGGGGTTTTGAGTTCGCCTACGATTAAAAACGTTATACTCAGTTTCGCATTATTTTTTTTAGCATAAATTGACCTTTATTCCGTACAATATATCGGTGAAGATGTTCCAGAAATAGATTTTGTTCAGGATGAGAGACTATATGCATTGGTGCAGATTAGCAGAAAAGATATTCAAAATTTAAATAATTTAAAATGAAATTAACCGTAAACATACAGTACGTTACCTTTAATGATTTTGAAAATAACATTAAAGAATGACTATAATAACTTTTTAGATACTACTCTTTGCATCACTTCATTGCATTGCATAGCCAAACATCTTCTCGTGTAGAAAAACTGGGAATGTGAAGAAGTTTTGATAAGAATATCGTTGGAGCCTTGGCAGGCGAACATGAGCAATTTATTAAAATAATTTGCCATCAATAAAGCTTTGACTCTTTTGTAATAAATTTGAAGTTGGATTTCTTTGCAATTTTTACAATTTTACCAAATATGGTCGACTGAAAGAGCTGAGGTTGAAAAAACAAATGCATTATCAACTGAAATATTACTTGGATGGATTACTATGAACATTTCACCTAGTATTTTAACTTTACATAAATTATACACAATTATTTTGAAACACTTGAAAACATAATAATCAACAGCAAGCCATCAATTAAGTATGCATACTGTTATAAGGAATAAATGACCATCGGGGAGATAATGTAGAAACAACTCAAGAAATGTTGAAACACCATGTCAAGCTATGTAGTTAACGGTGATGACGGTTGTGGAGGTCCCTTCAGGGTAGACAAGAGATTAAAGTTGCTTGGAGACAAATCCAGTGCGGTGTATCAACTCTTGACTTGTGTTAGCCTGGTAGAGAGTGGGAAAATTACATTGTCAGCGGAGACAGAAATACTCATGGCGGAATATGCTAGGGGTTGGTAGTAATAAACGCCGTTTATCCAGAGGCAGGTTCCATTACTCGTACATATTGTAGAGGTAAACCCACCTCCACGTGTTACACTTGTTAACGGCCAAATAGTTTATCATTTCCGTACACAAAATGGCGGCAAATATCATAAACTTTTCCTATTAATAGCTCAATGAAATTTTGAAGGACTCTCACAAATTGAATTGAATTCCTTAATCCTTAATCCTTAATCCTTAATTCCTTAATCCTTAATATCGTAAAAGCACAAATCTTTTTTTTTTCTTATCGAGGCAAATAAAAAGAAAGAGGACTTAAAAAAAAGCAGCTTTTCCTAGGGAATTTGATATAATTTCTGGAAAAGTGCAAACAAGTTGCTAGTGGGATATTATATGAACTATAAAACTCTTAAATTTCAACCTTCAAATTTTTTAAAGAACTTGGAAGAACAGAAGATCAAATAAAGCTGTAAGTGTACATATTTGGAAATCAGATAATCACTTCAACAAATTTACTTTTATATATAAGTTGAGTTGATTAATTGGAGGATTTTAAATTATTTTTCTTAGTTATTTATATATAAATAATAACGAAAGAAACAGGGTATTATCACTCGCTATATGTCGAACTACTAGTTTTCTTGCCTTTGAAGAACACTGGTTGTTCGACATAGAGCGAGCAATAATTCTGTGAAAATTTTAAAAAAATACTCTATTTCAGCTTTAGTTATTTTTATTTTAGTTACATTGTACAAAGTGTTACATTATTTTTAGTTATATTATATAATTAATAAAAATAATTTTGGTTGCAGTTTTCAATGCACCTTCTATATAATGGAGATATTTTAACATAGGTCATGGGCAAATTATCTACAAAGTTGGAATTAATCTATAAGGTAAATTATACACCAAATTTCTTTTACCATAATGTAAATAGTACAAATCCAGACCGTCTCTTAGTCTCATCCGACTTGAATTGGGTAACATTAAGGAACAAAATTGAAGGCCCTGGGTGGACATTGAATTGTGACAGGTTGAAATGAAATTCCGGAAACACCACACCAACAAAAACAAACGCATCGTGAAACTTCAAACAGATAACCTGGTCGAAATATCAAGAAAACTTAGTAATGAAAATTAGACGCATAAATTAAACTTTAAGAATCATTGCGACAAATTGAATAGAGCAATTTAAAAAATAGCAAAGAGAGATATCCTCCGTCGTAGATAAAAGAAATGATAAATGCTTCTGCAATCAGAGCTAAATAAAGCTAAAAATGCAAGGGATGTGTTCCGGTAATGGCAGTCACGGCTCGCGGTTCACTAGGAAGCTGTGTAGCCACTGCAGCAGTTGTGTTATATGGCATGGACTAAAGACGCTGGCCACAAAATGCATACATAGGCCGTCGTCCATGTACGCGCCTGGGCTACACAATCGTCTCCAGGCGAACGACGGGTAAGGTTAATGGAAAATCCAGTCGACTCCTCGGTATAGCCGAGGGCACGACTCGATATGCAATGAGTGGGAACCTCCTTTATTTCATTAGCTACCCTGTTCAACTCATATCGTTTATTTTGGGTTTTAAATGGTGTGACCAGTTGTAGTAGATAAAGGATGGTGATTGTCGGACTATGTTTAATATTGTTTTTCTCTAATTAATGTAGTACATCCTATTTCTTGCTGTTGTTTGGGATTTGTATTATAGAACTCTCTTCTACGGAACAC
Source organism: Metallyticus violacea (assembly GCA_030762175.1). Taxonomy (NCBI): domain Eukaryota; kingdom Metazoa; phylum Arthropoda; class Insecta; order Mantodea; family Metallyticidae; genus Metallyticus; species Metallyticus violacea. The sequence goes on from CM060846.1 coordinate 132,061,661, forward strand.
AATAATTTATTTGTGAACCAGTTTTTGTTTGATTTGGCGTTTACTTTGGTATGGTAGTGTGAGTGAAGTTTTACATGAAGTGAACGAGATCTTCATTAGCTCTCTGGAACGAAACTGCTATTTTCGGACTCTCCATGACATACTATAAACCGATTTCCCTTCCCCTGAGGAACTACCATTAGCCCTAGAATCCTGCCAAATATATTTGCTGGAATGGTGCTAATTGACCCATATTTAACCTAAATAAACATGAGGTCGAGTGTCCCCTGCAGCTTTAAGCTGATGCATTTTTTTTCCTAAAAAAATTTAACGCTAGCCACTGCAACGTCCCCAATTTCCATAAGGAACTTCGTACCATCGATTAATTTCCTATTTTTGAATCCAGCGGATTTCATTATATTATGCATAAACCTCACTGAGCTTTTATAATTAATTTGTTCATTTCCAGTATTAATTTTTTCTCGTCGTAATACCTCAAAGTTGTACTGCGCAAAACATCTGTTTGTAAGTCATCTAGCCTTGTAACTCGCTTTTCTAAATTTCGTGATTTTCTCCAAGACTTAAATATTGAAGCAACCCCTTGTTGAACAGTATAAACAGCTTCAAAGCATATTGTTGGAAGTGTGTGTACACTGCCTATACTGGCTGTAAGTCTCAACTGCCATTTCTTAGAAAAATCAACAGTTTGTCTATATTCGGCGCAGTAACGTTTTTTAAGCATGTATACACATTTTCACCTGCAGTAAGCAACAAGTGTGCACCATATTTTGCAACGCAGATGGGTGGAGAAGAAATAGACTAGCTACAGCCTTCAGCATACCCTTACCTTCATATGTTGTCCTGTTTTACGACTACTTAAGTGTGTGTGTGTGTTTGTGTGTGTGTGTGTGTGTGTGTGTGCTCTGTTACTCTGTAGCAGAATATGCAGTGAGTGCAGATTTACCTACCGACATGAAGCACGTTTTTATTTTTGATAAACGTTCGTAGCACTATGATATAATAGTCTCGTAATATTGTGTCCCATATATAGCAGGCTATGACGTTAACATATTATAATGATATATACAGAAGGAGCCAAAAATCTATACACACTTAATCAAAGATAAAACTGTATTAACCTAACAAAACTGAATTCACACAAACCGAAAATGATGAGCACTAATCATCTTAAACTTTTACAGTTGCAACAGTTGTTCAAAATGCCCACCATCAGCGTCGATACACTTCTGAGTACGTTGAACTACTAATTGACTGACGTTAGCGAAAGTGTCCTCAGCGATTGCAGTACATGCAGCACTTACCGTTTCATTCATACTGCATTCTCCGATCAGGGTTGTCTTCATTTAATGCATGCAAAGTCTTGGGATGAAAAACTTTCAGTTTTGCTGTTTTAATAATACAACGTACGCTGGTTTTGCTAATCCCAGTCTCACGTGCACGTTGCTTTGTAGATTTCTGCGGTGAGTGCTCAAAATGTTCCAAAACTATAGCCGAGGATGCTGGGCTTGTTGCTGTGCGAGGTCTCCCAGATCTGCCCTTGTGAACATCGCATAATGTACCATGGGTCTCAAATTTGTCTCAAATGCCTGCAATTGTTACTCGCGTTGGCGGTTCTGTTCGGTACACATGTTTCCATTGCCTTTGAACTTCACTCACTTCGTTTCACTTTGAACTCGGTTTTCCATTACTACTTCAAAATTATTTTCCACTGTTCAAACGATAATCTTGATTCCATTTTGTTGTAGCAATACTATCATAATTTATATGAGTCACATCTGTTTACAGAACAGCATACAATAATCTTGGCTTCATTTGTTCATTGTTGATTTACCTGTCACGTAGCAACGCTGTCATAATGTATTCGAGTTACATCTGTTTACAGAACATCATACTACCGTTATTGTTGTTTTTCGGTCCAACTTTGAAATATGTTAAATAAGTATCTGCTGTGAAAGTGTGTATACATTTTGGCACCCTCGATAAATGTGTGTGTGTGTGTGTGTGTGTGTGGTGTGTGTATGTGTGTGCGCATGTGTGCACATGTGTGTTATAATATTTTCTTCAGTATATATTTTATGTAAATGCAATATGTTGCATACACATTCCCTGCCCGTGCACGAAGGACAAACGATGGCTTATAGGCACAAATTCAAGAAATCTGGGATGTTGTAGCCTCTCTTTCACACTACTGTAACAATATGATATAATCTATGCCCCGAATATTGAGAGCAGCTGTGCATGTGAAAGGTTCACATACGATATCAATTTGTTTTTTTCTATGTGTTTTCACTTCAGAAGATAAAGGTTTCTGTTCGTGTATTCATTTAGTTATTTGTAAAAAAATACGTTAGTTTGTGATTATATTTTTGTGTGCATCGGTAATGCCATGAAACTCAAATGATAATATAAAATATAACATGAATTTAAATCAACTACCTATACACTTATAATATCAATAATAATAGCAAATGTCTGGGATTTGAGCCCCGGAGCATACGCAAAAGAGCAATGCCTTCTAAACAGTTCGGCCACCGCTGCTCTACCCTAATGGTCTATTTTTGAATGCGTATGATCGTAGCCATTATATTTATAGACAAAGCGCCCCATGCAGTATGCCAGTCGCTGCATGTGCGTTTTGAATACAGCGTTTACGAGCGCCCCCTAAGTTCACCGATCGAATCTGGAAATGAGTCATTTTTTCAAGGTGGTACCATTAATTTAGAATAATAAGGGTCATATTGAGTGTTCCTTTTATTACCTCCTGAGCTTTTTAAGCCCTTAAGCTACTTTAATACATATTCCCTCATTCCAAAATTAGAGCTATAAAAAGAGCTGGGCTCTCCAGATTGAATCACAATTATTTTAAAAATCTATTTATACTGCAATTGTAATTACCTTTCTTTGTGTATTTTAGCTGAAGATTGCGACCTTTGTTAAGTTGATCAGTGTTATCTAAAACCAACTTGTACAGAACGGATTATGTCGTTTGATTCGAGGAAACATCCCAAGTCTGCTGTTTACCATATTTTGCATTTATTAAAGCGTGCTTATAAACGTCATCGGCTTGTATTTGGAAGTATGTTTGCTGCTTTATTCTTCTTTGGCATAGGGGTTATAGTGGCCTTCTTCCGTTATGCAGGAATTAAACTTATCGGAAATGTTGCTCGTTCACTGAAACTGAACGATTTAATAAACTCAGCAAATGTGTGGTATGTTCATGGGATTTTTTAAGTTCATTTATTGCACTAACAAGTTCACGGATGGTAAACTAAACGTTTCAAAAAGATTCTGTCACGGTTTCGTCATTGCATTACACATTTTGAGACAACATTTCCTGCTTCATAAACTACATTGAAAAATGTTCAAGGCTATAAATACATACTGGTTCATGTGGAACTAGCCCAATTATTTCTTTATAAATTGCAAAACGAATGGTGCTAGCCACAGATAATTACACCTCAAATGAAGAAAATCTTTGGGAGATTATTAACCTCAATAGAAAATGTCCTCGCTTCTGCATAAGGTATAATACAACACGGCGTTCATTGTGCTCAATCGAATGTTCAATTGATTTAATTCATTTTGAGGAATTATATTAGAGTCAAATTGAATATTTATAAATTCAGGATATTCATAACTTTAATATCATTGATGTCCAATAGTTTTAATTGATAAATTGGCAAAAATGTTGATATATTTCCCATCATATTGTTCACAAATGAAGCATATTTTCATATATGCTGCTATGCAAACTCACAGAACTCACTCTTCCAAAACCCACATGCCATTCATAAAGCACCTATGCACGCAATTGAGGTTTGATGCGCAATATCTCCACAGAGAAGTGGGATAACTTTTTTTGACCAACTGTGGATACTGCAAATTACCTTTGGCTTTTCATGCAGATTGTTGGGCAACTGCATAACGTAGAGACGGATATTTTCAACAAGATGGCACTACTTGTCACACATCGAAACAATCCAAGGCGCTATTTGAACATTTCTGGCTCCTTAGATCTCCTGATTTAACAACAGCGGATTTCTTCCTATGGGATTAGTTAAAAGACAAAGTTTCCTCCACGCGCTTTCAGAGATTGAACGATTTGAAGCACAACATTACGCAGGAGATTAATGGTACTGGTATTATAGTCCTCTAACGAACGGACAGCAACGTGGAACGATCTGTTGAGTTATGTTTTTTGCAGAATGGAGATATTCAACATTTTTTGTGGAGGTTAATAATGTCCCAAATATACCCTACATTTGAGTTGTGGCCAGCGTAATTCGTTTTGAAATAAATAAAGAACTAAATATGTTAGTTCTATATAAATCATATATGTGTACAAAAATTTTAAAAGTATGCGAAAAAATTATATACAATTAAATTTTATTTAACCAAATAAGTGTGGAATATTTCCATAAATTATTGACTGCTGAAAATGATCATGGCAGCCCTAAATTAGTAATAAACGATGAAAATGCAAATTGCTTAACTCTGGACGAACTAAAGTTTGTACCAGAATCTTTCAAAAGTTGCAAAATACCAAATGTGAATCAATTAAATATGCAATTACCAAATATGCTCCAGAAGCAATGTGAAATATATTGCTATACTTTTTAATATATGCTGGAAATATGGACATGCACCAGTGGGGTGACAAGGATATCCTATAATTCCAGTATTCAAGAAAAGATATTTACAACAATGCTCCTACTAGCAAGGAATAAGTTTGTAAAATTTAAATTATACCTTAAAATAATAACAAAATGGTTTCATGTAATTCCAGACCACTTTCATTTTGAAGGACTGTACTACTTTAGACAAAAAACGAGCACGTATAGATTGTGTCTTCCTCTGGAATCCACACAAATCTACTTTCGAGTTTGTCGATAAGCGTATGCGAGAACGGAGATATTTTTTCGCAACAATGTCAACTGCTGTGCAAGGCATGTTCATTGCATTCCGGATTTTGAAGACGACGTACTTCATATACTTGAAGAGAATCCTTTATCAAATGCCCATATACTTATAGGCACCAAACACGTTAATACGAGTATGGCATGTCTTGCAAGAGAAGTGGCTCTATTCCTTCCATCTGCAAAAGGTACAAGCAATGAATGTGGCGGATTTTGATTTCTACATGTTGTTTTGTAATTTGGCTTAGCGGCAACTATCGGAATACTTTTCATCAATGCTCTTCATCAATGAGGCCTTGTTTAGCAGAGATGGGCAAACTCTAAATTCAAGAAATAGCCCTGCATGGAAACATATGCATAAAAATTCCCTTGGCACTGTAAAGAAGAGCCACCAACACCGATTTGCCGTATACATATAGGCTGGCATTGCTTTCATCTGTGGAAATGATCTATATCTGATTCTTTCTTGAGTAACTGTGACATTTATAAACATTTTAAACAATATATTGCCACATATTGTAGGAAGTGCTGCTTGAAATAGGTTGCTACTGTTTCCCCCACATTTAGTATTTCGTTCTGAACTTGCGAAAACATTTGAACGGGTTTTATTCGGTTGCTTAATCGGAAGAGGTAGTAATTTTATTACTTAGACACCTCGCTCTCCGGACCTTAATAATTTAAATATGTATTTTTGTGCCCACCTCCAGACTTTGATGTAGGAAACATCTGATGAATCAGACAAGGGGCTGGTTGCCCGCATTATCGCAGCTTGTGATGAGATTCGCAACACACCGGTCGAAGGGTACAATAAATATTTTCTGCGTCGATGTCACTTATGCCGTGATGTGGGAAGTCCACACTTTTTAGAATTCTTCCAAAAACCTAAACTAGTTCTTAATTTTTCTTTCTGTGTTCCCTACTACTTATTCCATCTTCTGTAATTTATTAGCACATTAATTTTATTCAAATAATGCCTACACACAAAAAATTAACGAGTTTAAAGTCACTATTAAGGCTTTGGTTCAAATCACGGCACGAATACATACATACATTTTATTCTTTTCAACCTATGTTTCGACAACGTTCTAGAAAAGTATGTTTTCTGTCGAATGTCTGTCTAGAACATTTATAAATACGAGGTTCCAGCCGCTCGTGCTCACTGTGGAACGATGTTTACGAATAGAGAGTACCTTGATACGCTGTTAGTATACGCGGAGGCGCAGCAAAATACAATAGAGGTTTCTTCAGAGAAGAATTCCTATAGATCGTACTTTTGTATGGTTTCGAACCGCCTTCTCGAGTCAGGAGAAGTACGCAAGACACCGCACCCACAAAGAAATTACCCTGCATGTGACCAAGCAATGATGGAGCGCTTGACTATTCCATTCATCAACTGCTTCGTAGTACGAGGTACATTAATAGGCATATCAATATCAGCCAATCTTCCGCATGGAAAACACTACATAATGCAAAATTCCATCCTTATCACCAACTACATCGGGAGCTAGTGCAGTCGGATCACGAACGGAGCGTGGTGGATCACATGGCAAACCAAAAATGATCCCAATTATTTGACAATTGTGTTTTCACAGACGAAACAGGATTTCACAACACAGGTCAATTAAATCGCCACAACATGCATTATTTGAGCACTGTAAGCCCACATTGGATGCGAGATGCAGCCTTGCAGGTCCGATGAGGCTTCAAAGTTTGGACTGGTATATTCGGCGACCATCTAATAAGACCATTTTATGACCAACTGACTGGAGATCGTTATGTCCGTTTTCTACCACACGAGATGAGATGCGGTTGCAGACCCGAATAACTATGCGATACCAAAATGATGGGGCACCAGCTCATTCGGCCCGTCGCGTAACATATCATCTCAGTGCCACCTTAACAGAGCGGTGGATCGGAAGACATGGACTAATGGGCTAGCCAACACCTTCACCCATCTAACTCCATTAGACTTCTTCTTACGGGACTACCTTAAAATATTGTATACCAGGAGCGGGCAATGAACTCTTAACAGCTAATGGAATCATCATCTTATCTTGCCGTGACATCATACAGGTCATGTTGCGACGGGTTAGGCTGGCCATTGTGGTTAGACGCAGGACATACATTCACTGGCATGGTGGGCATTTTGATTTATTTATGGACGCTCTTTAACAGCTAGGTCATCAGCGTGTGGGCATTTTGCACACCCATTACAACCATATGGAGGAAACACGTAGTTTATCGGTTTGATAGTCTAGTATAATGCCAAAGATATTTTTGTTAAGTATTCTACTTTGGGAAACAAAGAGGTTCACAATGATCACAATGTGGACTTGTTGTAACCTTTATTTACTGTGTACGTACCATAAAGACTGCGTAGCTACTTTAAAGAGTTAAATCATAAGTGTATGAAATGAATTCTAAAAAATAAAAAATAAATACTTAAAACTCTAATGTTTCATTAATTATGCCTACATTTGTAACTTAACGTAAGCTATTACGTCAAAAGCATTTTCACAAATGACCGTCTCTCTTTCTGATGTTCTTTTCTATTTGAAGCGGAATGAATCAGAGGCATACTAATCCTTTAGAGAGTTTAATCTGTAACTTCTTATTTTGAATCTATGGACAATCGGTTCCCTGTATCAAATTGTTTGTGACTCCATTGTAGCTAGTTATGATTCTGCGGGGCTATGTGTACGATGAGATTTCCAGAATTTGCCGTTAGAACTGTGTTCTCGTTTTACAATAAATGGCATACCTCTAAATACTCTCCTTTTTGCTGATGGTCAAGATATATTTCAACTTCAGAAGGTAATCTACAAAGAACTTCAATTGCTGCTGAAAAATGAGATTAAAATATCAATAAAACAAAATTAATGAACTTTCTTTGGAATGCTCCATTCAGAACAAATTGTAATTAACAATAAACTTCTTGAATAAGTTAGTAATTTGAATTTCTTGGGCTACAGCATAGTTATGAACGATATTCATATAAAACTACCCAAATTTCAATAGTCAATTGGTACAAGTGAAATAACTACACTTAGAAGAGTTAGAAAGGACATCAACTTAAAATTATTTTAAAGTTCTGGTTATTCCATCGCTACTCTATGATTCGGAAGTTTTTTAACTGCCAAAACGACAAAAACCAGAATAGAATTAGCAGAGATTAGGTTGTTAAGACCATTACCCGGATGTAGTCTGTTTTGTCAAAGAAAATTCAGAAATCCGTAAAAAAAAACTACAAATTTCAAACTTCATAGAATCATTAAATAAGTACAGAAGGAAGGTGAATGTTCATATAACCACAAAGGATTCCTATTGTATAACTAAAACACTATAGGATTATAAACCTGTAAAAGAATACGAGAAATAGACCGTACGCGGAAAAATTGGAGATATCAATTTTAATAGCAATTCATAGTGTGGAGATAGAACAGACCTTGAGCCCTAAACTGTGTTATATATGATGATGATGATGATGATGATGATGATATAGGAGCTTATTACACTCTACTGATAAGAGTGACCCTTGACAAGAAAACGTAGTTGATCGCCAGAAGAAGACTAGCAGCGGGGTCGAAAGTAGGATATAGTTACGTTACAATGTTTTAAATGCGTGTAATCTGAATAGTGTTGTTATAACAATGCATATAAGGGCTTCATCAGCACCAAACAATATATACGATTATTTGAGATTCAGGCCAGCTTCACACTGGAGGACACCAGCTATCAAGGCAAACTAATGGATGTGCATGTATTAACATGTAGTTAATTTCATGGAGTTTTTATCAGCAAGTCGCTCTGAGTTTGTATGTTACTCAGTGGCGTCATTGTGTGTAAATTGTGTGCTAATAGTACCAAGCTACTATTTCAATATAGTGATAAAGAACAATTTTTTATGTATCATACGCAATTAAAAATAGATTATTGCAGAAAATAGTAAGACGATTCGCAAAAAATACCTTGCAATTCTTATCCCAGGAGGAGAAACTCTAATTGACAAGAGCTCTCATTGACAAAAAAAAAAAAAAAAAAAGAAAAGAAAAGAAAAGAAAAGAAAAGAAAAACGTGATCCAAACCGCATAACGAACCGTGAAAATCGCTGCTAGCACAGAGTTAATAGTTTTCTTAAAAACAAATTTTAATAGTGATTCATTATTATTCAAATTCATTTAAAATAAAATTCAAATTTCAATAATTATGTAAAATATAAACAAAGTTAAAAAACAAATCGAATCATTTCACTCAGCACCTGAAAACAAAATGTGCTTAGCATATTTCTTGAACATAGCACATCATATGGGTAACAGATTTCTTCTAGAAGGGAATTTGAATTCCAAACACCCAAAATGGGGCTCCAACTTAGTCAATCCACGAGAGAAATTTTTATTCGAAGTTGCAACTCAACTGTCATTTCACCCGATAGAACCAAGTTATTATCCAACAGGTGGACAAATACCAGATGCTTTATACTTCTTCATAAGTAAAAAGTCAACAAATATGTGTACTTCTCCATCCGTTCTCGCTTATGAATTTAGCTCAGATAATTTCTCTGTAATAATCGCAATAATTCCTGAATCTCAAATCAGAAGTAATAACCCCCAATCTTAATAAAAGACCATTCGATTAGTATTGTTATAGGTTAACATTATGTGAAATTGCAGACATAAAATTTTCCTTAGAAAACTCCACAAGATGTAAATCTGGTAATAAGTGCTCCTACAAGATACTTTCACTATGCTACTGGTAAAGCAGGACAAGATAAACAGTTACATAACCATAGAAAACATACAATGACACCCAAAGTGAAACAGCTCCTTGAGATGAAACGAAATTGCCTAAATTATGGGAACAAAACAGATATCCTCCAATTAAAAACTGTATAAGCCAGCCACTCGAGGCTTGCATTGCACCCCTGAGGAAGAGCGAATTCTTGCTACAACTGCTTTTACTTAATGGCCAAGATGGATCTTTATGACAAAGAACCAAAATTCTAACAAAATACAAAGAGAGGATGCCTCTTTGGAATTTGATAACTCCTGGCATTATAATTCAGAAGAAAATGTGAATTTATTTTCAAAAATTTTAGAAGAGCTATTCCGAACGAACCCAACTCCAGATCCTGAATTTGAACAAGAAATGTCAGAAATTATAGCTCCTCTTTAGTTAACGAATTTCACTACATACTTCACCCCTGCTCAGGAATCCAATGCAATAAAGAAATACCCAGTCATCAAATCCTGGAGTCATGATTTTATTGTTAAACCACTACTTGTAATATTTCCCCAGGAAATTCTTGTATTTTAACACAACGCCATTCTTCCTCTATGCTATTTTCCAACTAGATGGAAATGTGCATATATTGTAATGATTCACAAACCAAACTAAGCTAAAAATAATCCTCATACTTACCGACCAATTAGTCTCCTACATATGTTTTTAAAGGCTTTTGAACGCCTAATCTATCCTCAATTCCTGAAGACAACAAATTCCATAATTCCAAATACTCAGTTTATCCTACAATCATCACATTCTTGTCCTCAGCAACTTCCTTGTGTAGTTGGTGTCATATTAGATACACTTGAAGAAGAATCTGTGTTTTTTGGGCTGTTTCTGGACCTCGAGAAGGCATTTGATACGATATGGCACAATGGACTGCTGTAAAAACTAAAACCTCCGCTCACTGATACCTTATTTAGAATAAAGCAGTATGTTCTCTATAACAGAACTTTCTCTGTTAGTTATTTTAATAGTGTTAACGCCCGATTTTACTATTGAGACACCACAGGCGGTGAACACTGATGATACATGAGATGAAATGATATATTGGGAAAGGATTTTTTAAGAAAGTCCCAGACATAAGTTTAGGGTACCTCCCCGGCATTTGCCATTTATAAGCACTGAGGAAAACCTGGAAAAAACTTCAGTCAGGAAGGAAGGTCCTGGCGGGATTCGAACCTCAGACCTTCCGCTCACGAGTTCGCGCCTTAACGACATCGGCCACCTGTGGCGGTTTATGTTAGTTATGAAAATATTCATTTTCCGTTCCGTACCATACAATCTGGTGTTCCTCAAGGAAATGTTAATCTACCAATAACACAGTTTGCTGATGATATCACTATTATAAGCAAAGATACATGGAAATCATCTACTGATAACATGCAGACATATGTCAAACTGTTGGGCACATAGTGCAAAAAGTGAAAAATGATAATAAAAACTTATAAGTCTAACGTAGTTCAATTCAATTACAAAACAAAAAAAGAAAATCAAGTGTTTTCTCTGGAAGGAAAACGAATGCCCATAGTACAATCTATATAGTAACTCGGAATTATACTGGATAACAAATCAATTAAAGACAGTATATAAATAATTTTATAATAGGAGTAGGACACAAAATTATTCAAATAAAATATCTGCTTCAAGGATCATCTTTACCAGCTTATTCAAAAGAGTAATCTACTTCTCAATGATAAGACTTATGGCTGCCTAACATTCAGAAGCGGGTTCTCCACCTGGTCCTGGATGCACCGTGGTACATCTCCAATGAAACTATACATAAAGACAAACATGGCACATTGTCCTTCACTCCTCCTTCAATAAATTTCATCGCAACATTTTAAATCACACCAATGAACTTGTAAGCAGAATTCCAACCCGCTTACCACCACCGCGACATCTTAGAAGACAGAAACTAAAAAGAGAATGTGATTTATTGCAAGATTAACATTTTGCATATTGAAATAAGAACAGCCGCTGGGTTGCAATCCAACTCATGTGTCATGCATATATTTATAGTTTGTGATATAATTTTTGCAAAATTGTATTGCACATAATGTATAATATAGTTTACATAAATTAAAAACTATATAACATAGGTTAGTGTCCATAATTATTATTGTAAGTGTTGGTAAGGAAAAACAAGTCTAGTATACTCTGTAAGTTTCAACAAGTTAAGCGTCCCTTTTCCATGTGCAGGTTCAAGCTCATTAGATGTCGCCAAACAACATGGCGCGAATCCCAAACATGATGAAACCTGCTCAACATGTATTGCGCCACGGTAGTAGGTCGCAGTAAGCCTGTTCTGACTTGCACACCAAGTTCGTGACATTATCAGATAGAATCAAACTTGTCTGTCGGAAGCATATTAATCACAAAGGAGTAGATAATGCTATAAATAAGACATCTTTCTGGAAAGCAGTCAAGGCTCACGGTGTTCGATCGTTGTAAGTCTGTTTTGACCTGTGCGCCAAGTTTGTGACGTTTCCAGAAACCAGTTACACTATTTAAAATTACAAAAAATAGTTATATTGTGCAAAAAGATGCATCATTGCAATCGAAAAAGTTGCATTAGAAACAAATTAATCTCTTGTAGAACAGAAAAGAACAATTTTATAAAGAAAGGTACATTTTCAGAAACAAAATATTATATTTGAGAAAGAAAAAACTAGTTACAACATTTAACTTTGCAAAAATAGTTATGTTGTGCAAAAAGGTGTTCCGTTGCAATAAAAAATATTGCTAGTTTTTGTATTCTTTTTACAGAACAAAGCAAAAAATATTAATAAAAGATATGTACACTATTTAACTTTACAAAAGAACTAATGTTGCGCAAAAATCTCATTTAGTTGTCCACCAAAGAGTACATGCTTCTTCTGCTATGTTGCTAACTCGCATTAAGAATGGAAGTAGAGAATTGTATGCGCCGGACGTAATGAAATTTATACCGGATGCACTGTAGTAGTTTACCCATGGTCTGCACTCCGGACGCAATGAACTTGTACCTGATGCATCTTTTAGCATTATAATATCCGCATTCCGACCACATGCAGTGCATCCGGTTTCCCGGCTTCCGCTCCGGATGTAATGAACTTTGTACCGTTTCGAATTACATTATCCACATTGCGTCATCACCCAGTTTTTTTCCCCCTAACGCAGCTGCACAGGTGATGAACAAAACTATGGATCCGTCTTTGTTGTTTATCTCACAAGAAAGACATATTTCCGGGATGTAATCTGGACAGGATGTAACATGTTTTACCATAAACATCCCAATATTTGTTGTTCTTTAAATAAGATATGACTTACCTGATGTGTACAAGTAGGGGTATCGGCAAGAAATATAACGAGCAAAAAGATAGTAAGGAAGTGCCGTGATTGATGCAAATAAGCTGGATTCTGATTGGTGGAGAAGATGGAGAGAAGGAATATGATTGGCCAGAATAATAAAAGTGTACGTACGGAGTCCGCCTTTTTTAACATGTTGAGCAAGTGGAAACATGTAAGTACAAAAATTATTAATAATATCTAGATACATATAAAAATGTTGTGCAAATTGTTATACATGAATATGCGTTTTTTTTCAAATATAAAGTGAAAAATAGTATTAGATAATTCGCTGTTTCACTAAATTATGCGAATGGTAAACGATGGGTGGAACAGTAAGTGAGGAAATATGTACATGTAGATTTTTATTTTTTGTAATACAGTGTGTTTATGATGGCACTTGGACGGACGGGGTCCTGAGTAGGGCATCCGTCGCACCAAAGTGATGGAAAGGCCGGGTGGCACATGGTTCAGGTTATGTGGGAAAACAGTTGTTGCAAAACAGAATATATCATGTGGAAAAACATTGCAAAAAGAAAACTTTAATTGCAAAAAAAGGCAATTTCATAAATAAATCATTAACTTTGAAAAACAAAAAGAAATATTTTATAAACAAAAGTTCATAATGAAAATCAAAATAATAACTTTGAAAACAGAAAACTACTATTTTACAAAAATTATTAATTTTGAAAACAAAACGAACAATTTTATAATGAGTGTATGTTAAGAAACAAAATATTAACTTTCAAAACATTACTGTTTTATAAATAAAATATTAACTTTGATTACAAAAAACGTCAATTTTACAATAAAATATTAATTTCCAAGACAAATGAGAGCTATTTGAAAAAAAATATAAAGTTTGAAAAAAACGATTACCTGTTTTATAAGCAAGAGTGCATGATGAGAAACAAAATATTAACTTTGAAAGTAAAAATGTTAAGAAACAAAATATTAACTTTGAAAAAAATTAACTATTTTAAAAACAAAATATTAACATTGAAACCAAAAAGGAACATTTTTATAAAAATATTACATTAAAAATCTATTTTATAAGTAGTATATTAACTTTGAACATCGAAACGAAATGTTTTATTGACAAAATATTACATTTGAAAATAACAAAGAATTATGCAATAAACAAATTATAACGTTTAAAATAAAAAAGAAACATTTTATAAACATAATTGCATGTTGAGAAAAAGGTAAACTTTCAGAACAGAAAAGAAACCTTTTAATAAAAATTATTTATCTTGTAATCAAAAACGCAAAACTTTATAAATAAAAGTGCATTTTAAGAAACAAAATATTCGCTTTCAAAACAAAAATTAACTATATGATCAAGCAAATATTAATTTTGAAAACAAAAAAGAACTTTTTATAAAAACATTTTAATTTTACAATAGAAAATGAACAATGTTATAAGCAGAAGGTTAATTTTGAAACAAAGTAAAACAATTTTGTGAGTAAAATATTAAATTTAAACACAAAAAAAAAACAATTTTATAATTAAATGTAAACGCTGAAAAATAAAATTTAACTTAAAAAAAACTATTTCAAGTATCTAACTTTTGCAAAATATGTATTTAAAATATTAAATTTGCCACAGTTGATGTACTGCTTGTAGGCCGTGTACTGTTTTATGGTGAATATAAGTCCGCTAACTGTAGTCACGTTTGCTCATATACGGTAATTAAACATTTTTTTTTCCTTCGTCAAGATTTGGAGGCACAGTTCATACAACATAACGAGGTGGTTCAAGATGAGCTTCAGATCTCCCAATTAATATAACAGAGAAGTGAATAAAAAGACGGAGCGGAAGGCAAGAGAGGGGGGGGGGTGAAAGAGAACATGAAGAGGAACGAAAGATAGGAACAAAGCGTAGGTAGATGAGAGAGGAGAAAAGGGAAGTCGGGGAGAAAGGAAGAAAAGAAAGCTCAGATGTAAACTAAAAGGAGAAATGAGAGGAAAAAGAGAAGAGAAAAGTGGAGAAAGGGATGAGCATGAGGAAGGCGAAAGAGAAGAGGAAGGTGAGCAAGTACAAAAGAGAGTAAAATACTATAAACAAAAGTTATGAAAAAACTATAATGAAAATAACGAGGGGAGGATGAGAACAGTTGCTGTTGTTGAATTGATTTATTTACGGACGCTCTTTAACATCTCAAGTCATTAGCATCCCATTCTATTTAGGGCGTGAAACGGCCGACAACTTTTGCTCAGAGGCCTCTTCTTTCAGGCTTGAGGTTTTTTTCGTGCCGTAAATGTACGAAACGGGACCCACGGCTTTACTTCCCTTCCGAAGGAAGCCATACTTAGATTAGAACTGGAGAGGAGAGCATTGAAGAGAAAAGAAGAGGATGAAAAAGGAAGAGAGGAGGGGAGAAAGAGGAGAAAATTGTTGGGAGAGGAGACCTGAAGAAGAACGGAGAGCGGTGAGGTGAAGCAAAGAAAAGAGATGAGAGGAGAAAGGAAAGTGAAAAACATAAGAAGGGAGCAAGGGAGAAAGAGAAGAGGTAGTGGTTGAAAATAGAAGAGAGAATAATATAAAGAGAAAAAAAGTAAAGAAAGAATAGGAGTGAGAGCAGCGAAGTATGGGGAGAAAGGAGAAAAGGGAGCGGAGGAATAACAGGAGATGAGGGTAGGGAGAAAACAGAAGAATTAGGGAAAGAGTAGAGAACAGAGGAGGGGAGAAAGACAAATAGAAGAGGAGGAGAGGGGAAAATGAGAGCAATGAAAAGAAGAAAAACAGAAGATAGGAGAGGATAAAGAGATGTAAAAATAAAGGAAGGAAGAAAGAAGGAAAGAAATCGGAATTTTTTGAATTAATGTTTCTGTAAGAGTCAATTGTTAATTAAAATAATCAAAATGACAATTACATCAAACAGAATAAAATAAAATTAAGTAAAAATAAAATAACACTTACAATTATAAATTGAGGGATCTATAAACAGAACTAAGAGAAACACTTAACTCGTCTCAGTAATACTTTGAAAGGAAATTAGTAAAATTTAAAGAAACTAACTGAGTATAAATGCAAGATTAGGAACGGTGGTGCTACGAGATATCCAAAGCTAACCGGAAGGAAGTTTAATTGGTGTCTTATGCAACAATTGAATAAATGTGGTTGCAACGGAAATGGAGAGAATGAGAGCAGGGAGGAGAAGAAAAGAGAAGAGTAGGGGAGAAAGAGAATGTTTTTAACACAGTTGATAATTATATTTAACATTAATTTAAAGAATAGAATACTTTTCACGTTGGATGAATGAAAAAAAAAAACATCCACCATCCACTTACAAATACATAAAAGTAAAGAACACACTTAAGGGTCGCGGGTTCGAGTTCCGCATAACTTTAAATCAACCTCAATTCTAGCATCCCCCCCGCACACTATCGGAACGCCGGGTGTTGTAGGACAGCAATTCTGGCCCCATTTCTTGCAATTTCCTTAATAATTATCGCTTTCCTTGCTTTTATTTCTAGCATTTTCAGTCTATTTTCGCAGTCATTTTTGCACTATTGTTAGAATGACAACTAGTTTTGCCTATTTTAGCATATTTAGACTCCTTAGTCAGTAATTAAGACTATTTTTGCTTAATTTAACATATTTCATGATTTTCCTTGCGTAATTCTCTCTGTCTTTTCCTATTTTTTTTTCAGCGTTGAAAAACTTTTGCTTATAGTTGCCTTTTTCAATTTTTTTTTTCTGTTTCTTTAGTTTCTCATCTTATTTCAGCCTTTTTCACGTGTTTGCAAAAGTAACGCGCCTATTTTATCCATTTCTTACAAATTACTAAAAACGTTTTCTTTATTTGTTTATTCTTGCGTTGTCCGTCTGTTTCTTCATTTATTATGCTTATTTTTGCTTAATCAAGCCTATTTCACGCTGTTCCAAAAGAAATTCCTCTTATCTTTCCCTATTACAGCTTTTTCCCCTCGTTTTTTAAGAAGTTCTTCTCTTGTTCGCCTATTTTATTCATTTTATCTGTGATTCCTTAGCAATACTCTTTATTTTTACCTATTAGAGCGTTTTTTCATATGTTTCTTAAGAAATTCTAGTTATTTTTGCCAATTCTTGCATTTTCAAGGAATCCCTAATAAATTCGCAATACATATTACCTCTTTTCCCCTGTTTTCTCTTTTGTTATGCTTATTTGAGCCTGTTGGCCTTTTTCACGTTTTTGCAACATCATTTTGCCTGTCCTAGCCTATTTATCCCTTCCCGTGCATTTTACATAATAACTATGCCAAAGAAGGCAAAATAAGATCTATACCGCCATAAGCAGAGTACACTTTTGCTACAATTCTCAACTTGTCTCATATTCCAAGAATAAAAATACTCTCGGTTTCGCATCAGAGCTTTGCAACTTATCTTCGCGCGTGCGCCTTGTATTAAGAGAGGTACTGTTCACCACTGAGTGCATACATTATCCGTTATCTAGAATTGTGTTACTATATAACACTTTTCACGAACATTTTTTTTATTTTACTTATAATTTATATAGTTTTCCATTAACTTAAGATTCTATTCAAGCCATATTAAGGGTAATTCGTTTAATCTTCTTGCTACCCCAGAAAACTATAGCCACGACTTTCCCTGCAAATGAAACCGTTTTTGAATTAGGCTATCTGCCCGTTAGCGTATGATAACATTTAACCTTGCATTTATGTTCAGTATTTTCTTTAACTTTTATTACTCTACTTTTCAGTCGTTTCTGTTGGTGATTTATTAGTGTTTCTACTGTTGCTGTTATCTAGATCACGCAATTTACAATCTTAAGTGTTATATTTACGTAACTGTATCTATTTATGCTTTCTTGATTCTTGTTATTTTAGTTACATTGTTCTAACAGTTACTTTATTTTTTATTTTAATATATATTGGAATGATGTAGCAAAAATGCTCCTTGCATAAAAACTTTATGTTCTTTCTTACTTTAACTGTAAGTCTACACAGATATTGAGGGGAAGTTTAGTTCTGAAGAGTGAAATTCGAGGGGAATGTAGTGTTGAAGAGGTAAATTGGAGAGAAATTTAGTGTAACTAACCTAACAGTTTGAAAATTGATTTTTACGGGAGATGTTTGTTCTTCTTCAAAAGTTCACCCCAAGCTTCATCATCCATCTAGCCTAATTAATGGACTTTAAAATGTGCTCGCTCCTAACACTATGGTATTTTTATTATGTTTTGATTCATTTATCTAACGTGAAAAATACGCTGTTCTTTAAATTAATATTAATGATTATATTTAACTATGTTAAAAATATTCTCTTTCTTTCCTCCTCTTCTCTATTCTTCTCTTTCCTGCTCGCATTCTCTCCATTTCGTTTTCAACCCCATTCATTCATTCGCTTGCGTAAGACATCATTTTGCCTGCATTCCCGTTAGGGTATGATATTTCCTAGCCCCACCGTTCTTAATCTTGCATTTATATTCAGTTGTTTTCTTTAACTTTAACTAATTTACGTTCAAAGTGTTACTGATGATGAACTAATAGTGTTTTTCCTCGCATTGTTTACAGATCCCGCAATTTACATTTTCAAGTGTTCCTTTATGTTTACTTAATTTTATTTTATTCTATTTGAGGTAATAGTCATTCGGATTATTTTAATGAACAACTGACTCTTACAGAAAAAGCAATGCAAAAACTTAAACTATCTCTTTTTTAATTCCTCTTTCTCCTCTCCTATTCTATCTTCTGATTTTCTTCCCTTCCATGTTCTCATTCTCTCCCTGTTTTCATCCACTGTTCTCCTCATCTGCACTCAACTCTCAATTTTCTACTCTGTTTTCTCCTTTCTCCTCTCTTCCGATTGCATTTATCTTTCTCCCCTCTACTGTTCTCATCTCTTTCCCCACCGCCACGGGTGGCCGAGGTCGTTAGGGCGCGGACTCGTGAGCGGGAGGTCCACGTTCCGAATCCCGCCAGGACCGTCCTCTCTGAATGAAGTTTTTCCAGGTTTTCCTCAGTTATCATAAATGGTAAATGCCGGGGAGGTACCCTAAACTTAGGCCTGGAACGATTCCTTCCTTAAAAATAAATCCTTTCCCAATATATCATTTCACCTATATATCATCAGTGTCCATCGCCTGTCGTGCCTCTAGCAAAAACGGGCGTTAAACACTATTCATTCATTTCTTCCTTGCTCTCATCTCTTTTTCTATACTCACTTTCGGCTCTCCTTTCTCCTTTCTCATCACACTTCGCTCCTATTTCTCCTATCTTCTCTTCTCATCCTTTTATCGTTATCCTGTTCTACCCTCTTCCGCTTCCTTTTCTCTTTCTTCCCTCTTCTCTTCTTCTCATCCCTTTCTCCTCTCCTGTCATTTCTTCTTCTTTTCTCACCTCAACGCTCTCTTTTCTCCTTTCCCTTCCCACAATTTGCTCCACTTTCATCCCCTATTCCTTTTCTTTTTACTCCCTACCTTCCTTTGTTCTTTTCTCTCCCGGTTATTGTCTTCTCTTTTTTTCCTTAAATGTCTACTCTATTTTCTTCTTTCCTCCTATTCCATTTATCTTTCTTCTCTCATTTGTTCTGTTTTCTTCGTATTCCTCTTCTCTTCTCTTCTCTTCTCTTCTCTTCAATACCTCTTCTGTTTCTCCCCTGTTCTCTTCTTCTCTTTTTCACTTCTCTTTCTCCTCTCCTGTCATTTATTTTTCTTTCTTCACTTCACCGCTCTCTTCTCCCCACAATTTGCTCCTCTTTCTCCCCTCCTATCTAACTTTTTCTTTATACCCCTTCTTTTCAATGCTCTCTGCTCCCTGTTCTCATTCTTTCCTCCTTTTTATCCTCACCGGTCTGCTCTCTTCTGTGCTTGCTGCTTGCTCTCCTCTCCTTCCTCTTTTCTTTCTCCCTTCCTCGTGTTCACTTCTTAACCCAATTTCTCTTATCTTTTTCCTCTAATTTCATCTTCTTTTCTCATATCTGAATTTTCTTTTCTTCCTTTCTCCCCGACTTCGCCCCTCTCCACTCTTTTCTTCCTCTCATCTACCTAAGCTTTGTTCCTATCTTTCCTCTCCTCCTGCCTTCCTCTTCTTCTATTTTATTTACTTCCCTTTTCCTTTTTTTTCTAGAGAGTTATACCTTACTTTGTCTATTTGGAAACCTAAGATATTTAGAATGTATGCTTTTATGTTGAATATACCTCCCCTAACAGTAGTCAGGTTTGCTCATATATGATAATTGAACTTATTTTTGTGCGCCAAGATTGGGAGACACAGTTCACACAACATAACGAGGTGGTTCAAGAAGAATTCAGATCTCCCAATCAACACAAATGGTTGAACGTGACCTACAAGCAGAACATCAACAACGATAGATTTCTTATTTTAAGTTAATATTTTGGTTATAATTCCTTTTTTGAAAAAATAGATAGTGTAACTATTTTTTTTTTAATTTCAAGGTTGATATTTTATTTCTCAACATGTACTTTTAACTATAAAATTGTTCGTTTTATTTTCAAATTTATTATTTTGTTCTCGAAAAGGTTCTATGTTGTTTTAAAGATAACATTCAATTTATAAAATATTTCTTTTGTTTTTATAGTTAATATTTTTATAAAATATCTTCTTTGTTATCAAATTTAATATTTTGTGGGTGAAATACTTAATTATTGTTAACAAATTTAATATTTGGTTTCTCAACATGCATTTTCGTTTATAAAATTTTTCTTTTTCCTCAAAGTTAATATTATGGTTATAAAATAGTTTTTGTTTAATAAGTTGATAGTTTTTTTATAAAATAGTTACTTTTTCTTTTGAAAGATAATATTTTGTTTCCGCAGCATGTACTTTTGTTTACAAAACTATTCTTATTTGTTTTCAAAATTAATATTTTGTTTTAAAATAGCTCATTTTGGATTTCAAAATTAATATCTTGTTTTAAAAATAGTTCTTTTTTGTTTTGAAAGATAATATTTTGCATGAAAAAATTTTTACTTTCAAACTTCATAATTAATAAAAGAGTTCATTTTTCCTTTTAAACTTAATCTTTTGATTTTTAACATGCACTTATGGTTGTAGAATAATTCATTTTCTTTCAAAATTATTTTATCTATAAAATAGATATTTTATGATTTCAATGTTATACATTTTGTAAAAAATTTCTTTTTTCAATATCAATATTTTATTTATAAACTATTTTTTATTATTTTTAAAGTTAATATTTTGTTCCTCAACATACACTTTTGTTTATAAAGTAACTATTTTTGATTTGAAAGCAAATATTTTGTTGATAAAATAGTGCTTTTTCAAAGTTAATGTTTCGTTCCTCAATATGTACTTTTGTTCAGTAAATAGTACCCATTGTTCTTCAAAATAAATATATTTAAAAAATTGTTTTGCTTTTAAAGTTTTCGCTTTGCACAAAATATCTTTTTTTTTTTTGCAAATTATATATTCTGTTTCACAACAACTGTTTTCACGCATAACCTGAACCGTACATCACCCCACCTTTCCATCACTTCGTGCGATGGGCACTGTGCATAGGATCCCGTCAGTGCAAGTGCCATCATAAAAATTTGTATTGCAAAAATTAAAAAACTATATTTATTTTCCACCACTCCCTATCCCTTTCATGAAGACATTGTTTACCAATCCCATAATTTAATGGAGCAGCAAATTTTCTAATGCTTTTTTTAAGTTTATTTTTGACGAAAATCTTATGATATTGCATAATATTTACTTCAACATTTATGCATGTATCAAGAAACTATTAATATTTTTTTACTAATATATTTCCACTTGCTACACATGTAAAAAGGTGGACTCGCGTCCACGCGTAATATTCTGACCAATCATATTCCTTCTCTCCATCTTCCCCATCAATCACAATCCACCTACTTTCCACCAATCTAGCACTTACTTACAATCACTAACTCGTTACATTGTACGCCAATACCCTACCTGTGCACATTAGTTAAGCTACATCTTATTAAAAACGAGAATGTACTTGCACAATAAGTTCAGTGATGTTTGTGGCAAAACATGTTATTTCCTGTCCAGACTACATCCCGGAAATGTGGTATAACCAACAAAGGGTAACCCACAGTTTTCATTCATCGCCTGTGCAGCTGCGTTAAGTGGAAAAATATTGGGTGATGACGCAATGTGGACGATGTAAAGCGAAATGGTACAAAATTCATTACGTCCAGAGTGGAGGCCGTCAAACCGAATGCTGTGTAGATGGTCGGAATGTGGATATTGTTATGCGAAATGATGCATTCGGACCAAAGATCATTACGTCCGGAGCGGAGACCGTGGGTAAACTGCTACAGTGTATCCGATTGAAAGTTCTTTTGGTCCGGCGCATCAATTCTTCACTTGCCCTCTTAATGTTACTTATAATGCGAGCTAGCAATATAACAGAAACAATATGTACCCATCAGCGGACAACGAAATTGCGATGCTTTCACGCAAATTTACTTCTTTTTGTACAGTTGAATAGTGCCCCTTGGTTTTTTAATAATTTTATTATTTCAGGTTATAAAAGCATTTAAAAAGTAAAAATATTATTATTGTAACGTAACCTCTTTTTGCACAACATAACTATTTTTGTAAAGTTAAACGTTGTAGCTGGTTTTTTCTTTTTCAAAGATAATATTTTGTTTCTCAAAATGAACTTTTGTTTATAAAACAGTTCTTTTTTATTTTCCAAGCGAATACTTTGTTTCTAATGTGAAGTTTTGGTTACAACAATACATCTTTTGGCACAATATAATCATATTTTGCAATTTTAAATAGTGTAATTGGTTTCTGGAAGAGTCACAAACTTGGTGTGCAGGTCCAAACAGATTACAAAGATTCGACACTGTGATCTGACTACTTTCCAGAAAGGTGTCCTATTGGTAACATAACCTACTCCTTTGCGATTAATATGTTCGCGACAGACAAGTTTGATCCTGTTGGGTGATGTCATGAACTTGGTGGGTGATGTCATGAACATGTCAGAATAGGTTTATTACGACCTGCTACCGTGGCGCCAGACATCTTGTGCAGGTTTTAATTTGTTTGGTGATTCGCGCCACTTTGTTGCGTGGCATCTAATGAGCTTGAGCATGAACGCGGGGCAGTGATACTTAACTTGTTGAAACCCGTGGAGGATAATTGGCTTATTTTTCCTTTTCCACCCTCTTTAATTTCTTGGACGTCGACGGGTGAACGTATGTTTTGGCGACCTTCGCTGGTTACACTCCGGCATCTTTTCATATAATCTTTATAAGTGCAGTCTACATTGTTTGTCATCGCCATCTTCTCGTTCATGCATATATTTACACAAAAATAAAAAAAAAAGAAAATGCATAAAAAGCCTTGCGATGCACAGTTGATGATTTTGTGGAGCCAAAATAATAAGCTTTTACATTTAATTTATCTCTTGGTCGGATATCAAACATTTCTCCAGCTGAAATACATAAATTGTACGTGTATATATACACGTATATATGTAATCGTCACACCTATGTACTTGTACAATTAAATATGTATGTATAAAATTAAAAACCAAGGAGAGCAATTAAATGCCAAAACTGTCATATATTTACTTGACAAAGAATTTAAAAAAATATAAAAAAATTCTACCAAAGATAAAAATAAAAGTAATTCTTGTGCTTGTATTATATTTATAAACATATGTACTTAATAAGGGAAAAAAAACGCGGGAGACTATCGATATAAGGCCACAACTTCCATGTAGGCAGTAGTCGGGCTGCTGGTTGCCCGACATGCTTGGAAGAAATAAACTTGATATTTTGATGTCAATTTTGTGGTCATCCGCAGGGTACTTACTACTAACATCTTTTCTGCACATGTCCTTGTCTCTGCTTTGTTATAAATGGTTCCGTTCTTGAAGGTCAAAATGTTTTCCTTGTATTCGCGGTAAGTAGTAACATACAATATTTATCGTAATAGAAAAAATTGTTCGCGGATAACAGAGCTGTTACTAGCATATATCACACTATTGGATGGGAAAGTAATTGGAAGGAAGGAGAACAGAGACATATTTTAGTATAGTGCAGTAGATTTGCAATTCTCTCTTACTAACTTAAGTTCTTTCTGCACTTTTCTTCCTGCACCTATAGTAGAGGCATTAAATCGGTCCTGGTAGTGTAGTGGTAGCCTTACTTGCCTCCTAAACCCAAGCTTTCTTGCTCAACCTCGGCCAGGATTGATGAAATTTTCTAACGTAAAAATTCTAAATATGGCTTCCTACGAGAAGGAAGTAAAGCCGTGGACTCTGATGTCGTAGATGTACGGCATGTAAAAGAACCTCAAGTCTGAAAGGAGAGCCCTCTTAGCAAAATTTATCGGTCGTTCCATGCTCTGAATTGAATGGAACGCTGATGACCTGGAATGTTAAAGAGCGTCCATAAATAAACCAAATCAATAGGGCATAGGATATGCGCCTGTTAAAACATCACAGCTTGGCGCTTGTCCTGAAGGGGTACGGGTAGAGGTCGTGCTATATGGCGAGTTTGCTTTCTTTTAGCCTGATAAATGCTGAAGGAATGAAACATAGCATTACTTGCAGGAAATATCTCATAGTTGGAGGATAGTGCGTAGCCATAAAAGACAATTAGAATTCCTGGTTACATTCATATTTCTGTGAAAACACAATTTTGAAATATAACGTTTATGTAAAACTTATCTGGAATAAAATAAAATGGCGGATATTGCTAAATAAAAGAAAACAAAAAACTAATATACAGACTGTACTTGCTATCGGTACCTTATGAGTTCAAATATATATTCAGATTAAAAAAAATAATAAATTATTTTGTGTAGTGATGATTTAATTAGTATTGGGATGAACATTTTTATTACAGGCAAGCTTTATAGGTTTTTATAAAGATTTGTACAAATTTGTTGAATTTTGTATTTAATTGATGAAAATAATGTTTTTACTAATTAAACTATTAAATCTATTGGACACCATTCTTTATTCTTTTAACTGCTGATCTAACAGCCCAGCAGTGCAATAACTTTTCCGAAGAAGACTAACATACTTAGCGCATATACTGTCACCAATGTCTTGCATGCCCTCTTGGAAAGAACAAAACAGCTATATTCATAACTTTTATCCATTTAAGATCAAAAGGTCCCCTCCCCTTTTTGAATAGTGTTTAATGCCCGTTTTTTCTACTGAGGCACCACAGGCGGTGGACACTGGTGATACATGAAATGAAATGATATATTATGAAAGAATATTTTTTTTCAAGGAAGGAAGCGTTCCAGGCTTAAGTTTAGGGTACCTCCCGGCATTTGCCAGTTATGAGGACTGAGGAAAACCTGGAAAAAAACCCAGTCAGGGAGGACGGTCCTGGGGGATTCAAACCCCAGACCTCCCGCTCACGAGTTCGCGCCTTAACGACCTCCGCCACCCGTGGAGGTCCCTTTATTTAAGCAGATATTAACCCTTCTGATTACAAATTTTGCTCATTCTTTGCTTTGCTATTGACTAATTACTGTTATCGTGTTACTTCCGAAGTTCCATATAGCCTTAAAACGTTGCCCCATAGATCACAGGACCCTTAACTCAAAATACTTGTCTAAGATCTCTCTACCATTCCTTCAACTTGTGTGGTTGAATTATTATTTAACTTCCTGTATAATTGAGAATGCATTTGGAGACCGAGAAGCCCCAAGCAATCACAACAGTGCAGCTGAGCACCGAGTATTGCTTGATGCACACTACTTACTGAAGTTCTGTGGGTTAGTTAGAAAACAATATAATAGCTACATGCTTTAGTTTTAATTAAGCATGTCTTTTTGTAAACTTTATATACTTTTTCAAGAAATACTGTCCCTTAATAATTGTAGATACTGCGCTTATGCCAACTATCTATCAACTGTATTCAGTAAATTGTATTTCAATAAATTTCATTTATAATCTAAACTCTATTCTAATTATTCTGTTCTGCTGTAATATGAATATATTCTAGTCTTTCTATAGGTAGGTGTAGTAGCGGGCAGACTGCTTAACTGTAGGTTGAACTGTTTTGATTCACCCTGCTCTCCGTGCAAAGCGAATGTTCTGTTATTGACAAACACTTGACGTGTATGAGGCTAGATGCAGGACTTATATACATAAGCTTAATATCACATATTTCTGCTTTTTTGGCAATTTTATTAAAAAATTATTAAATGCATAGCCATTGTAATTAGTAAAGTTGCGTTTTTTTGAAATATCTAAAACACTTAATGCAATACGTGTTAGCAATATACTGCTGAAGTAAAAATATATTAAAATTCTTTTTATGTACTTTATATCCATCATATATTCCTTTTACTTCGCACCCCGCTGACTAATTTCTGTCCCTAACCCACTTCTCCGATTTACTACAGCAGCAATAATCCGTAGTTCAAGGTAAAAGAATTAGTAATCCACACTTTAGTTATAATCACTATGAAGACATTCAAATTTCATCATTAAAAATATCAATATATTTTAAACTAAAACGAATCTCTTTTGTGAAGTGTGCGGCGAACAATTGAATAGAAAAACTTTTAGGTAGAGAATTCCGCTTCTTCTTTGAAGGACACCATTGGTATTGAAAAGAAGCAAAACATAGTCAATAAGGATTAACACATAAAAACGTCTTCAATACTTCAAATGTCAACAATAAAGAAAGTCCATGCTTTATCACATAACTGTATTTCAACGGAAAACGAAGCCCTTTGGATGTAACACACTTCTCAGCGTTCGTACTGCTTTTCGAAACAGCCCTGCAGTTAATTTTGGTCACCTCCCGCGGAGTAAATGTCGCATACTTCTTCATCTTGCAACTTGCTAAACTTTTCTGCTACCGTTTTCATTATTTCTTGTAATTAGACACCTTCTCGTTTACATGATTTAAGCTAGGAAGTTATGTTGGAAGAAAAAAACCCCTAGCATGTGGTCAGAGAAACATAACTTTCCAGTACAGGAGAAAAATAAATTATATAGTCCAATTTATTTAACAATAAACCAGAAGCATAAATCATTAACAAAATTACATTCACACTAAAAAACGACGCTCGTATAAAACGGCAGAGGCAACTTATTTTCAGAAGCAAGCAACTTTATATTAATGTCAACTAGAATGCGCAAAATGTTAATTAACAGGGTTGAAACACTTTAAATAATCTCAAGTTGTACACAATTAATGATTTTTAGTCCTACTCTCATATTAATACTTTCAAGAACGTACCTTGAGCATACCAGTTCCTTTTACCAAGGAACTTAAAATCAATGTTAAAAATGGCATTAACCACAGTAAAAATATATTAACAAACCATATAATATGTTCACATCTGGTTCGGGCTAACAGAGAACGCTTCGGACCCACCAATTTGGAACAAGAGGCAAAACAAAACCGCCAGTTCCGAAGCGATCTCAATGTTAATGACGTAGAGAGTATCAAACAAGTCGGAAAAATAGGTCACACTCTTCTAGAAATGTGTTTACCTGTCCAGACCAATGTTCAATTCTTCAGGTGTGGTGATGTTTGCCGTATAAGCTAAACTTTTGGCAAACCTCCATACACAAAAATCCAGCGGATTTGATTCCGGTTTATCTAAGAGGCCACGGTACAGGTCCTGCTCGTCTAGCCTCCGTTCACCATGTCGTCTGTTTAGATATTCTCACACGTAGAAGGAAATATGCTGGTGCGCCGTTGTGCTGACGATGCTACGATAGTAAATTTGGAAGATCATTCCGCTCTCCGATTAAATGCTTGGAAGAAAATGTTATGCAATTAAACGGTTGCCGAATATTCCTACCCAGGCATTGAAGAAAGAAATGTTGTTGATGCGTCTATTGAACAGTACGAGAATTGGCTTTAGTCCACACATGGCAGTTATGGAAATGAAAACTGCCGTCAAGGGGTAAACACAGCATCGTTCGTAAACAAAACTTTTTTCAAAATCTCGGGGTGAAGTCAGAGCTGTTGTATCTGCTGGCAGACAGTAACTCTGAGAAGGAAGTCTGTGTTTTTGAGACCCAATATGCGCTGGATGTGATACCGGTAGTACATTAATTTGCGATGTAAGATTTGCCACAGACTGCTTGCACTTATTCTCTCTGGCATAGCAACCATCCTATTCAAAATTCTTGGTTATATCTTCACGTTCTAATACCTATTCTTCTATATCAAGGGATAAGGATCTTGTTCTGTTTATTCTTGGTGTGCGAAGAGAGCATTTTCTCGCAGGCGTTCCATAATCTTAAAAGAGCATTCTGTTGGAGAAAGATTTTGCACACAAAAGCGTACTGTCGAGAGCTTGTAACATATCAAGTGCACATATTCTACGTGACTGATTTCTTTCTATGCTTATAAACCGCTTCATTATTAAATCACAATATGCACAAAATATTCATACACAATGTACACCCCAAAAAAATGGTTTGCTTTCGGTTAATATTACGGCTTAAGCAACGAGCGAGCAGAAGAGTGGTGGTGAGTGCGGCATACGGACGAAACATGAATACAGCTCCGCTTTACAGTATCCAGGCGTTCGGTTCAGTGCCGGCTTCAAACAGCACAATATAACATTAACTTGTAAACTGTTAATTCGCATACCCATGATTACTAGAACTATATTGCTTAATTCCGTGTATAATTTTCATCCACGAATTTTTTAAGCACCATGTATATCCCAGTACAGTCAAAAAGAAATGGAATTTGACCTGGTTTGATTCTCTTACTATTTAGACACATTCTCTGCCTAAATATATTTTCCTATATATCTCAGTGATATCAATTATTTCACATAGTAAAATCTATAATTGTTTGTTAAGGCACAGCTTTTCTAACCCAATATTAAGTTGTTTCGTAGCAAACCTGTAGTTATTGCATAAATATAAATTGTTGATGGACATGGTATATGCTTTTCTATGCATTTTTTTTAAATAAATCCCTGAAAATGTTAATACTCTACTTAGTTGAACGGAATATTCAAATTCCAATAAAACAACTATTAGTAAATAATATCAGCATATGTAATAAATTAAGCAAACGGCAGTTTCTGTGTTCTTGTTATTTTTAATTGCACATCATGAGAAATTTATCAACTTCAGTTCTTATTTATACACTTTAGTAAATGTGTGTCTGATTCCGACAGTAAAATACTATAAACAAAACGTGTAAGTGTAAGTGCAATTAGATATGCTTTAATTAATTGTTCTTTATAGCAGCACAATAAACTCGTACATTATGGAAATATTGACTTTTAATTAACACAGCTGTTTTTGCAATATCAGCAGATTTTATAGTACGAAAACTGAAAAACCGGCAAAATATACCCAAACAAGAAACATGAACGTTCCTCAGTATCATTGGGAAGGTAAACATTTTTGAGAAATTCACAGATTTTTTCCATAAAAGTATTCTAAATTAAACCTAAACAATCATCTACTAATGCTACGATTTATCTTCCATGTTTTTGTCTTATGATAACAGTTACATTTTACCTATCACGTTACGTTTTACCTATCACCAATATAACGCAAATTGCCATCTTGAGCAAGCCGATATGGCGCACACTCGGCTGTCGATTGCCGGGATAACTCTGGTGCATAAAACGAAGACAAAACAAATGGATGGCATTGCGTAACACCAAGGTCATGTAACGTGAACCTCTTTTATTATGATAGACTTATTTGAATTCTTGTAACATTATCGATGTGCAGTCTTAAGCATAAATAATGATACGAAGAGCAACCTTAATAATGAGTTAGATTTAACTTAGAGTTAGTATTTTGCAACAGTTTATGCCTTACGTCAAATTTGAGCGCCTAGTATGTATTGTCAAAAAGTGTTTTAATCTAAAAAGAATTGTGTTAACTATTCCCATTGGTATGTATGTGTGTGTGTGTCTGTGTCTGTGTGTGAGAGAGAGAGAAAGATCCACGTTTTCCTGAAATCAATGAGTTATAATTTGTAACCTGTGCCTTATTTATTTAAATATACATTACACAAGATAGAACAAGGCAATATATATATATATATGAATGTGTGTATATATATATATATATGAATGTGTGTATATATATGTATATGAATGTGTGTGTATGTGTGTGTATATATATATATATATTGAAAATAAATTTGCGTAAAAGTTATTACTCACAATTGTGCAAATTTATTTAGTTTCGGATCGGTACTTAGCAAAACTTAGATTTTAGAGTTTAATGCCAAAATTCACATACTACATACGCTCTCCTGGTAAGGCTTGTATTATACAGTGCTGTACTATTTTACAATGTACCTCTCAACTTTCGTAACGCTCGCAATCAATGTTAGCAAACCTTTTATATAAAAATCAGTAATAATAAACTGTGCTACAGAAATTCACTAAAAATAGTACTTATTAAGGTATCTGTATGCGTAGTCGTGCAACATGCAAAATAATATTAACAGACATGAAACCTGATAATATAAAAATGCATTGTCATATCGTTTACACATATACATATGATGAATATAGTTTATAGATGTACATAAATTTTCTGTTCCTTTTTCCGTGTGCAGATAAAAAAAGTATTTTAATGAATGCCAACGCACCTTATCCAGGTACACTACTAGAATACTACATTCTACTCTTGACATAAGAGTCACCCGCTGGAGAAAAAGGAGGACTTCGAGAAATGTGCCATTTACCCTAATTCTGAAATAGAGAAACGTGATTCACGAAATTTCTCAATTTAGAATGTCTCGACAGGGCATTAGAGAATGTAAGGCAATGCTGGTGATGTGATAAACGAAGTTGACTCAAATATGGCAGTATTGCACAACTTGAAAATTCGCAGTAAGATACTAATCACTAGGCATTATCCTGGGTTGAAATAGTAGGAGCAGAGGAGAAATTTTTGGCACTTGCTCATGGGCTGGCCGTTTGTGCCAGTACCTTCGCGAGGAAGATACCAGGTAGCCAACATCCAGATGGAGGCTAGCATCAACATAGGTTGGTCCTTAAAATTACTTCTATATAGGGCCAATAAGCAATTCAAGGCCATACTTCCATAGAAGAAACATTTCCAAAGAGCAAGCCATACTGCACACAGCATCATTCCCTCGCCTGGCCATTTCGAT
Source organism: Metallyticus violacea (assembly GCA_030762175.1). Classification (NCBI taxonomy): domain Eukaryota; kingdom Metazoa; phylum Arthropoda; class Insecta; order Mantodea; family Metallyticidae; genus Metallyticus; species Metallyticus violacea. Next base: position 132,092,751 of record CM060846.1, read on the forward strand.
CTTGTAATAGAACCAATGGAATGAAATGAGATGAAATGGGACAACGGAAATTTCTTGGAAAAGAGAGATCTCAATATTCACCTAAGCAACCGAAGGACGCCACGAAAAAAAACCTAGTCAGGATGGCCGTTCCAAGGAATTAAAACCAAAGATGTTTTCAACGGGAGTTTCAAGTAAGGATTATAAGAATATTGAAACTGTCACATATCAAAGGAAAACACGAAAAACATACAACAGAGAAGTGCAATGCATTAACAGTAAGAATGACGTATAGCTAACAATAGTAATAATAAACAAGAAAGACTAAATTATAGATCTTAAAACGATTAAGCTAAATTAAAACAAAACAGCTGGCAATATCATTAACTGCACAAATTTCATTGAAATTTGAAAAAAAAAAAAAAAAAAACGTATTTTAATAGTAATAACAATAAAAACTAAATTATGAGTTCTAAAACGATAAAGCTAAAAACAAGTCCGCATTATTAATCATGCATTTATTTCATATAAAACTTGAAGATATGTGTTTTAGCATCTTGTTACAGTCACTAAAACATAAATGTTAATAGGATAACTTAAGCGATCATCTACTCTCTATTCCATATGAAGTGGCGTAAATAGAAGCAGTTACTCACTATTGCCTACTTGCTGTTACACGCTTCCTGAATGAAAATAATACCACAAATGTTTGATTTTATTTCTGCAAATTAAAAAGTATATAATGATGAGATTATAACTTAGCATTGTCATGGTCTTTCTATAATATAAAATATTCCTTAAGTGTTACTGTGAGCTTCTAGAGTTCTCATTTGCTCCCCCTCTCCAATCTTGTGAAGTTCTTTTCAGTATACGGCATGGCTGTACATGGAGCAGTCCTAGGGAGGGGTAAAAACGTGTTAAAGGAAAACGTCTACAAAGCGACGAACAAAAAATTGTCCTGAAAGTATTCAATAATGCCATACATCAATATCCAACTCTATGTGAAAGTGAAATAGTAAAATTTACGGCGAACTTTACCGGTATGTATAACATACGCAGTGAATAGTGAAATAAGAAATGTATAAATTGGAAGGAGAAAAAGAAAAGAAACTGGATAAGACCACGTGGCGTCTTAAGTGAAATGAATGAATTAGTGAAAAGTTTAATTCGTGATATAGTTCATAAATTCTTCATTGACAATGATCCCTCCACCTTAGTCAAGGTGATTGCAGTTGTAAATAGAACTGATTTTCCCGATTTAAAAAAGCGACATATTATAGATCACTAGGAGAAATGTTTCTTTAATATTTTTAAAAGAAATAAAATTAATATTATCAATAACAGAGGTGATATATCTTTTTGAGGAAAAGATATTTTTTGAGATCGGTGCACCAGTATAGAGTTCAGGGTAGAACATTTTATTACCTAGACAAAACCTGGGTGCATGAGGGTCACACGTTCCCAAAAATCTGGATAGACATTGCAGCTGCTTCTAAAGAAAGAGTATTCTTGTATGGACTTTTCAGAGAACTAAAAACATCTAGAGGTAAATGCAAAATATTAATAATATTCCACATTGGAACTGACAGTGGAATTGTAGAGGGAATCACCTCTATTTCAGTCAAAGAAAACCAATAATCTTCATGAGGAGATATATGGGAATGTTTTCAAAAATCTAGTTCATTGCAAGATTAAAAAATTATAGCCCCAAAGTAATATTGTGATAAGCAACGCGCCATAACATAACTCTAATCTGCATCGTTGTTACAGTAGTTTATGAGCAAACAGGACATTGTCGACTGCCTCAGGCTAAGAAATGCAGATTTCGATGTAAATGGCGTGAATGAAAAGCAGCAAAATATAGCTGAGGATATGGTTGATATGAATGAAAACAAATATGTGATAGATGAGCTCCATTACAGCGCTGGCCATTAAGTGCTATGACTGCTTACATACCATTGCAATTTAAGTCCTATCGAGTTCTACGGAGTCGTATTAAAGATTGTATGTCTGAAACAATAACACTTGTGAAGCAGTAAGACTGCCAAATTAACAATAACATCTGAAATGTGGCAGGCAGACATCAGGCATGTAACAAAAAAAGCGAGAATGGGAAGGTGTTCCCGCCAACGCGCATAGTTAACCTCTCTCATGACACTTGTTCGCGAATGAGATCGAAAGTTTATTCCAAATATCTCCTATTTCATTCATGTAAATTTTTAGTTATTTCCTCTCTCAGAGAAACTAAGTCATTGACAAAACAGCAGTAATTACAAAAGATCTAAACAACGGAGATAAACCTGCTACGTATGCACGGACATAATTAAAGCTTTATCATTGTTTTGTAATTGCTATTCAGACATGCTAGACTGTCGCATCAGAATGGTCGGTTCTGGTGGTGTAGTGGTAACCATACTTACTCTCTAAACCCCAAGATCCAGGGTTCAAACCTGGCCAGAATCGATGGATTTTTTCGGGTGTAAAAATCCTAAGTATGGCTTCCTTCGGAAGGGAAGTAAAGCCGTGGGTCCCGTGTCGTACATTTACGGCACGAAAAAGAACCTCAAGCTTGAAAGAAAAGGCCTCTGTGCAAAATTTATCGGCCGTTTCACGCCCTGAATTGAATGGGACGCTGATGACCTGAGCTGTTAAAGAGCGTCCATAAATTAATCAAATCAACAACAGCATCAGAATGTCCATTTTTAAAATTGGACAGTAAATCACCTTATCCCAAATGGACAGAAAGTAAGTCAAGGATATTACGAGATAAAATGTAATGTTATTTTTGTATATAGCCTTTACATAACCTAACCTGTAAAATTTCTTGCTATATAATGACAAGAATGAAACATTTTAAAGTAAACTTGTATCATGCAATGTACAACAAATAACAGTATATGCAATTGTATTTAAAATATATGTATATAAAACATCATCATCACCATCACCATTACCACCACCACCAACACCACCACCACCACCACCACCATCATCATCATCATCATCATCATCATCATCATCATCATCATCATCATTATTATTATTATTATTATTAATATAATTATTTTTATTATTGAAAACTGTTTACTTGTTCAATAAGATTCTGGTTTAGGAAATGTTACAGAAAAGAAAACAGGCAAAGAAAAAGAAGTAAGGAACACTAGCAAAATGTTGACAACAGAGCCATAATGATGACAATACAAGTACACATGCAGTCAATGACAATTCATAATAATAACAATTATAAGATATCATTTTCTATAAAGGCCATTAATGTAATTTCTCAAATTATGGAACAAATAATATTTTTAACTCAGCAAATGTCACAGGTCATAATTAAGGTAAAAAGAAATGAAACAGAAACTAAAATGCATTCATTAGTGGGGATTTTGCACCACTTTTGAAAACAATGGTTGAGTAGTTTTATTGTGGACAGGAAGATGATGGAATAACTTCCAGCTTGTATGATACACACTTTTTAGTCTAAGGGTGGTGATGCATGTCTTCTGATGAATTTTTTACTTTTATCTTGTACTATGTGGATATATCATATCATTTTGTGTTATGCTTTAAAAAGACCACTCATAAGATTATGATGAATAAATGCAACATCCCATTTTTCATATTTACATTGTAAGAACTAAATTTCTTCTATAACTTTAAAAGATAGGAGCCTAACTCATGAAATGTAATGTTCACATACAGATTCCGACATTTTAGGACAATTTTACAGATACAAACACAATTAAATATCTTGACATGGATGCCACAAAGTTTCACCTTGACTTTAACTACTGTTGCACTGTGGGTTTAAGATTAAATTTGATCAGTGTATTTACAGTATATTTATGTTCATTACAATCAGGGTACTTCTTTATTCTATTTTACCATACACACAGTGAACTCTTTATAAAGCATATGGACATAATTTTTTATAAGTCAGCAGGTTAGGATGGTACAATGTGTTATGGTGTTGGTTCTAGCCAGCTGGAAAAGTAAAGTCATAAGTTTTCCTGCTTAGGCAAGCTATATGAATGGGAAAAAGGTGAAATTGTAAGTAACTACAGGTGAGGGGCTGCAGACACATTTATGTCTTCATCATTTGGACTTTGTTTTAAAATGATCCAACAGCTCAATTTACTTTTCTAGATTTTCAACATTAACTTGAATAAACATGCAGTTCTCAACATTCATATTAAATGCAAATCTTAAGAGAGTGTCTGTTAATAATTCTCTTGTCTATAGGAACTTTAAGTCACAAATGAAAGAGCTATGACATTTCCTATTATCTGGACTTCAATTACCCCCCTCCTGCTTAGCTAAGAAAACTTACCTAATGCTTCATAGATATGATAGACTATTAAATTGGATCAAAAGGTGAGTATACATGTTAGCAGCATTGCATATCAGCAATGACGCATTATTGTGATATTTTCAAAATGAACAATTTGTTAAATATAAAACCATTCACCTTGTGCTATTAATGTACATGTTTCTACAAGCCATTAAATTGCTAAACTGTATAGATGAAAATAGAAATTAAAGTAATTATTAGTAATTGTTTCCTAATGAAATCCGCATTTGTGCATAATGTTGTAATTGCAGCAAATAACATCATACAAAATTTGATTAAATGTGGATATTTATAATGGAGAGTAATATGTATATAATATACCATTGTAACAAGGAATCACTCAAACTTTAGTAATTTTTACTGACATACATTATTCAGAACTATATTTTATATGTATCTGCTATTCCTTTGGTGACACATTATAGAATCATACATATTCCTTTTCTTTGTCATATACATTACATTGTCTTAAATTAAAGAAATATCAAATATAATTACTCCATTAATAGATTTAAATAAGGTGGTTATCTACTATGATTTTAGGCTTTTAACTGTATGGTTAGTAGCATTCTACAGAGGTATGACTTTAATTCAGGTTAGCAACACACATACCTTAAAATAAGCAGCGGGACAAAAAGTTTGATCTGAAAAAAAAAATTGCAAAACTAATTTATCTCTAGCCTTATTGTGGAATACTGTTAATTTTTGGAATGGAAAATACACAGTTAATTGTAAAACATCATTTAATTGAATAAGAAATATTAATAAACATGCACGATAATCACTATAGGTTTAAATTCTGAGATATGCCAAAAAAATTGTAAGAAAATGGTCATAATACTGTATTTTATCAAAGCACTTTCGAGCACAATTTTATACATCATAAGTAATGCTTAGGATTTGGGGAAAGGAAGAAAACATTTAATTCTAAGTTGGGACTCTGTCAGGTGCTTCAGCAATACTCTCAAAAAGTAGGACTGTTGTTGTTCAAGTAATGGCATTGTCATGTGGCTGCCCTGTTCTTGGTTATCTCTCCTGGATTTTTGAGAACACCTTAGGTAGATTGAGATTGTTGGTATACCTGACCATTAGTCCCAAGGTAGTGTCATATGATTTCTTCCTTTCTCCATATCTGAAGCATCTGTTATAGAGTATAAAATTTGCTAACAATATTTTGAAAAACTTGAATAATATGGTGGTTTTTTTACAGTTCATTCACCATGTGCAATTGTCCTTTAGCTTTCCAGCATGGCCGTGATCACATGACCAACAGCTGATAATTAAAGGATAAAAAATGTAGATGTAATCATCAATTATAATGTTCCAAATTTAGTGAGTGTCTATATTAATAAATATTTCTAGTATTCCCCTGTGTAGTTTCATCTGAATCTAATTTTGATTTATTTAGAGCAAAATAATAATAATAATAATAATAATAATAATAATAATAATAATAATAATAATAAATATTCCTAAATTTTAAATGGTTATGCAGGAAAGAGGAAGCATTTGGCAAATTGATCCCTAATATTGGCTGAACAACTTATAAGCTAGCTTTATATCTTTCTTTCAAAAAGTTGTTAATTCAGAAAGCTGGCAAACAATTGTATCCCGGGAAGAAGAAAATTAACGAAATACCTCAGCTATAAATTCACTAACTACCACACATTTTAAATATATAATATCATTGTATGGAAATGTTCCCCTTCGAGCTTCATTGTACACTTATGCATATTAAACACTCTCATTACTTCAACAGCCCACTGCTGAAAACTGATCTGAATCACTTGCATCTGTTTAGTTACTTGCAAAATGCAGATTTGATATAATGTGTTTATTTATAGCCAGACGTAGACTAAGATGTTTCTATTAACCATAGCATGGTAAAGTAATATCTTTATAACAAAATTTATGTTCCAACTGGAGAACAGGCTCTTCTGATGTTGCAGATGCATCATTTCACTATAGCTCATTGCCTTTTCTGCTTTAGAAAACCTATAAAGTGAACAAATACTTTAAAATAGTATTTTTCAAGCTATTTAATTTAATGAAAACAAATAGCTATTTATAATGTGTTTACAGCAGCAATGATTTTTCAGTTACTCCTTATAGATTAAGGCAAAATGGGCAAATTTCAAATTTATTCCATGTGAATCTCATGTGCTATACATTTAGTAATAAAATTTTGTTCATAAATTTAGAATGTTTTAAACCCATTCCATATAAATTCATGTAAGCTTTCTTTGCAGCCATCTGAATCATAGAATTGTATTCATCACCCTTAACAACTGCATTCATTAGAGTACCCTAAGTACCTTGGTGCAAAATGAATATGAGATTCTATGGGTTTTATAACACTTGTATAGAACTTGGGCTACAATTTATTTTTAGATTGTTACATTTCCCTCTTTAATCTTTTAATACCAGCTTGTTCTCTTTTGAGCTATTAAAATTGTTTAATATTTTGGACATTAAAATTAAACTGTTTAAACTTCTAAACTAATTCCTAAATTTATTACTTTATTAATAATTAAGTTATTACCAGTGTTGATAAATAGATATTTTATATTAATGATTATTCTGCATAAATCAGTAAGAACAAACATTTTTGACTGTAACCGTCTTCTGCAAATATTGAGTTTCCTAATCCACAATTAGGTATTAATGGGTTGTATTAATTACAGCAATTAAATATAAAATTAGAAAAGTAGAAATCAGAAGAAAAATGTTAATTAATTAATTATTGTAAACATACACATGTACGTTTTAATGAACCAATATTCATAACTACTTTTAGCATTATGAGCGGTCTCATAAGGAATAAATCTCTCATTGTAGAGAAATCTAAGGGAAGTCCCCGGGGTATATGGAAACAGATGATGAGGGATTCTTAATTCCGTGCTTGGAGGAAGACATGGTAGTTCATTTGGTTAGGGCTGAAGATTCATGGTTGGAATACCAGCTGTGACTTTAATTTTTAAAAATTGATTCTTCATTTCCAAACCATGAAATTGAAAGTTTATCGGGAGGCCAAGGAAATAAATTATTTAATGTACCTATGTTTGCCAACTAAATTAAACTTAAAGTACCCATGTGAACTTAAAAAATAAACTAAGTGAATTATTTTAAACATACAATGATTTGGGAAATTACCCTTCCAACGCAAATCAAGCAATGCACTTTTCAACCTCAATTAACGATCGCAACGGATGGTCGAGGTCATTAAGGTGAGAATTCATGAGAGGGAGGTCTGGGTTCGATTCCTAACAGAACCGTCCTCCCTAACTGATGTTTATTCCAGGTTTTCCTAAGTTCTCACAAATAGCAAATGCCGAAGAGAAAACTTATGAATGGAACGCTTCCTCTCTTAAAAAAACATTCTTTTCCAATTTGTCATTTCATCTCAAGTATCAGCAGTGTCCACCTCCTGTGATGCCTCATTAGTTAAAATGGCCCATAAACACTATTAAAAAAACTTAATTAACTATATAAATTAAAAGACATTAAAAAGATGTTGAAATGTTACTTACCCAAACGAATTTGGCAAGAAGCAAAACAGTTTCGTTTCTCTGTCACTTCCTTTGATATTACAGCTCATCACATAATGAATAACGCAATAAATGTCAAAACATTTCTCGTCAGATACCCGCGTACTTCAATGCAATTTAGAAAAGTACTTATCTGCGAAAGATGCTCTATATTTGCAAATTACAAATAATCATTTTGAACACAAGAAAGCTTACTTACTGTGCAAACGCTTTCGGATTTTCTGTGACAGACGTCCATAATCAATATTTTACTGTAGTAAATCTCGAAAAGGTAATTTTTTATTTGGCGGCATAGAATTAAAATGTCCATTAATGTTTGCTGTGCTGTGATTCTACTCTTATTGGACTTACTTTAATTGAGAGCCTTCTAGCAAAACTTTCACAATTGATTTACTTGCAGTGCTAATTTTTCACTTTTCTTAGCGACGACTATGGCAATGAAATTTGTTTCCAAATAGCCAATGCAGTTCCACCCACTACTAAGCATTTAAAATATAATAATAATAATAATAATAATAATAATAATAATAATAATAATAATAATATCTGTAATACGCCTTATTGACACAGAGATGCCTATATCAGTACATATATTACAGTTTCTATAGTTTATTATATTTCTCTTCTCTCTTACATTATTTCACATTATTATGTTCAGATTATAACTACGACTAATTAAACAAAAGCAATTAACAAAAGCAAACCAAAAAATAAAACATACGAACATTTCTTAAACTGGAAGCCAGTTACCAAAACAATACTATAACTGGTAGCCAGCTTAATTTAACTACTAAAACTTAAATTCAAAACTAAAAACTGAAGCTATAAGTATGAAAACTAAAACTACTCTCCATTGGAAATCGACATTACGGGGTGCTGGTGACCCTCTAAGCAAAAATTTTATACCAAAACAACAACAACAAAAAAAAAAAACCTGTAATTTTCTTTTGTTTAATCTATATATTCCTTTTATCAACTTTATTGATTTGTAGTTATTTATATTTTATAGCTATTCTACTACTCTTAATTTATATCACTTTCACCTTGTTCACTCTTATTTTCACACTTCAGTTCCATTTTCACCTTCTACACCTACACTTCACTTACCTTCACTTCCCTCCTAAGTGTTTATATTATGACCGAAAACAATTAAAATCTTCAATTCAAACTATTGAATAACTACGTTATTTACTCCATACAACATGCACTTACACTTTCACCATTTTATAAACCTTCATTTCTTCCTTCATAGTTTCCATACTTCCCCCTCTGTGGCCCTCCAAACCATCATCTAATCCCCTCTGCTCTTACCTGCATCTTCACCTACCAATCACTCGTGAAACCTCCCTTTGCCGTCTCCGTTCTTCCCCTTCGGTCACCGGTCTGTCCTTGTTGTTTAAATTATACTTCAATGGGTATTATTGTTTTTATTAAAATCGTTAGTTTTTTATGCATTCTTGTTATGATTTGTTGATAAATACATTGTAGTCATGACATGTTGTTTATAATTTCTTGTATTTATAATTGTCATTATTATGGTTGTTAATGTCAGTGTTTTTAGAATGTTGTCAATGTCTGTTACATCCCATCTTCTTTCTTCTTCGCCGTCACATTCATACTTCTAGTTGTTAATGTCATATTGCTTTTTATTGTTATTTTTTATTGTTGTTGTGTGTAAGTTTATTGTGGTCAATGTTGTCAATGTCTGTTACCTCCCAGTCTTCTTTCACCTTCGCAACCGTCACATAACTTCCATCTTCCAGCACTTTAAATCTTTTTCTGTAGATTCTTCTTTCTTCCTTCTTCACCACCGTTGCTAACTTTCACCTTCTATCTCTTTAAATCTTCTTCTATTAATTCTTTTTTATCATTCTTCACGGCTATTATAAAAATAACTTCATTCAGCTATCTAACTCTTCTTTTATAATTAGTGCTTTCTTCATTCTTCACCGCCTTCGCATAAATTATGTCTTTCAGCTCTAGTCTTCTATAATTTATTCTTTCGTCACTCTTCACTTCTGTCACAAATTTTATAATATTTATGACAATCTTAACTGTCCGTGAACCACAATGTATCTGTCAGACACCTTTCCTGTTTTTGCGACTTTCTGACATAACTTAATATAAAATGGCTCTAAACAGTACCATCTAAAGTAAGAAAACCGCAAACAAAGAATTGGCAATGATTCAATGGTGGCGTGAAGTAGTAGTCCTAAGTCATGCAGGCCAATAAGGCTATTTACGGTATGCATAAGCGGAGTAGTAGCAATACAACATTTGACGACCATATTCGCAAGTGGAAAATAAAACCATAATGTATTTACATGTGTTTTTAATAAACTTCAGTTAAGAGACTACTTACTGAAACGTTTATTTATACGCTGTAGCGAAGCAATTACTTTTACAATACAAATATGCTGTTTGTTCCTTTTGTATGCTATTTAATTTATACAAGAAATTGAACGTATCGTGACGGAATACATTTTTGCATTTTTCAAATAGACAGATGCATAACGCTTAATACAGCGCACACCGCTATCCTATCCGAACCAACCCTCTATCATAGAACTTAACTCTACGTACATCCCTTGTTACATTGTCACATTTCTGATACAGAATCATTACATCCATGAAAGTAAAGAACTTCCATTTATTCATAATCGATTTTAGGATAAGTTCACTCTTAACACAAATTAAAACAGAAAAAAAAAATAAGTGTAAACTTTTATTAAAGGGACTTCGATGATGCGAGATGTTATAGAGCGTCCGTAAATAAACCAAATAAATAAATAGATAAATAAATAAACAAAATCACTGTTAGACATGTGAAACGAACGCTGTAGCGGTTCACCTAAATAACATTTATTTATCACAACTGTATAAGTAACTGCAGAATTATGGTAACGATTATGTATGACATTTTCGCCTATCATTCTCTGTTTAAAGGATGAGGCCTGGATACTACCCAATTCGCTTTTTTACGCATTTCGCAAATCCGAATACTTCAAAACTTATGTTCCCTTGAAAACTTCGTTTCATAATAATTAAATAAAAATGTATTCGTATTAAAAGTGAAGTAAGTATGAATGTGCATAAAGTGGTTATTTTTTATAGTTTTAAAATTCTGTTTTTTAATTTTATTGCGTTTTAGTAATTTTTTGGAAGTTAGTATTTTCTAAATTACTCATACAGGTTTAAAGCATCCATCCCACCTTAGCTCCTTAATTAAACTGCACTGTTAATCCAAAGAACCTATAAATTCACACAGAAGCCGTCATTAGCATTTAGAAGGTAATTACTGATAAAAGAATACCTCGTTGTTAACTTTTATCACTGTGTCTATAACGGCCCAAGTTTAGTGCACCTACCCGGCAATTGTCATTAATTAGGACGGAGGAAACCTAAAAATTATTCTGTTAGAGAGGACGGCCTGGGAAGAATCGAATTCATGATCTTCCGCTTTTGGAAGATAATTAAGGGTAAAAGCACATTTCGTTGTTATATTTTATCACTGTACCTATAACAGCCACAGTGGCAGTGGAAGTTGATGCATGTACATGCTAGACATTTAAATTTTTGAACATTATTACCAATAGCACACATTCTAATCCTTTAATACGTATCATATTTAATATAAAATTAACAGTTACATAAATGTGTTTATCCCATTTGACTAATTTCCTACCGCCACGGGTGGCCGAGGTCGTTAAGGCACGGACTTGTGAGCGGAAGGTCTGGGTACGAATATCGCCAGGACCGTCCTCCCTGATTGAGGTTTTTTCCAGGTTTTCCTCAATCCTCATAAATGGCAAATGCCGGGGAGGTACCCAAACTTAGGTCTGGAACGCTTCCTTCCTTAATAATAAATCCTTTCCCAATTTATCATTTCATCTCATGTATCATCAGTGTCCTCCGCCTGTGGTGCCTCTGTAGCAAAAATGGGTGTTAAACAGCATTCATTCATATTTGACTAATTTCCTGTCTGTAAACTTAAAAATATCGGCTCAATGCTCTATCTCTTATAATTTAGCTAGTTCCATGCTGTTGCGCCGTAGATCTGATATGAGTAAATGTTGGTAAGGAACATGTCAAATACCTATATGACAAGTGCCAGCATAAATAAAATAAGATACACAACAAGGAAGTAAATCAAAGGAACAAGATAGTGACTGCGCCGCAATAAAACACACATAACAGGTGCTACAGCTAAATATACCATATGCCATGTGACAAAGAAAGAATAGAATGTGACAAGTGTTAAGCTGTGTTGAACTGCTAAATTATCCCATTATAGTGTATTATATTATCATGAATCTAGTTGAGCTATGTTAGACCATTTTACTCTCATCTATTAAAAGTCGCACTCATCATATTTACATTAAAATTAATTGTAGCAAATCCTAATCAGTGTATCATTAAGCAAAAATATCATTGCAATCTTTACATTAATGTTTTGGTTTGTGTTACATCCACAAAAATGTACTACTATTGTTCCAGTGGCCTCCTATCCCTCAGCTGTAGGACAGCGGAATGCAACGGAATAGACGAGTGTGGAGCCCCGTTTAATTCTAAGTTGCAGCTAAGAAAGGTCTGGAGTTGGTAGTGTAAGCGCAGCAGTTGCATAAGAATTGCTAGACATCTCTGAACTATTGTGAGGGATAATGACAACAGCACAACAAATAATTTAACGGAAATTTAAAGTTATGTCGTCAAACAAAAATAAATATTTCCGATTTATTATATTAAACGTTTGTAGATTTGTACAAACCAAGAGCCCAAAAATGTTTGCACATCAAGTGAACTTTCTTACGTTCAAAGTTATTACTTGCAATATACAGACATTTGCAATTATTGCGCATTGCATTCACAGATAATTGCTGTGCTAAATTGTAGGGAAGACATCTTATATCTGGCGGAAAATGTTCCGATATGTATTGCATTATGTGCATTTTGATGAGCTGCAATATCAAAGTACAAGATGATATTGTTTTGTTTCAGCAACATTTCAGCATTTTTATTGATGTTTATTTGTAGTTAATTGCAATAGAAAAATGTATTGCATGAGTTCTGTTAAAATTTAATTCCCCAATTTGCTGCATGGTTAATATAATTCAGTTAATAATAATAATAATAATAATAATAATAATAATAATAATAATAATAATAATAATAATAAACAATTGAAGTTCATTTTTAAATACAAATGTGTATTTTATGCTTCTTTGTAATCACAAACACAAATACGTTAAATAATTAATTGCCGTAGTCTCGGGAAAACTTATTTGTTTTTGGATTCCGTAACCATTTGTTGAGAAAAATATGCATATTTATGTTTTTTCAGTTAAAAATTAATTAGCTCATGGCAAATTCATACTTAATTATAGCTCAATATCACTTTTCTTTCGTTTCTTCCTACCTATTTTTTGTTTAATTGCCGTAATAAATAAAAATCTACAAATACCTTATTATGGATTGGGATTGGTAAACTCAATATTTGCAGAAAAAAGGCAATAGTCACAAAATGTATTTTCTTACTGAGTTTTGCAGAATTATCATTAGTATAACAATATATTTGTCGTTAATGATAACAGCTTACTTACTAATTAATCACTAAGGTAAGGAATTAGCTTGGAAAGTATAAACAATAAAATTCAATGTCCAAGAATTTAAAAAATTAAGAATTTCATGTCAATGTAGTTTCATGAATGTTATATGCATCTGATCATTCACTTCTAATTTTGGGTATAAGTAGTGGGTCAATTTTACATAAATTAACACTTCAGTAGTGACAAAAGAATGCTTACATTAGTGCTCAACATTTTGGCAGAATGCAGTTCCAAGTTGAAATGCTTCAAAATCTGAAATTTGGAAATGTGATTGGAAATCCAGGTCAAACCTTTAATGGGCCAGGCTTAACTGTAGAAAATCATGTGAAAGGATCTGAGCATAACGCTGTCATTTCATTTTCTTCCATTCCAATTGCTGCCTGAACTCCTTCAGCTTCTTGACTTCTGATTCTAGTTCTAGACCTTCTTGTGCTGCCAAGCTGTTTGAACCCTTTGATTACCATGACTATTTTGAGTCTTCTTCAGATATTTTGGCCACACTATTTGAGCATTCTCACTGCTCTTCTTCTTTCTTCTCTTCTTATGTTGGCACTAATGCAGCATTAGAGCATGTTGTCATATTTCTCCCAAAATAAAATTTTGCTTTCAGGTGCATCTTTTGACAATACATATCAAACTAAATTTCAGTCAAAAAGGAGAAACTAACTTTGAACCAAATAAATATGTTTGGAATGAAGAAAATTATTTCAAATAAAAATTGCTCAGAAATAAAAACCAAAATTGCAGCACATATTCCTGTATAATTTCTCACAAACTTTTAATTACTCAAGGGAAAATAAACTGCCACCAAAAATCAAAAAAAGAACAAATAACAAATAGACTAGTTACACAAGTGTTGTGAATTCCTCAGATTCTCCTTTTCCACCCAGGGTACTCTAATGATTGCAGTTATTAAGGGTGTTCAGTAAAATAATTGTATTTATTCAGGTGGTCAAATATAAAGCTTACATATATTTAATGGGAATAGGCTAGAAAAAGTTCTGATATTATAAATTTCTGAAATTAAATTATTATTGATTATGTAGCACGAGGTTCTTATGGAAATGAAAGCTGATATTTTTTCATTCTGCATTAAACTATAAGTAGCTGAAAACCAATTTAACTGATAGCATATTACATAATAACTATTAGCGTACATTAATGAATATGCAAAATACAGTTTTTAAATGTTTATTCTCTTTATAGGTTACAGAAGCAGAAAAGGCAATGTGCTAGAGAGAAATGATGCATCTGCAACATCAATTCTGCAGGTCAAAGATGTATTTTGCTAAAAAGGTATTATTTTACCATTCAATGATCTCTGGAAATATTTTAATTCATATCATATCATAAATTGACACACCATATCAAAACTGCATTTTACAAGTCAAACCAATGACAGATGCAGGTGTTTCACTTCAGTTAGGTCTCAGCAGTGGGCTGTTAAGTAGACAGGGTGCTTAATATCAACATGTGTATAATGAAACTTGAAGCAGAACATTTTCATGCAATGACTTTAAACATTAAAATGTTTGACAGTCACTGAATTTTGGCTGAGATATTTGTCTAGCTTCTTTCGTCACATGTAAATTATTTTTCTGGGTTATTGAATTCAAGAAGAGAATAGAAACATGTTTTAAGAAATACTCTGACATTTATGAACATAATTGTGCTTTAAATACGCTGGCCAAATTTTACCTTAAAGCCAAACATTTTTCTCAGGACTGCCATAGAACTTAAAGCCAAGATGAAACTTACGTTTGTTCTGACATTCATCAAGAATATTGTATTGTAAGATTTTCTTGAATGTGAGCATTAGATATAATGTGTAAAGTGCCTATCTTTTGAAGCTATTTAGTAAACTGAGAGTTTAAATGTAAATATTATCTGGAGAATGGGATGTTATTTCCTTATGTATGTGTGGTTTTTAAATACATGTACATGTATCGTAATATGTTGTACATTGTCATTAAGAGTTTTATTTCTTTAAAATGTTGCATTCTTGTTATTATAGAACAAGAAATTCTCCAAATATAGGTTATGCACAAAAATATTATATTTTACTTAAATTCATTATTTTTTCAGTTATATAACCAAGTAATGTATTTGTCAGAAATTATACTTAACACCTTATAGCAGCATGTGCAATGTGGGTTTGATTGATTTATTTATGCACGCTATTTAACAGCTCAGGTCATCAGCGTCCCATTCAACTCAGGGCGTGAAATGGCCGACAAATTTTGCTCAGAGGCCTCTCTTTCAGGCTTGAGGTTCTTTTTCGTGCCGTAAATGTACGACACGGGACCCACGGCTTTACTTCCCTTCCGAAGGAAGCCATACTCAGGATTTTTACGCCCCGAAAAAATCCATCGGTCCTGGCCGGGTTCGAACCCGCGATCTTATACATGATACTTAGATATGAAAATATAAAAATAATACATTATTCTATACTTTTCAATATAATACTTAATATTCTATATATCTAAGTATGCTTTAAATAAAATGTATATATTTGTTATGCATAGTAGTACATTATCATTGAGAGTGTTATTTATTTACAATGCTACATACTTTTCATTACAAAGCATGACAGTTTAAAATTTTAGATTATGTATTGGCTGTGTATAAAACTATAAAAACACTAAATTTTACTTTATATACCCTCCCTAATTTCCTGTTTACTTAGAATAGGATGAATGAGATGAGTTACTCTCTGATTTTAAAAATGAACATGCTATGTGACATAATAAAATTTATGAATAGCATAAGAAATCTTAAATAATATCTGTGGCTACTTGACAAGGCTATCTCCAATAATTGTACAATTTGTATTTACAACTATTTTGTCAATTACAACTACTATTATTTATTCGTCAGAACTAATACAATATATGGGCAATAGTCAAGTATACGGAAGTTAATATCTAATGTTATTACTACAGTAAAAATTATCAAGTTTACAAAAAGGGTTGTAGCTATATCAAGTTTTTTTTTAAATAGCCTTAAATCTACTTAAAATAGCGAAAAAGGGATCTCAAGGTAATCTGTGAACTTATTTGGTTCTTTACGTGCCATAAATCTACGACACGGGACCCACGGTTTTACTTCCCTTCTGAAGAAAGCGATACTTAGGATTTGTACACCCGAATCGATCGATCATAGCAGGAAATGAACCCGCGATCTTGGGTCTGCGAGGAAAGTATGGTTACCATTACACCATCACGACTGACTCTCAATATAAAGGCATTGTTCTTACACATATGTAAGTTGGTCCTGGTGGTGTAGTCGTAACCATACGCGATCGCGAGTTGAAATCCGACCAGTATCGATGGATTTTTTGGGCGTAAAAATTTTAAGTATAGCTTCCTTCGGAAGGGAATTAAAGCTGTGGGTCCCGTGTCGTAAATTTACGCCACCAAAAAGAAGCCCAAACCTGAAAGAAGAGGCCTCTGAGCAAAATTTGTCGGCCGTTTCACGCCGTGAATTTAATGGGACGCTGATGACCTGAGATGTTAAAGAGCGTCTGTAAATAAACAAATCAACAACAAATAGTCATATGTATGGTTGTTAAATTAACATTATAATTGGTGCAAATTATTTTGAATATCACCGAACAATCAAAATATACTGGTTAACCTTAGTTTCTTAATTCAATAAAAATGGGACGATATGAGCGAGCATCATGTGGAAAAGCAGTTACAATGCGAATAGCCTTCTTATTAAAATTTTACTGACTTTGGATCCGTTGCTACAAATGTGCAAACCATAGGATACAATATTATGTAAAAAAGCAGAACAAGAGTTCTCACCATTGCCCCTGGATGCTTAATAAGTAAATAGCACCAGAAAGCTTCACACAAACTGAGTAAATATGGTTGTTACAAGTTAGCTTGCAATCGAGTGCAATTATAAGCTATTTGGCGTAGTAAAGACTACTGTTCGAAAATTGTTTTAAAGTGAGAAGAATTAACTGAGGATTATCATTATTCATCTTAAAACCATTGGCATCAAACAATTTGGAAGCAGTGGTAAAAGAAAATTTCATAAATAATAACAAGACGTACCAATTGCTCATGGTTGAACGTATCGTTAGTAAATAAAATGGAATCGCAGTTCAAATTGAAAAGTAAGTTATTATTCATCACTAATCAGCACCAGTAGAATTTTCTCCAATTGCAACAGTTATTTGCCTACGTTCTGTTAGGTAAGCTTCTTGTCTATGATATAACAATACAATTTAGGGGTTCAAATACCGCCACGGCCGTCCTCCCTGATTGAGGTTTTTTCCAGGTTTTCCTCAGTCCTCATCAATGGAAAATGCTGGGGAGGTACCCTAAACTAGGCCTGTAACCGTTTTCCTTAAAAAATATATTCCCATTATATGTACCGTCAGTGTCCACCGCCTGTGGTGCCTCAGTAGTAAAAAAGGGCGTTAAGCACCATTCAAAAAAATAAATGAAATTTAGAACAGATAGTTGTATGGGAAAAGCCTTAGGTAAGTCGCAGAATATAAATATAGTACTATCACGATTTTCAAACTCAGTAACGGCTGTGTGCATCAAAGACTCAATGCTTTCAAAATAGATAACTTAGATCTAAACCAAACTGGGACGTAGTTTGACTCGAAATAATCTATCTATTCATATTTTTCAAAATTTTTGCGAAGATGGGAACAATCGCTATAGGTATATAGTTGTCAACAACATTAGAATTACCTTTTATTAGCACAGACATGTTTTAAATTTTTTTAAAAAAATAAGGTAAAATACCTGTGAACTAACATTAATTGATACAAAAAAGTAACTAATCAATGATGTAAGGAATGCATAAACATCTTTGTATCTTGTATCTTTTAAATATTATATTGTATTATAAACTTAATATTGTGTAACTTTTTTCAAGGAAACTATTGTTGTGAGTTAATTTAGTATTGGAACATAAGTTCATTGAAATTCCATGTAACAATTACCCTGCTTTGGCGTATGCTTAACAGAATTAAAATAGTTATTAAAATTATTGCCTTTAAAGCTATGGTCTTGAGTTTTCCCGACGTTATTTTGCGTGGTACTGATAATCTTGAAACAACTTTGTATTTATTTGACAAATTATTGTCATATGTTATATTAAACTCGCATTCAGCCTCTTTTATGGCAATAACAATTTTTTCACTTTTTATGGTTTTCAAATTATTTGTATATTATCCAAACTTAAAATTCCTTTTGTTGGACAATTTGACTCGTTTAACATGAAATTATAAAACCGCTTTAAAAACAAAAAATTAAAATTCTCAAAATTACACATACCTTGATAACTATACGTTAAGTGTGTCCAATTGAACGAACTAAGATATTCAATAAAAGTTTGCATATTGCATTTCTTGTATAATCTTGTAGATATCCACGTGGTGGATTGGTTACGAGGGAGGTAGGTAAACAACGCGTTGATCAATAAGCATTATGATCAGATATAGGCGTCATAAAGGCATTGTAACTGATATAAGTACGCGAAAGACAATTAATGATATTATCGAGGTAAGATTTCTCTTTGATTGGGATAGTATTAGTGAAATAGCAACTGACAGAACTTATAATATTTAAAATTTGAATTGTATCGTTTTATATCGCCACAGATTATTAAAGCTAATGCATACATACTCAAGAATATTGAATATTAACAGCCGATGGAAAAGATCACAGTATAATTTATTACCAAGGGGTACAGTCAAAAATTACTTTATAAAATGTTAACATTATAGACACGACCTTACAATATTGTTCAAAATAAAAGCTTTGCACATTTAATAATTTAAAATACACTTCGTGGAGAAGATATATGGTACACCATTTGTCTTTCTACAATAACGTGCGACGAAGGTGTAACCACATATTTTTACTGAATCGAGATTCTCCGATGTGCACCAATGTTCAGATACACAAAAAGCAAGATATTTTACATCAGACAGAGTGGTCCCTAATAGGTAAATTTTACTATATATGGACTAAACATTCTAACATAGAATATAAAATGTGGTTAGCAATTTGGCCTCTTCTTTTAGGACTGAGGATCTTTTACATGCCGTCAATTTACGAAATGTAACCAAGGGCTTTACTTCTCTTCCGAAGGAAGCCATACTTAGGGTTTTACTCCCCAAAATATCCATCGATTCTGGTCAGGATTGAATTTGTGACCTTGGGTTTACGAGATAAGTATGGTTACCACTACACCACCAGGACCGATAGTGTGAGGAGTTAGTCTATACATATGTAACGATACGATCTTGTAAACACCCACTCACTTGGTAGCGTGAGCACCAAGATCCATCTTATTACCAACAACCAGTTGTCATTCATTTTATTTTGTGATGCACTACATCCGTTCGTAGTTCTTGATGATCATTTTTGTTTATAAAGACTTACCAGTATGAGAACCAATATCAACATCATGGATTGCGTCCACTACCTTCACTCTCACTTTTTTTACTTGTTTAGCTGGTAACATCAGATCACATACTTTTGTAACTCTGGAAGCCGAAGCTGCCTGAGTAGTGGCTTTAGTTTGAAAACAAACCTCAGATTGAGAACTTAAAGCACTAAGATCCGCAATTTTGCGTCAAAAAGAACACATGGTCATTAAGTATTTGTCTTATTGCGTAGTTCCGTGATAATTTTACTTTTTGATTGATTGCACAATTCTAATGTCCACTTTATTATTACTATCATTTATTTCATTTAGCACACCGTATAGTGCACAAGTCAAATCACTACACGTCCTGTATTACAACATCGAATTGTAGTCTGGCTAACAAATTCAATATTGCCACTTAGAATAGCACAACTTAGATGAAATATGTTGGAACACAAAATGCACTTAATACAATTAACGAACTCATTTTAGCATCACTTGCGAAAAAGAGGAGGTGTCGTTGAAGTTGACATTGAAGCCACAGCACTAATCGAGGTAGCTACCATAACAACAATAGCCCCCCCCCAAAAAAAAGAGGTGGAGAAAACAATGACTTAGTTTAGTCCGAGAAAGAAAGAATATTACTTGTAAAACACAAAGAATATACACAAATAAACAAATAAACCTAGAAAATTCCGATTTACCTACATTACCAACCTTCCGTGGAAATATATTTATCTACTATATCGAATCGCCGATGCACTTAGTCCTTATCCGTCGCTAAGAAAAAATTCAATATTTGGCACTCGATGCGGTCACGAGTTTTCGCATTGAGTTTCCAATCTATAAGTAATCTGTGCTTAACTGTATTCTGTAACAGTCGGTCGGTTTAAGTTCAAGTTCAATTTGCCAAAAAATGTATAAACGGAATTAACTGATGAAGCTTAATGTTACGCTCTATTAGTCTAATGTAATATAAACAAAGTTTCAAAGTTTCACATGCGACGAATACTAGGCACTTACGCAAAATATAATGTTTAGGCAGCAAACGAGCATAGCTTTAGTTCATTTTGTTGACGTACATGGACAGTGTTATTCCTTAGTTTACAATTATGTGATTAGTACACCTGTGTAATACCGCCTGCCGAGATGCCACCAGGATGTTACTAAACGAAGTCCAAGCTGTGATGTCCGTAGACTGACTTAAAATTTGGTGATGTTCTTCTGTTTAATGCGGTGCTACAATTTCCCTATTCAATCTCGATGGCTAAGACGAGAAGGGATGTTATATTGGGATAACAGGCGTCACTTCGGGGAATCGAGCTAGGTCGATTCCCCCAGGAAGTGGTTTGGGTTTGTTAATTTAAAACTAAACAATATTTCATAGAGGGTTGCTTTTTGTTTATGCAAGCGTTTCTCTGAGGACCCTTTCAGGTCACGTCACCGCTGGGATGCACAGTGTGGCAACGCAAGTCACCCATAATATTTATTACGTGTACATCTTAATATGTTTGGGTTTATACAGTATGTTTCACTAACTAGCATATACAGCGTGCTCTTACAATATATCATGTTCTTATTATATCTTTTCAATGTTACGATTCCTTATAATACCACGCTTTCGTTACTAAGCCGACTCTTCATTACACCTGAATGCTAGGCTTTTGAGAAGATTAACATATATAGATTTAAAGAAGCATTTGTCCATTTAGTTACATAGATCGTAGTTTTGGAGCAGATAAGTACAGTTTAAACAAAAATAATGCCCCGACTCTTTGGATTTCTTGTAATAAGCTAGTTGGGCACTAAAACGTTCGTTGTATGTATAATGAATGAGGAGAACAACACTCAATACAGAAGCGACTTCCGTCTCTTGTTGAGTAACTCAGACGGCTAGGCCACATTGCGCGTCATGCATAGGGAGCCAAACACAGATATTTTCCTGAATAAATCTGAAACGGATTTTCACAGATATGGTTCAGTCTGTTAAAAAGTGGAATAATTATACCCAACTCCTGTGTTTGTCTTCTTCAAATAAAATAAAGATAAACCTAATTATTAAAAGAACACTTAATACTTTGTCCACATTCTATCAGCTTCCCTCACAGCCCTGATCCTTCTGGTCATCGAGGACAAAGCAATTGTCCTCGCATCTGTGCTTGTGCGTTTTTGAAACAGAATGAATTTCAATACACCGTTAGCAATTGCTTGTGTATCTGTTCTAGGCCTCAGAGCAAGCGCAGAGTCTTATATCAGGAACTGTAATATTTAAGCAA
The DNA here is from genome assembly GCA_030762175.1 of Metallyticus violacea. Lineage (NCBI taxonomy): Eukaryota > Metazoa > Arthropoda > Insecta > Mantodea > Metallyticidae > Metallyticus > Metallyticus violacea. The sequence continues at coordinate 132,114,916 of CM060846.1, forward strand.
TTTCTGTTTACTGAAAATGTACATTTTTTTCTGAGCAAATGATGATATTTCTAAAAATAATAGAATTCGTATAAGTGCTATACGATTTAGGACTTGCCGAGCATATAAATTGGTACCGATTCTTTAAATCTTTCCCCCTATCTTTAATAAGGGTTATTAAAAGATTTTACATATATGACACATGCATACCAGACATCCGTCATGTATTCTTTCTTACTCCCCTTGACATCGAAGGTATTCGTAATCTTAGGATTGCACAAGAACACGCGACTCACTCTATATGAGACGAGGGTGTTTTTTATCTATAAAGAAATAAATATTTGTTGTAAAAGTTACCTTAAAACTATTCGACTCATTGTATTAAAAATTAGTAATTGCCAGAAACCATGATTTGAATGGGGAAAAAAAAAAAAAAAAAAAAAAAAAACGAAAGCATTTGCTAACGCTGGGTTAACATTTTAATGCCACCTTTAGTTCATGTTCAACTATATCATAATAGGAAATGCGTTTCTTCTGTTCATGTGCTCTGATAGCTGAGCGGACAACAGTGCATATCTAGTAATTGGAACTACCTAGATTCGAAATCTATTTATGTTTTCATTTAAATTAGTTTTTGCAAGTAAATGAATGTTTAACATAGACAATAGTCTACATTTGAATGAACAACACATATTTGAATTTAAGGCATTTACGCCCTAACACAACAACTGAATTAATCATGTTTTCAAAATAAATGCCACGTTAATAAATATTAAATGGTGAAAAATGTTTAATATATGCAATAGTCTACATTGGAATGGATAACACATATTTAAATTTAAGGGATTTACCCCCTAACACAGCAACTGAATTAATCGTGTTTTCAAAATAAATGCCACATTAATAAATATTAAATAGTGAAAAATGAAAATGAAATATAAATTGATGTATAATAATATTGGTTTGTATTTCTATGGAAATCTAAGACTAATATATACTTTTGTGAGGATGTATGCTTTAAAGCTTATATAAGTATTTGCAATTGAAATCCACATATTCATGTGCATACTAAACATTGTTTTTTTACAAATAAAACAACTTACGCATGGATAGGGTTCAAAATTGTGTAGCATTGCTACAGAATTACGTTAAATCTGCTCCACACGCATGGTGTTTTGAATCGTCGGCTGCGAGCGGCGCTTCCCACTATTTACCCTACAAGTCTCCCCTCCTGTCCTTGAACATCGGTTCGAAGCAGTGCAGTAGTTCAACTTCGCCAAGATGGGATAGTTGACTCTAGAGTAGCGCATTTTTGTGTGTAAATGTTACCACAAATAGGAGTTAGCTCGTCGTGTTCGTGCAGAATTTCGTTTGCAGTTTCCTGGTCGATTGTCTCCTTCCAGAAAAACAATTCATGATATTGGGAATAAATTTGAATTTACTGGATCATTACACAACAAAAAACACAAACGGAAACGCACAGTTTTAGCTGAGGATAATCTATAAATTCGTTCAAACCTTGAATATTCACACCAGAAAATCATCCCAGAAATCAACAAATTGACGATTCAGTCGGTTTTGCACGTAAAGCAACAAAATTATTAATCCTGATGCTGAACAAGTGTACACGTGTTCATTGTTTAAAACAAGGTGACCTAGAAGCAAAAGTAGGTTATTGTGAGTGATTTTTTTCATCTATGAATGAAGGTTTAATGGTCCCAACGTTTCTGTTCTTTCCATACGAGGGCTGATTTCACCAGAACGGCCTTGCGAACAACCAAAACATGCGTTACAGATGCACGAAAATAGTTATCGTGTAGAGGAAATCCTTCTTTATGGTAGAAAAGTTGGGGTGTGGTGTGCTGTTAGCGCAGGGCGTATTATCGGTCCAATTTTTTACTAGACGACAATAAATGAAGAAAGACACCGAATGGACATTTTATCCCATTGTTTCAGCAGCTTACAGAGGAAGAGAACTCGCTTGGGTGGTTTCAACATGCTCTTGCAAATACTCATATAGCAGCGGAGTCCATGGGTAAAATTAAGGAAATGTTTGGAGATAAAATAATTAGTGCTAAAATATGGACCTCTCACTCACCAGATTTAACAGTGTGTAATTTTTTACCTGTAGAGTTGCTGAAGAACATATTTAATAAAACAAATACTCATACATTCGAGAAACTAAACAAAAATATCACAAATGAAATCAGAAAACATTACAGTAGCTGAACTTAAATGTGTCAGTCAAAATGTGTTGTTCCGATACAATGCCTGTTAATCAAAAGGGAACGTATTTCCATCATCTTCTATGAGGTAACATTTTTTTACAATTTTAGAAGCAAATTTAAAGTATGTTCTCGGGCCGAGACACCCCAGCTGCCGAGAATTGAAACACCACGTGTGCGGGATAGTTTTACGTAAAAACCCGGTAGATTGCTTTAAAGGGCTCTCTTATCAGCATATGTATTCCATGGAGAACTCCCGTGTGACTGATGATGACAGAATGAGGTTAAAGATTGTAAGACCCAGGCGCAGAAACGCCGTGAATCGATCGTTGTGATGAACGGAACTTCGAGACAAATTAACGTTTCGAGAGCCTGCTATTTTTTCCCCTCCCTAAGCATATACAATAAGTGAGCTGTTCCCGCTCTCCCGATTTAAGCAGTTGCGATTTTTTACAGTGTAGCTTGAAAGACAAAGTGCTTCACATGAATCTCCACACATTCATTAGAGGAACTCCAGGCTAATACTGAAATAAGCAGACTTTCAATTGATGGATGATAAGTGAGTTGATACTTGATTAGTTTATGGGCGCTCTTTAACATCTCAGGTATCAGTGTCCGATTTAGATCCTGAAACGGTCGTAAATTTTGTTCAGGGGGCTCTTTTTTCAGACTTAGGGTTCTTTTACTTATCGTAAATCTACGACATGGGGGACCCACGGCTTTACTTCCCTTCCGAAGGAAGTCATACTTAGGATCTTTACGCCCGAAAAAATCCTACGACCCTGGCCGGGATTGAATTCGCGATCTTGGAAGCATATATAGTTACCACGAGACCACCAGGACCGACTGATAAGTGAGTAATAAGTGAGTAATAACATTTTCTCACTATATGGAACTTGTATACGAGCGCAAGGAGAGTTCTTTCAATATCTATTCTAAGGTAAAATTTATAATCTATTTGTGCCTTCGGCGTTGTGTAGAAAAATCATCCCGCCTTCCAAGATATACGTAGGATGTTTACGCCCGAAAAAATCAATCGGTTCTGGCCGGGATCAAAGGCGCGATCTTTGGTTTAGAAGGCAAATATGCTTACCTCTACACGACCAGGACCGACAAATACCTAGTTTGACAATGTGTCACTGAAATACGTTATTCCCAATATCACTGGAGGGTTTCAGACGATGATTATGCATATAGCGCTATTTCTACTTTCATTCAATCACAGGTTACACAATCATTGTTTAACAGTGACATCTTAAAGTCAAATAAAACTCAATGATGTATAAATATTTACGCCACTGTATGACGATTATAAATCTACCAGAACACTAACTGCACTAAAGAGTGCATTTGAGAAGAGACATCGTAAACATATCAATAAATAATAATATTAACAATAATAATATTGATATTAATAACAATAATAATAGTGACAAGCAAATATAAGCTAGCATTAAATTTTTCTTTCCTTCACCTATGTCTCTTTCCCTGTCATTCATCCCCTTAAACAAACACCAGTTCCTTATGGAGTCCAGGCGAACGGAAGAAAAAAGTATGCAAGTTAAATGTAGAGTTTAAAATTTAGATCACGTTATGTAAATCTATATTGATATTTTTGGGAGGGTTGACATTTTTACGCAGTAAAATGCTTCAATCCTAAATTCTAAGGAATCATATAAACTTTCGCTATCATTACTGCATAACTGCAGGTTCCTACGGCAAGTGCATTAATGGTAGTCACGTTAGTGGAAATAAACCACATTAGCGGGCTTCGCGAATTGCGTGCAATATGCATTGTGCAGAAAAATACTTACGAGTATGTCGCGCCTATATACTGTTTCTGCAAATAAAATGTATGCTTAAAATCTGCTTAGCGTTATACAGCAGCAATTTTAGAGGGTTGCATAGAGGTATCTTAAACAAATTGTTAATTGCGTTCAGTGTACATACTAACGATGACAAAATGCGCAACTGTTGTTGAAGGGTACGCTTTTTCGTTGTCTCAATCTTAGTCACTTTCGTAGGCCTTCATCAATATTTAATCCTTGTGAAACAGCTCGATTCACATATTAACAAGTGCATAATTATAAATTATTTTATATCACACTATGTTAAATTTACGTTTTGCTATCTTGAAAGTAGTACAGAAAAAGGAGATTTGTCATTGCAATCATTTTCTGATTTCCAATTTCATCAACATACAAGCATACAATGAGAAACCTAATATATTCATATAAAATATTTGCCTTATGACAGTTGCTATGCCTGCTAATGTGTGAGCGAACAGAGTGACCCAAAATTACACCAACAATGTATTAGATAACTTAGATAACGTTATTTAAAGCACGTTTTGTTAAGCAAACCATGTGCTGCGATGTTTCGTTTCTGTGCAACAACGGTTATAGCATTAATGCCTACCCCTAGTTTGTTTACCACTTCAGTTCAGTATCATGCTTTCATTCAGTTTGTTTACTTGCACACGGTATCATGCTGCTTCCTCATTTGTTTACTTCCTAAGCTCAGTGCCAAATGTACTTCCTGGCAGCGTAGTGATTTATTTGTTCTCAGTATCGCACTACCATTGGACAGAAACCCAGTTTGTTCACTTCTACGATACAGACACGAAACATTATCATTGGAATAAGTCGACGGATATGCACTTGGCGTACGGAGCGGAGGTTTTGGTAGTGCGGCTCAGAGACTTTACCGGGAACAATTCCAAACTGACGAGTTTCACATCACTGATCGCAGACTACGCGAAATGGGGACCGTAGACTATGTGGACTGGGCGCATTAGACGAGAGGAGAAGGTCAAGGACGGCGGCGATCTGAATGAACTCCTACAACAGAGGAAACAGTACTGACGTGTTTAGAGGACAATCCTTCTACGAGTATTCGCGCCAACTGGACAATTTAACTTTGGTCGCTCCACGGCCAGTTGAATTCTGTAGGAACAGCAGTTATGTACGTTTCATTTTCAAAAGATCCATGCTACTGTGCCAGGTGACTACCCAATGTGGTAGCAATTTTGTGCATGGCATTTGCTTCAAATTGAGCAGCGACAAGGCTTTTAACACACGTGATGATTGCAATTGAAGCATGCTTCACACTTGAAGGATTGTTTATTTTTCATAGTTCACAAGCTTGAGCCTTTGAAAAACTCTTTGGTATACTTTTTCGGTCGCATGTGTTTGGTGTCAAAGTGTGGGCAGGAATTGTAAATTAATTTCTGGTAGGACTATACATTTTGCCGCGACGACTCAGCGCCAAAAATTATTGATGTTTTTTTAGATAAGTTCTGGTGAGTTACTGGAAATTATTTCTCTCAATATCAGAAGTACTATGTGGCTTCAACATGACGGGGCATCAGCTCACTTTGTCAATGAAGTACGTCACCATCTGATAGCTACATGCGGCAATCACTGGATAGGTCGGAGTGAGCCCATTGCTTGGCCCAGCGCGCTCGCCTGACCTTAATCCTCTTGATTTCTGCTCTTGAGGATTCATGAATTCCCTTGTTTACGAAACTCCTGTTGATTCCGAATATCTTGTAGCCTAGCGTCTTTGAAAGAGTTAGACAGAGTATGACAAACCCATGCTCACGTTGTCTTTGTCGTTTATTCCAGCAACTTCTTTGAGATAAGAATGTTGTACCTATTCGTTTCAGAAAATTAATTTAGCACTTCATTAAGAGTTTATCAATTGCATTTTGTTTGTTTTGTTTCTGTTATCGTGTATTCTCGTGTCAAATGAATACTATATTAATGTTATTGGCTTTATTTATTAATTATCTCATACCGGATTACCTCAACCTCCTTCTGTAAACCATCCAAATAATAACTAACCTTATTATATTGAGAGAAAACGTCGCAGCTCTTTAGTTCTAAAATCAAAGGTCATTTAAAAACGATAATCTATCCTGTCCCAGAATTTTTCGGTGTAATTTTGGGATACCTGAAATGTTACTGGCTGAAGGGAGAGTTCTTCATATATCGGTGTGAAATGGTGGATCCTGCAATGCGCATTTTGTTTACAAGCTCTACATGTTCTTATTAAGAAAGTAATACGACATAATACTAAACAAAGTACATCTTCCGGATTTATATTATAACGAAGAACAAAAATTGGCATACTTGGGGCTATATCAAAACTGCTAATAATTGCGTTTAATACAATTCAAAGTGCAAAATATAGATTAAAACGCTTAACAATTCTAAGGCGACTTTGTTGTTCTTTATGTCCTTTTTATTTTCAATTTTTTCTTTTGATTTACTTGGGACTAATTTTCTCATGGTTTCCTTGACCGTCAAGGGTGGCCGAAGTCGTTAAGGCGCGGATTCGTGAGCGGGAGGTCTGGGGTTCCAATCCCACTAAAACTCTCTCCCTGACAGGATTTTTCCAGGTTTTCCTCAGTCCTCATAAATGAAAATGCCGGGAAGGTAGCCTGGAACGTTTCCATTCTTAAAAGAATCCTTTCCCAATATATTTCATCTCATATATCATCAGTGTCATCGCCTGTGGTGGCTCAGTAGAAAACCAGCGTTAAACACCATTAAAAAAATGGTTTCCCTGGATTTACCTAATATTTGTTTTGGAAGTTCATAACAAACAAGTGAATCTTCTTTCATTATTCTCCCTCTTTCAAGTGTTTGATGACTGCTTCAACTATTTTTTATTTTTTTTAATTGTTTTATTTACGGACGCTCGTTAAAATATCAGGCCATGAGCGTCTTATTAAATTCAGGGTATAAACGGCCTGTAAATTTTGCTGAGAGGCCCCTTCTTTCAGGTTTGAGGTTCTTTTTTGTACCGTAAATCTACGGACCCACGGCTTTACTTCCCTTACGAAGCTTCAGTTCTTTGTTGAATGACCGAAATAGGACTCTGTAATGACCTTAATGTCTACGCATATCTTCAATACACATTTCAAAATTTAATCAAAATATAGAAATTCAACATATAATGAAATAAAAAGTTACATAACTACTACTACTACTACTACTACTACTACTACTACTACTACTACTACTACTACTAAGAGAGTGTTTTTATCGTGCTCGTTTCGAAATTTCATTGTGCTGTGGGTACTTGCTGTATGTAGTAGTTACGTAAAAAAATTACAACAAACTATGGCCACTTGTTGCCTAAACGTAACATTATTACGATTTACAGCTAAGTAATTAATTGAGTTTGCGCTATTAATGGCTAACATGTGTAAATTACATTAGTATCAGGTTGCACATCATAAACATAACATATGCATTAAAGCACTTGCTTTAGCATTACAAACGCATTTGACCAAACTTTAATTTTAATATTTTCTTTACTTTAATTGATAATTTAGTAACATAAATCGAGTTGGAATAAGTAAACTTTGCTCGAAATTTGAAAACTAAAGAGTAACTGCAGGAATTAGGACTAAGGCCTAATTTGGACTCTTAGGAGATAAAATAAATCACACTACGCGCAGACATAAAGGTGGGACTCAATGGGAATTGTGGTCACTATTACTCATAGATACCATTTCAACATAGACGAAAACAAAAATACAATGGGCAAATACATTAAAATTCATCCTGTCTTGGCGAGACTCCTAACTACGAACCTTATGTCCCGAACCTGCTTATCCATCAATGCCAGCAAAAATAAAAGGGCTTTTATATAGACAAGTGTGCTTGCGTAACAAACAAGCTCATAACCTATTTATACTTTATTACTACTCAATGGTTGTGATCGACGGTTGCAGCTTGCACACAAGTTGTGTTATTTTAGACAAATATTAACGTGCTTCACGTTTGTCTACTGACCTCCAAATTGACCCTCTTTGACCCATCTGTACATTCATTATTTGGCATTTAAGATAAATTTTAGCTGCCTAGTTCATCAAATTATGGGCCAGTGTTCTGTCATATAATTAAACTTCGGGTAGATACCCTACGTGCTTCGTATTAACGTTAACTTGAACTTCTTATAAGCAGATAGAATTTAATATCGTCTATAAATTATTATACAGACAAAATGTGTTGTAAGTGTAATTCAAATGAAACCGTTTTTAAAAGTCCCTACTTAGATGTATAAATGAATATGGAAGATAATGCCCCAGTAATGACCATAGAAACCAACGGATTTATTTCCATTTTATTCAAGATAAGTACAATGAGAGAGAGAGAGGGGGGGGGGGTTAAAAGAGTTGCACTTGATTTCTGTTAAAATTTCTCTGACTGAATATGTCCCTATTCGCGCCATCCACTAGACCAGAAATATTTTAGCGATGGTACTTAATGATCAATAACATAACATGTAGCAAAGGGTTTGTTCCAAGTACTACATAAATAACATCGTCGCTACTGCACCTCATATGCCATCATAAAATGAATGAAACTTTATACCCATTACCTGAGTTCATTGCTCAATGCCTAAAGCTGATATTTATCAGAATACTGTAAATAAACTTCCAAAAACAGAATAATTTCGGTATTCCAAACCGAAATGAAATTAATATACATCTTTAGTACGAGAAACCACACCGCCGTAACAATACCGGAAACAACTCATTCCCTTGCCTCGGCATTTCACTTGTTTAACCTGATTTTTTTTTCATCTTGAGTGTTAATAGCTAAAAAATCAAAGCGTCAGTTACACAGAATCGAAAAAAATACTATAACCAATATAAATAAACCTCCCTTGAGGATTGCAAAACTAAACTTGCTTAGAGACAGCAAGTTTATTTTTGAAATGCTCAAGAGAGGTATACTTATATTGGTTATAGTATGTTTTTCGATTCTGTGTAACTGACGCTTTGATTTTTTTTAGCTGAATTTATCACTACATTGCAAAGGAAAATAAAAATATAACTTCTGTGGGATTACTAGGATACATAAAAAGGTTTTCCAGAAATACAAAAAATAAAAAGTAATACATAAATGCTTGCAAAAACAGTTGTTCATAAAAATTCTCCTTCTTTATTTAGAAAACAAAAACAAACAAACAGGCACAATATTAAAACATTTATCCTTAATTGTGTTATATAAATCATACTGGAGCTGTGTTTTGGACTTACAGCTCTCCCCAGCTGTATAACTATTCGCTTGACCAGAAGTTATCAAACTGCAGTCCGTGTACCATCCTAGAGTCCACGAAGCATTCAAGTGCTGTTAAAAACATTTTTTAATATATACATACACAAATAGCGAACTTCGTGGCAATAAATATGTTACAAATTTAAGATGCGTATTTATTGAAGTAAAGTAAATTAGAAAGAAATTGTGGTTGGCAATTTGATCCGGAGGCAGCTTTCAAATACGTAAGCTGAAAACATGGCACAGGCAGAACACTCGTATCACAGATTCCCTGGCAAGAGCATACATCTTTCGGCAAATTGCTTAGGCTGGGGCTTTCTTGCTTCAGGTTTTCCGGGACTATCAAAGAAACCCATAAGTACTGATGCCTTTCGTAACAATTTACATGAAAAATCTTTCTTTGAACTCATTTATCTATAATCACAAGTATAGGAACCTATATTACGAAATAGTTCCTTCACACTAACCGTGTGTAGGACATTGGTTGGAAAGGAAGAATCAGACAGAAATATTCCGCTAACGGCCGGAATTCCAACCACACATCTTCAGACTTGCATCCTGACGCCTAATCCAACAGAGCTATCTTGTCCTCCTCCAAGCATGGAACTAATGAACTCTGCGTGAAAGAATAAATCAGCCCTTATATAGTTGGTGGTAAACTAGAATTCTGGTTCAAAAGTAATAGCACCCTTACGAGTCCCATCTTAAGAAATGAATCTATCATAGTGGGCGAAGCCTTAGGGAGTACTCTGGTATATATGAAATCAGATGAGAAAAGTTCGTGCCTCCGTGCTTGGAGGGGAACACGGTCACTAAGTAGGTTAAAGCATCATTACGGAAGGCGAAAGATCCATAGTTCGAATCTCGACCGTGACCCGAATTTTTCCAGTTTGATTCTTCCTTTCCAAGTATAGAAATTGTTTGAAGAACTTAAAATCAGAACTCAGAATACAAATTTATCCTATTAAGCCCAATATATCATGGATTGTAAGTGAAAGGAAGCATCATCTTTCTCATTCGGGAATTAAAATGAACAACTAATGCAGTAATTTGTACCATCACAAATCGACGACTCTGGACAATAGTGCTACTTACGGAAAATTTGAATATGATGTAATAATTAAAATATTAATAACATATTTGTTTTTAGAAATCTATTTTCCAGTAAGACCAGGATATCTAGGTTTATAAGAGAAATGCAGCATTATCTTTCTCATTCAGGAATTAAATGAACGAAAGAGTAATATTGTGTCATCACAAATAGATGGATCTAATTAATAGTACAACAACTGAAAATTTGGAGTCTTAAGCACAGCGGTTTTGATGATGAAATAATAATTTTTTTAAAATATTTATCTAGAAACTTATTTTTCATGACATCAGCTCATTACAAAATATTTGCTCATGTAACATAAGTACAATAATTTTTTAAGTTGTGCCCTATTCCACAGCGTACTAATCGTTAAGAATGACTTAATCATTAATCGGGTTTTTAATTGTTAGTTGCACAAAACTTTAAACTTCTTCTGTAGCTGTACATTTCACACAACATGAACAATGGCTATTAATTTTTGTATGTTATTGCTGATCTGGCAATAATTCATTAGAAAGAAAACATCTCACGGGAAACCAGTAATCTCTTTTTCAGAGAGAGAGAGAGAGAGAGAGAGAGAGAGAGAGAGAAGCACAATTCGCTGTAATAATGCAACAACTTGAATTTTCACATAAAATAGTAAAGAAAAAATGACACAATTCTCTATATTATGCTTTACCTTGAGAAGCAGTAGCAGTACTGCATAAATATTCAACTAGTTTTTTCCAAATTCATCAATACACTATGTGCTCTGAAGTCGTCGTATATGTTGCCTTAAAACTTATAACAGTATTGAGATAAACAGCACACAGAAAAGGATTCTTATAATATATATCCCAAAAATGACACTTGGAGTTGCAACACTATGGAACTGAGCTGTTGATATTGTGAGAAAACTTTAATGTTTTATTCATTTGTATACTTTGGAATAATGTTATTATAGTTACTACTACTTTGAAACGATATATGGGACATCCTCCTTGATTTATGGTTAGCATTGATGACTGCTGGTCTTAGGACACGGGCTCGATTCTTGATACCTACTTAGGAATATTTAATAATTAGGGAAGTCTGGAACGCGGTCCACCGAGCGAGAATAATTGGAGAACTGCCTGATGCTAGTGGCGACATTTGATCTAGAAAGCCGCGTGATGGGCGACCGGATGGGAGTCGATATACTGACCACATACACTGCTGCAATATTGCCCTCTATCAATGAAATCGTACGACGGAGATAGGGAAAGTAGAGATCGCTGCGGTAGACCATGGTCGGATATAAAATTGTAGAGCTGTAGGAAATATATATAATGAATACACTAGAATGAAATGCAAACATTTAAATTTATGAATTAGTGTTTATTTATATCTTTAATTTTTTGTAACCAGTGACGAATAACCACAAGTTATGCATATTGAATATTAAAAATCTGAATTAAATATTATTCTAGAATGAGATATCTTTAGAGAAGGTCCACGGTAAAATAAAGTTTGAGAACCGCTGCGCTAGACTAAGAAAAGGTGTTGCTTGTGCTTATGGGAAAGACAATACTAAAACTTCCTTCTCACGATCGTTAATGCAACACCACTTACCTCACTGCTAAATTCCCCAGGCAGTATCGCCTATCATAATATAGGTATACACGTTTTAAAAAATAATTAAACTAGAGCTTAAATGTACCCTCCTTATTCCCTTCACTGAGGCACTGTCTATCTTGCATTGGAACTGGATTCCAGCAATAAAATTGTGAATTCACTCATTTTGTCGTTCATCGCATTGTATATTTGCATGCAAGTTTTTTTGGTACTGATTTTATCGCAGTTGACCGAGAAGAACCTACGGTACAATGCAACTCCTGAGGATGAAGTCATTAGCAAACCAAAACTTAAAATATATGTATGTAAAACCAATAGCGTAATAAAAACCTGCACGAACTGAATGAAATTTCGTATAAAATATCAGCTGTAGGTTATTTATAATATGCACGAATATTAATAGTTTTATAAGTTCTTAAATAATTGTATATAGATAATTAGTAGTCCATGTAGTAAAATTTCAAGATTCGGCTAAACCTGAAAAAAAAAGGATGAAATTCTCGAAACTTGTACATTTGGCTCAATAGCTGTGAGGGGTTGTTGATTTTATATATTTACGGACGCTCTTTAACATCACAGGTCATCTGCGTCCCATTCTATTGAGGGTGTGAAACGGCCGACAACTTTTGCCCAGAGGCTTCTTTTTTCAGGCTTGAGGTTCTTTTTCGTGAAGTAAATGTACGACACGGTACCCACGGCTTTACTTCCCTTCCGAAGGAAGCCATACTTAGGATTTTTACTCCAGAAAAAATCCATCGATCCTGGCCGGGTTTGAACCGGCGATATCTGTGAGGGGAGTAAAAATCAAAGGACCGTCCATATTTGTTTCTTATTGGACGTAATATTTTTCTTTTTTAATCTGTTAAAATTACTGCTAGAAATTTACTTTTGACCTGCAATGATTCAATGTAACTATGCAGACACGGTTTTAATGGATGATATAAGTTAATGGCACTATTAAAATAGCTTAAGCTTTTAAAATTTGTACAAAAAATTAAATATTGTAATTACCAACAGTGAGGTTATTTGTGTTCCCGATCATACAAACTATACTTCACTTGAATAATTTTTAATAATAACTTGTTTCCTTTGAAGTTTTAACATTTTATTATTTTTGGTATACAAAACCAAAGTTTTACTTAAACTATTGAAACTTATATTAATATATTTTTGTATTTTGTTTTATTTTAAGTCACCTGAGCAAGTCTGATTAATGGAGGAATCGGAAAAATGAGAATAGAATCGCTGCGCATAGAAGTAGTGCCTTTATTTTATTATTCCAATGTTACTGAAGGGATAAAATGATACTTTTTTTCATAACTGGTAATAATAAGCATCAACCTGTGTTATAAGAGATGTTGAAAAGAATGCCCCTCAAAGGGAATACTTTGCAGTCATCTGCATAAGAAATTCCAGTATTTAATCTAACTTTTCTTCCGTAAGAACACGGCGGTTCCGTACACGTTTTCTGTCATTGAGATATCCTGTCTCTCTAAACCTTTTAACAAGTTGAACAGATTCTGTCAGAGCATTTTCTTGCAAATCTCCTTAACATTTCTCTGCAAGAAATCCATTTTCACATTAATGTTGTATATAAAATCCCGTTCTTCAAGATTGTATTTATGTAGTGGCATAATTAATCGAAGAGCAATAATAAGCACAAAATGTATATACAATAAAAGCACAGAATAATACGAATGGTCAACCACTCGCTGAAAAACCCCCTTAGGACTAACTAAAAGCTGCGCATGCATTGTATGACCTTGACGACTCTTCTCTCAGTACGCAGCCGCGCTCTCCTGGTCTATAACTCAAATAACTTCACTGCATATTTCCTCTATGATAAATATAAAAGTGTAAAACATTTTTAATAGTAACCTCAGGTTTTCAGTTATACAGCTTAGGAAGATTCAAAAATTCAAAACAAAATAAACAGTTTCACAGAATTAATGTCTAATGTAAAATGCTAAACCCAATGTAATTCGATAGTGTTGAAAACTAAATCATGCTTTATATTATATTATGTAAATGGTTACTTGCATTTACATACTGAAAGGCAAGAATCGATTTAGAATATTTGTCTTTTGTGTACGGTCGTATCCTCCCTTTGCAGAAACCAACAGTTGTCATTTATTATGATGGATCACATTTTTAAATGTGGTCCCATCTGCAAGATGTCTTGATGAAAGTGTCCTCTTGCTCATCACTCACTACACCCAAGATTTCAAGGACATTTTAATAACTAGAATTTTGGAGGTGAATTTTGAGACATGCTGCACATCAACCTCTTGTATTTTGGAAGATCGTTTATATCATTATTTTTGCCGAAAGAGCTATTTAGCTACAACTTTTATTTTCGAACACTTTTTAAATATGAGAGATCTAATGCATATTCTTTCTTTTAACTTTACCACACTGAAACCAGGGAAATTTCTAGGTAGAACTTTGGCCTTTTTTGTTCACACCTTTCACAAAAATTTTCATGAACCCTGCTTAACATGTACAGGAGGAAGAAATATATTTTGAACATCAATTAAAGTTAATATATTACATTATGCTACCTTAGAGTGAATTCTTGACTTATTTGATTCCCGAACAAATTGATATTCGCGTGCAGGCTTACCTGCGGATAAAGAAGAAGATGCGACTTGTTCTTCAAAGGTAATAACTGCTGATGAAACTTGGCTAAATCATTTCTATCCTGAGAGCAAACAGTAAGGCTCTGTGTGAAAATATCCATAACTAACACTGAAAGTGGCAAAAGTGGTTGTTTTAATGGGAAATTTATGGTGATCTCATTTTTTGATATTCAAGGAATCGTTTACGAATATGCCGTACTTGCGCACACAACTGTGATTGGGCAATACTACAAAAATGTCCTGAAAATTCTGCAAGGGCATATTACACGCAAAAAAGCACATTTTTGTGCAACAACAAGGACGTGTTCCAGATAATGTGTGGCCACACATCGCAAAAGTTGTGGCAGAATATTTCTCAAAAATCAATGGGAAGTGGGACCCTCAACCTCCCTACAGTCCAGATTTAGCTTCATGTTGCTTTTTCCTTTTCCCCAAATTGAAGAAGCATTTTCCAACATCAGAAGCAGTGTTGTAGGTGGCGGAGGCGATTTTGATGGAGCTATAAAAAATACCTTCCAGCATGTCTTTGAAGACGAGCAGAATCGCTGGAGGTGCATTGCATTCAACAAGCACTATTTTGATTAAAATCATAAAAATGAATAGGGTAAGTAAAGTATGTAGTAAAAATATTAGGACAATCTTTATTGAACATGACAATCTTTTGTAATTTTGGTGTTCAATAGGCTCATAAAACAAGGGTATTTACACCGCCTGTAATACTTCAGTAGTTAAAACGGGCGTTAAGCGCTATTAAAAAGTGTGTTTATGAATACAATTAGCATACTACATAGAAGACAAATTGCTCTTGGGTCTTCACAAATATGTCAAAACAGTTTTCATATTTTATGACCTGAAGAATACTACACATGGTTATATAAATTAACTTCATTTCTAAGTAATAAGGTACAGGCATAGATTTGTGTAATAAGACAGCCTTTAATTTAATTTTGGAAACATAAGTAGATCATTTACAAAAATAATTTATAAGATTTTCAATACTCAGAACAATTTTATTTTATATATGCCAAGTACTTAATTCTTATAATCTTTCCACAACAAAACAAAATATTAAAGTACAAAATGAAGTATCAGTCTTATTTATCAATACAGACATCAACCAACAACCTCCCAGTGGGCCACTTTTGGGCACGGGGTTTAGCAACCCCTAAGTATCCGAGCTGCTCTCACAGGTCCACGCATAGCATGTTTGACTCCTTTTAATTTCGCCTCCTTTTAATTTTTATTCGTTTTATTTTCCTGTTCTTTGTTTGAAGGATGCCCCCGTGTTTGACACGGTAAAAAGTGACTGGGTAATGGCGTAACTCCCATACTGGGTTATCATTTAGGACAGGAGCGTATCCCCTTGTAAAGCCAGGCATGGTGAGGGGCCATTGCATGAGCTGTTCACTTTATGCAGGCGATTGGGTTCCTGTGTCAATACACAGGAAGGTATCCCCCTGAGGTTACTTCGTTACGGCCAGGGCAAGTAACCTAAACCGGGGTGGCGCCCAGGAAGCAGCCTGTCATCGGAGAGAGTTGCAATGGTGGAGGATTAAATTGCTATGGTACCCAATAATAATCTTATTCAAGTGAAACGAAAAAGAGTTGACGTTATAGAAGTATGCGATAAGTCATTTCCTCGATACTTAGTGCTCAGTCGTACTGAAGATGGTCAAGTCATTTACCAAGGTAAACCCATTTTCCATTCAGAAGGGCATTGGTGCCACGGCTGGACCCGTTAAGTCCTGTACCTGTCAAAGGACTTGTTCTCTTTTGATGAAGACACGGGCTGTCTCAGACAAACTCATTGCTCAAGGCGACGATACTCCATGGCTATCCCATCCGTGTTGAGCAACAAAATACATTGAATTTGTAGAGAGGAGTTGCTTCCGCCAGCTTACTAGACCGAATGTCCAACCCGGAAATACAAAGTTGTCTGGAAGACCAAAGGGTCACATCTGTTTATCGTGTGTAGGCAAGGAACGAGTTGATTGAAGTGTGCCCGCATATTCCGAGTTCGTTGCAATGTTTTCAGTGTCAACGTTTTGGACACACTCGCATACCATGTAAGAGTGCCGTTTCCATCTGTGCAACCTGCGGTCAAGGAACTCATGAAGGAGCATGTACATCCGCTCCCATCTGCGTCAACTGCCGCGGAGATCATCCGGCCTCGTCCTGCGACTATCCTCGTTTTAGAGAGGAACGCTGTATACAGGAAATCTGGGTGAAGGAAAAGCTCTCCTTTACTCAGGCCCGGAAGCGATACCAATATCGCCAACCTGCAGTACCTAAGACCGTTACGTATAACGCAGTAGCTTCTTTAGCAGTCAAGAAGTGCGACAGAAGTACGCAGACTTGCGACCTTGTCTTTACACGGGTCCCTACTACGCTCAGTTCTCCGAAGCGCCCTACCGAGAAGTCCAAGCCGGTAGATTTGAATGCCTCTGAGGTAAACTTCAAGGCGAGCTACACGAGAACTGACTTTTTGAAATCCTTAACTCCTGTTGAGAAGAAAAAGAGCCCTTCTCCTCCTTGGAGGTCAGGCTCGCTAGGCGTCGCCGTCACCGCCTATATCTACATCCAACCGATTCCAGGTGCTGGAATCGGTGGATACCTCTCAGCGGGAGAGCCCTCCCTCTGGGGACGCCATGCAGCAGGATGTACCTGCTCTAGACAAATCACGGAGCCCCACGCGAATGAAAAAGGACGGTTGATTCGCACTGGTCTGAGCAAAAAGTAAGGTGGTATTTTTATTTATTTTATCTGGTTGTAACAATGGCTATCGTTTCGTGGAATGTGCGTGGACTGGAGTTAATTTTACGATCGTATGACTCTTCGCTTGTGTGTCTCCAAGAGACCAAACTTCGCCCGCAAGATTCTTTCACTTTACCCGGTTACTCTTCAGTGGTATTGGATTTTCCTCCCTAAGATGGCACTCCCGAGCATGGCGGAGTTTTAATTTTAATCAGAGATGACGTGTACAGCACTTCATTACATCCCCAGACTCCTATACAGGCTGCTTCAGGTACTGTTCACTTCTCTTGCCTTAGTATTTCTGTCTGCACTATTTACTTGCCCATATCTGCTTCTGTCGCGATGGTTAAACTCGATTTTCTTTTATTCCAGCTACCATCCCCGTCCTACTTTTGGGGGACCTCATTGCGCACCATCCCCTATGGGGTTCCAACACGGAATGTGCGAGGGGTAGCATGTTAGTAAATTTTATAGACCGCCACAGACATATTCTGCTGAATACTGGTCAACCTACTTTTATTTCTGACAGTACTCACAGCTTTTCACACTTGGACTTATCCTTTTGTTCTGCCTCGCTTGTTGTACATTTTACCTGGAACGTCAACTCTGATTTATACTATAGTGACCACTTTCCGTGTCAAATACACATATTCTCTCCACACGTACATTCTCAGCGCGCGCCAAGATGGCTTATTGAAAAGGCCAATTGTCTTCTCTTCCGATCTATGTCCATATTTTCAGGGTGTGAATTTCCATCCATCGACGCAGATCGATCGAGCACCTCGAAACGGCCATTCTTAATACCGTAGATCAGGCTAAAAACCGGTCGTCTTGCACTCCGTACGCTTTCCGGTTCTTTGGTGGACCGAGGGAATGCCGGGATGCTTTGCGCCACGCCGAGGTGCTCGATGAGGTTTACGCCGCCACCCTACTTCAGCAAGCATGATTCGCTACAAACAACTGCGAGCCAAATGCCGTCTAGTTATTAAGCATAGCAAAAAGGCTTCTTTGTTAGCTTTCCCTTCATCATTTAACCGTTCAACGCCTTCGCCTAATGTTTGGAATAAGCTTCGCCGCGTTGGAGGCAAACCGGGGCTTACACCTATATCAAATCGAGTACTTACAATTCCGATAAACATAGCCAACATTTTAGGGCGCACTTTCGCTGAGGTTTCGAGCTCCGCTAATTACCCTACTGCTTTTCGCATGATTAAAGAGCAGGTGCAGTCGAAGGTTTCTGTTTTCCCTTCGACAACCAGGAGTGCTATAATGCTCCTTTTACAGCCAGGGAATTGGAACATGCTCTTACGACCTCGAGGCATTACGCACCGGGGCCAGATCGCATTCATGTTGCTATGTTGCAGCATTTGTCAGCGGAAGGCAAGGCATTTTTACTCCAGATATTTTAATTTTGTTAGGTGCAATGGAACATTTCCCAGCACTTCCGTCTTACCAATACTTAAACCTGAAAAGCACCCACACCTTCCTTCCAGTTACCGTCCGATTTCCCTCACCAGTTGCGTCTGCAAGGTGACGGAACGCATGATCAACAGGTTATGTGGTGGTTAGGGTCGAGGCACTTATTAACGAACGTTCAGTGCGGTTTTCGGTGTCATCGTTCCTCAGTCGACCATAATGTGTCTCTTTTCACGCACATAATGGACGGCTTTGTATGGAAGTACCAAGCGATCGCCGCATTCTTTGATCTGGAGAAAACCCATGATACTTGTTGGAGAAGTCCTTCAAACGCTTCATGATTGGCATATACTTGTCCGTATATCTGTTTTTATTCCGGAGTTTGTGAAAAACCGGGTTTTTAATGTTCACGTGGGATCAGTTTTATCATCTCGTTTTATTCAAGAGAACGATATACCTGAGGGCTCGGTACTTAGCGTCACCCTTTTTGCAATTGCTATCAATTCTATCAACGAGTGTTTACCGCCAGGAATCCAATCGTTGTTGTTTTTCGACGATTTTGCCATCTTTCTTTCTTCTCGGAAAAATTGTCTTTTGGATCGCCGCCTCCAGTGCTGTCTCGATCGCCTGAATGCTTGGAGTGTAAACCACGGGTACCGTTTCTCCGCAGAGATGATCGTCTGCATCAATTTCTGGCGCCATAAGGCGTATCCTTCTCCATCTTTCCATCTTGACCCAGACGCTCTTGCTTTCGCAGACGAAGTTAGATTCCTTGGCTTGGTATTTGATAGGAAATTATGGTGGTCACCACATATAGTACAACTCAGAGGCAAGTGTGAACGTTCGCTTTGTCTTTTACGTGTTTTAAGTGGCACATCCTGGGGAGCTGACCAGACTGTTCTTTTATGTTTTTACCGATCTCTAATCTGGTCTAAACTGGATTATGGTACGGTTCCGCGCGCCCTTCCGTTCTTCGTCGCATTAACCCCATTCATAACTGGGATATCCGTGTCACCATTGGAGCATTCCCAACAAGTCCAGGGTCAAGATTATATGCGGAGTCTGGAGAACCTCCCCTTTCTTATCGTCGGGATGTTTTACTTGCTGCTTATGGTTGCCGATTAACTGCACCTCCTCGTCATCCCACGAATGAGCCATTTTAATGTGTCCCTCGCTCCATATTATGCTGCTAGGTCTTTTACTCCTAGGTCTTCTGGGTTTCGTTTTAGAGAATTGTTAAGGACTTTGAACGTGGAGTTACCGGCTTTTTTCTATCCGAGGAAACTACTTCTACCCCTTGGCTTTCAGCAAAGGCCCCCGTTCATCTTGGGCTTACGTCCTGTCCTAAATCTTCAACCGTAGCATCTATTATTCGTCGTCATTTTAGCGAGATCATCTCTTCTTTTGCCAGAAGAAAATTTATTTATACCGACGGCTCCAAATCTGATACAGGTGTAGGATGTGCCTTTGTTTTTAATGGAGTAGATTTACGTTTGGTCTTAGCGCTGCGACATCTATTTTTATGCTATTTATCGGGCGATTTTATTTGTTTCTGAACAGCCGCTGGGGAACAGTGTTTGTTCGGCTTCTTTGAGTGCCGTTTTATATTTTAAAAACCTGTACAACGACCACCCTCTTGTACGGAAGATTCAGGAGCCACCCACAGAACACATACATCTGGTTTTCATTTGAAACAATTCATGGTGGATGAAAAAACCAATGCAGGTTTATTTCGACAACTAAGAATATGCAAATACAATCTTTGCAGAAGTTTATAGGGCTTGGAAAATAAATCCTCACACTTAAAGGAAATATTGTACAAAAGTGTTACTGCAGGAAAACTTATCTCTGAGTTGTGGGTAAACATTTTTCTACTGAATAATTCTTAATTTCAATAATACACAATGTCCAAGAGGCTGGTGGCGAGAAAATTGTTTTTGATTTTCATAATATTGAGAACGATGAGCGAGCTTCGGAGTAGGCTATAGGTGATGCTGACAACTTACCTATACAGCAAAAAAAAAACCGAGACTTGCTAGAGCTGCTGGTATGAGAGAGCTGCAGTCCCGAGCGGAACTGCACTGTCACTGGGGACTGCAGCTCTGCCACACCAGCTGTTCGAGACTGCAGCTTTACACACCAGCAACTCCAGCAGACTCAGTTTTTGCCTGCCGTGCAGATCAATGTAACATTGTGGCTGCAACATGTTGTTATTTATTTCAAAACGAAGTATTTCATTTATAACACCCGTAGTCTTATTGCAATTCGCAATTAATTCATACATACACACACACACACACACACACACACTAACCTAACGCTAACCGGGGGTAAATCCTAGAAGCTGGTGGATCCAGTGGTTTGCTGCGGCTCACTATGGCCACACGGCCTACCCTTGCCTCCTTTTAGTAAGTATAAATTAATAGCGGATACCACCCATTGTCTTATTGTAATTCGCAATATATAGAAGGTGCATAATATATACACACTTCAAGCAAAGAAAAAGCTTTGTTAACATAACAAAACCGAATTTATACAATTCAGGAGGGGATTTGTGAGCGGGAGGTCTAGGGTTCGATTCCCACCAGGACCGTCCTCCCTGATTGAGGTTTCTTTCAGGTTTTCCTCAGTCCCCATAAATCGCAAACGCATGGGAGGTACCCTAAACTTAGACCTGGAACGCTTCCTTCCTTAAAAAAATATTCCTTTCCCAAATTATCATTTCATTTCATGTATCATCAGTGCTCACCGCCTGTGATGTCTCAGTAGTTAAAGTGAGCGTTAGACACTATTCAAACAAAAAAAAAAAAAAAAACAAAAAAAAAATGGTTTCTTGGGTGAAAACGACAAAACGCTCTGGTTTAATGAAGAGCTTCCAAGGAAGAAGTAAGATGTGTCCTCTAAGCACAATTAACAGTGAGATTTTATAAGTAAAATTGCAACATGTCTCATGTGTGACCATAAATATGATTCTTTATGTTAAATTTAGGGCGAATTTATTAAATAGGTATATTAAAACAAAAACCTTATTGGCCCACAAAGAATATGAATTGTGCATCTTATGCAAAAATAAATAAATAAATAAATAAATAAAGATAACGCACGGAGCCCCACATACCTGTTACAGAAATGTTTACCAACCGTAAAACATTTTAAAGCTTAAAAACCGAACTATGCTTTTTGGCATACTCATGATTTTAAGGAGGTCAACTTATATCACAGACTTCTGCTTTTGATTTTAACATTGCCAGAAATTACATAAAAAAGTAACATACAATTTTCTGTCCAAACATTTCATCAGCCATCTTCCCAGTTCCTCACTCTGTACCAAAACAACCAAAAAATACTGCCCACGATTCATCATTGCCAGAAGTTGAAGATAGTATTTCCGAGGACTGAACAGGAGATTATTGATTTGAAAGTGCTACACTGATTCATACAAGGAGAACAGATTGATTTGAGTCAATATAAGTATAAACTTGAAATTAATGACATTTTTATTTTACGGGTTCACTTACTTAGCAGAAGATCGTGTATGTTAGTATTTCGTGATCAAGTTGAACTCTATTCTTTTTGCTAAGAAGAGTGCTATATGGTGATCGCATTACTGTTTTTAAATTGTTACTTCACATAGATTACTGGCGATTGTTCATTGATTCATCGAAAACTAGCTTAAAATACGAACTCCTTCTCAACAGTGATATCTTGTTATCTTTGCTCATCGCTTATGCTGTAGATGTGAAACATCTTACGAAATTTACACTCAATTTCAAGTGCATCAGTAAACATTTTGAAAAAAGGATATGTTCAAATTTAGGAAGCGGTAGCTTTCATGCTCAGTTGTAATTTTCTAATATTTAAACATTAACCTCTTTTCAATATTTGGCTATCAAAGTATTGAAAATTGAAGGAATTCTTCCATTTTTTTTCAAAAAATCGTTTCTGCTAAGATAACAGTTAAAGCATATACAGTATTTCTGCATTAAGTTGCATTACATGGACCTACAAAGATTAATTTGTAGTATTATTTTACAATTAAAAATGTATTAGAGCATTTAGCATTGACAAACATTTTGTACACAGTAACATAAAAATCTAGATTGTTGTTTAGTCACCTTTTTGTCGGAACATTAACAATGAAAAGAGAACTAAATCCTTCATATAAGCTACACAATTAAAAAAAATGTCTATTATCAATATTTGGATCAAGTATTTTCAATTCTGTAACTTTGGAGTATAGAAATGTTTTACAAGGGAACAAATAACTTTAAAAAAATAGCAGTGGAGTGAATATTGTTAAATGGTCTGTTTAAGTTAAGATCATATTAATTGTAATGTCGAATGATAACTGCTAACAAATGAACTATTTCGATTATACTAAATCGATCTCGATGGATATAGGTAGAGTTATCAATTAAGGCTTTTAAATTGAGTTAATTATAATTTTTCTGCCAATAATACATACGTCTCAAAAGTGGCTTTTGATTGCGACTGCTTTCAAGGTTACTTGGTACGTTACCAACGGCGCATGTCTGCGACGAACACCGACCGCGGCACTCAAGAATATGAGGCACAAGATATGTAATACCGAAAAGGAATTCGACGATTTTCTTGTTTAATGTTGAAAGTTATAACTCACTGCCACTGGTGGCCTAGGTCGTTAGGGTGCTTACTCGTGAGCGGAAGGTCTGGGATTCGAATCCCACCAAGACCGTCCTCCCTGACTGAGGTTTTTTCCAGTTTTTTTCTCAGTACTGTTAAATAGCAAATGCCCGGGAGATACCGTAAACTTAGGACTGAAACGTTTCCTTCCTTAAAAAAATCCTTTCCCAATATATCATTGCACCTCATATATCATCAGCCTGAGTAAAAAAAAAAAAAAAAAAAAAAAAAAAACGGGCGTTAAGCACCATTCATATATGTATAGAATGTTACGCTTAGAGGTATCAAGAAATAAATGCTCATAGTTTGAAAAGAGGGGAATGTTGTTATGATCTGAAACTTACAAGATAAAACTCCCTTCAAGTTTATACAAGCTTATAATGATGTAAAGGGCTTGTGCGTGCGTGCTCATGCGCATTTGAGCTAATGTTTAATGCCCCTGCCCTAGCTGTAAGTATTCAGGACAGCAACAGAAACACTAAGGTAACAAGTGAATGCCACAATAAAATGTTCCGTGTGTGCTGTATTTAGCAGAATAGAAATATTTTATGTAAAACACCGTGTTTTGCAGTAAGTGGACCGAGTGGAGTTTGTGTACGAAAACGCATACACAAAATTTCATTGGCCATTTGACTAAACTTGGAGAGTTTTTACATCAAGTTGTGTAAAACGGTAATTTAACAAAACATTATTTATGCATCAAATTATCACATAAATCGGTACGCTTAAATGGAGCACTTTGAGGGCCTGGATCTCAAACTACATAAACAGGGGAAGCCCTAACACTAACTTTTATTACAAATAACATACAGGTATAGAACCGTAACTTTTAAACTATTGGTGTCTATGATTCGTCTTTTTTCAACCAAAATGCAATAAGTTTCTGCATCATAGCTCTGAAAGATATTGTCTCTTAGAGCGTCTCTGTCGAGCTAATACGTACATAATGAAATTCCTATTTATTTTGCAGCACATTTTATTTTTATCATCTTCACTTTCAGTTATATTAGTATTACATAGTCCTTCTGTAAAGTGTAAACCATTTTCATCAATGAAATCTAACTTCGTTTGCATATTTCCGCTTAAGATGTTTAGCTTTTTTTCTTCGTCATATTTTGCACAATGGTCTCAAATCGTTTGTCATACAATAGCCGTAAGACAATCAGTTGGCAAATATATGTTTAATTCTAGTCTCTAATATACTGATATTTGCATTGCATTATTAACTTTCATCACATTATTGACTAGCATCGCATGTTTATTTACACTATTGAACTCCTCTCCCGGCCCTGTTGAGTCCCAATCAACAAAATAGCAGAATTCGCGATGAGAAATTGTTGTCATTGAAACGTGGGGAAAAACACCTAAGCGACCAATAATCAATCTAAAAAACCAATAAATTGGCATCACTTGACGTTGACAACAGATTACTTCAAGATCGGTGCTCAACCGCTGATAAAACCTTTTCAAAATTTAGCGCCAAGCCCAGCAGAGTTAGAACAAGCATCTTGATATTGATTTATAACCAACATTGTAACCTGCTGGCTGTATTTCGTTTTGCAGAAGTGTTGGGTCTGTAATTGATATAAACAGAGATAAAAGCAATAAATCCTGTTTATTTGTTTTAAATTTACCATTACGGAACTGCATGAATGCTAGGTGTATTTTATGATTTTATTCACCAATCTGGTAGCATCAAATAAATATTATTCAATTAACATTCAGCACTCTGAATATCCAATGTTACAGTAAAACATCCTATAGTTAATAAATAAAATATGCTGGCACTAACATATCTATGAAGTAGTAGGAAAATTGTCTTAACTCAGCATGGGTAGGGGGTTAAAGTACAGGTAAAAGGGAAAAGCCCAAGTTCTTCAATTTATGACTTAAAGATCCTATAAACAATAGAATTATTGTTAAATACTATCTTAAGGCTTGCATTTGGTACATCGGTAGAGAACTGTTTCTTTTTTCAAACAAGTTAATCTGGAAAAGCAACTGGAGTTGCCTATGTCATCATGTCATCAATGAAATGTAATCCATGATAATGATGATGTAAATTAAAATCGCCTGCAGTTTTATGATAGTACATCTTTTGAGAACTTAGAAAATACCCCATTCCTGCAGTTTGACTAGCCAGAATTCAAACTTATAGGTTTAAATTTCTAGAAGACGAAGCCCAATACCCTAATAAATTGTGCAATTCTAACTTGCTGAGCTATCAATTATGCCCATAAGCTTCATTAAGGATAGACAGTGTGTATCGTAAAACGAAACATATATCTGGCAGTAGGATCCCTGCATTTATGAACATAAATGTACTCTAAATACAACTGTCTTTACTTTATCTTAAGCCCATTACTTTTAGCAGTTGTACTATAGAGCTTGAAACTAAGATGAAACTAGGTTTTTTCTTACATGCATGTTAAAATATTGCATTTTGAAATTTTCCTGTAATGCCTGAATCTGTATGTGAGCATTAGATATATGTGTAAAGTGCCTCTCTTTTGGAGCTGTTTGAGAAATTTACTGTTTATAATGTATATATTATCTGGAGAATGGGATGCTACTTTTATTTGTTATAATAGTCAATATAATACTTAATGCTTCACATGTGAGTACATATGTGGCTTTTAAATACAATTGAATGCAATACTTTTGTTGTGCATTGTCATTCACAATTTTATTTCCTTAAAACATTACATTCCTGTTATGATAAAACAAGAAAATTTATAGGTTTAGGTTATGTACATGTTATGTACAAAAAGTAGCAATGTATTTTAGTTAAATTCATTACTCTTCTGGGTGATATAATCTAGCAATGTGTTTGTTATAATTATGTATAAATCCTCATCCCTCATGAACGCTCTTTAACATCTCAGGTCATTAGCTTCCCATTCAATTCAGGGTGTGAAACGGCCGACAAATTTTTCTCCAGGCCTCTTTTTCAGGCTTGAGGTTCTTTATCGTGCCGTGAATCTACGAATGATTGAATATGACAAATGAAGCTTCATGCAACTTGACCCGGCAGGTATATGTTCTATGACTTTACTTTTGCAGGACTACTCCTAACCAAATGTGCCATAGGGATGGGCATTTGTTTGTCAAAAATTACATCTTGTGTACTTAATAAGGAACAATGGAAATTTTATGAAAAAAAAAAGTTTTAGGAAGTGCGCTGGCAATACAAATATAAGTATGCTGTGGTCAAACTTAATCTTAGACCCAATACTTTTGGCAGCAGAGCTACAGTAATTACGATAAGGTAAGAACTTATTTTTTCTCACATTCATGTCAAAGTATTACATTTCAGTTGTATGTGTGAAATTGTTCATAATGCCTGAATTAGTATGTGAGCCTTGGATCAAAAGTGTTACTATAGCTGCCTTTAAAGTGCACTTCTTTTGAAGCCATTGACAAACTTCGATCTTTACAATGTAAATGCTCTCTGGAGGATGGGATTTTATTTATTTTTTTACTGTAACAGAATATTTTATATACCTATGTGTACTTTAAATGCAAGTGCATGTATTGTTATTTTTGTACGCAGTACTACATCGCCATTGAGTGTTTAATTTACGTAACATTGTTGCATTCTTTACATTATAAAGCAGGACAGTTTATATTTTTAGGTTATGCACAGTCTGGATACAAAAAATAGCATTATAATTTACTTTATATTTACTGTCTTCTTAGAATAGGGCAAATAGCATGTGTTACTCTCACATTTTAAAAATGAAAATGATGATGCAACATCATAAAATGGATGAATAAAATAAGAACTCTTGAATCATGTTTGTAGGTGCAGGGTTATCACCACTATTTTATCCATTTATATTTACTACTGTTTTGTCAATGACTTCACATCGAATAAGAAAGAAATAAAACTGCCTGTAAAACAGGAGGAATTAGTAAAACAAACAGACAAACAAGCAAACTTAGTAGCGCCAGATGTAGACGATATACACACCGTGGAAATAAAAATATATGAATCATCGACTCGCCGAGATATATTGATCCAGATCCATCGATAAGAAATTTCAGAAATTGTTGCTCGATGCGGTCATCAGTTTTCAGCATTGAGTTGCAATCTGTATGTAATCTGTGCTCCCGTCTGTTGACAGTTCATTCTACAGCATAATGATAGATCCGTTGAAGGTCAATAGTTTCTCCCCCGAGTTCTCTTGGCCTGACTAATCAGCAAAATGAAGGTACGGTGTAAATCGTGAACCACAGAACTATCGTCAATTATAACGTTCTGGTTAAAATTGAAAATGCTTAGTTTATTTGCATTGCACAATTTTGTGATTAATTAATTAATTAATTAATAGTTACTCGTTACAGAACGCAGGGTTTTTTGTGTTGTCTCTCAAAATGGTTATGACCATTCAACACGAGTAATTGAGTTCGGAATAAGAGTTCGTTATCTGAATAACTTAAGAAACAATTAAACATGAGCATATGATCTACGAAAATGTTGTGCACAGGAATTCTGTACATCTAAAACTTGTTTATGGTATTAAAGATACATAAAAGAATACAAGATGCAAATTGGATTAGTAGGGTTTGGTGCGGGTGGCAAATATATGAATAGAAGTAATGAAATGTAACAGATATAAATAAAAAAATTAAATCTCAGCATATCGACAGATCATATTGTACATACGAGGATAGAATTATCTTAGTAGTTCTTGTTTTTCTAAATCTTTGCCATAAATGATATCAGCACACCTTAGATACAGAGGATGAAAAGAAACATTTGCAGAAATCAGAGGAACTTCGCGCCAAAAGGAGAATTAATTACCTTGCGGTTTCAATCTATGAAGAGTGCAAATAAGCACTAAACTTAATTTAGAAGTCTGAAATTTACTTCGCACATGCTGCAAATACTTCAATCATAATTGAAGTGCAAAAACCGAATTCAGATCTGTCTCCATACATGAATCGGTAGTTTCTTGGAGGACCAAAAACTCGAATTCATATGTGATAATATAAAACACTGCTGAAACTTCCCGCATGACCACGAATATTTCCATTATCAGCAACCTCCAATTTATTTTTCAATATCTGTATCCAAAATATTTACCTAAAACGATATTTTAGTAATCTCCTTTCCAGAATCTCGACACATTCTTAATCTGCCCAACTAGCTCAGCTTTCAACTTTTATTGTTTTTTCCACAGGTTACTGGGGGTGTTAAATAATTTATTTACCATAGCGTGAAATAAAACACATCAAAATAATTTTTCAGTTTAGTCCCATGACAATTTACTACATCCACTTTTCCTGCAATAATAAAAACATTACAAACTATTGTTGTTGGCCTAAAAACCAGAAATTAGCAGTCATTTTCGATGTATCACTTGAAAAACTTTGTCCACGAAGAAATTTCATTA
The DNA here is from genome assembly GCA_030762175.1 of Metallyticus violacea. Taxonomy (NCBI): domain Eukaryota; kingdom Metazoa; phylum Arthropoda; class Insecta; order Mantodea; family Metallyticidae; genus Metallyticus; species Metallyticus violacea. The sequence continues at coordinate 132,143,755 of CM060846.1, forward strand.
AAATTCGGAAGGGAAAATAATACAAGGACCCAAGGCAGGGCGAATATTTCACCTTATGAAGCCCGCATTCTCGGTTGACAGCCTGCGCCTGGCATGATATGCACATTGGCATATTGTTTTGGAAGAGCAGTAATTTGGATATGTAGCACTAACCTTTTAAACTTACCCAACTTTTCTTGATTTATTTATTTACTGTACTTCCCAAATTGCTCAATGCTTATACTTTTTAGAAAACCTTAATTCTCTGTCTGTCAAAATTAATTTCTTCACTTACTTGTACATTTCTCTGCTGCTTAGATTGAGGGTCATCTTCAATGGACTACCTATCTTACTTATACTGCTTGACAACTCACTATTCTTTTCCGCAGACTTCGCGGACTCCGATTCTGTTACCTATTGCTATACAGCAATATTCTTTTCCACAGACTTCGCGGACTCCGATTCTGTTACCTATTGCTATACAGCAAATGTCCACTAATGTCCTGTGTAATATTAGTGAATTAAAATTTATCCTGAATTCTGCTTATGTAGTAGAATGAAAAATGGGCGAAGGCACGCATATTTATATAAGTGGTTATGTAGCTGATTCTGTTAAACTATTATTTTACTGAATGTGTCGGTTTGGTGAAAGCTGGTAAAGGGCAATATAGAAGTAGTAATTACTTTGATTACTTACAGAGAGTTGAGCTAAGTGTGTCTCATGATTAAAAGTTCTTATTCTTCCACATGTATGCTATTATGCAGTATATGTTGACAAAGAAGAAATATTGGCAATATTTCTTACGAAAACCTGCCAAAAAGAAATTCTATTGCCACTGTACAGGAAATCCTTCATTCAAATTGTACTTTTTACACAGACTTCCACAAAGAATGCCAAAGATGTAACACATTTCTTGGTTGACTTTAAAAATGGCTGGTGAAATCTTGATTAATATCCTCTTAAATAATTTTGCAAAAACAAAACGGTAATTCCAAACTCTTTTACAAAATTGAAATTTCATATTTTGGGTTACAACAATTGAAATGTTCGTTTCTTCCGTTGACCGAATTATTATTTTGTAAAACTACCCAACATTGTATTATGACTGCAAATAAACAATAGGTAATAGTATATTAACTAGTTTTTCCTTTCGTTATATTTGAATAATTTTTTCTTAAATTTATATATGAATATTTTAGTTATACATTTAAACACACTTTACCAATATTTGACAGGAAGATTGACACCATTCAACTGACATCAGCTGCGTCATAAATATAATGTATGTATTATAAATAGAATATATGATATTATTCAGAATTGATTGTTATGTGTTTTCATGCATCTTGATTATGAATTTAATGTGGGCCTTAAAGTTAAGTTATCTAATATTAATAATTTGAATTGATTCCAGTCTATTTAGATACTGTTCTAATGAAGAATTTATATTCAAATATAAATAATCACAACACTGGAAACATGAGACACCGGTGGCATGTTTCTTACGTGTATTGTTAACATAAAAGAGAATAAAATTTTATTTATATTGTCAGTAAAGGTCCGGTTACCCAAATACTCGCAGGAAAATAAATTTATTGGACTTATTTAAAACACAAAGCATTGCCTACAAGCAATTTCTCACACGACCCATGTACCTAATGATGAATATCCTAGAAACTGTAGGCAAAAGAACTAGCTAACATATCACGAACTACCACCGGTCTACCTATGACAGGAAAATGCAATTTCGCTTTCCAGTTTCGCGGTTAGGTATATATGCACAAGCCTATGAAGAGATTAATTATGATTTTATGTATGTATGACCTCGTATGTTATTTTTTATTTATTTACGGACGCCTTAAATATATCCGGTCATCAGCGTCCCATTTAATTCAGGGAGTGAAACGGCCGATAAATTTTTCTCAAATGTCTTTTCTTTAGGGATTGAGACTTATTATTTCTTGGGTCGTAAATCTAACACACGGGACCCACGGCTTTTCTTCCCTTCCGAAGGAAACCACTTTTAGGATCTTGTGGTATACAAGGCAATTATGATTACCACTAATACCACTACGACCCGTATGAGCCGACATAATAGTTCGTCACAAGCTAGTAGATAACTAGCATTATCTTGGTGTCAGATAATTTTATAGACATGTTGTTGCCGGTGTCAGGTTGTGCATCATTAGCAAATACCCGAAAATCCTGGAGTCTACGCGTAGAGGAAGCGTATAAAGGGATGCTTTTAAATTGTTGCTGGGCCTAACATAACATTTTGGACCAAAAGTAGTTTATAGATTATTTATATAAAAAATCCAACAATCAACATTTTTTGTAATTTTTGCTTAAATACCCAGTCCCAAAATTCCTCAAGGCATAATGGACTTCATGCTTACTTGCGACATCAGTAATGTAATTTATTTATTTCAGGAATACTAACTACAGTAGGCAAGAATGTTTAAATATTCACTAGAAAGGAAAAAAAGAAAAGTATTTATTTTTGCTAGACTGATTGCTCAATTTTCCTCACACGCGGTTTTACAGATAGCTCTGTGTTTATCTGTTTTAAAGCAGTACCTACTGCTTCGCTCCTATTGTTATTATAACTGTTTTACTCGTATTATTATTATTTTATTATTACTATTATTATAACTCATGTATTTGTCCTCTCTCCCTAATTCATATAATAAGCAATACTCATAAGTAACATATATTTAGCAATTTATATTGTTGTTCATACGTTAACTGGAAATTTTATTTTGTAAGAGGGAAATTTTGTGCTTTGCCCACCGTAGAGCGAAAAAACTTCCAACAATAGCAAGCTTGTGAAGATTAGGTATTTTGTACAGGCATTTTGTATTCTGTCCTTTTAAAAGAGACGTTTTCGCATGAGAAATCTGTCGTTCCCTTTAATTTACGTAAATTGGGGAGTTTAAAATTCACTAGGAGGCAAAGGACCTTAACAGTTGCAGTGACAGTTCGAATTCAAAGCCACGTATAGCAGCAAAGTTTTTAAATCCCTAATAAAGAACGAATCAGACGAGGTCAAGCAAACTTGAATATAGCCAGTGACAGAACTTAGATTAAAACTGTGAAATTAGACGCGATGCTCTAGCGTATTTCCCTTGACTTATGCGTCCCAATAATGCACGTTTGAAATTTGTATATAAAGGCAAGTTTGTGCGTCTAGCTTCATTCAATTCGAGATTTTTAACTCTTGATTCTCAAGTTGCTCGTCGCATTCTCCTCGCTTCAGAACTTCAGATTTCATTCGTCGCTCAGCTGGATTCTAAGTTCTATTCCGCGTATTAGAGAACCGGGATACGAAGCTTATATCCACATAGTAATTAGTTATCAAGTCTGCGGTTTAGTTACTCATCAGGACAAGCAGTCCGTCAAGTAAACATAGCGGAATAATTACACGCGGCTGGTCTACACTCTAAGGCAAAGCACTTAGGTTCACTAGAATGTGTCGTTCAATAAATCATCATTGAATGTTACATCGAAACCCCTGTTTATTCGTAAAGCCGGTATCTCTTCTTAAGCCCATTAATTTAATATCAATAAAATTATCCAAAGCTCCCTGAGTTTGGTTACTTCTTCCTGGGACGGAAGTAACAAATTAATACCATCTATGAATCAACACCAACAGCCGAGGCGAACGTTCCCACATTTTGTATCTCCAACGTAGGTCCACCTACAACTGGGCTAACTGTTGTAGTCCCCGTCGAATACAGTCCTAGTCAATAGTCTGGAATATAATTTCTTCTCCGAAAAATTACGAGTAAGAAAAAGGTATCCAAGTACACGAGCCCGCACGCGCACACACACCATTTCTCTCTCTCTCTCTCTCTCTCTCTCTCTCACTCTCTCTCTCTCTCTTCCTCTCTTAAGACAGGCATCTCAAGATCAGATTTGTCGAATAGAAACGAAGCAGTAGGGAATATCATAGCCGGGCGAGGGCAAGGGGAAATTCGCCTGTAATCTACACGAAGAGAGCGGAATGAAGCAGGTGCATTTTACGTTGTCATAAAATACGTATACACCGTAAGCAGGATCAGTCAATCTATGCTTCATTCTGGACTTACTACTGATGTCAGAAAGTGTCATATTGCAGTTGAATGATCAGAATAAAACTGCACAATGCACATGTATATGAAAATAAAATGCAGTGGTTAGAGATTAGTCATGTAACGCGGAAATACAAGAAGCGAATTTTCCCTTCCTCCGCCACCCCAATGTTAGGTAGGAGGAGCAAAGAAGAACGAGCAAGCTTAGCCCGTATTTATTTTTGTTTGTCTACAAATCTTATTAACTCGATTATCTTACTTCATTGGTGGCCAACTCACTGCGCAGACTGCGCAGAAGCAAGCACTTGATTATAGTTGTCTCATTCTGCGCATTAAACTATTGACAAAATATTATGTATAATTTCAAACGCATTATAATTGTTACAATAGTATAATGTTCCGTGTTAATAGCTCGTGTTTTATTACATTTTTACATACAAGGGTATATATTGTTTTTTATTCTGTGACTACCCAATCAGTATGCACATGCAAAAATAATTCCGTAAAAAATTGCTACTATCAAACACCATATTGCAACTATGGTTTAATCTTGCAGTTTTTTAATTGCAGAACAATTCCACAGCTATATTGATTATAATGAAAAATATGAGATCAAAGGCCATTTCACCAGAATAATTTGAAGTTCTCTAACTTGTGATGCGGCTGTACCATGCTTTAAACCGCGCCGCTTTCCTCGTTTCCAGGAATAACATGTTCTTGTTAACAACTACACCAGCGGGCCTATGATCAGCCGTACAGTTAGCTGAAATTGGCATAAAGCACACATAATTATATAAAATAATGTTAAACAATACTATTACCATAATTATTAATCAAATTTATTGTATTTCATTTTTAAACTTTAAATAGCAAAGATAATCACAAACTTAAACAGCCCAAAGTACAGTTCAGGACAGTTAACTGAACATAATAGTCTATTTTATTGACAATGGTTGCTAGAGTATTACGCCCCACTCCTGGGAGGTAATAGAGGATTACACTGCACTCTGGGTATTTCGTGTTAGGCATATGTGTATCAAGAAGTTCAGATAAACTGCTTCGGCTAGCCGTAACGGTAACAATGGCACTAGGTTGCAAAATATTTTTACATATATACTTCTTTAATTAAAATTATATTTCTATTTTAAAGTTCCCCATTCAGTATTGTGCAGCATACAGATGTAGCAATAACAACACACGCCAAGTGAATTTATTTGTATAACTAAACGATTTGTATTGTCTAAGCAATTGGTAATGGGTAGTGTCTGAAAACAAAATTGGAACGTTCAGGATTCAGCACCTATTTCTGACGCAATATGTCCCAACCCATCTCTTACTTTTGTTGATGCTTTCAGTCATTTTTTTTTTTTTTTTTTTTGCCTTTGGGATGACTCTATTCATGGTCCAACAATAGCCGGACGCCATTGGACGCCATTTACCTCGTACGTTTTCTCCATTCTAGACATCTGCTAATGAAAATGTCCGCCATACTCATAGGAAACTGGCAGAAATATTTTCTGAGAAGTTTAAGTGGAAATTCAACAAGTGAAGTTTTAAGGTATTTTACATCACATGGCTTTGTATGGATTAAAAAAAATCACTCACTAAATCTCAGTAATATTATAGAAAGCCACAGCAGATATTTCTGAATGACTGCTAAGCTTCTTTTTCCAATGAATTTAACAATTCTCAAAATATTCATATTCTATTTACTATTAATACGTGGCCCTATAAATACTCAAGGCTTCAGTTCTGCATCAGTAACTTCAAATACACAAATGCAGTAGTTTCAACAATTGCTTTTACAACCTTTTTTCATAAGTTCCAATTTTATATGCAGGGAGATAAATGTACTTTTCCAACCTTCACTAAAGCGGTATTTATCACATTTTTCTTTCCAGGAATAAGATATTCAATTTTAGTTCATTGTTTCTAATGTAGTGAGATTTCCTATCGCTGTTGTACCATTCTACAAGAAACAGTAACATTTAGTGTAAGCAAGTTACAAACGAACCATGAAATGATCACAGCCATTTTTATATGGACTTTTTTCTAAAAGGAATTTCTTGTTTTTATATGTCTCTTTCAATTCATCGGCATTTGCTTCAGGTATTTATAGACCTTTACTTCATTTAGTAAAGGTACATACTTCAAACTTACTTTTGACAAGTCTATAAGTACAGTGTTAATGTCAATAAGCCTCCATAGCGTAACAAACGTTATTAAAAAAAATATATATATATACCATTTTCTTAATAGAAGTAGTCGATGAAGTCACTATGACAATTACAATAACTATTTCCAACAGATTAAACAAGTTCAATTTCTTGCTAATCAAGCTTAAATTCCAAGTAGTAGCATTATGACTTTTTTGAGTTAATAAGTGAGATTGTGATGAACTTTCTTCGAACGTATGAGCTTTTCTCTTGTCTGTTTCCGCTTCATTATGACTTAGCCCAGAGTCTCTCGATTATGACATCTAGACACTCAGGTACAATATATTTTTCATTGTGTAATACAGGCTCCATTGCAGAATATCAGAATTAAATATTTTACTACGTATTTTGCTTTTGTGTAACTTGGAAATGAAAGTTAAACAGAATGGATCAGTTGAATAGTCCTTCAGTTCCATTGCAAAGAGCACATGATGTGTAACATTTTCCAAGTAAGAAGCGTAAAATTGATATATTTGAAGCCTTGCTATCAAAATCATCAGCTCTACATACAACATTAAATCATATCCCTTTTTATAAGCAGCAGGAAAGTTCTACTCTTAGACTTAAATGTTCACCAGTTATTGTCTGTATGATTTAAACATTTTTGTCATGTTGAAATTTTCTTATAAAGCAATAATATATGAACAATGAACATAATACGAAATACAAAACACTGGATTTAAATAAAAACAAATGCTTGAAATAATTTTATTTTTCTCATATATATTTACAGATACTCTTTAACATTTGAGATCATCAGCGTCCCATTCAATTCAAGTAGTGAAACAGGCGATAAATTTTGCTGAGATTCTTCTTCTTTCAGGCTTGAGGTTACTTTATATGCCGCAAATCTACGACACGGGACCCAGGACTTTACTTCTCTTCCGAAGGAAGCATATTTTGATATTTACGCTAGAAAAAATTCATCCATCCTGATCGGAATTGAGCCCGTGATCTTGGGTTTACGAGAAAAGTATACAGCTATCACTAGACCACCAGAACCGACGCTTGTACTAACAGACAACTACTCGTAGTTCAATACTGCTCTCTGCTTATATGTACAACTGTGCAACATCTTAACATGTCAGATGTACTTGCCTTCTAAAACCAAGGTCGCCGGTTCGAACCCGGCCAGGATCGATGGATTTTTTCGGGCGTAAAAATCGTAAGTATGGCTTCCTTCTGAAGGGAAGTAAAGCCTGTGTCGTACATTTACGGCACGATAAAGAACCTCATGCCTGAAAGAAGAGGCCTCTGAGCAAAATTTGTCCGCCGTTTCACGCCCTAAATGGAATGGGAATCTGATGTCCTGAGATATTAAAGAGCGTCCTTAAATAAACAAATAAAAAAGACGTCAGAACATGCCTGAACCTTAATAGGCCTGCATAATAAGAGTATTTTGCCTTCAATAATAACATAAGAAATTTTTAAGTGAATAGATATAAAATTAAGCAGTAAATATAAAGTTGATTCATCTCTATCGGGCAATAAAGAAAATTTAAATTAGATGAATTAAAAGCTACTGTCACAAAATATACTATGACTGATGGAAAATTCCAATTACATGTTACAGTTCAAGATAAAAATAACGGTTGCTCTAGAGTCCCTATTCAGTTTTCTTGTGAAAAAATCATGTTGACCAGTGTCTCGAGTTGATAGCAATTACGAGAGTTTCTCTCGGTGATGAATTTATATTTTACCTTAACATGATCCACTGATAGTAGTAGTAGGTTTATTTATTTCAATAATGATATCAGATACATAAATGAAATGCTTATTTATCGCACGGGTCTAACCAAATCGTTCGAGCTTCTGTTTGCAAATAAGAAAACGACCATAGCGTATTTATGTGTATACGTGCTATACAGTCGCGGAGCAGGTTCGAACAGTCCACCAGAAGTTGAATTATCAAATAATTACAGTAGCTCTACTGGTTAATGCAGAAATGTTACCTTGCCGCTTTTTAGGAAAATAATTCTACTTCTTGTTATTCTTCATCCGTTTAGAATCAGTGAAAAGGCATGTGCATCTATGCTGTTGCAAAAGTAGTAAATAATTGTAAATGAAAAACTGAGGCTTGCCTTGTTTGGGAAAAGCGTTCTTTATTGAACATTAGCTTAAACGAACACAAAAATGAATGAAAACCGTTGTAGCAGAAATATATATAAATAGCTGACCTGAAAAAGTTAATTCATATTATTACGTCAAATGTTAAGAGTTTCTTTCTTGATTTGTATAAATATGAATTTGTATTGAAAGTTGAGATCTTCGTTTTCAGCTTCACTCGTATTCTCACTTACCTTTCCAAATTAATCGAAGAGCTCTACTCGATATCAGAGTTCTGGTTTGCATTTTGTCATTTCACTATGTATGAAATGGGAGGGTGTAAACGTAATGCTTCTTCAACATTACAACATTAACTGTTGTTATATATTATAATATATTTTGGTTTTACAGTAATGGAAAATTATTTACACCATATTGTATATTATAACATTTTTATTTCATTGAATAATTGCGATAAATTAATTTATTTTCATCCATATTCCTTAAAAAAAATAAGATACCAGTCTTATGGATTTTACCTTTATTCGCTTTGCCTATTTTTAAATAAACGTAATATTATTAAGACTTAAACACTTTTTTTTAAATAATGAAGAGCAGGAGCATGTAAAATTGTTTATTTATGTTTAATAATGCACCGAGTGCTCCAGAATTTATCTTCAGTGACATTTGGGGCTCGAGTTGATTTCATTTTAACTATTTGGCGAATAAAATTATAAAATGTGCATAAATGCAGATGAGGGTAGTAATTTAAACCAGTTATGAGATATCTGCTTTATTTTTCAAACATTTTGGAATTAGGGACAATTGCAGCGTGATAAACTTTAACACTATATACAAATATTAAAAATATAGAAATATGAAAATCAAATGACATTGATCAAACTAGTTCCACACACAAGGATTTATTTTTATTAAAACTGATTGATTTGATAGGTGGGGGATGGGAATTAGGATGTATAGTTACTGCGGTAAATAATTTATGCCCGAGGATCGCAGGTTTCGTCACGGCTGCTGCTGACCACCCCTACTCTTCTTCGATGAGACTCTCTCAAGGGGGTTTCGCTGGATTTCAGCGGCTGGGAGCCACCGGGCCTGAGACGGGATTCCGACGCAAAAAAAGTCGATAAATAGCTTGTTGAAATCGTTTACTCTCCTTGATGTGAGTATTCGAGCAAACTCACGTCTTACGCCGAACAGCAGGCAAGGTAGTCTTGGCTAACATTTCAATTTTTTGCGTTATCCGAATGGTACAGAGTGCGAATAGATTGTTAATTCAATAGAATTCATAATGCAACTCAATGATGTATCGGCAATTAGCGTGGGGACTGACGCTCAAGCTTCGTCGTCGAAACTGGTACTTGATACTTAGGCCGCTCTTCCGTTGATCTTCGGGCGATGGCAGCCCGGAAAGTTCTGAGACTGCCCCCTTTTGGGCAAAGTTTATCCCTTTTATACACAACACAAAATAACGCTATCGTCGGTCAACAGATCGGAATACTCCCGCCAATTCTGTGTTAACGTGTCTCATAGGTGAGTTCCTATTTCACTGAATTTGATTTCTATTCGCTGAAAAATTTTGATCAAACCAAATGCTTAGCTATAATGAGATGAATTTAAACAGATTTCATACGTTACTGTCAACGGCTTTTCACTGGGACACCTGCAATCGGGGGGAGGGGGCATTTTCAACTCTAGCTGCATATCAGGGGATTACCTTGCATTGTCTGAATTTTGCCGAGTTTATTTGTCCGGAGAAAGACGTGAATTTTTCCTTACCTTCTTACATTTCTACACGTTATTTATTAAATGTTTCAAAAATTACACTTTATGAAGGCATTTAAACACCATACAATATTAATTCTACATATACAAGTTATGTCATTAAAGTTCCTCCACTGAAAGAAAATGCACAGCATGCTTGCACATAATTACTGAGCTGCTAATTGTAAAATTACAATTATAATTATTTCAATTCCTCCGTAATTCACGGGGAGCCAGAGACAGCTTCAAGTCATACAATCGAGTTTATGTGCAATGTGCCACACTTTTATAAAGAAGAAAAGAAGAAAGTTCTTATCATTCCATTGAAGAATGCTATGAAAAGGACAACAGCGACAGTGGAGAAAGTGAACGAACAATACATGTTATAGCAAAGGAGGGTGAGAAATTATAGCTCTTTGGAGAAACGTTGCTGTTAACTCCTGGTAAAACCACCAAAATCCAAAGAAAATTGAACTTGACGAATTTGCAAAATATGTCTTGCGCAGAATGTTATTGTAATTTTATGAGTAGAGAAAAGAAATTCCGACGTAACGAAAACTGCTTTGCTGTTAAGGCCAAAATACCATTTGAGGGGGGGGGGATACGTTCTAGAAAATACTGAAATGTAAAATCTTGCGACACATTTTATTGGAGCGACCTGATATTGTTACATGTCATGCAGCAAACCTATGAACAATAAGAAGAAATGAAAAAGGGCCAAAGAAGCCAATTGTTTATACAGATGATACATGGGTTCATACTCATTGTATTGTAAACAAGTATTGGCAGCATGATGTTATGTAAGGTGTATATGTAAGTCAAAGTGTTGGGCAGAGCGCTATTGTTGTTCATGCTCGTGGTGAACTGGGGTTCAACGAAGGGGCTGAGTTGATATATGCTTCCATAATGATTCAACAGATTATAAAGATGAAATGAAGGACAAAAATTATAATACATTCTTAATAGAACGTCTCATACCATAATGCGCCATCTCCGTGCATTTATGCTTTAGATAATTATTTAATGGTGTTTAACGCCCGTTTTTACTACTAAGGCACCATTGGCGGTGACACTGATGATACATGATATGAAATTATATATTGGGAAAGGATTTATTTTTACGGAAGGAATCGTTCCAGGACTAAGATGAGGGTATCTCTCCGGCATGTCATTTATGAGGACTGGGGAAAACCTGAAAAAAAAAAAAAAAAACTCAGTCAGGGAGGACGGTTCTGATTTCCCGCTCACGAGTCCGCGTCTTAATGACCTTGACCAACCGTGGCGATATTTTAGATAATACGTCATATCACACAGTACAAGAAAATAAAGTTCCAGCAATAGCTTCTAAAAAAGCTGACATAATTTCCTGTTTAAAATGTATAATCTCACTGCAAACTCAGAGTTAACTATACAAGAATTAATAAAAATAATTAAACAAATCAAGCCTCAACCTGTATAAACAGTAGGAAGGATTTTAAAAGAACAGGTTTATTGTGCTATGGCTACCACCCTACCACTGCGACATAGATTAAATCGAACTTGTTTGTAATTTAGTGAAGCAAATAATAGCATTTAAAATATTGGCTCCATTTCCCTGCCAGTTTTGAAATGAATGACTGCACAAGCAATAAGCCAAATTAGCAAGGAGGACTTGATATAATTGTGCCAATCAGTCAAGTATATCGAGGATGATTATTGGCGTCGTGATGCGTCAATGCAAGAGGAAGTTTAAAGTGTTGTAATAAACATAGAGTAATGATGAAGAGTGTTATGAAGATGAATGTATTTATACAGGAAAAAGGCAGTTAAACAGATAGTGCAGATGAAACTGAGCTCCTGCTTCGGGCATACAGCAACTGGGCCAAGGCCCTTGTATATACCGTATATATTACAGAAATAGTAGATCCAACCATAGTATTAGTAATTATATTTTATTAACTTTCTAACAGTTAATGTTTTTTATGGTCAGGCTGTACTGTACACTATTGAAGCTGAGTGGCCACGCAGCGAGACGAGCGGATCCCATTTACGGCACACGAGCTCCCTTACCTGAAAACTACAATGTTTCTTCAGACGAGATATACAATAACCGTGTAATAATAGGATTTAAATACAATATCTTCCTTTATTTGCTAAGCAAAGTCCTCGCAAGACTGTAATATTTCAAGTTCATAACGATTTTGACTCGGCAGAAATTATTATGAACCGCCACCTTTCAGCAATGCATTTTTGGAAATACCTTATCAGTTGAAGTTAAAAGAAATATATTAGAAGTTTATGCGAAAGCTTGGTCACTGTACTGAGACATTACTTCCTGGGCCTACTGTCAGAGTTGCGCATTTTCGGAAATAGCAATTTGTGTCTTTTGTTCTTGTACAGTCGCTGAATCAAGTACCTGGGGCCGCGCTGTAGCTCTTTTCGTCTTTTGTACATCTCTGAGGGCAATGAAACATCCCGCGAACCCTCACAAAGACATAAAAACATGCAAAAAATCTGGCTAACTGAAACACACACATACACACGCCAAAGGTCATTTCTTGAACCGAAAATACTTGTTAAGTCCCATCGTTACAGCGCGCGGCTCACAATTTAACAGGCAAGGCTGCGTAACCACTGCAACAGTTTCGTTATATGGCATGCACTAAAGAGGTGGTCTAGTATGTAAGCTCTTTTAGTTCTGTGGCAGTGTGCAGTGATGTCGTGACAAAGAGCACAGGCTCGCTCACTGGCATAAAGTGCTTTTTTAAGTAACCTTTGTAATATATTAGAGAGATTAGTTTCGTGATATTGTTTCCCATACACAGCAAGATTTAACGTTAACGTACAAGAAGCCAGGGATGTTATAACCTCTCATTCACACTACTGTAGAAATCCGACACCATTTATGCCCCGAAGATTCAGGGCAGTTATACATGCGTAGGATTCATAAATATCAATTTGTGTTTATTTCTATATGTTTTCACCTTAGAAGATAACATTTTCTGTTCGTGTATTTATTTAGTATACTTGTAAAGAATACGTTAGTTTGGATTACGTTTTGTGTGTGCAAGGTAATATCATAAAAATCAAATGATACATTAAAATATATTATGATATTGAGGGAACATAATGTTCTACATATACACTTATAACAAATAACAAAAAAATGTGTAAAATCTAAACACAAGAGCTTAAGCAAAAGAGCTATGTCTTCTAAATCGCACCGCTATTCAACTATAATGCTCTCTTTATAGATGCTTATGACTGTGACCATTACGTTTACAGGCAAAGCGCCCACTGCAGTGTGCACTTGCTGCATGCACATTGTAAATACAATGTTAAGAGCATCACCGAAGATCTACGATGGACAAGTAGAATCTGGCAATGACTCATTTTTTGTCAAAGTGTTTACATATTTCGGCGTTTAGGCAAAGAGCATTCGCTGTATGTTAAACACTATTTTGTATTCTTTTATATTGTCTTACACTATGGTTACATCCATGAAAGCAATGCTGGGATATGTCGAACATGTCCTCTCTTAAATTAACGAGCTTATATTCAGATACCAAGAGCACAAATTGCCCGACTGGGGTTTTATTCCGGGGTTGTTCTTCACAGTGAAACATTGCCAAATGCTGGGATAAATGCCGACTATTTACGGTTCACTGCAGTAATAAATACTCATTACCGTAAAGCCACAGTAGGCGGTGGTTTTGGCACTGGTTTGTGTTTAAAGAAGAACTGAAGCTGATTATATGCCTTTCTTAATTGGAAAGCAAAAAATACTTTCTTCTCCTTTAATTTTTTGCCACCAGCATTATTTTACCTTTTTTTACTAACATACAAAAGAAAGAGAAATAGGTATGACGTCTGCAACGTGGCTAAACGCGTTTATTATTAATTTTGGTGACCATACATTCCGAAATGTTTAAAACAAACTTGTTTAGCATTGTTATCTGCCTAGCGTTTGTAAGCAACCTCCGTTACTGTGATATTTAATTTGATTTAATATAGATTAAACATATGTATTAATATTTTTCATTCATATTTGTATTAATAATAACCATAATACGTAATTTATCGTAGTATTTAACGACAAGCGTATCAAAGGTAGTTAAACGCAGAGAAAAAGAGTACACAAAGATGTATATGGATCAAAAGAACAAAGTGTTGTAGGAAGATGGAGAGGCATAAAACGAGAACAGTGTGTGTTATTATAAATTTACGATTGGAATTACACAATCAGCTGCAGTAAGGAAATTTTTCCAAGGGAATGAGAAAAATTGTGAGAAGAAAACGAATATTCAGTTCATAACCCTCAATAAGAAGTTAGAATATTATGATAATTTATTGAATGAAGAAGGATCTGAATTTAAAGAATGTGATTACGATTTCATTTATAGAGGTATGGACTGGGAATTGTGAATAGAAGATGTGAGGCACTTTCCATCCATAGGGAAGAATGGTAATGCGACCAGTTCAGTAGGCATTCATTTCGAAATGTTAAAATATGGATGACTTACATCAAGAGCACTACAGATATAATTGTGTAGCAAATTTTACTACGAGAAAGAATACAAAAATAAATTAAATTAGGATATATAAGTTTAATGCACAGAAAGGGAGATAGATAATGTCAGAAATATCGAAGAGCTGGCATGTAATGAATCTCACAGTTAAAACTTTTTCCAGAATAAACAATCGTTTAGAATAACGATATGATAATTCAGATAAACAATGATGCCTTATAACCGGAAAAGTTTATATAGATCACAAAGATCGCAATCTACACTACGAGTTCTTTTGGATAATGCAGGGAAAATCAAAAGAGATAGACTGCTTTTCATTGATTCACAAAAAGAGTTATTAATATGTAAAGGAAATCATTAGGGCAAACTTAAAGAGAAGAGACAATAAACGAAAATACAATAGCACTTTTAAGATTAGTATATTCGAGAAACAGATGTAAAATTAAATTTGTAAACCGTCGATACACATAATTCTACACACACAACAAAGGGTGTTTTAGAAGGATGTTGGTTGTCACCACTAGTCTATAACAAGTATATTAATGTATGTCCAACAATTGTCGAAAAAGTGTATTTAATACGAGTTCCAACGAATCTTATATAAGGTACTTTTCCCAAATGAAAAACCATAGTAACCAAGATATTGAAGATACTTTATTTACGACAAGGAATTTGGTTGAAGAATATAATAAACTCATCAGAAATCGAAAAATGAATTAATGAAGGAAGAAAAATATTTAGCTTGTTAAACGCAATCCTCTGGAGTATGAATCTTTTAAACAAGTAAAAAACATTAATTTATAAATCATTATCCAACTGTAATACATTGTGCAGAATCTAAGATATTTTATAGAAATTGTGCAAACTAATTGCTGACTACTGAAATGAACTTTTTGTGAAGAGCAGAGGATAAGTCAAAAACAGAGAACATTAAAAATCAAAGATGTACATTCATTAAGAAAGAATATTATTGGAGTAATTGAAATTAAAACATTGAAATAATCTACACACATGAAAAGAATAGGGAAGAAAGGATTCCAAAGATTTTGTTAGAATGGGACGCTGACGGCACGAGAAGAAGAGGACAATCAGAAGAACAATAGATCGATGGTGTCAGGAGGAGTATGAACAGGAAGATACAGAAGAAGATGTGGAAGCAAGAAGTTTGTGGAGGAGTAAAATTACTTTGGGTTGATTGATTGATTGATTTATTTAAGGACGCTCTTTAACAGCTCAGGTCATCAGCGTCCCATTCAACTCAGGGCGTGAAACGGCCGACAAATTTTGCTCAGAGGCCTCTCTTTCAGGCTTGAGGTTCTTTATCGTGCCGTAAATGTACGACACGGGACCCACGGCTTTACTTCCCTTCCGAAGGAAGCCATACTTAGGATTTTTACGCCCGAAAAAATCCATCGGTCCTGGCCGGGTTCGAACCCGCGTTTTGGGTATAGGAGGCAAGTATGGTAACCACTACACCACCAGGACCGACTCTTTGGGTTGAGGGAAATCTAGTGAATTGTAGAAAATTCTTTAAAATATATGAATCTAGATAAACGGAGGTTGTTTCATAAACGAGGTTGTGCTTCTAGAAAACAATTCTACTATAATCAATTTGATATTAGTTTAAGGTGTAAATAGAACAAGATGAACTGCAAAAGTTTTATAACGGGCATTTGTATTTCAAGTAATTACATTGCTTATTAAGTTACTGTTGTCGACAGACGGCAGAATAATGAATACATTAAATAAACATTTTTGATGTTTTAGAAGAAGTATTTGGTTGTTGCATGTGTATATATATATATATATATGAAACAAATGAGGAAATATAAAACCATATAGAATTTCTCATTATATACGAGTATTAGCAAATTATTTTATTGTGTTTTTTTTTTTTTTTTGACAAGGCAAAAAAGATTTCATTTTGCACTAATTTTACTGATTAAACTTGACATTGAAACAGAAGGTAGGAGGAATGGTTGTTTTTATTATCAGAGAAAATATTGTATAACTTTTGCCCTTGTTAATTAGTGTATCCTATAAGCTCATGCAGAGAACTAGATATACTAAAAATACATTAGGGCCGAGGTTGCTAAAACTTGTATCACTAATATCCTACCGTACAACAATGAGGGCACATGGAATATGTAGAAGGGTGACCGCTCAGTTTCTGACATAACTAATTCTGTAAGAAAATCAGCAGAAACCATCAGACAATGTATTCGCCGAAAACAAGAAGAGAGAGAAAAGGGGGGAGAACTTATCTAGTCGAATGAAAAGGGAAGATGGTCCAATGGCGCCCTAATAATATCAGCTATGCCTCTGAGTATGTTCTTTCTATGACTAGAAGTGGTCTCATTAGCATGGCCTTCTGGAGTTGGTAGATCGCTTGGGTGTGGGAGTTAGTGGAAGGATGAAGGATGAAATCCAAGGAATATATCGGAACTCTAGAGGATTAAGTTCTCCCAAGCGTGCTTGCAATTTTTCTATTTAGGAAATGCTTAACAGTTCGTGTACACTTCGTCCAGAATAGTAGCAGTATCCACACTTGCAGAGATAAGGACACGGATGAAATAAATTCATATATTCAAATATAGATCACTATAACTAATTCTCATACAAAACTTATCGGTTATCATGGTCCAAGATTGCATTGAAGGGCAGGAGCGGATAACCGCAGCTCTGAGAAATCATGTTTTAAACTTTTGGGAAAGCATTAAATATGCAGCTACTTAGTTTCATATTTTTCCAGAAAACTAAATAAAGTGATAGACACCCACGACTGCTGAACCTTACTAAGAGCCTTCCAATCTCTGAGTTTTCAAAAAAGATTTCAAGATAAATTTAGGGTTTTATTTTCTTCACTAGAGGTAATTTCCATACTATCCTCTTCAACACTTCTATTGAGGATCGTAGGACGTAGTCCATTAAATTCAGTTACTTTTCACTTCATTTTAAACGGTTATTTTCCTAATTAGTGGGGCCTTATATTTATAAATACATATTTATTCGCATCAAATTTCATTCCGACTTAAGGCCTGTTTCCAATTTACCGAAATATTTGAACACGCTAATAACATGTTCAGGTACACGAATATATTTATGAATATCAATCACATAAGGCAAAATAACATTTTTTTAGTAGTGTTTAACGCCCGTTTTTACTACTGAGGCATCACAGGCGGTGGACACTGATGATACAGGAGATAAAGTGATATATTGGGAAAGGATTTTTTTAAGGAAGGAAACGTTACAGGCATAAATTTACGGTACCTCCCCGGCATTTGCCATTTATGAGGACAGAGGAAAACCTGGAATAAAACCTCAGTCAGGGAGGACGGTCCTGGCGGGATTCAACCCCAGACCTCCCGCTCACGAGTCCGCGCCTTAACGACTTCGGCCACCCGTGGCGGTAGCTTTGTCTATCAGTGGTCGCATATTTCATTTAATTTATAGTATACCATTAATTTTTGTGGTTTAATAATAATAATAATAATAATAATAATAATAATAATAATAATAATAATAATAATAATAATAATAATTAATAAACAGCAACATCATCTTTTGCAGGCATTTTTGGAGCTCTGGTGAAAGTGTATTTTCACAATCTGACATTATCAAAAAATAAATGCAATTTTATAAGCATACCTTATACGATTCAGAGAATAAATCATGCTATTTGGATAAATAGCTTAATTTCATCAAAATGGGGCATGTGTGTCCATATGAAACAATGAACGATAAATGCTGAGTATTAGTTTTTCTGCTAGCTATGGCTATTATTTATCAGGATATACTTTAAACAGATGATGAGGTAGGACATCTAGTGCAATGGATCGCGCTTATGGAAAGTAGGCTTGATTATTTGGAAAATAAATCGGGACGAATATTATTGTAAGAAATGGTGTACAAGAGGAGGGAGAAAGCTGGTGTATGAGTGAAGACATTTTGTGCATAGTGTGGTGGCCCAAATAGGCATTGAACTAAGGGATTTTGAATTAAAAGAGACACCGGACAGAAAGATGAGGCGGAGGAAAGGGGCGAATAGTTAGCAAAATGTCCCACTAAAAAATGAAGGTGACCATTCTACGAGATGCCAGATTTCTCCAGAGCACGGGAATCATCGTTGAACAGGATTTCAGGTGACAAGGGAGGGAGGAACACAACCTTCTGAAACGATATAAGTTTGAGGCAAGAAGACAAAAATGTTGTGGAATGATTCGTTTCGATAGACTAGTCATTGATGGAAGAGTTCGGAGGGGCAGGAGCTGGTGAGACTGGAGCAGCCAGAGGAAATCAAACCCAGGAGCACGAAAAGTGCAGGGATAGAGAGATCAATAGGAAAGAAAGGAAGAACCCAGGACCGAGGAAATCCAGCAACAAAGCAAGGAACAGTCACCGTAGCAGAACAGAAGCAAGGGTACAACCAGGGATGGCCGAGGTCGTTAAGGCGCGGACTCGTGAGCGGCAGGTCTGGAGTTCGATTCTCACCAGGACCATCTTACCTGACTGAGGTTATTTCCAGATTTTTCTCAGTCCTCACAAATGGCAAATGACGTGGATGTACCCTAAGCTTAGGCCTGAAACTAGAGCACTATAGATGTAGGTATTCTCATCCGCCATTTTCACTCCTTTGGTGCTAACCGATGTTACTGACTGGATGTATTACTGAGTATTTGTTCAGTGTTTTTAATCGTTTTGTGCATTAAAAAGTACATTTTTATTAATAAGGTGACTTAAAAAGTGTTTGTAGTGATAATTAAAAGACTGAAATATATTGCTTGTAAAATAAAAAGACAATTTAGCTCCATATAAGTACTGTTAACTAGGTATAGGTACGTATTCATAATAATAGTATAAGTTGTAGTTATAAGTAACAGTGATAATTAAGTACCTTTATAAAAATATTAAATAAATCTTTATTTGATTGAGCGTCATGATAATTGATTCAATAGATTTATGAATATCAATGTATTTATGAAAGAAACATAACCTATAATTTGTATAATATATACATACCTTACGTATTGTACACACGTATACGTATGTACAAACAACTTTAGTTTCATTTTAAGTGATTTATAAATAATGAATTGTGTAACACATAATATACACATTATATGCATATAAGAATTCAATATCTTAATTTTTTATATTTAATAATAACAAGTAATAAAATTATAGATTATAATTATATTTATATTTTTCAGTTAAGCTACTTAAAATGCCTAAAATTTAAATGAATGCGTTTATATACACCGCTTGATGACGGTGCTGTAAGCGTCAGCGTATTTGTTTTGTTCCGCAACTGTTGCTCCGAAATAAAGGAGAAAATGGCGGACGAGTATACTCATCTATTCTACTGCCTTACCGAAACGCTTCTTTCCTTAAAAATAACAATTTTTTCCCAATTTATCATTTCATCTCATATATCTGAATGTCCACTGCCTGTGGTGCCTCAGTAGTAAAAACGGGCATTAAACACTATTCAAAAAAAAAAAAAAAAATAGATGAAGGAATGATAAGAGCCGAGATAGGTAGTGGGGGGAGGGTAGCAGCTACTGGGCAGTAAAGGTCGCCGCTACCTGACCTCAGATTCATTAGATCAAGCTCCAAAACAACACAAATGGAGGACGATGGTGGGTTTGGCAGCAGTAGAGCTGTTGCAAAGAAACATTGGGCCTCAGCCGTCTTTCTGGGAATCACTACCTGAAACATCCAGACATTCAGAAAGAGTGTAGACAGTGACAAGTTATTGATCTTTTTCAAAGACTAGGATGTCTTTTGTTTGACAGTCTTGTAGTTAAAGAATAGTGAGAACGTAGAATATAGAATATTTCACAGTTTTGGTAAAGAGCATGATAAAGAGGCAAAAGAGGGCAATAACGAGGGGGAAAATCGTTTTCTTTCCCTGTCTGAAATGGGAACTTACGTATCTAAAATATGAAGGGGTAGTTAGAATTCCTTTGACTTGGGGGAGTAAACTTAATATTTGATAGAATTTATAATCAGCTAACAGAGTCCAGATACACGAACCATAACTTCAAAAACGAGATGACTGAGACCTTAGTAAAAATACATGACAGAACTCTAACAGATGATATTGTGATAATGGGGGACTTCAACGCCAAGATAGAGGGAAGAACAATGTCACACTGGCAGGGGGGAAGGAGGGGAAGACATGACAGCGGGGCGCTCTGTAAAAGCAAAGACGGAGTATTGAATACGATAGGCCGGGAATTATAGGCCATCTGTGACGCCTTTTCCTTGGAGATTGTGAACGGAAAGCACGGCCGCGATTCGAAAGGGAAGATTTCGTTTATATATGTAAATGTTAGCAATATAATCGACTTCGGGTCAGTGGGAATTTAATACGAAAAATCAGTAAACTTCTGGGTTGGACAGAGCGTTGAGTCACATTATTGTCATGCTGGAAAAAACAATAGAAGATGGATGCAACACGTTGCGGGATGGTAAGGAGAGGGAGGAGAGGCAGACAATACACAGGTACAGGTGGAAACCAGAGAAATCGGAAAGATTTCTAACATAAGAGAGGGTTTGGAAGGCAGTGGGATCGAAACAGATGCTCAGCTCAAGAAATAATTAAGTGAATCAGATGTTACAATGAGATGTAGATGTAGAAATGAAAGGGAAGGACAAAATTCAACGGTGACCAGGAATGCAGAAATGCCAAGAAACAAGTAGAGAGTGTACTGAGAATAATCCAAAGGGTAGACGCGAGCAAAGAACGTAGAGCTTTTATTTAGAAGCGAAAAGAATATAAAGACATTTTGCAGCTAAAACAATCTATCTGGCATAAGAGAATAACAGAGGAAATTCGACAGGTGGTAGGGGTGGGAAATACTAGAGAGATCTGGAGGTGATCAAAAAAAAAAAAAAAAAAAAACGAATACGGGGCTTTGCATGCAATGAAATGTCGAATGAAACCTTTCAGAGCAGTGTTTGAATGAGATCATTGGAGGAGGCGATGTATCAGGCGAGTCCCTGGGTCCAGAAGGGCAAAAAATATCAATGCTTGGAACTGCAATTTCTATAGGGAAAGAAATAAAAAAGGCAATAGGGTACTAAAGTCGGGAAAATCTGCGGGGTGGGATGATCTACCGCCTGAGTTTTTTTTAAACTAGCCACATATATTGTTAGGTTTGGTTTGGTGTTCCTCTGAATATTTAATAATATATTTAATAAAAGAGACCGCCCAGTCTTTTGGGTTACAGGAATTATACCTCCGATATGAAAGGGGAAGAGTTCAAGTAGAGATACGGACAAATATAGCGAAGTCACGTTCTTACGATTACGGCAATAATTTATGTTACGAAAGAGTAAAAACCTGCAGAACGAAA
The DNA here is from genome assembly GCA_030762175.1 of Metallyticus violacea. Lineage (NCBI taxonomy): Eukaryota > Metazoa > Arthropoda > Insecta > Mantodea > Metallyticidae > Metallyticus > Metallyticus violacea. The sequence continues at coordinate 132,165,721 of CM060846.1, forward strand.
TTTTGAACAATTTCGAAATTACATTGGGGATTCAGGGAATAATACAGTGATGACAATGAATTTATTCTGAACATATTAAGGTTGAAACAAACGGCAAACAAGCGGGAAATGGCAATGTGTTTTTGCGGTTGTCGAAAAATCATTTGATTCGGTTCATGGAGAAGTGCTATAGTACAATTACGAATGAAGGGGAAGTCAACAAAAATGATTCGGCCACTACCGGCGATATACAAAAAGGTGGATTTCTGCGTTAAGTGCGATAGGAATAGAGCATTGGAGAGTTTCTCTTGTGCAGGGTACGGTTGCATTCTGTCGCTCCTTATCTTTAATTACGTTATCTACTACATTATCATTAATACAACAAAGTACGTAGTCACCTATGGTGAGAGATATGCATTTACCAGCTCTGTTATAAGAGGATACATGCCAATGGCTTCTACTATGATAAACGGTCTACAGCGTGGAATAAACTGATTACAGATCTACTGTGAGAAGTGGTTACTTCCGATAAAAACAAGTAAAACAAATATTATGACCCTAAAGAATGGAACCATTTATAGCAAAGCAAAGACGTGGGCAGGAGGGAAGTGGCAATGCTGGACTTTGCTTGTAGAAAGGTAGGAGGAGGAGGAGGTGGAGGAGGAGGACGAGGGAGTAGGTACACTTTTAAATAAAGTGAAACAACTCAGTTCGGAAAATGGAGACATTCGGGAAGGAGGTAGGGGAACTTTATACTCTTACACTCTTTTGAAAATATTTGTACATATACCGAGATTACCAAAAAATGTATACACGCTTTCACAGTAGATATCTATTTAATATATTTCAAGGGTGGACCGAAAAACAACAGTAATGTGTAGTATGATGTTCTGTAAGCAGATGAAACTCATATACATTATGATAGAGTTGTTACGTGAAAGGTAAATAAACAATGACCAAATGAAGCCAAGATTATAGTAAATTAACAATGAATACTTGAAGCCAAGATTATCGTATGATGTTCTGTAAACAGATGTAACTTCTATTACCTTATGCTAACGTTGCTGCAACAAAATTGATCCAAGATTATCGTTTGAACAGCGGAAAGGAATTTTGAAGCAGTAATGGAAAACCGAGAAGTTCAAAGGCAATGGAGACGTGTGTACAGAACAGAACTGCCAATGCGAGTAACAATTGCACGCATTCGAGACAAATTTGAAACTCATGGTATCGTATTTAACAGGATGGTGCACCATCACATTACCACCCAGATGTACGTGCGTGCCTTGATGACAATCTTACAAGGCACTGGATAGGACGAAGAGCTCCGATTGAGTTTCCACCGCGTTCTCCGGATCTAACTCCGCTGGACTTCTAACCATGAAGAACTCTTAACGATGTTATATACCGTGGAAAACCAGCAGCACTTCGGGAAGAAATTGAAAAGGCATGTGGTGCAATCGCTGGGGACACTTTCCCAAATGTTGCTCAATCAGTAGTTCAACGCACTCAGAAGTGTATCGACGCCGATGGTGGGCATTTTGAGTAACTGTTGTAACTGTAAAAGTCTAAGATGATTAGTGCTCATCATTTCCTGTTTTATGTGAATTCAGTTTTGTTATGTTAACACAGTTTTTTCTTTGTTTGAAGTGTGTATATTTTTTGGCACCCTGTGTATATGTGAGGGTGTAAATAATTAATTTTTCACTGTTTTTACTTTTGTTTATTTTAATTGTGTATTTCAAAAATGTTTCTATTTTTTCCGTTTTTACCTTCACCACTACTACACTGCTACTAGTACTACTACTGCTACTACTACTACTACTACTACTACTATTACTACTACTACTACTACTACTGCTACTACTACTACTACTACTACTAATACTACTATTACTACTGCTATTATTACTACTACTACTATTACTACTACTACTATTACTACTGCTATTACTACTGCTATTATTACTACTACTACTACTACTACTACTACTACTACTACTATTACTACTACTACTACTAATACTACTATTACTACTGCTACTGCTACTGCTATTACTACAACTACCACTACTTTTTCGGTATTTTAAACTTTTAGACGCATTATTCAAAAGATTACAGTAATTTATATTTTTAAAGAGCTTCTCTGAAGAAAATCTGTCAAGATATTCAAAAGTCTACCTATTAAATATAAATAATACCTGGCCTATATACAAAACCATCTTGTTTTGAAAACTAAGACTGCGGACAACAACCATTTTATTTATTTGGTTTATTTACGGACGCTCTTTAACATCTCATGTCATCAGCGTCCTATTGAAATCAAGGCGTGAAACGGCCAACAAATTTTGCTCAGCGGCCTCTTTTTTTCAGACTTGAGGTTCTTTATCGTGCCGTAAATGTAGGACACGGAACCCACGGCTTTACTTCCCTTCTGAAGGAAGCCATACTTAGGATTTTACTCCATAAACTCCATAACCGCGATGCGACAATCATATTGCACTACTGATAAATACTCCAATACCGATTTTTATTTTTATTCATAATAATGAAGGATCGCAAACATATACACTTTCTTATCTCTGAACTCATTGAAGTAATACTGTGCTAGCCCTCCTTACTGATCGCGGAGACACCCGAGAGAGAGAGAGAGAGAGAGAGAGAGAGAGACAAGGACAATGTATTGAAATATACAGATAATCAAAATAAGAATGTTAGGTAAACATTGTGAATTACTTCTTTTTTGTTGGAGCTATCTGGACATGTATTATTATGCGGAATCTAAATTAATGTTAATTATAACGTGCAATATGAATTAATGTTATATGTTTTCGACAATATGTTGCATTGCGGTTTAGTTAAACTACAGTAACAGGATATAGCGACCTTGCTGTCATAAAAATAAAACGTATTATAAACATTTCTTATTTTATTTATTTATTTCATTAAATTTATTCTTTTCAACCAGAAATTATTTATTACTCTTTTAATAATCAAAAGATCATTGATTTTTAATTCAACTCTATTTTTTCCCAACCGTCGTTGAATAAAACTAATAACATTAATTAATAACATGTAAAATGTTTTATTGAATATTCGCTCGTTAAAAGGATAAAGGTTAACTACTTGATAGCAGTACCAAGAAAGGCTCACGCGTTTCGTGATGTATTTGTGACGTCACCTTCCCTCCCCTTAATGTTTGTCTACTGCTATGGCTAGAGTGCCGCAGTTCGTGTAGATACTAATTCCGGCCATTGTACCAAAATATCACTTCTTGCCGTAAGTTATATAATATAACCAGTGCATAATTTGTTAATATCCGTTTTAGAACCTGATATTTGTAAACAATTAATATAACTTGAAAGTGGCTTATATAGTAATATTACAAACTAGCACTAGAGGGCGCTAGTTCATTGCTAACTTGTTCCTCTGTTGGTTAAGTGTCTATCACTTTGAGAAAGGAAATCGCGGAGGGAAGTGCTGAGGTAGAAGAGCTTGCTGGTGTATAAAGTTGGAAGTTACTGCTTCATATATTAGTGAGTTAAATATTACATCTATCATGGCTGCAATATAGAATATTTAGTATATGGAGTAAATATGCATAGTATATTAGAAGTTAACTTATTTTATGAAAAACCTAAAGGCATATTCCGAAACAGCCAAACAGTTACATGAAATATTGTCTTGTAACTATATTTAGAAATGAAGTGGGGTATTAATCGCAAGCGATATATATTTAACTAAGTGTCCATGTTGGCTTGAATTTAAGTTAGAACTTTACATACAGAAGATTAGTCAAATAGGGTTCTTACCTGTGCACGTTTCAGCAAGCCTACCGTTAATAGGAACGGTTTTTAATATGGAAAAGGACAGCTAAACCCATTTGTAGCTTCCCTTGCTCTGGTTTGCATTAGTAGTGAATACGGAATATTAAACCATAAATGCTCAGTTTTTCTATACTCCGGAACAAAAGATTAAAGTTAACTACCACTACTTATTTCCGGTTTCGTACATAATTTGTGGTGTTTTCGATATTGCTGCAGGAAAATTAACAGGACCCCACACTTCTTACAAGCAGGTAGTTAATGTACCAACAATAAATGCCTGCAGAAATAACATTACTGAAAATCTCACGAATTTCATTTCAAACGTGAGATATTTTAAATTGTTACACCACCTAAAAGGAAACCACTTCAGTCGTTCTTGGAGTACAGAAATTGTAAAGAGGAAAATTCTGTAAATTCGCAGCGCAGGTTCACTCAAGCGAACGAGAAAGCAAAGAGCTAAATGTGATTTAAAAGCAACGTGATAAATCATTTAGTACAATTAACATGTTTATGGAGTTTATTCTGAATTATAGCAATTTTGTGCATACAATAAATCGTAAAATGTCGAGCTTTTGACTGGAGGACATAGAATAGCTTTTTTCTTTTCCGGACACGATCGTACAATCTCATCTTTCTAAAGTTACCAGGACGTCAACGCAAAATTGATGCAGGCTGACTGTTAGATTTTGGCTTACTGTTTTACGATATAAATTGTTTTTGACTAGGAATTAATGTAAAGCAATTTTTGTTTCTAGAAGTTTATTATATTTCTATCCAATTCGGCGAGCGTCATCTATTCCCTCTTGGAATTGGTAAACCGTATTCCATTGAAATTCCATAGCATTTTAGACTGGAGGAAATTCTGAACAAATGTTATACAGAGAATCTAGCGATAGCGTAATACTGATAATTTTGACTGTTGAAAGTTTGGCAATCCTTTTCAAAAATAAATATATTAAGGTAACAGGAATATTAAAATAGGCATAAGGCAGCCATTTCATTCTGAAATAAGCAAGTTAATGTAAACTCTTAAAGCACTAAAAACTGTCTTTTAGATTTATAGTAACCGATTGATGGTGTGGAAATAGTTTAAAAAATTTCGTGCTTTTAATTGTAATATTTCTACCTATGTGTAATTAAAAGTACTGGTAATATTTTCCATTTAAAGTAAAATGCAGTTAAACACGCTGTTAATGACATTTTAAAAAATAAGAATTTCATAATAAATTATCTCCAAAAGAAAGAGTTTAATATATTTCTAAATAAAATATTTAGAATGAAAATCATTAAAATACTTTACCATCTTTCATGTTAATGATTAAAACAATAGTTATCACGGGATAAATATTGTATATGAAATTTATACACGCAACAGTGGGGAATGCCCTTTATACCCCAAGGTGGCACTTAGATATGAAAGTCTCAGAACAGTTGCAAAGATAAATGTTGAAAACTTTACTTGGAGCATTCTTGTTAAATGTAACACTAATCTCTTATCCCCAGCGCTGCACGGAAGTTTAATTACAAAAATATTGAAATTTGCTCTTAAATTCAGCAGTTTGGAAAGAGTTGCAATAAGCAAAGGATTGTAGTTTAGAAAATGGCATGATGAAACAAAATTTAAGATTCATCATATTAATTCAGTAAATTATATTGAATTTATTCAGTAGCTTCCACAATATATGACACGCGTTTATCAATAAACACAGCTTCCCTATAAATACAGTATAATTGCTGTAAGAAAAAACTCGTGTTATATTGCCAAAAAGCAAGCATTTTTCTGTTCGTAAATACATGAATAAACTTGCCAACAATCTAGGTGGTTTTTTCCAGATTTAATTTCGTTGCCCACAAGTTTCAACTGCAATGTATGTAAAAGCTATACCCCAACATAATATGCGCCCATTTCCCTTGTTTACTCCCTACCACCAGTCTATGTAAGACATGTGGCGCAAGATAACTTGCTTTACTCACTGGTGGAATTGTTTCAGCATGTAGTTTTCAGCTTATATTGTATATCCACTAAACATTTAAAAAATACCACGTACGGAATGGTTAAGGGAAGAAATGAAAATTTTGCACATTAAAAAAATAAATTTGATTAACTAAATCTCAATAAGTATCCTAAATTAAAATATTTTGAAAAGTTTTGCAAGATACTTAGGAAAGTAATAAAACGGCAAAAGGCCATTATAAAAAGCAAACAAGTCGCTCAAGAAGCAGTGGCCACTTGGGATGTAATAAAACATAATAAAAATTTTTAACTACTAACAATCGAAAGATAAAACAAACTGCAGAGTAGCAAACGTTTTTGATCTTAATGTATCACATTTAAATTTATACTCTGTTGAGAAGTGATGTATTAGTATTTAATGTTCATTTCCCACTTGAAACAATGAATTAATGTATCACTCCTACTAGAATTTAGAAATTTCAATGGAAAGATAAAATAAAGCACTTCCGTTTATGAGATTAACAGCAAAGTCGTAAAAGACTAAATTAGTGTCTCCCTTAGTCACTTGTGTAATGAGATTTTAGCATTGGTGTATTTTCTGAAATGCTAAAATATTCGGTAGCGAAGGCTCTGTTCAAAAAGAGAGAAAGGAAAGGACTAATTACAAACCCATAGCCTGTTCACACCCATGTTCTAAGGTGTTTGAGAAAGTGATGCACAATAGGCTTTACCATTATTTTAAAATAAATATATTAGTTGATCAGTTTGATTTTAGAAAAGGAGTTTTAACAAAAACTGCACCTTATAAATTCTGTGATAAAATTTTAATTGCATTTAATGAAAGACCACATGTAGGAGGAATATTTTGTGATTTACCAAAGGCTTTCGATTCAATCATGAAATTCTAATGAAATAAATTGGCCTTCTATGGAATAAAAATCCAATATTTAAAATACTAATTTTCCGAACTTGGCAAAATGAAACAAATTAAAAATAAACTGTCCTTTAAAAATAATAGCAATGTATCAGAATGAGAAATATTTAAACGGCCTGTTTTGGCTCTCTTCTTTTTTCGATTAATATAAATGATCTCCCCATATCTATTCAATTTGCAGATAAGCATTTTGATAAATGGAAGAAGTCTTGATAGTTGTGCCATTAAATATAGTTCTGAGCATGTATGGTTCAAAGAGAAAAAAAATTATGAAATTCATTCAGATTTTCAAATCTCCCATAAAGGATTTGATAGTTTAACTGCACTTCTACAAACCACATAACATTTCTTGGTATAAGAATTGACTAATGAATTGGAAAGACAGATTTTATCATACTTAAACTTAGCAGTGCATGCTATGCAATATGCACATCATTAACTTAGGATTTAAATTAAGCCTTTAAATTGCATAAAATATAAGAATTAACATTTACAATTGAAAATCTCATAGATATCATACCTAAACTTAGCAGTACATATTATGCAATATATTCCATAACTTTGGACTCGATTATATTTTAAATTAATATATTATGCCTATTTCAACAAAAAAGGAAAAAAAAATATACATTTTTGAGAAACTTGTTTTCCTATTATAAAAAAAAGTCATAATGGAGAAAAATAATTTGTTTAGGATTGCAGAATGTTTAAAAATGAAATGACTTGTGAAGCGAGGATGATATTTCACCATCATAGTAATTTGGCAACCTTCAAATCAGTCTGGCCAAGAACTGTTCGAGCATCCCTCGTATTCACGTGGAAGGGTTAAAATTTCAAATTGCCTAAGAGGAGTCTTTATCTTCTTGTTTACCGGCGATTATTTTTATTTTTATTTCTTTTTTTGTACTGGACTTCCTGACCATAGCTTGCAAGGTTTATGAGAAGACAAACTTAATATTCAAAGTAATCGGAGCGTATAAATGGATTAATTAGATTTTTTTAACTATTGTGTTTATTTGGTTTGTGTTTACGAAAAGGACAGGCATTTATTATAGGCTAATTTTACCTGAGGATACAAATAGTGAAGTTTGACTCAAACATTTTCTGAGAAAACGCTGCAAAAATGACTATCTACCAGGTATTATATTTGCACACAATCTGGAAATTACTTATTTTGTCAAAGGGTTTACATTTTTCATTGGTAAATAACAAAACTTCCAACATTAATTTTTGTGAATTATGTTATAAGCCCTGCTTCAATTATTAAAATATTAAAATCAATAAAATGTTAAGGCTATTGGAAATAATTAGGTTTAAGTATTAATAAAACTAAAAAAATTGTATTTTTAAAGAAAAGTACACGACGAATAGATGAGAAATGCAGGTTAAAAGAAAAGTATATTAACGTAGTATAAAGATCAAATATACCTGAGGGCGACACTTAACAGCAACGGTAGTTGGGTGGGTTGGGAAAGAAGGGAAATTGGTTATGAAAATACTATGTATATGAAAATGACCGAAATGAAAGTAAATGAAATTATAGTGCGATAGTGGAGGCAAAATAATTTATGGAACCAAAGTTTTGTATCTGGATTAAGTTTGGGTTAATATGGATAATAGAGCATTTTGTAAAGAAATCCTGGGCCTTCCTAAAACTCGTCAGGAAAGGAGTATCATTAGCACGATTGGGGAGATAATGGAAATAAAAATAAAGTGGTGGAATTTAGAATTAGGAATTTTATTGGCGGGAGGCCTAGTAAAAGAATTCTTAACTGTAAAAGAGAAACTTAACTGAGGGGAAAACTAGGTAATGAAACCATAAAAAAAATTAAGCATTGGAACGGGGATTTGTGCATCTCAATAGTGTGATGTTAAACTGTTTTGAAAAGTAGATAGCTAGGATTGAAGATTTTGAAGCTAAGAAACGTTTAGCATCTTCGATCAAAACGTTCAATGAGCTTAAAAAAAGAAAGAAAAAAAGAAAAAAAGAAATGCATGAATTACAGCTTGTTCTGAAACTTTAATGTTGCTATATGGCCATTTTGTGAAGAAATTAATAGCACTCTATCTGAAGAAAAAATGCAGAAATGAAATATGTTGCAAATATTGGGATTATTTAAATAAAGAAATTATATTTTATAATGTTGCTATATGCCCATTTTGTGAAGAAATTAATAGCCCTGTTATCGGAAGAAAATATGGAGAAATTAAATATGGTGCAAATATTGGGGTTATTTAAATAAAGAAATTGTATTAAGAATTACATTTAATAAAAGTATATATCTATATTAAGAGATTTTTTTTTTGGAAAAGTACAACAATGGAGGAAAATGAGGATAGAAGTAAAATAATTTAGAAAATATTTTAATAATAGAACTAATAGCTCCTAACACATTTACATCCTTGATGCTAAGTTGCAATTCGATCTGAATACGAAAAAGCAACTTTTCTAGAATGGAGTTATGTATAGGTGAAGAAATTTTGATAAAGAGGAAGATTAGAACAGAGGGAAGGTCTTCAGTAATCGGAGGCGGAAGTTCTTATCCTTGTGAGAATGGGATTGTTTTCTGGAAGCACCGGAGGCTCTAGATTCATTAATTTACTGTATACATGTAGATGGTTTGTATTATGATTTTAATTTCATGAATTGGGAACCACTTAATACGTCACATTTTCCTTTTATATTCCTTACGTTTCCGTTCCAAACATTTGTGGCTATAGTTAAACATGCGGTGTATTGTTTGGAAATAAATACAATTCAATTTATCCTGCTCTTCAGTTGCCAATCGCTCAAACCCTAATTAAGATTCTCATCCAAAACTCAAATTGCGTGCAAAAATTCAGCTGTGGTCGTCATATTGCAACTACAGTTTTTCTTCATTGAAGCATACCTATAGAAACTTGACTTTGCAACCCCAATCAGAACAAATATTTAATTTTCGCGCGTTTTTTAAATTAAAATGTTATAATTGGGACATGTGACTGCTTAGGAAGGTATCTTGCTTGTGCTACCCCCACTACTGGCAACAAATGCAGTTTGTTTTTTGTTTTTTAAAACATGCGAACGCGCTATTCTTGAACAGTTTTTCACAAGTTTATATATAAATAACGTGCTGCGGCCTTGTAGGTTAAACTAGTACAAACTCTAGGTTCAGATTGTGACAATCTACACACTACCCAGAATTTAGAACTATTTAGGGGTAAAAAACATTAAGAAATTTAGACAACTCTGAATAAATAACCGCGTAAACCATACTCTGTTCCAAAAATAGAGTATAGAAACTTATGCAGTGAGTGGAGATGTCGTGTTTGTAGGGATTAATTATTTCTCTATTATGATGCATTGCATTCGCTATGCATATAAGACTGTAATACGTGTAATGTGGGCTATCAAATGAAGTGTTTGTAACAGCACTCATTATGGACAGAAATAGTGGCCTGCAGTGGTGCTCTAGAACCATTAACCCAGCCAAGTGGAAGTAAATTCAAAGTCAAAACATCTGACAACAGAGTTGTATAATTTTGTAATTACAGTTGCAAATCAGTAAATGTAGGAAAGTATTAAGGCTACTACAGTTAAGTTTCGGGTAATACATTTCGATTATTTCTCACATTTGGTGCTACGCAAAGACGCACTACGACCAAGAGTGTATTTTCAAAGAATAAATTTCAAACACTGCAGTTGAATGATCAAACGTTCTTTTGCTAGCAGTTAGACGCTGGCTTGTGCTTTGTATGCCAATAATTTTTTTCATAATGTAAATACATAAAGTTGTGCCATATATAGAAATTATTTCTGCTTAGATTTTCATTTTATACCATATTTTGAAATATAACTGGAAAATTTGTGTATTTTAATTTAATTTTAAACTTATAGATTAGTCAAATTTCAGGCACTAATTAAAGTTCAATTTTCAGAACATTTTTTCACCTCTCTTCGACAATGAATAGACTTTTCATAACTTTATACCTATTTTTTTTCCTTTTTAACATCTTTTCATTGCACTGCTAACACGCTTATTTTAATGTAAAACCTATAAATTCATTTACTCTATAGCTGAACGGCGAGTACCAAGAACATTGAACAAAAATTTTGGTTTAGCATTTGCTGCTGGCCCATATTGTATACTTTTTCTTACACTATGATTGACTGATGTGGCGCAATGCTATATTTTACCTTTCCATCTACTTCATGAAACTCTTACATTAACTCCGGCGCTCTTGAGAAATGAGTTCATCCCATTGACTTTTTTAAACATTTTGCGACAGTTGTAAGAAGTATAAAAAGGCCTTTTTCGTGAAACTGCTTATATTTTAATCTAATTTTGTTGCAGCCGTTGTAGAAGGATATCAGAAATGGAAGAAAAGCCTGCGCATTCTGGATCACCTTCCATACTGGTAGAAGAGTCCATAGTGCACACTGCCTCTGAAGAAAAATCTGATGTTGATGTACCTTCAGCCTCATCTCAGGAGCAAGAGTCTGTTGTACTGGAGGATGCCAGTAATTCTGTTATTTTGATTGCTGAAGAAAGATTCGTAGAGAGTCCCTTGACCGCAACCGTTGAGTGTACCGCAAAAGAGCCTACCATTCGTGAAGATCCCATACTGGCACCAGCAGCATCTGCCTCAAAGCTGTCTGATATTCCAGAACATCCAAAGACTGAATCTCTTCCATCTGAAGGGTCTTCTTTCAATTCAGAACTTGAACGCATTCCGCTTTTAAAACGAGGTATCTCTGAACATTATGGCACGTCATGCACTCCACCTTTCTTATCCAGCGTACGACAATGGCTATCTAGCGTTTTCGATGCAGTAACCGAGGTAAGACATTTGTTTCATATTCATAAATTTAACGAAAGCTTTCTCTCTGCAAACTAGAAATCGTTTGAACATAATTTTCAAGAGATAAAAATATCTATCGTCTAAGTGGCTCATTTCCGAACCGTCCGAAACTAGATTGTACCTCCTTTTAACTATAAAACTATATAATCGCAAGTAATTTATTGCAATAGTTCACATTTAAAGCTGATTTTATATTATTAACTAGTTATTTTTCAACATGTTAATTTGAAGCAACAGAAATCTTAAGTTTTGTGCTCTACCTTTTCCGGGTTATATCAAACAATTTTGAATTGAATCCTTTGATAACCACGGTATTAGCAGAATTTGTAAATTTTTTCTGGAATTGGAAAATTAATCAACACTATGAACGTAACAAAAACTGTCATCTAGATTGATGATTTTTTTATACCCAATAACTCGACTAAGAGATTCGGATTTGTTTTGATATATTCATACTCTCAAAATAGTACAATGCAAAATTTGTAGTTGATAAAAATCTATGAAAGTATAAACTATTGATAAAAGTTGGTATGGGCCAGTCTGTATTAAAATACCTTCAAGTATAATTTTATCTGTTAGTGTTAACATGTTAGTTCAATAGCATCTTGTGCCGGAGGACGCTGGAACAAACTGCTCTTTTTCCATACATTCCTGGCACCCATTATCCTTTTCGATTCTCTTTGAGAAAATAAACTTAATTTCTTGGTGTTATCCTTTAGTTTATCTAAATTGCGTCGAACTAGCCACTAAGTAAATCATTACAACTTGGAACCTGGAAATTCTACTCTTAATAGTTACAGCACTCGCAAACCCGATGCGGATATACAAACATACGTGGTGTCTGTAATGTTCATTGAATGGTGCCATATCTGAATGACAATATTACGCATAGTTATTTAGAGACATGGAGAGAAGCGACACCAAGCGTGGGCTACATAGTATAAACCCCCGGGTGGTAGTAGAACGTAGTCAGTGTGAGAGGTGATGTTAGTTCACGAGATGTAATTTTTCCGGTGGTTTATGGAAAGAAAAAAATACTCACCCCTATCAACTTTCTTCAGGCATTACTGCGGTGACTGAATGTCATCAGTGGCGTGATCCTCTTCTGGCTCCTCTCCTACAGATGTTGCAAACCTCTCCTAATTTTAATAACCAGTGTCTACTAAATTTGTGAACCTATCGCTATTTAGTCTAGTAAATAGTCTATTTCCCAGTATGTTTTTTTCAATGGTTTGTGTTCACAAGGCTATTTCCAATTCTATTTTGTCACTTTCTGAAGTTTTCCCCCCCCCCCAAGTGGCACGTGAACTTTTTTGTTTTAAAATGCTATATTTTGCGATGCTATTTTTTACTTGCACCCATATAAGTTAGTAACCATACTTGCCTCCTAAACCAAACATCGCGGATTCATTTCCCGCCAGGACCGATGGGTTTTTTTCGGGCATAAAAATCCTAAATATGGTTTCCTTCGGAAGGGAAGTAAAGCCGTGGGTCCCGTGTCGTACATTTACGGCACAATAAAGAACTTCAAGCCTGAAAAAAACTGGCATCTAAGCAAAATTGTCTAAAATCTCAAGCCCTAATTTGAATGGGACGGTGATGACCTGAGATGTTAGTGTCCGTAAATAAATGACATCAAAAAACTGCTATATGCGAATATTCCGTATTAATTTCTTAAATGTCACACTTCCTGAAATTTTCTTTTTTTTCAGTTTGACTCGTATAATGCAAACTTTGTGACTAATATCGAATTTTATTACGAAGCAAAGCAATCATTTGATTTAGGCGTCGGTGAAACCGGCGCTTTATTAACGTCTTCAGAATGAAAGGGGGCATTGTCAAAACACTATTGGGAGGATTATCTATGAACCAGTTTCTGAAGAGTGCTGTTCATTCCTTTGTGATAATCCTTTGTCGATTTTGATGAGAATGCTAGGAGGGCATTATGAATAAAACTAGAACATCCAGCATGTAAAATAATAAAACTCCCACATTTCCCGATTGGAGTTTTAAGGGGAAAATCATTCTCGTTGTCCTTCCAAATTTTGGTTTTTGAATGACTCTTTAATCAAAGTTTCATCTAAATAAATAGTTATATCGCTGCTCTCAATTATTAATTTTTCTTAAGAATTTACAGGTTTTCAAAACAATATCCGACCTTTCCATTAAGAATTTTCTTCCCCAAGTTTTTCACATAGTGCAAAATTTATTTTCTTCAAAATTTCTCTTAAAGCTTCATGCACTACACCTAATGTTCCCTTTATCAAAGTACATCTTACATCGTATATACTTGGTAAAATAGTCAAGTTGTATTTAATGAATATGACTTATGACGGCGGCAGTGAATGTATTAATTTTATTTGGGGCTCCCGAGTCCTCAAAATAATCCACTCAAATTCTACTCGCACTAAGACGATTATGCCTGTAGCTAATGCACTTCTATTTATAACACTGGACACACATATTGCTGGATTTCCGCATTTCAGGACCTCTCATTCATTCATAAAGAATCATGAAAATTTACAACAATCTCCAATCCATTAGACTATAAAGCTTTCCCGCGTTTCCGATTAGTTTTTATGATTATTAATTAAAACGGAACAACACTCACTGTGGAATTTACAGAAAACTCAAAACTCTAAATTTTCAAAAATATTTTGGTGATTTTTATTAAAACCAATAAAGTAAACAATAGCAATTCACCAGTCAAAATAATGATTTTGCCACAAGAAAGCGCACCACTGACGCCTGAATAACCATGTAAAGAGCTGTGATGCAAAGAAAGGGGTGGAAAATGCCTGGTATTCCGTAATTGACAAATTACTATTGTGTTTAATAATTTTACGATCCGATCCCTGGAATAACAGGACTTTAAAACAAGGCAGTAGAAAACACGCAAACTTAAATCGCATGAATAATAGTTCACACTATTGTGGAGTCCAAACCTGACGTTTGGCAACTGCGCCGTTGCCAAACTTCACTCCGCTTCTGCAGAATGTTACGCATTCATTGTAAATGCCATTGCAATTTTTGCTTAAATTATTAAAAAAAACAGAAAAGACTAATTCAAATGTAATACACGTGAATGTAGACCGTTCCTCGTGTCCTTTGCACACTGATAATCGGTTATAAAACTTCTTTGGGTCTCAATTATTTTTGTAAGTACTCTCGTTTTTTTTCATATGTTTCACACGCGCTACCCAGTTTTCCCGAGACTCTATCTAGTTCATTACTGACAAAGGCTCTAGGTCGGTAATATTGAAAATTTAATTTATTGTAAATTTCTCTTTTTACTTCAGCCCACATAAGCTCTATGACATTGTAATGATCGTGATAAAAGAATCTTCCAACCTGTTGTCCCATTTCATTGGAGATGGAGTTTATAACCTTTCTCGCTGGTTTTTAAAGGCTGAACTCTTTGAAAATACTATATAATTCAGTGGTTAAAAAGTTCGGGGATTTTCTTTACAGAAACAGCGATAAGGCGCATTGTCCATAATAATAATTATACTGTAGTTCTCTATATAATTAAAATCTGTTAATATAGCTTCATAGTGATAATACATTTTCTTAAATCTAAAAACTCACTTGCTGCTTAAATAAAACCTGTTTTAGCCGATTCTACGTGACAAACTATAAGTATACTTTTCCCTGCCAGCACTTTTAAGCCTCATTTCTACAGGAGAGCTGCCAAATATACTTCATTGCGTGATTTTGGTTTATCTAGGTTTCATCAAGCTAAAAGTGTCCCGCGATTGTCAGATATCATGCATGATACGCAAGAATTTCAAGCTTGCCACATATACGCCTCTTCGTTCCATTAGAAACTTACATCCGTCATGGGTTTTCCGAATCTAAATCCTAAAACATTCAGAACAACTTAGCAGAAGAAACTGAATCTGCATAGCCTACTTTTTTCCTAGTATCATCAACCTCTTCACTGTAGAAAAGTATGTCGAAGTAAAAATCTGCACTATATATTTTTCAAAATCGTTCCGATTTGTCGCGGTTATATACGCGTATATGCTTTTTCGGTGAAACAATTTCGCGGCTCCCTTTGTGTGCGCCCTTTTATCTTTTGTACACATACGTGAAATAGTGGATTTACTTAATGAACACACCTCCGCCATTAGTTTTTGGCAGTTTATAATTTTAAGAATTTTGCGATTTTTCTTCGGTTGCAAAACTTTTTAAAGAAATTGTACGCACTAAACACCACATCTCTAACTTTGCTGCCACATCCTCTTGTACGATGTCCTATCACTAAAAGAACCGGGCAGCATTATTACACCAAAGTTTAATTCCGAGGTCCATACAACCCTTATCAATTTTTTTGTTATAGTTCTCTAACCTTGATTGCTACAACCTAAAGAAAGTTACGGTCGTAGACCTCAATCTACCAGACTTGTATCCTTTTTTACTTGTTAGTGTTTCTAAATTTGTTGCACTTACGTCTGCCAAAATAGTTATTTAAATAATTAATAAAATAATTTATGTAATTTGGTCCTCTCGTACTAAAATTCTTTACCTAATAATAATACGACTTTCTTGCAAAGGAATACTTCTTGAACTGGGAGCTTTGAATACTACTATTACTAATTTGAATATTGTCTCTGAGCAGGCAAGTCTGGAACACCCTTGTTCGAACAAATGATGTGCATATATCTAGTTTTATTCTTCTATGCAACTTATTTCATTAGAATTATTTTCCTCTATTTTCCGGTGGCATCTATTTGGCGAGTGGTTTGAATTTAATGAGAAATGAAGACTTAACGGAAGCAAAGCCCGTAGGGCAACTGATTTCCAAACCCCTTTAGGACGCGGAGAATTGCACGTTCTTAGTGATAATTGTTTGATTTTAATAAAGTAACTTAATATACCCAGCAAGGTATTTATTACTATTATAATCATAACTGCAACCAATAAGTCTCCGTATAAACACCACTAAAGATAACTAGATTAATAAGACAAAATTCGAACCACTGGGTGTAAAACTGATTCTATTTTGTTCTTGTTCAGAAGAACGTCACATTTTATGCTAGTTGGTAGCTTTTCTATAATACGAAATAACGCATACGCGCACATAATTGCATTTCGAGTTTTAAAAGTTGCAAGCTGTACTCTTCCGTATGAGCAACGTCACACCGCTGCTAGTGCTGTATGAGTGGACACACCTCAAAAGTAAAGGTGCTTGAACCGCACATTAAACGTCTCTTCTCCCCATGTCTCTGAAGAACCATACCGCGTGGACACGTTCATTTTGCCTTTTCCAATATAGCACCATTCCCCCTCTTTTCAGATACAACACACAACATTCGTTGTGGAATTTAACGATTAAATCTAAAAACTCACACCAGGCGGAACTCGAGGCAAGAGCGAGATAGATGGCATTGCCCAGTTCTGTAACGCAATGCTTAGAGCAATGATTGTAATTTTTTTCTTTGCGCTCATCAAATCCAACAAATACTCATTATAAACTATTCCACTGAATAGAGCTGGAAATTTTGGATATGGCTGTACAAGCAGTGTTGTAGACGGCCTGTAGCCCAATTTATACGAGCTGAAGTGGTCAGTCATCAAGGGTCAGATGGGGTCAGCCCTCCCAAAGAAAATGCCATAATTTATTTCTTTTTCTCCTGATCAACTTTTAAAACAAAACAAATGCATGAAAACAGTGATGTATAGCATGTTTATTCTTTATTGTATCTTACACAATAAGCGAATTTCCTCTCCTGTAGTTGAGCGATGGGGGAGCATGGGCTAACCCCGAAAATTATACGTTTTAAACTTATACCTGTAGGGGCCAGTAAAGATTTATAAGGACCTATGTTTGTCTTTCCTGATAATGGGTTAGTCTTTTTCCTGCTTATTTCTACGTTCTCTTAGGCCAGCGCTCGGCTTTCTCTTTTCTTAGAACCAGATGTTGAAGGATTGACACCACGCATAACTGGCTAGGGGTTGTTTTCGCGTTTAAGTTTAACTATTAAGTAGGAAGTACAACTATTTGGACCTCGCCAACCGAAATCTATATGGCTTTCTCAGCAAGACTGCGCAAAATTAAGGATTTTTACGGTTTGAAAAAATATCCTGGCTGACAGCATGTGAAGTAACATGGGAATGAGATTATAAAAGAAATAAAAAAGACAAAATTTCATGTCTTTACAGGCGGACGAAACTATGAATATTACATGTATGTCACAATTTGATGTAATATTGCATCGGTGTGGGTAAACCTACTGAAAAATGCATAAAAAATGCTGCCGTTTCTGAATTGACTGCAGAAGGTTTAAAGCGAAAGAGTTCCATATAAACCAGAAGTTTAAACCCTAAACATATGATGGCTGAGGAGTAAGCTTCTTGATAAGAGACCTTCCCCCACGCCATTTCGGCGATAATGTAGTTATGCCTCTGGCCCACTCTTCTACGAGCCTCCATTGCATACGAGTTATTGAGTAAACACTATCAGAGATGGCAAACACTATATATCTTACATAACGTTTATTTTATCGTAAGTTATTTTCTTCTCAGGGGTGTAGATGCCTCCAGAAAAGTAGTTTAGTTTAACTTAAGTGTTCCAAGTTTGATGCGTTTGGACAGTAATGTTTTTTCCACTAGTTATTGTTACTAGTTTCACTGTTAAGTTAAACATGTTATCGAAACCTAGCACGAGTAGCTCGAAAGGCAGAGTTGCATTCAAATGCGAGGGTTATGTTTTATAAGTCTATATTTTTTTAAACAACTTTTCTTCAGAAGCACTTGTATAGACTGAATTTAAACAGAGTGGGACACTTAATACCTAAAGCATGTAATGTAAGTGAACATTTTATGTCTCGTATAGTGAACAGGATTAAACCAACACTTCTGAATGGGGAAGGTCCTATTTAAATCCTCCAGTAAGCACCATAAGACAAGTGTTTTGAATCTGGACTACTTTCAAAAAGACGTTATTCGCCTCGACAGCAAAATTTTTTAAATTATAACTGCGAATATATTACTATTTAAAAACTTGTCAGTTTGATTAGGCCCAAAGTAATTATATAGGTTTAAAATCATTTTGGGGCTAATATTAAAAATATAGAACTTTGTTATAAATTAACTAATGATGGCAGGACATTTCTGCTAGAATGAAACTACATTGTAGCCGCCAGAATAAAATTTTTGAAAACCAATAATAACTTAAGGCATTCAGGTGATACTCGTTCAATGTTTTATGTTGAGACCCGGGAGAGTAAAAATCGTTTTCGAAAAGACATCTGGCAGGATTTCTCGGGAAATGGTAGCCTCAAAGTTCCCGTTGAAAAAGGTATGCTAATATTTTGCCATGCAGGATCTGCAAAAACAATTTCATTTCGGAGAGAGAATGGGTGGTTCGTTCCTGTGCGCAAAACAAATTTAGACTAATCCTTGGAAATGAAAGAAACTTTTAAAAGAATGATTTTTAAATTTACTAAAAGACTGATCAATCATGGACAATGTAAGTTATCACTCCAAAGTAATTAATAAAACTCGGATAACAAAATCCAGGAAACAAGACATTTCAGAAATGACTGCAAAACTACATTTTCGCATATTCCGTTGAAACTTCAGATTATTTCGAAAGGTTAAGCAGAGCAAGTCACTGTAAAAGCTGTACGAATTATATAAATATCTTTGGAAAGAGTAGAATATGATTAACCTCCTATCACTGCCAGTACAATCAGATAAGTTAGGGCAAAAGTAAAATGTGTATTTGCTGCACGAAATATACATTTCGGCTGGCGTGTGTAAGGGAAACTTGGGCATTAAGCTCTGAAAGTTATGATAGAGACCTGTGCGAGGCGTGAAAATCTTGAGAGGAAGATCCTACAAAGATGTAGCTAGAGCAAGCATTAATCAGAACTTGGTAATGAACCTTAGAGACAGATTCGCACTCTTGTAGGAGTGGTTACGCGTAAAGGAAGGTAGAAGAAAGCCCTTACAATTCCTTAATGCTTTCACATACTTATATTATTTTAAACTATATAGTTTTAAGTATATATTTTTTTTATTTAAACTTTCATGAAACATTAGATTGCAAATGAAAATCGCTTGCTGAGAAAAAGAATTTAAATTTAAATTAAAAAAAAAACACACACACACAATTGTATTAGAGAGCGTATTGTCTCATTTTAAAGAGTGAGGAACACTTATACAACAGGTTTAGCTTGTGAACCTTTCATATTTCAATATTTTTGCAGCTATCTAAGAGTCTCTCATACCTGCAGGTGCCTATTTTGTATTACGATGCTCTGCAACAGCGCACCATAGCTGATTACGAATTGGAGGAACTCTCGTGCCTTCTTATTTCATACGTACTTTAGTATTTGTCATTTAGTGTTAGCAAACTTTTTTTTTCTTCACCGTTCAAATTACGAATGGTAGGGGAGTAGTTCAATAACCCCCCCCCCCAGCACACCTACCCGCTCTGATAATGTAATGCTGGCTTTGAGCAATGACTATCTGTCGATGCAGTCCACCGCAGCGGCGGTCAATAGATTATTTCATTATCCAATATGTTCCGAATTTGCATTTTAAAAGTAACTTTTCCTCTTATAAATAGCTTTGACTGAAATTTTACGAAAATTTTCGAAAACGCCCTTTTTTTTTTTTTTTTTTTTTTTTTTTAATACATGGCACTCATTTGGACGCATGGCCGGCTTAACGGGGATTTGCCTGTGCTGTATCTTAACAGATTTTGCTTACCCTGCACTTTCCCGCCACTTCCTTGTCCTGATGCGCAGTCTTTGTGCTGTACAGTTAGTAGTTGAACATTGAGACCACATGTTTGTTATAGTCTGCTGGTGCTGTTATAATGCGAAAAAGTCTATACTTTTCACAATCTTCATAATTGATTCCTATGCGACAACAAACTCGTTTAAAAAAGTGAGACTGCGATTTATGGACAAATTCCGCCGAGAAACTGTCTCTAATCTTGTGAATAGAATAGGGTAATCTGTTCATAAGAAACCAAAAATAAAATGCAGTGTTCTTACGGAGGATAAACTCGATAACATCGGAGAAAAGCTGAAACGAAGTACAAAGAAATCTGAGAAAGTTTGCACGGGAATGAGGAATTTCCCAAACCTCGTCTTAAAATGCCACTACAACTTTCAAAGTTAAAAACCTTTAAGATAAACGTAGTTCAAGAAGTGCAACCTCGCAATAATTTTAGTTAATTTCTATAATTGGGCGTTGAGTAACGTTGATGTTCGCTCTATTGTCCGCGTTTGTTATTTTTTTAAGGACTAAACCTGGTTTTATTTACATGGGCATGTAACTAACAAAACAATAGATTCTGGAGTGCAGAAAAACCAGATATTGTACTTGAAATGATGTTGCATAATCAAAAACACTGGTGTTTCATGTGCTGTAGAAGTGTATAGGATTGAATTTAGCCAATTATATAAATCTGAATCCGCCGGTAAACGGCGCGCTTCCCGGTGCCAAGAAAATCGCGCGTCCAAACGATTCTTTATGTATAAATGCTTCAAACATTCCTGAATCCGAAAAATGCATAATTGACTACAGAACATCATTTTTAAAAGCCTTACTTCAAATCTAAATGTCCCATCCATATTTAAACTCTTCAATGTTATTCCCACTTTTGTCCGTATTCATTTTTTATACAGTTTTCAGTTCTTAAAGTGCAAATGCTCGGATTATGCAATGATGTGTTAAATGTAAAAGCATTTCATAGAGCTGTAGTAATTTCATATACATTCAATGTAAAACAAAGTAGCATATATGTGTGTAAAAACTTTCATTGGATTTTGAATAGACCACATACCACACGATACATGTAAAATAGTATAAACCTTGTATTCCCATCCCATGCCTTTTAATATGTTAATCTATAATAAACTTTTAAATTGCATCATTGTTCAACTTAGTGTGATAAAAGATGAAAAATGGCAATTATTTACAAACATTATCTGGTTGCAGTAGTGAATAAAGGAAAAGGAAAACCATCCTCAAGCTGCAGTGTGTGGTCAATGATACATATTACGCCTGATACTTCAGAAATATTTACCTGACTGAAAAATCATATCAGAGTGCTACTTGTCATTTTTAAAGCTATTAATCGGTAAATGTGTGTATTTAAGTGCTAGAAGAATTTTTTAAATGTCCTGAATGTAGTGGTAGCTTAATCTCTGCAATCGGAAAATTTTGTTTTAGCACTTATTTATGCTTAATAGCACTTTTATCATATGCAACACAATGGGAGTAAATAATTTATATTTTCAAGTTATCGGTAGTATTTTACGAAATATGTTCTTTACTAAAATACGTGATTTTCATATGAACATTTTTTTTAAAGTTATGTACTTATTATTTCTTAAGGAAATTAAGGAAAGAAATAAGGAAATTTCTAACAAAACTGAAATTTGTATTGTCACTCTGATCTAATTTTGTTCCCTAATGTAGGTATCACGTGACTAGTGGATCAAGAATTAACAATTGGGACTTATTTGGGAGGTCCTGAATTCAATTCCTGTTGGGCCAGTTCATCCTGGCCAAGGTTTTTTTTTCCCCGTTGCTTTCTTATGGTCACTTATGCAAATGCTGCGATGAATGTTTACTTCCTACGAATTATTCATCCGTCTAGCTGCCTCGATGCGCAAAATCATCTCTGTATGCCATCCTGTCCATTCTTACGTAGCATAGTTGCTCGCACCAGAATTAAAGTTCTTTGTTAATAGTTTTCAATGGCCTCCTTCGCCTTTGGAGCCAAAATTCTCCACATACATAACAAAATATGTGAGGAAATTGATGCACTTTTTCCAATAATTTCTTCCAATAATTACAGGCGGTCTAATCAAGCGCGATACAGCTGCATGCCACAGATAACTTAATTATTCTTCACGCTGCCCAATTTCAATGGATTGATTGCTGCTCGTCTCATCGATGCCAGAATGTGCGCTAGCGCTACAGTCATATTGCGCGGTGATATATTCCTGAAAAACATTGCTTGATATAGGAAAATGAATTCCATATTTGTAATCGGGGGGAAAAGATCATACGAAATGGATCAACCGTTACATCTTAACGGTTTGTAGGACGTTTAACTCCTATACGAAAATGAACAATGGCTTTGTAATTATTGAATTAAAACTACGACGGACGTTACATTTTTCTCTATGCTGGAACAAAGCGCAATTTTATTACCATGGTCATGTGGAGTGAGGCCGGAGGAATTTTAAGGAATGTTTTTGCACAGGGTGGCGAATGAGTAGAAAGTGAACTTGTTTGATTCCCTAATCCTTGCAATGGATTGTATTCACGAAATTGCAATGAAAATGTGCACTCGGGAGTGGCAAAAAGCTTAAACTTGAACAGTACTGTTGACTAAACTAATATTGGGTTATGCTATAGTAAGGGCCTAAATAACATTTCGTATAATTACCATAGTAATTTTTTTATATTTTTGAACGTGTACTACACAAATAAGTCTGTTGCCTCCTATTATGGATTTAGACTTGTTTTAAAGTATCCTAATTAACAGTATTTTTTTCTCAAAACTATAACATCTAGCAAATTAAAGCACTGCTAAATTATACATTAGCCTGCAGGCAGCAAGACTATAATGGTGATCACTAATGCAACGGTCCATTTCAAAACCACCCGTTTGTCCCATAATTTTTTTTCCTACCATTCCTTGACATTTTAATTTAGCATTTTATTACTTTTTTATCAATAGATTAATTTTCAAGTTTCTGCAAGTTCTTGAAATCTTGTTTGATAAAAAATGCTTTTCATGCACTAAATTCAAATGAAATTATTTTGAGAATAGCACTTAACGTTCTGAATTTTATTAGCATAATTTTACTTCACTTTTCAATGCAATCTTTCAAATTACTGGCAGAAACTTAACATAAAATAATTTATGAATATTTATTTACGAAATTTTTGCGATATTTAGCGCACCTTTGGATCACTTTACTGAAATGCTACATTTTTACTGAACTAGTTTACATATTTGTTTCTAAACTTCAAAGTAGGTAATATTTCTGTAAACATTAAGAATATGTGAGTTAATTCTGCAATATTTCAGATAGGATGCTCTAAAGATGCACGCTTTACATCAGTCTATTAAATTACTGTAATATATTAATAATCTGTAGTTTCTTGTAAAAACATTGTTTTATTTATTTTCACTAATTTATTCCTCAAAGCCACAAATTTTTTATTCTTATTTTGTTTTTATTCAGTCATGTTTTAACTATAAAGGTCACGCTTTTTTATATGCTTTTATTAACCCAAAACTCAAGTTTTCACTTGTTATTACACGGCTATGAGCATCACACTGATTTTCTTTTTTTTTTTTTTCAGTCCGTACAGCTCTTGTTCCACTGCATTACCTGCGTATATTGTCTACCAAAAGCAAGTCCCTCGTCAGATACGCAATCCGAACCAGAGTAACCAAGCGACTGATTCTAGCAGCAGGTTGCAGTTGCAGCAAAGGGAGTTTTGCATATGAATCGTGGGAAAGTTTGAAACACAGTAATAATTGCATTGTGAATTAGATCCAAATATTCTATAAAATACTTGGTTTAAATATTTTATCTCTAAAGTAGAAAAAAATGTAAATGGGAGAAATTGAGTTCAGAAAATATGTTTTAATAGAAATAATCATAATACATGTAAGTTCTATTGTTAACGTGAGATATCTTGTACTGTAACTTTAATAGGTGTTTGGATAAGTTAAAATATATTAATTTACTAGAAAATAGTTCCTGCAAATTACGTTTTAACCTTGTTACTGATCAAATGGACTTGTTACAAATTACAATTCCTGTTATTTCCAGAGTTAAATTTTTGAACTGTACAGTTTGGTAAAAAAACGGTTATCAAAATTATTTACACTGCCAACATATTTTAAAATGATTTAAATTGCGTAAAAAATAGGTGTTTAATTTAATGAAATTTTTTCAGATGTATTAATAGATATTCCTACAAAAAATAGTAATTAACTTATAAGTTATGTAATTTATACTATATACTCATCCTATTTCAAACAAATTCCATTCTGATATCTCATTTCTGAAATTGGTCATAAAATCTGCACAGAATTTCTCTTGTTTTGTAGCTGCGTCACCTACAAAATATGAAAGGAAAAAAATTGAAGTTTTATAAAGGTCATAAAATCTCTGTGTGATTATTTTAAATATTTCAATGCTAATATATCTTTGATAAGAACGATAAAAGCTATGCAATATTTACATGAGCTCAAATTCTAGAGGTAGCACCAATGCACTGCCTTTGAATAATAGATGAAGTTAAACTGCTAGAAATGCAGATGCTCTATACGGAAAAATCTCCAACAGAAACTATAAACAAAACTTCTAATCAGAAAAAAGAAATGTTGCTATTTAAAATACTTTCGTTATCACATTGCTTTTAATTATTTGTTTTTATCTCTATAGTTAAAAACATATACTGGGTTGTGACTCGTAAACTTATATTGCGCTAATTAAACTATTCATTTACAAAAATCGCTTACCAATGGCGAGAAAAGCGGGAAACGCTATTTTGTAAATTCTAGGCTTTGAGCACAGAGAATGAAATGATCTTGTGCCAAGCGGAAGTGCTTTGAAGGCGGACTGGGTTATCACATAATGGGATGTATTTATTTCTATTTTTCTTAATAAAGCTTAGATTTAAAATATAAAAGGCCAACTTTTTATATTATATTCTTACTCCAGTACCTACAATGTATTTTATTACGCCATATTTATTTTTGTTTTTCAAAATATTATCTAAACACAAAATAAGCTCTCTCAATGCTCATGTGAATAATAACCTCACGAATAGTATAAAAGTTGGTTTGTGCTATTCGAGGTCTAAAATGTACTTTTAAAACATGCAAATATTGATATATTTGCAATACTGTAACACATTCTGTAGTTTATTACTTTGTTGTGAATGTATTAATTCAAATTATTTTAAACATGTCCTAAATTATTCATATTGTAAAAGTTTATAATGCAGAAGTTGGAGAGCTAATGCACATGTTTTTCAAGATTTGGACATATGTTGAAATGTTTCTGCTCATTTAAAGAATAAATTTTTCATAAATATATAGATTTTCTTGTTATTTTACTGAAACTTTTAAGTAACTGCAAAATGTTAGCCTCCGGGAAGATGTCACTTCAACTTGGAACAAAACATTTGTTTCATAGGTGCATAAATTGTAGCTGAAAGCTCTCTCAAAAACCTGTTTTAGAACCTGAAGTTGGACCAACATATCCTGAGGAATAATTATCCAAGCAAAAATTAAGTCTCGCGGATGAAAAAGGAAGTCTCATGTTTCTAATTTGAATCTTAGTCGGAAAGTAGAGTTGCAGTGGTATGATATGCCCACAAAATTATTTTAAATTTAATATTAAAAATAGCATTAAATATTGATATTGAACGCACAAATTACTAAAAATAAAACTGTGAAATTTAATGTTAGAGAATATGTAAATAGCATTATTCAATCTAGAAGCACTGAATCGTTTTACCATATGTTGGGAGTTCTTTGATTTTAAAAAGATACAAAATGAAAATTTACATTTTCGTTCTTAACTCTACAAAAATTATAAGATTGGATGGATTAAATAACATTCGACATTAAATGAAATGTACTGCACCTATACATGGTTGACTCCTAAGAACTTTCCAGGGACAAGTCATAAGAGTATCATTGTCCGTAAAAACTGAAATCTTGGAATGAGGTTTTCTATACCATGGATGTTTTCAAAAAAAACTTCAAATACGCACACCAGCTGATGCCTTGAATTCTCTGTATAATGAAGTTTTGTAAAGTTGAAAACAAATCTATCATCTCAAGGTACCACACCGTGTATTTGCTTCTCTTATCGCTATTGCAAATTTATTAGGGAGCGCTTTCGCTGATATTTAAAGTTTCGATAACTGTCCTCTAGCGTTTCACACAAACTGCAAGTGCAGTAGAAAGGATTCCCTTTTGTCCCCAACAGTCGGGTGTGGTATAATATCCCATTTACACCCAGGAAATTGGAGCATTTGCTTTCTACCTATTGGGCATTCGCTCCAGGTTCAGATGGTATCTTATGTTGCAGCATTTATCAGCGGAAGGCAAGGCATTTTTGCTCCAAATTTTTAATCGTATTTGGTGTAATGACACTTTTCCGGGCGCTTGGTGAGTGGCCGCCATCATTACTATACCTAAACCTGTTTAAGGACCCACTCCTTCCTTCCAGTTACCGTCCGATTTCTCTCACCAGTTACGTATGAAAATTGATGGAACACGTGATTAATTGGCGGCTTATGTGATGATTAGAATAGCAGCACATTTTGATGAACTTCCATTGCGGTTTTCGTTGTCATCGCTCTTCTGTTGACCACCTGGTATAACTTTCCACCCATATTATGAACGGTTTTGTACGGAAGTACCAAACGATCGCAGTCTTCTTTGATCTGGAGAAAGCTTATGGCACCTGCTGGAGAAGTGGTAATTCTTCGAACAGTTCATGATTGGCTTATGCGTGGTCAGATGTCTATTTTTATTCAGAAGTTTATGAAAGAGCTGGTTTTTAATGTTCGCGTGCATTCCGTTTTATTGAAGAGTACGGGTCTCTGTACTTTGTCATACTATTTACATTTTCTATCAATTCAATCACGGGGACATCGTCCTTATTCCTCAACGACTTTGCAATCTTTCTCTATTCTAAGCGCACTTGTCTTTTGGAACGCCGTTTCCAGTGCTATCTAGACCGCCTTTATACTTGCAGTGTCACCCGCGGGTTCCGTTTTTCTGCTGAGAAGATAGTCTGCATTAATTTCTGGCGCTGCAAGGAGAAAGAATCCTTCGCATCTATCCATCTTGGTCAAGATACTGTTATTTTTCACATACGAAGTGAAGTTCCTTGGTTTGGTGTTTGGTAGGAAACTATACTGGTCATCGCATATAGCGCAACTTGTGGTCGGTGTGAATTTTCTTTTACTTTGTAATAAGTGGCACATCCGGGAGAGGTAACCGGAAGGTTCTTTTACACCTTTACCGATCTATAATTCTGTCTAAACTCTGTTATGGATGCATTGTTTATAGCTTTGCGCGACCTTTAGTTCTTAGTCTTAACTGCTTTCATCTCTAGGTAATCAGCCTCAATAGAAGCATTTCCTATGTCCTGTGTTCAGCCTTTGTGCGGAGTCTGGAGAGCCTCTATCTTATCCTAAGGACATTTTACTGATTATAGTTGTCGATTGGCTCCTCAACCATTCTATTAATGAGCCGTTTTTTAATATTTCGCTGGATAGCTTTTACGCTGCTAGGTCATTACTCCTAAGCCTTCCGGCTTTCGTTTTCGGGTGTTAAGGAATTTGGACGTAGAGTTGTATGCTTTTTTCTTAACCGGAGAAGTTTTTTTCCTTGGCTTAACAGAAACGTATAATTAATACTATAAATTACAATTTTATTTGAATATATCAAACGGATTTTCATAGCTTTAACCAAGAACAATATATATCTTTAGTCATTCGGATATTTTTCAAGGAAATAATACACAATTGAGAGTTGAAAAGTAAGGTAGGAAATTCAGAATTTTATTATTTATGATAAATTAATACTTAATAATATACATAAAACTATAAATATATATGTAAGTTATAATCAACTCTTCTCTTGTGAAGATAGCGCAATATCGCCGCTCAGCTGTTGAAACCCGTAAAATAACATGCGTTATGGTATATTTCATACTTTACCAGAGGCGAATGGTAGTTATGTTAAAAAGTGGTAACTAAAAATATTTCCTAACACTTGTCTTATCTTTTTGTACAATATTAGCAGTTACCAACAATTGTTTGCAACGGTATATTTTCTATTTTCACACAGAAAATATGCAAACGCCCAATAGTCAGTTATGTATATTCGGTAAATTCAGTTTTTTCTGCTTTCAGTCTTAGGCTGTAGCTGTGTAAGTTAATGTTAAATGACTTATAGCCAACGAAGTATTGCTTAAAATAAATAATATACAATATACAGAAAGGCAATGGGACAAACAAGGTACTAAATAGCACTCCAAGGGCAAAGGATCAGAAATATGTGAACAAAATAAATTGGATGACATAGGATGATACACTATTACGAACTTTTTTAAAATTATTGCTTTGTTCATTAGGAAAGTAAAATATTCCTATTTTTCATTAAAACTAGTTATAAAAGAGGTATATTAGATTTCTAAATGTTATACTTTTTCACTATTTTGATTTACAAATTTATTAAATTTTGCAACTTTTCCTTAATGTTGCAATCATTGCCGCAGTATCCTTGTTAGTGATTGGCAGGTCAAAGATCTAAACACTGACAAACTCTCCTGCAGCTATAGGTAAGGTGCCTCCGACGCCACTTGATGTGCAGTTTGCATACTGTTGTATTTTAGACTGCTCTTGGCTGAAGCTAAAATATTTTGGTGCGGTCAAACTGAGTGCCTCTTTCGCTAGGCGAATAAACATTTGGTAACAAAGGACATTCGGAAATTAATAAGCAAAATGGGGCGACTATGTCCTTGTGTAGCAGCAGTCAGTGCGAATTATGACATCACACGGGTGGTTCCTCTAGTTGGCGATAAATATGTTTGGTGTCGATCAGTAATAACATGTAATGATGTCTTAATACAAATGTCTCAAGCTAGGGGACAAAGTGAGCAATGTGGGGTAGCTACTAGCCCACTGCAATTGGTTCCTTTCTATCCACATTAAAATATAAGCGAGAAATGTATTATGTTGTTTAAAATATTTTCTAAGATGTTTAATATACCCTTAGAAATATTTTCAACTAAGGCTCTGCAAAACGCGTGTTAAGTTTAATAGTTTTAATGTGTTGCCAAACTTTTTGCCTCATTAGCACTAATTTACACCAAGTTTTCATTATATTTTTTGGGTGATTTTGAATGTTCCATGTGTGAATTGGAAAATTCGATTTTCATAAATTGATATGCGTTTTCGAGTCTTGTGTTGACCTGCAAGTTGAAAAAGTTTTGCCGAAGATTAAAGTTGGTGCATTAAACACTAGAGACTGTGCGCAATGCTTGTGTTTTTGCCATAGTTTAGCCTATCGCCGGTTGTGGAAGATGGAGAGAAAATGATTCCTTTGAGCTATAGTTGTCACGATCAATCTCGCTTTTCACAATTTACATTTTATTACTCTTATAAAACGCTGGTTTCTTTGGCGTATTTCCAAATCTTTTCTACATTATCTATATTTATATCCATTACGACTTTGCCCTTTTGACCCATATTTCAAATACAATGTTGGTACTAATGAAGGAAAGATACTCTGCAACAACGGTGAAATCTGAGAGATCATTATAGCCGAGATATTAAAAGCAGTTTGCCACATTCCGTAGTAAATGATTTACAAGCATCGCACTTCAATAACAGGCGCGTACAAATTAACATATCGTAAGAGCCTATTTGTGGGAGTCAAGAATCTAATAAAATGCTTATGAAAGTGTATGTGAGACATTTATCTATGTTATTATTTTCAGTAAACTAATAAAATGTAAAACAATAATATCCTTTGTAGAAAAACACACTGGTAAATAGTTTCTCCGTTCGTCTAATTGATGTAAATGCAATGAAACAAACAGTTGCAGGCACATGATGAAATCGGATATTAATAAAAACTCGCAATATATGAATTCACATTGATGAAATGATGGATAATATTAGGCATTAGGTGGCCAATGCTTTCAGCAAGGTATCCAGGGCCGAACAATATACTACATAAGTATAATACGGATTAAATGTTTATTTTTAACTCTCTCTCTCTCTCTCACGGGCACACACGCGAGCGCGTGCGTTGTTTTAGGTTGTTTAAGGCGCCAAATGGGATACCCGATTCGAGCGCTCGATTCAATGAACTGATATTTTCAAGATATGCACACTTGATATTGGCTTGATTCTATGGGACCCTAAATCTTGCTAATCACAGGCACAATGTGTGACGTAACAAATAGCTTTGATTGCGTTTTGTACAGTGGTATCGTAGAGTGGCGCGCATTATATATTTTTACTGAAGAGTGATTGAGCAAAATATATTCATTTTGGTATAGGAAGTGTTAATTAATTTGTGTTATAATGTTTTCATTTTAATAAAATACGCTCACAACTATTGTGAGGTACGATGGGTGTTCAATAAAGAATGATCATGAATTTGACAGGCATAATTTTTCATGCTAAAATATAACTTTAAAATATTTTGTTGGCTTAATACACAATGTACACTTGACACTAGTTTCATTGTTGTTACTTCCACTTCCCGCCTTTGAGAAGTGTGTTAGTTGAAACATGTTTAGTACCACTTATAGCAAAAAGGAGGTGCACGCGACGAACAATGTGTTGCTATGAAATTTTACAATTATCTCAACAAAGCTTCAGCTGAAGTTTATGCATTGCTACAGGAGGCATATGGAAAGGTGGTTCTTCCCTGCAGCACAGCTCGAAGAGGGCTTGAAATGTTTTAAGAGGGATAATAACCAAAGGAACGTGAACCAGATGCTCTAGTTTGTGTTCATATGGAGAAAAACATTAATACCGCTGTTGTCATTGTTAGAGAGGTACAGCGAATAACATTAAGAACACTTTCAACAGTTATGAAGCTTTTACTGTGGGTCCCACTGCACATTAGTAGCTGAAAAGTTACACATGAAACCTATTTACGCACGGTGGGTTTCAGCATCGCTGATTCCTGACGTTGACGTGCAGCTTTGCGTGCAGTTGAAGATGATGTCACAGGATGATATTCATTACTGACTAAACTTGGCTACACCATTTTGATCCTGAGAGCAAAGCGCAAAGCTCTGCTCCATAATTACCAATAGCAAAAGTGATTGCTTCTACTGGGAAAGTTGTGGTTTTCTCATTTTTCGATATTCAAGAAATGGTCTACCTACATGTTGTACCTGCACACACAACAATAACTGCGCAATGCTGCAGAGATGTCCTGAAAACTCTTGCAAGGTCACATTTTCGTGCAAGAACCTGTATACCGAACACAATAATGCACGACCGCACAAGGCAAATGGTGTTGCTCTATATCTCACAGAAACCAATGTAGAGTGTCTTTCACCCTCCCTATAGTCCAGCTGTGCACCTTTTTATTTTTCCCAAAATTAAAGAAACGTGTGGGGGAGGGCACTTTACATCATCAGAAGCAAATAGCGAAGCAAAAATTGACTTCCAGAAAGTCTTTGAAGACTGGCAGAATGACTAGAACAAGTGCATTGAATTCAAAGGGGGCTACTTTGAGAAGATTATTAAAATTATGAAAATGATTAAAGGTATGCTGTAAAAATAAACATTCGTTGTTAAACAGCCCTCGGAGATAAACGTTTGTTTTTATAAATGTAGTTAGGTTGGTCCTGTTATTATTATTATTATTATTATTATTATTGTTGTTGTTGTTACATATGCAGTTGTTTTTGTTGTGAATATAGGCATTCACAAGAAAACTTATATTATTAGTAATAGTTGCTTACTTTGATTAACTGTATTTTGCTCAGTGCCATATTGTTCTTAATTATATTTTAAAGAATTACTTCCCAATAATTTTACGTAATGGACAAGTCAATGTTAATATTGTTATAATAAACCACTTGATATGTTATATCTATAAATATTATGTATAAATTTCACATTTCTGATATATTTGTTTACGATAAGTAGAAAATTGCAATCATTCACATTCAAATGTAAAATATTTATCTTGAGTAACATATATATTTGTATCAACAGTGTCACGTACAATTCACCACAAAATGTTGAAAAGTTGGAAGTTGAACACAAGACAGTAACATGTGATAAGCTTACGGTACGGTCCTTCAGTCCTTGTTAAGTTCGCTAATAACCGGCAGTCCGATTCGCAATGGGCAGTCTTTACGGTCTTCGGCCCTGCTGTTTCGTTATAGGGCAGAGCCGCGTAGCTAACGGGACAGACTGGCTTACGGCGCGAGGGTAACTTTATGGTATGAGTCACATCGGTAGTGTTAAAGTTTCACGGCTTAAATTGAATTTTATCCACTGAATGTTAATGTTTATAAAGAATAACATTTGCAGATACGCTTTAACGCTCAAATAAATACTTAGAAAAGATAAATACTTTTCTAAACCATGTTTATAACTACACGACATACAGACAAGAAATATGAAGTATGAAAACCGTTTATTCTTATACCAAGGACTAACATGATAACGCTATTTTTATTATAATCAACGTTTTAAATGCTACGACCATAATCTTACTTTGAAATAGTTAAAATAGTTTAACCCTATCACTATAAATTAATAATAAACCGCTTACCTTGATATTAGACCGTTAGAAGACATTTTTAAATACACATTGCTTTTAAATTCCCTGATTGGAATTCATTTTCCTTAAACTCCCACGCGTGGCCGAGGACGTTCAGGCACGGACCTGTAAGCGAGAGGTCTGGTGTTCCATTTTCCTCACGACCGTCCCCTTTGACTAGTGATTTTTCTTTTTCCAGGTATTCCTCCGTCCTCATAAATGGTAAATTACGGAGAGATACCCAAAACGTAGTCTTGGAACCCTTTCGTTCTTTAAAATAAAAATATATTTCCAATTTTATCATTTCATCCCATGTATTACCCGCGTCCCAGGTCAGTAATGCCTCAGGCGGGCGTTAAACACTGTTTAATTATAATAATAAATAAATAATTTTCCTCAAAATGAAACCTATTTTATAATTCAGGAACAGTACCAGATGGCAAACTTGGAATTTACATAGACGTAGTTATAATTTGGTATGCAAAAAGGAGCATGCATGGCCTGGCTAGATACATGCACTAGGTAAGTAATTAATTTATTAATTTATATATTTGGTAAACCATTTTTGAAATAAATGCACCTACTACTACTGCTACTACTACTAATTATAACTTTGTTGAATTGGTAAAATATTTAAAGTCCATCAGAAAAGGAAAAGAAACATTAGTCAGACAAATTGAAAATTATGACATGTAAAAACATCTTATGTGTATCTATGGGCTTTTGTTACCTTATTTATTAGAGAATGCATTTTTTCTACCAGGATATATATTTATTTCCATATTTTCATAAGTTAAGTATTCCTGAAAACAGTTATATATTATAAACTGTATATAATCCCTCAACACTGTTCATAATATGCATAATGTATCCACAAACTTTACCATTATTTCCTTTTTTTTCATTTTTTTAACTGTTCATTAAGTGTCGTTAAAAACACATGGCTGATTAATGTTCATTTTCACAAAGTTATTTATCAACATTTTGTTAACACTATGTCTAGCACTGTCTAATTTGTTCATTGGGATATTCTAAAGGATACATTTACACACAGTATTCTGTATAGCTGATCTTTAGCAATTTTATCTTGCAATTTTTTTTAGCTACAGAGAGCGGTTTTTACACATTAGAAATGTTGAATTTTATATTTTGATGATAATGACATTGTGTGCCCAGTAAGTACTAATTTATCAGGGTAATATTAATTTTCCTATATCCAAATCCCTAACAAAGTTATGTGATGCTTTAATTTCCTGTTTTTTTATTTTACTGAAGCCACGAATTACATATATTTTATCTTGATTTATGTAAAACCCCTTTAGATGCAAACCCCCTTAAGTATGTCAATATTGGCACAGTGCAACATGGAATGACATGCATTTCAAAGTCTTGGTTCAAATTATCGGAAAAATTGCTTAGGTCAATATCACTGTCATAATTTTTTGAATGGATATGATTTTTTTTTTACATTGAATTTTAACAGCAAGCAGCACAGCATTTTTAACCTAAATTTTCTCTCCTTTTCTAGTACGTGCAATTAATTGATACAGTAATTTGCCGCACTTAATTTTTCATTGGTTGCAAACCGACTCTCAAAATTATCACTGTAAAATTTGCTTGACAAAATACATATTTTTTACATTTTTGGGCATTATTTCAAGGAAAGATTCAAGAGTAGTAATGAATAATTTATTAGTTAGTGCATTTGCAAATGGAGCAGATGTTCATCAAATTTTTAGTCAATGACACATTTTATTTAGAAATAAACGTACACGTCCCCGGGAATTTTAATTGTTTACATACAAGGATTATTAAATTCATTCCCTTCAAACGTGGTCTTAACATTAACAAATTTCCCCCACTTAACCAGGAAGTTAAGGAAGTTGGCTTGGTTTATATGTTTAGAATACCAGGGTGATATTTTATATGTTTTAAAGCTATAATATTATTATCATTAAACATTTTCAATGCCAGGCTTTCATTTTGTTTCTAAGTTGCTGTTATAACTCTTTGGTGGAAAGTATTTGTCCACATTTGTACTCTTTACTCTAAAACCATATATTGTGCACATAGCATGTAAATCGTTCATATCAGGAAAATGCAAGGTATTATTTATATTCGGTTTTAGTTTTGCTATTGATCCCAATGCACTTTAAAATGTGGGCAATGTCAAACATGAAAAAAACCTTCTTAATGAGTCTAATGTATGAACAATGCTAGACTGCAAAGTTGAATTTGGTGTCATAAGTTTACATGCTATTCTGTTTACAATATTATTGTCTGCCATTAGACTAACAACTTCAAAATCTATTCTTTCCAACACTTTTAAAACCTCTGCAATAAAATACTTTAACTGTTCACTTGTCATATTAATAAGTAGTACTGGCCACTACATTTACATATTTAGATATGAGGGAGGTTACCATAAATCACCTGGAGCAGTTTTAGTACAGTTCTGAGCATTAGAACTACTACTGCCATAAATCTCTCCGCCCTTATATGAGATTTGAAATTCTACTAGTACGTCTCTTATAACAGTTCATGTTTTTCAAGTGTTTAATTTGATTGATTGATTTATTTAAGGACGCTCTTTAACAGCTCAGGTCATCAGCGTCCCATTCAACTCAGGGCGTGAAACGGCCGACAAATTTTGCTCAGAGGCCTCTCTTTCAGGCTTGAGGTTCTTTTTCGTGCCGCAAATGTACGACACGGGACCCACGGCTTTACTTCCCTTCCGAAGGAAGCCATACTTAGGATTTTTACGCCCGAAAAAATCCATCGGTCCTGGCCGGGTTCGAACCCGCGTTTTGGGTATAGGAGGCATGTATGGTAACCACTACA
This sequence comes from Metallyticus violacea, assembly GCA_030762175.1. Taxonomy (NCBI): domain Eukaryota; kingdom Metazoa; phylum Arthropoda; class Insecta; order Mantodea; family Metallyticidae; genus Metallyticus; species Metallyticus violacea. The sequence goes on from CM060846.1 coordinate 132,201,426, forward strand.
CCACCAGGACCGACGTGTTGTGTTTAATTTGGTTTTCTAAGTAGGAGCTGTATTCCAATTACAATTAATAGGAAGAATTTTATTTTAGCTGGATAGGTCGGTATGCCAAAATCAATAAATTACACTTTCTTAATGCATTATAAGCAGATACAGAGTAAGCATACAAACTAAAAGCTGGTATCATGCTTTTGTGGTCATACTATCTATTACATTTTGCAGTCTTGAGACAGATTGAAATGTTCTGCAATAAATTTCAAAAGTTCATTTTCATCACAATGAGGTTAAGATTGTAATTGTTGAGCAGGCAATGTTTGATCCTTTTTCATATTTGTGACATAATATTGTTCATAACATTTACATATTTTAATCGTTTGATTTCAAGTGTTAAAATTAAAAACGTAGTTCATTTCACACCAAAAAACAAGTTACTTTCATTATCATGAAAAGTGTTACACAAGGTGTATCATGATTGATACCCATTAGACAATTGTGAATATTGCCCTGTTTCTTAATTACTGTTCATTTTCCGGAATGTATTTATTTTGAATTGTGAAATGCGTTATTTATTGATTCGTGTTCAATATAATTTCCCTTAACTTAAGCGAACTTAACTTCGCTTAACTTTAGAAATATTTTTTGAACAGTAAATATCAATCTTAGGAAACATAGTTGACGCAGCATTTTCTGTAAGCTTAGGTACATTTCGAATAGTCTATTGAATGTCCAGTTAATGCTGTAAATCTTCCTGTTCTTATAATACACAATTCCTCAAAGTGTTTTATGCAGACAATATGGCTTTTTAATTTTGAAAAATATGTTGGAATATTTTAACCAGGCCTCATGACTGTTTTAATCTTTGGCAGTAAAAATGTTGACATTATTGCAGTTGCTCTATCATAATTAAATCGATATCAGAATTTATACCCCTAATAGAAAAATAATAAACATTACTTTACTTTTCTAAACACACATTATTGATGACAAAAATAGGTTATGAATTCGTAGAACACAGAAGTAAAAATCGCTTCACTAACACAAGCACTTTATGAAACTATTTAATTCCACAAATATAATGCTAGAGTATAGCTTACTTTATTTGTAAAATACAACCGAGAAAATAATGCCACATGTTGTTAAAAGTTAAGAAACTGCCGACGTCTCAGCATGTTTATATCTGCTTACTTAATATAATATAACACAAAGAAAACTGTAAATTAGTTATTGTATATGAAAACTACGCCACAACACTATGCAGCAATCATGTCACTAAATATAAGCCACTGTATTAGTATTTCGAAGAAAAACAAATGTACACAGACGCTATGGTACACACGCTATTCATAACAGATCGAGGCAGGCAGACTTGTTCAGACTAGCAAGATCAGTTGATCGCTACCGGATCCGGCCTGTTTCTCGTTACCCACGGCAGGGTCCTGGACTCGCTTCCTCATCTCTACTATTTTCTAAGGGACTGTACAGAGTATGATGTGTGCAATTAAAGCTTGTTCCAGGCAAGATTAGAAGGAAGATATTATTTATACGCGCTATCGGGTTTTCACCTCCGCTGCAGATAAAGTCGAACAAACATTGTTGTCAAGTCTCACAATTATATTAGGCAAATGAACGCATTACTCCGGGTCAAGAACTTGTTCGACCGATTGCTAAAACGTGGACGAAGATGTGGTTTAAAGCCATGGGACCGAAACCCTTATCGGTTGCTAAAACGAGGTCCGGCCATAGTCGAGGATTAAGTCATGGCTCGTGTTGTTATGTTTGGCAGCGCAGCAAAACTCGACTCCGAAATCGAAGTTGGCCACGAACAGGAAGCTGGAAGGACAGGAAGAACGAGCACTTGGCAGAATCGTGTAAACAAGGAGAAGCTTCCCAGCGTCTGTGCCGTTACAACCTTCTGGTAAGTAAACATTATATTTGTTATTTTTGAGACAATTCTGGGGAAGTTAATCTTGACTGCAAATATAAGTGGAAGAAAAAAAAATATTGTAAACGGCAGAGCAGCTTGGAATTGAGTTCTGTAATTTAAAAAGTGTGGTAAAAATAATAAGCCTTTTTTGCCTGTTGCTTGTATTTGTAATAGCAAAACTAAACAGTGACAAAATTAGGATTCTTGTTGATTAAGTGTGTTTGTTAAAAATCGATCACTAACATTAGTTTTAGAAAACTAGGTTAGGGAAGGGATTGCTTGAGAAAAGTAAAGAAATACGTTAAATACTACCACTGCTTTAAAAATAGTATATTTCAGCAATTTTTCTTATTTTAGGTTAATTTTTCCCACTTTTCAGGTGACGGTTGCAGTATTTTTAAAAGCAACTTAAGCGTACAGAATATTTAAATTTGTTGAAAGCTGTAATACCAGCTGCATTCTCTCTCTCTCTCTCCCTCTCAAGTTTTGAGAGAAATAATTATGTATATTGCTAAAGGGTTATAATGGTATTTACAGTAAAAAATGTCAAAGTTTACAGAAAGTGAAAAGCTACTGTTGGCGGAAATATGCCGTCAACATCCAATTTCAGCTGAGAGCAGCTACATAGTAGATGTAATTAATAAAAAAAGGCTGCATGTGCTTTAATATAAAAGCAATTTAATACCTGGACACCAGGGACGGCAGTGAGAGAGATTGGACAACTGAAAGGTTAGATTGGACAAAATATATTTTATTGAGACACCAGTATTTAATAATGTGCATGTGTTTATGTGCAGCCTTTGTGAAAACTTTCTTCAAATGAAATTTCATAGAATCAGTTTAAATTAGAACCAGTCTTATATAAGCAACAAAAATCATTAATTTTTCTTTTCTGAAATAAAGTAAATTAAGTATACAGAATGTTAACAACTTTACTGAAAGCTGTATATTAACTGCTTTTTATTACTTATAATTCAATGCACAGACTTGTGGAAAAGATTAATAATGAAAAGAAAAACAGATATAGATAAGAACAGGAATCAAGCAAAAGAAACTGGGGGAAGGTACAGTACCATCCCCACTTGGGAAAATGGAAGAAATTATAGCAAAAATGTATGAGGGCAATTTGGAACAGCTTCCAAATACTATGGACAACGATGCTACTGCATTTCAGGTAAGTCACAGCTATAATTAATGTAAATTCCAGTTAGAAACATGTGAATGGGAGAGCCATAAATACTAAAACTTAGATTAACTTGGCATAGGTAGCAGAAATCAAGCAACTAGGTTTATTGCATTTTCATAAATTTTTAAATAATTTGCATTCCTAAGAAATGGTCTAGGCAGAGAAGTATGATCTGTTCTACTTGCACAATACTTCCCATAAGTAGATGAATGGGTATAATCAGAATAAATGAAATAATGCAACCATGACAGGTTTCATTTTACATATTTACTTGAACTCATTTACTACAAGTGCACTTAATCATAAAAATATGCAAAAGTCAAAAGGGTAGGTGATTGGCACATACAATATTGTGATGCTAACAAGCTTTGAGCAAATGAAAAATAATTTTTATTTGTTGCTATACTTATATTAACCTTAAAATGAATATTGATAATGAATGAAATAAAAATATTTTTTTTTATTTTAGGTAGGTTCTGGCAATGAAATTGTGAATATATCTCCTAATAGGCAAGATTCACCTTTTGATGGAATCTTTTGAGAGAACCCCAGCAGACATAAAATGTATTTAAATTTGTTCAAATTTGAATTAAAACATATTATTATTACATAAAAGACATCATTAAAATGACATGTATATGCTCTAGGTTTTTCACAAAGTGTTCTCTGTGTGTATGTAATGCTGAAAATATTACTTGTTTTACACAAAACCTGTAAGTGGGGTTATCCTTGGTGACATTTCCTATTTTTTATAAAATTTAGCAATATATAGGAGTAAACTGGAAGTTTGACCCTCCCCAAAATAGCGTTAGTTAATATGTGTTAAATTTTTATTGACTAAATATTGTACTTGAGAAGCTGTTGACAATGGAGCGGTAATATATCCTAAACTTAGGTACTCATTTTTTACTCCAAACTCCACTTACATAAAAATAAGACGCGTTTCGGCAGAATCTCTCCCATCTTCAGTTACTCAATGAACCGCCGTTACTCGAAACGATGGTTATACAACCAGATGTTCCTGTGGTGGTCTCTGTTGGTTGAAGTAGGAAGTTGCTGAGTTCATCCATAGGAGGAAACTCGAAATTCATTAGATTTTCTCTAATTTTTAATATGAAATATTTTTCCCAAGTGGATAACTCCAATGGGTTGTGAAGATGTTTCAGCAGTTTAATTCCCGGTTTTATTTCATGATTTTTGGTCCAAAAGTGAGCTCTTACTGCTGATTTATCCACCTGCTTAAACCGAATATTCCTAAAATGTTCTTTTCTACGAATTTCCAAATTTCTCTTTGTTTTGCCTTACTATGGGAAACCTTTTGTCACCTTTTCTAGCAGAGTTATTCATGAGCTTATTTGAAATACATATCACAAAAGCCTTCCCTTTAATTTTCAAGTCATGGTATAGGTATATGGATGACATTTTTGCAATAATGCCAAAGAAACACTGAATAGATGCCCTGAAACTTATTAATTTGCAACATGAATCTGTACAATTTACCATAGGAGAAGAAAGAAATGGGTGGCTACCATTTCTAGATTTAAAAATTATAAGAAATGGAGATTGTTCGAATTTTGGAATTTACAGAAAAGAAACACACACAGAAAACTACATAAAAATGGGAGTTATAACCACATTCAACATAAATATGCAGTGTTTCACAGTTGGGCATGCAGATTGGTGAATATTCCACTCACAGAAGCAGAGTACAAAATGAAATACAAACAAATAATAAAGACAGCTGTAATAAATGGTTTCAGCAAAGACACAGCGGTAAAAAGTATCAATAAATCTAAAAGACAAAAAGAAAAAGGGAAGTTTCCAGACTGAAAAACAGAAAAGAAGAATACAAATTCAAAATTTCACCTACCATCCAATTTACCACAAGTTCAAGAAAATTTTCAAAGAACATGGGATAATGTTAGCCCCAAAGAACAGATACAACATCAAGAATTTATTAGATTGCACAGTAAAAGACTCCATACCAACAGAACAGAAATCAGGAATTTACGAAATAAAAAGTGCAGATTGTGAACAGAGCTACATAAGTTGCGTTTAGTGTAAAAAATGAATACCTAAGTTTATTGACTGGTTGAAATATTTCCCTATTTGGAAAGGAGTTTAGATTGAGAGCAGAGCCATTTTTATGATATATTTAACAGTTATTAGAATTTCTTTTAATTTTGACATCCCATATCTCAATCTACCCTATATAAAATGTCAAATTTTGCTACTGCAATATGTGACTTTCTTGTATTATTTTTTTCAGGGGGAAAAGACCGCCACGGGTGGCCGAGGTCGTTAAGGCCCTAACTTGTGAGCGGGAGGTCTAGGGTTTGAATCCCGTCAGGACCGTCCTTCCTGACTGAGGTTTTTTCCAGGCTTTCCTCAGTCATCATAAATGGCAAATGCCGGGGAGGTACCCTAAACCTAGGCCTCGAACGTTTCCTTCCTTAAAAAAACCCTTTCCCTATATATCATTTCATCCCATGTATCATCAGTGTCACTGCCTGTGGTGCCTCAGTAGTAAAAACGGGCGTTAAACACTAATCAAAAAAATAAAGGGGGGGGGGAAGAAGAAATATGGAAGAGGAATTACAAAAGAGGCTGCTGGAAATGGCAGAAGAAGAGCATAGGGGGAAAAAAAATTAAGACAGAACTTGAAGAAGAAATAGTAAAATTGAAAATGAGGCAGGAATAATTGAAATTGTTGTTATTGGAAAAGGAGCTGAATAAATGGTGTTGTTTAAAATTTTTTGTAGCTTTATGAATGTAATGCATGGTAATATATAATTTTTTCAGTATTCCAGAACTACCATATACCTAAGAAATTTTAAATTTAAAAATAATTACAGCCAAAGGGAACTAGGTAAAATGCATATTGATGATGCAATTCCTCCAGTTTAGCCGAACTGTATTGCCCCTCTCATCTGTTGCGGGGTCATTAACTTCAGGATTATGTATTAGTTCATCGTTAAATTCAGGCTCTCCTCTTCGGTTAGCATAATTGTGTAAAACACCTTTAGCGGCGATAATCAATTGTGTTCTTAGAGCATATTGTAGGCATGGAAAAAGATTCTTTTCCACATTCCAAACAACATTTCCACAGAATTTCTTGCAGTGCGATGAGCAGCATTGTGTTCCCAGAGGACAGGTGTTAACAAGTACTGTTTACATGCATACCTCCAATTAGATGTCCATCATATCTCCCTCTCTCCAGTATGGTCCTAATGGTAGAATTTCCAAAAACATGGCTATCATGTGTTGAGCCTGGCCATTATGCTACAATATTTGTTATGTTCAGGGCTGCATCACAAATAACCTGAAATTAAGATATTTCTAGTTTAAATTCCTTATTATAGCTTAAGGTTTTGTTTCACACCAAACCAGTAATTTTACTGATAGGAGCAATGACATCTAAAGGAAAGGCCTAAACAGAAAACATATATTCTATATTGTATTTTCTTTACAAAGGTATAGTATAATAAAACTATGTGTTAAAACTGTGTAAAAATTCTTTGTTAATGCATTGGTTTAATTTCCTTAATAGTATTATTACTTATCTCACTTCTATATATAGTTTAGTGCACTGCTGCATAGCTAATGAGAAATGCAATAGTAGTAAAACTGCTATTTATAGGAACTATAACATTTGGGACAAAATTTAATAACCTCACCCCATCCCCAATTTCTAAGTGTATACAGCCATTACTTTCATTTAAACAGTAACACTTGCCATGAGATAACCAACAATTCTCCTGTTACTACTACTATTATTGTTTGTGGAAGACTGTGTAGAAACAATGCTTTGTTTTTCATCAAAATGAAAAAAGCAAGAATTGATAAATAAAGAGTAAGCAAATAATTTACTTTCATTTCTACATCCAGTCTATTTTAGCACTAAACTTTGTACTGGAAAAGATTGCAGAGAAGTGTAATTTTCTTGCAAAGTCTTATATTCCATTCATCATATTACATTAATGAGCTACTGGGTAACTTCAATCTCAGTTTCAGGAAAGAAAGTCATCAAGGCTTGTCCTACACAACACTAAAGATGGTATTAAAAATACTAACATGTCTTGAATCTCTCTTGAAACATGGTAAAATACATCCTTCCCTAAATATCAAGTCATACGACATGTAAATGTTTATCAAACGTTTTCATAAAAGGTCTGTCAATGGTAAACATTAACCTGACAGTTTATGGAATAAAACTGTTTCCTGTTGAAAATTCGCTGTGCATCACGATGGCCTGGTGATACAAGTTTTATATGAGTGCAATCTATTACACTAATAATACCTAGAAAGTTTTCTCTGAAAAAAATTAAAATATTACAAAAGACAAGCTATGTACAAACGTTGCATTTTCAATGAGCAAAATTCATAATTGATGTAGATGTTTTGCAATAAGATTTGATGACATTGTACTCTAAAAATGTAGGCATTTGCAATTGGCCAAAAACCAAAAGTATACAAGAATATGGTTAGAATTAAGATGCAATTAGGTATATTATTATATTGGTATTTTGCATTGTAAATTACCAAGAGGATTTAAGATTTATAAAACATTTATTATAATAATTACCTAAATATACGTGAAAAACGATCCTTAACAGCAGGAATTTTCTCTCTTCTCAGAAAGTACACATTATCTCTGTTTCAAGAATGCTATTCCCCTTGAAACCCCCTTAACAACAGGACAATCTGTGCTTTCGTGCACCCCAAAAATCTGCTCTTATAAGGTGGAAACTTCCACTGACATAAAACCTAGAGAATGAAGTACCACTTATAGCTGTTTAATATAAAAATTGTAATTACATAGCTAAATATCATTAGTAAGCTACATTGGAAAAACATGAAATTATGTATTTTTATTTATGCTAGTTAAAAAGCTGTATACTGAAAATTTGACTTACTTACCTTAGAACAATAAGAACTTGCCTTAAAACTGATATACGTGCCTCTCTTGCATTCCTTTGTAGGTTATGCCTTAACTCTTCCGTCAGGTCTTAACACAGATCGTTTGCTAAAGCGGAATTTTATTATAAATTGATCTTCTTCGAACATTTCTATACGATTATTCCTATCTCTGAGTACCCTAATTCTTGGATTTAGGGCTCTTAAGAATATTCATTTATCTTTGGTAATTGTTAATTTGTTCTAGCGCCTCCATTTCGCCGTGGCTTTAAACCTACCCCAGACGTGGCTCCGGTTTCAGGCCATGGCTCGACGATTGGAAGGAAACCTTGTTTTAGCATCCCAAACGTGGTTTAAAGTCACGGCCGTGGTCTTAACCTCGTTGTAGCAATGGACCTATTGTTTTGAACTTAAAAATACATGAAGTATTTAAACGCAAATTTCAATCTTAAATTATATATATCCAACCACTTTCTTCATTGAATTCATCAGCGCTGTCTTTACATAAATGAATGACAAATCTCTCATCTTCCTGCATTAGCGGGACATAATATTCACTACTTTGTCTATAGTGTGTTCACATTTTCTCTAGTACTCCTCACCAATGCGCCCTACACCTTCAGACAATAGTTCAAAAACACTTGCACTTAATATGGGACTATATTATGCTTTTTTGAGTGAAGTTTTAGCGTGGCCCAAATTATTTCGATGGAATTAAAAACACAGTGACAAGAGGGTAACCTTAACACTTCATGTGCAGATTCCTTAGCTACCTATCATACTTGCGGTATCAAAATTGTTTAATTGGAATTGGGTTGGATATAGAAATATTGAATTTGGCATGAAAACCAAAATCTCATTTTTTCTTGAATATTGTGTGGGAATTTTCAAAAGTTGCCTGGAATCATAGCTATAGTTATCTAGCAAATAACACATTTTTTATGAATGGGCAAGTTTTTTGTTAGGGAATTTAGAAACCAGTTTTCGAAAATATTGCCATTCATCTCATCATGACTGTCAGTCTTAGCATCGGCAATGCTTCTTTCCCTAAAGGTAAAACAATTAGGAACCCAACCCATTGTCAAAAATTTGTGTTCACCCAAGTTTGGTAGTCCTAAATGTAGGTAGAGGCCAACCATCCCATCAAAAATACAAGAAGATAATAATGTTTTGAAACTCTCAAACCCCAACCACAACGACACAAGTCACTTACATTGTACATAGTGTAAATAGTAGACATAAATATAGTTGTCAGTAGATTTAAGTTCTGTTGTATATTCTTTGCTTAGGCTAAAAAAAAGATTATTTAGTAACCCATGCTATTACAATTGTGCAAATATAAGCAAAAATGCCAACAAAGAAAGAACCCGTATAATGGACGATTGCAATCTTTTTCTCGCGATGCCAGGGTCTCGCCCATCTCATATATCAGATTGAATACAAAGAAATATGAAATGATTAAATGTCTAAACAAAGAAAATTGTACACCTTGAAACTGTGTCTACGGTTTGGCACATAATATTATTATAATTTATATACCTTTCCCTTGCCATTCCAAATTATTTAATAATCCTTTATATTGTATATTTTTCACCTTATAATGTATATTCTATGCTCATCATATGGCTTAGGATTTTTGGAAAATTGTAAAACTTCGTGCTTTTTACGCAATAGCGTTGAAAATACTTGGAACCATAACATCTTGGAAGGATGAGATTTTTGTACTTAGAGCAAAGCAAGCCAAGGACATTGCCCATTGTGCTCCGGACCTTTATAATGAGATGTTTTGTCAGGAGAAAGCTAATGTCCCTTTAAATGTGTGTGTATGGGGGGAGTCTTTCAAATGCTGACCCCACTATAGTTGGAAACAGTTAAATTTTGAGGTAGCGTATGATAATATAGAGTTTTTAAACTCTTGAAAGGAACGAATCAGATGAGTACAGGAAAAATTAAAAGCATTCAATGTAGAAGCAGAGTATAAATTTATAAGGATAAATGTGATGCAGGTACATGTTTTGCCGACTTCTCACCCCAACGATTCCTGTTTGAATCAGATATGTAAGGACAGGATTGGACTGTTTTTCATTCTATACTAGTTTTCTGTTCTGTTCTATTCTAGATTTTCATTCGACTTGATTTTAGTACCATTCTGGCGACACCACGCATTCAGGCAGCCGGAGTTCGTAAAAGTTATTCCTGCATTGAAAACATTTGTTTATTATTCGGTTCAGTACTAATAATATTACGTTTCGTCGGGACAAACAGTCCAATAGTCCAAACATCGTCAAATAAATGTACAAAAGTGATTTAACTCTATTGACGGTAAAGCACCGATGTTTAAAAGAAAGTGACATGAAATAAATCATTCTCTAAATGGACGTCGAATGCGTGTTTATTTACAACGCCACAACCTCTTCCTAAACCCATTGATTTAGGATCAACGAAATTAGTGCAAGTAGACTGAGAAAAGTTTGTTTTGGTACGGAAACGACAAATAAACAACAATTACAAATAATCAACACCAGCCGGGGCCACCACCAGTCAGAGTCTCATCCATAACCGTCCCAAATTTTATAAACTGAGCTTTAAAGGCTTATCTACTGTAGTCCCAAGGCGATGTTTTCTAAATAAACTGAATCTGAATCTTAACCCAGCCCTTCCTCCACAAGCATGTAGCATTATTATCCTCTTACCTTTAGACACTCTGTTGATAACAGAGGATCAGGTTCCATCATTCGATTCATTCTTTATACGAGGGCAGGTCCATAAGTTTCCTGCCTCGCCGATAAGGATTATCGCCTTCACAAAACCCTTATGTGGTGTCATATCTTATCTGTTAATTGCAGTTACAGTTTTTGCTCCGCTGTGTTCAGTTGTTCAGATATAGTTGCATAAAGAAGGCTATATGTAGAACATTGTGACATGTTCAGAATGGACTATCGAGTTGTTAATAAATTTTCCTCAAAAGAATAACTTACTCCAAATGAAATTAAACAGCGATTAGACGGTGTATATGGGGAAGCATTCCCCTCATATTCTACAGTAAAAGAATGTGCCTAACTTTTTCGAATGGGTCGAGAAAGCATTGAAGACGAAGAGCGTGCAGGTCGGCTCTTGGAGGTGATAACTCCTGAAAATATCGATCTTGTGGAAGGAGAAATTATGGAAGACCTGCGGCTCAAAGTTAAAGAAATAGCAACAAAATTGGGCCTTTCTAAAACAACAGTCCTTCGAATTATTCATGAACATTTAAACATGAATAAGGTAAGTGGAAGATGGGTGCCTATACTTCTTTCTTCAGTCCAAAAACAGCAACGAGTTATCTGTTGCCAGGCATTTTTGGAACCGTGTCGTGGCAACGAGAGAGAAGTTCTGACAACCATTGTTGCAGATGAAGATGATGGAGATGAAACTACAGTTCTCTACTTGATTCCTTGTCCAAATGAGAATCAATGGATTGGCGGAAACCTAGCGAAGCACCGCCTCTAAAGACCAAAGTCACTCATTCAACCAAGAAGATCATGGCCACAATCTTTTGGGAATGTGATGGAATACTCTTCATTGACTTCAAGGAGAGGAACACCAATAAATGAGGAGTACTATGCTGATCTGACTACGTGCTTCCATCAAAGACAAAAGACGAGGAATACTGAGTTGTGGTGGTATGCGCCTTCTTCACGACAACGTGCCTGTGCACACAGCTCTTGTTGCAAAGGAAGCTGTGAAGAAATGTGACTTCAAGGAGATCGACCATCCATCTACAGCCAAAATCCAGCTCCCAGTGATTATTTCTTCTTCCCAAAACTCAAGAAGGACCTTCGAGGAAGGAGATTTAAGTGTGACGAAGAAGTGATGGATGCTGTTTATCCCCATTTGGCAGACACGACTCTGACTATTTTGTGGGGGTTAAATAGTGATTAACGCCTGTTTTCACTACTGTGCTACCACAGGCGGTGAACACTGGTGATACATGAACTGAAATGATAAATTGGGAAAGGTTTTTTTTTTTAAGGAAGGAAACCTTCCAGGCCTAAGTTTTGGGTACCTCCCCCGGCATTTGCCAGTTATGAGGATTGAGGAAGACCTGGGAAAAGCCTCAGTCAGAGAGGACGGTCCTGGCTGGATTCCAACCCCACACCTCCCGGTCACGAATTTTGGGGGGATTGAAATGTTAATTCAAAGATATGAGAAGTGTATTTCAATAAAGGGTAACTATATTGAAAAATGAAATATAGTTTTGTCTTTTTATACCTAGAAAATGCTTAGGCCCGAAACTTATGAAACTTCCTCTTAACTTCCTGTGTGTCATACCTAGTTTCATCTATGTACACCTTGCAGATGCAATTTATTGACCTTGTGTAAGTATTTATAACTGAATAGTGATTCTACGGTAATGCTTTTTTTGAATACAAAATCAAAGTTTTCATATAAGACGCCATAAGAAAACGTTGTTTTGTTTTGCAATTTGGATTTTTGGATTTCTAGATGTGTTGGAAGATTTCCTTGCTTTTAGAAACTGTAGATTTCTTGCTAAACTATTTAACATTCGTATTCATCAACTTTCCCTCGCGGCTTTCATTTTCTTCCTATATTAGGGTTTTACTCTTCTGACGATTTTATTGTTGGCCCGCTCATTTCCTAAATTTTAGTCGTCTCACTTATAAGTCATTTACCTAATTTATTCTGTATAACATAGGCCTATACTTTACACAACATTTCTGGCAATTTTTGTTTAGATTTTTAGTGGTTTTACACTTATTACCGGGGCCCTACACGAAGCAGTATCAGTTTCAAAGTCAAGCAGTTTCTCTTCATCTTTCACTTGCAGCTCATCATCACGCACTAGATCTTCATTATCATACACTCGCTCTTCATAACATTTACTGAAACATTTAACCAATAAAGACACATATTTAATTTAATTGCCTTTGCCAGGATAAATATTTCAGTGAACAGTAACGACACGATTGCATAAGATAAAAATACTCAGTATTCGTTTGGCAACGTGCCTTTTCTTTCCGCTCACCGTGCACCTATTGAGAACGATCGATAGCTAAAACTAACGCAGAACTTGCTAATGAAGATCAAGAAAGACGATCTCTTTTTTGCATTTCAGCTTAAGCAACGAGGAATAAGCAATAGCGGCCAACCTTTGATAGTAAATGCAAATGTATTCAGGAAACAAGCTTTATTTACTAAGTTCTCCAAAGGTAACGTAGGCTGAAACGAATAATACATAAGAAGAAAATCAGTTTCTACCTGTTGACAAACAAATTGGGTACATTGAGACATTTAATATCAAAGTTACTGCTCTTTTTTGTGCATTTTTTCTTAGACGAAGGGTATCAAAGCTGGAAGCTTGGAAATAATATTGTGATAATTCCAAGCGAACATTTTTCAGTCGATAAACGAGTTCACTGATACTCAAATGATCAGTGAGAATATAATATCGCTAATAATAGTAGCATGGTGCTCAAAAAATAGTTAGCATTATTTTTGTCTTCTACATTCATTTGTTTTATTCGTATCATCTGTAATTCTGTTTTTTTTTAAAAAGAAATGCACAATACAATTACTATAATAAAACAACTTAACTCGCGGGAACTTTATCTCTCTCTCTCTCTCTCTCTCTCTCTCTCTCTCTCTCTCTCTCTTTCGGTTGCTGCAGCTACACTTCCTCAATAAGCAGCTTTGCTCAAGTGGCCAGTAACGCCAAATAACCTAACTGTAACTTTCTTGAAGTACTTAAAGTAGTTTTTAAATTTATGTATGCTGTTATGGATAATTATATATTAACTTCCGATCTCCAAATTATTATTATTGATATTATTATGTCAACAAACATTCGTTAAATCAATCAAAGTACCAGAAAAATATAGCACTCATATTATTGAAGAACATTTTTCCAGTGACAGAAAGTGATCCACTTATTTGACAGCAATGCCGCCGCAGTTTCAGGAATCTTCTAAATGCTTTTACATGATTAGAGTATTAAATATAGTATAAATATATCAGAAAATTTAAAAATGTATCAGTTTTGGAAGAGTTTGAAACAAGACTTGTTAACCAAATCCCAGTTATAATAATTTTATATGTAAACCTAATAGTATGCAAAATCAAGCGGGAAAATTTCTAAGATAAAAAATTATTACAAAAACTTGCTGAAAGTGAGGATTGCGCTTAACAATCCAGATACAGTTTTAATTATATAAAATATTTTAATATGCGACTAAGTTGTTGCATACGTGGAATGCAATATTTGAGAATGCAAAATCTTTGGGAAAAACTTAAATTACTGGATATTTATCGCAAGAAAACCCGGTAATGAAATGAAGTAAAAAACTCAAAAACTGAGCATTTGTTTTCTCTCACCCTTTAAAGACAAATATTAACTAATATAGCTATAAGGTTCCCATATAAATCGGATAAATCATGTACAATTAATTGTGTGTCACACGGACAGCATATTTAGCTAAAAGCCTTAACTCTATTTACCATGCATAGAAGTATGCACGTTGTTTATAAACTCTGAACCATGAAACGTGGCAGATTACAATGCCTTATCTCTAATCTCCACGTAATTTTGGTGTCATCAGAAAAGTTATATGCTAGGTACTACAGTATGATCTGTATCTGGAGTGGTCTTTAGTAAAATGTGAACAGTATGAAAGGCTCCTATAAAATACAGCTCTCTAGCGTAGTTATATTGGCATTTTTACATACAGGTTAGTATTTAAAGATATTCGTTGCCTTCACTGTCTGGATAGATAAAGTAAATATCGTATTATTTCTCGGCGTACCTGTGGTAAATGAACATATAGTTATTTTGATGTTGAGTATAAAGATATTTATATGTGCTACCTAAGTAATTATGAATTTGGCAAATGGAATGAATTTAATTATTATTCTCAATAATATGTTTCACACGAACTACCGGCTATCTTAGGTATGAAATTAAAATTAGCAGAATGAGAATGAATAGATGATTAGTTAACCATGTCTACAATGCAATAGTAGGTATGGAAGTGGCATATTTTTTAAGATGGTTTTGTGGTGGTGGTAGTAGTAGTAGTAGTAGTAGTAGTAGTAGTAGTAGTAGTAGTAGTAGTAATAGTAGTAGTAGTAGTAGTAGTAATAGTAGTAGTAGTAGTAGTAGTAGTAATAGTAGTACTAGTAATAGTAGTACTAGTAGTAGTAGTAGTACTAGTAGTAGTAGTACTAGTAGTAGTAGTACTAGTAGTAGTAGTACTAGTAATAGTAGTAGTAGTAGTACTAGTAATAGTAGTAGTAGTAATAAAAGTAATAGTAGTAGTAATAGTAGTACTAGTAGTAGTAATAGTAGTACTAGTAGTAGTAGTAATAGTAGTGCTACTAGTAGTAGTACTAGTAGTAGTAGTAGTAGTAAAAGTAATAGTAGTAGTACTAGTAGTAGTAGTAATAGTAGTACTACTAGTAGTAGTAGTAATAGTAGTACTACTAGTAGTAGTACTAGTAGTAGTAGTAGTAGTAAAAGTAATAGTAGTAGTACTAGTAGTAGTAGTAATAGTAGTACTACTAGTAGTAGTACTAGTAGTAGTAGTAACAGTAGCAGTAGTAGTAGTAGTAGTAGTAGTAGTAGTAGTAGTAGTAGTAGTAGTAGTAGTAACAGCAGCAGTAGGTAGTGTGTATTTATTTCAATAATGGCTTACAAGATACATAAATTAAATATCTGTCCGGAGCACGGGTCTAGCCAGTTGTTGAGAAAAAACACACAAACACACAGTTACACATTGACAAACACCAAGTCATGTACTAAAATGTTTAGGAAATAAGCCTCCTCCTTCCTCAGTTATGGTGGAAAAATTAATACAATAATAAGAATTGTCAATTTATCATTACAAGAAACTAAACAAAGAAATGCACAATTCAAATATATATACCCAGAAAATTAAAAAAACAATAAAATTCATTTAAAATATATAAGTAGATTATATGATATGTTCTCCCTAGCCAGATATTTTCTCTTGCCCATCTTATCTTCCTAATAAATTTAAATAGCCCCTGGCAATTAATGTCATTCAATACCAAATTTAGACGTGCCGCCCTACTCCTTCTCGACCTCACAAAATTTTCGGAGAGAATCTGCGATCTCCAGCAAACTGCTTCATTTTCTGCGCTTTCCTTCTCGCGAGGCGAAGCCAGGTCACTACCGTTCTATCTTCTTCTGTCATTATATATGCTTCACTCCTCCATGTCCCTTTTAGTTCAAATTGTACTTCCAGTGATACTTTGTGTCGGCTTCCACTGCCTGCCTATCATTATCAATTAATCTCCTTCTAACCCTCCTCCAAACGTTTACTCTATTTGTAATTCTCATTTCCCACACACACCTCATTCCTATTCCCTCCTAACCCTACCGCCACGGGTGGCCGAGTAGTTAAGGCGCGAATTCGTGAGTGGAGGTCTGGAGTTCGAATCTCCCAGGACTGTCCTCTCTGACTGAGGTTTTTTCAGGTTTTCCTCAGTTCTCATAAATGGCAAATCTTGGGGAGGTATCCTAAACTTAGGTCTGGAACGTTTCCTTCTTTAAAAATCCTTTCCCATTATATAATTTCATTTCATGTATCATCAGTGTTCACAGCCCGTGGTGCCTCAGAAGTATAAACGGGCGTTAAACACAATCAAGAAACGTCTAACCAGCATTTAATTACTATGATTTTAAAAAATATTGTGTCACGAATACTGCCGAACTCTTTTCTCACCCCACAATTTGCCGCGCTCCTACCAACCTTAGAAGTCTTGTTAGAAAATTAATCTGAATTTGTAGTAAATTTTCTGCTCGCTCCCACCCACGCATTTTTGCGCCATAATTGATTGTTGCTCTCATTTTTGTATTGTACATTTGTTGAAAAACGTTGACAGGCATTTCCGTGAGGCTTGTTATTGAGTGGTTTTGTAAATGTGAACTGATTCTGGATTGGTATATTTTTCATAAAAAATTTAGATTTTTTTCAAAATGAAGATGAGTGTGGGCTCCACACTAAGTATTATAAGAAAGTCTTCTTGAAGAAACAAACGAATATCTTCTTAACCCTTTTGATCCCAATATGATGACCACATTTTTAATGGTTTACATCAGGGGTGGATACATAGAGTAAAATGCGAGTTATACTGTGCCCGCAAAAAGCGGCAGTGGATGGCATTATATCATGACAACACTGGATTAATGTCCGCCACTTAAAAATGAAGGGATTCGAGTTGCAACATTTCATACATTCAGCGCCGTCCACTTCTGATTTACATGTAAATAAAATTAAATTAATAACGCATATTAAGGCAAAATACAGCGAAAATGCAGAATTTTATGTATAAGAATGTGAATGAAACTGCCCTACACTTAAGACAATGGGATCAAAGTTAATCATTTTATGGATTTTGAGAATGAGTATTCATTAAAATATTACTTAATTAAATTACACAAATTATATGTAAATAATATATAATCAAGTTAGGACCTGAAAAGAGCTAAGAATCAAAATTTAATGAAAGTTCTGAAAGGGTGCCAATCATGACTGCACAGCATGCACAATTTTATCTAAATTTCACTGGCTTCCCTTTCATATATTTTGAATGTATTCTAATCAGAATATGTTACCATTGTTTTCTTAACGATAATTGCATCACAGAAAGCTTGAATCTGCATTAGTGACTTGTTAGTTAGTTCATTACTTGGTCAAATTATGTAATATCGGCCATCTTTGGCAGCTATCATTGAAATTAATATGATTTAGTATATGTATGATTTAGTATATGTAATGAAACTTTATATGAGATATAGATCGATTGATTATCTGGGGTGGAGGAGGATAGTTTCGGCACTTGGGCCTTTCTCACGATGGCCCTTTGTACCTACGCTCCTAAAAGGTACCTCCGGGTGGAAGAGAGGAAGTGTTGGAAACACCAGGTAGCGATTATACGGATAAAGATAGCTTCCCTTACATGATTCCAGATACAACACCCTGGCGCATATGCAGTTCCCTCCTCCCCCCGAGTTATTAGAGCCCCTCATATGGTCCATTTCTATAGCAGACTGCGGAGTAAAAACCTTTCCAAAGCGCAAGTCAATACCTTCTGCGCCAGTCCAACTCGTCCTCGGAAGGGAATGAAATGATATGAAATGGGAAAGCGGAAAATCTTGAAATGCAAATATATACCAACATACGCCTAAGTGACCAGAGAAAAAAAAAAGTAAGGATAGCGGGCCCATCTGAAATTGAACCCAGTAACTCCCGAGCGTTATCGCCCTGAGCCACCCCGCTCGGTTTGTATGAGATATACCCAGCAACATAATTTCAATATTACAATCTGGAGCTCTACCTCAATACGCCTTATCTTGAGGCAAATAATGATATACACTACATTGCGACAAACTTGAGAATTCCCTCTCTTATTATAGAAAACTAGTGATTATTTTTCTACTTGCTATATAACAGAATTTGCTATACATATTATATTAATTCATTTTATATATAAGGGAATAAGGTCGGAGGTGCTTTTTTGCCAAATATGTATAAATGTTGTTCAGGAGAAGGTTCTGGTGCTATAGAATATTTAAGAAGGCTATCTTTCTTCTCTCAGTGGGTAATGACATGTTCTGATATGAGCCATTTGTTGTATAAAATCTAAAGACATAACATTTTCACATAGAGGTGTTTGAAAGTGCTTAGTGATACTTGGATGGTGTAATGATGGAATCTTTTTAATATTTTCCGAATCGAGTAATTATAGTTTTATATTTCCGGAAATGTTATTTATGGCACAATCTTAGACAAACAAATGAGCAGCGGCCAGAAACCATTGGCGATTCGGAAACCATTGGAAGCATTCGGCAACCCTTAGTTCCGGTATAAGTTTTAATGCCGCTTGCATTTCATGTTCAAGTTATGCCACAAAGAGGAAATGCGTCTGTTCGAATATACTCTGATGGCTGAGCGGACAAATGTATGTGTCTAGTTATAAAAACAATCTGGGTTGAAATCTTTATTCTGCTGGAATGTTTTATTTGTTAGATTTTGTTAATAAAATTAATATTTACTATATGGCAATAACATTTATTTCAATGAATAAAATATACTTGACTTTTAAGGCATTTATGCTCAAACAAAAAATTAATTTAATCATCTTCATTTTAGAAATAAGTATCACATAATATCTCAAGTAAGAAATTGAAACGAAAGTATAAATTACATTTATTTCCTTTAAAATGATTATTCAGTCCGTATTTATTTTTAAAACAAATATTACATTACTTTTTTGTATGTAAGCACAATTATACGTTAAAATTCAAACAAGCCTTTGCAATTAGAAGTTATATTATCGCGTGTATACTAACCGTTATTTTTACTTGAAAAAAATGAACAATTCCAGTAGGAAGTGATAAATTCAATCCGGAATTAAACAGGAGTTGTTTCAAATCACTTCCGCTCATGTGCAGCATCTCTCCGGTGAATGCTTGTTATGTGGTCGTGCAGCTGGAGTATGCTTAACAGTTAATTACTATGTAAGTCTACATTTCAATAAGAAAGGCTGCGCATGTGCGTATGCCAACAGTCCTCCATTGCTCGATAAAATTGGCTTTCATAAGAAGTTGTAATTTTTATAAATTGTTTGTCAAACGGACCATATTTGTGAAAACTGACAACTAATCCATTTTTAAAGCAGTACGTGCAATTTAGATTTTTCAAAATGAGTGCATGTCTTTAATAAACGTTATAATGAAAAGGCAATCCTTGGTTACAAATAAATTTTGGTTACATATTAAAAAGCTTCACAAAGGAGCCACCGTTTATACTCTACTCTTCCAAATTATAAGCACTGAACAGATACTTAACTGTAGTACGCGAATTATTCTGTGAGCATACTATGATCAATGTGAAGACACCGCACAGTGCTACCGCTCTCGGCACGGACTTTCCCTTGTCTGTTGCCATTATCGTTAGGCGAACCTACCGCTGTTCAACATATATATATATATATATATATATATATATATATATATATATATATTCCACAGAAAGCTAGCGTGTGTCTGCTAATTCGGAGGAACAGTAAAGCAAGCAGCCTAAATTCCAACAATTGGTAAAAGATGAAGGTAAACAAAACAGCACTCGTTAAATACCGAATGGAGGGGTTGAAAAACAGAGAATTTCTTATGCGAAGCTAGGAAAGGCTTACAATGAAATACTATTGCAGAGCAAAAGGTTTGGCAGGACACAAAAGACAGAAGAGGTAGGGCAGGTAGTCGAGAGCGGGTAGGTCAGTGACATGTGGAAATTCATTAGGCAAATGGAATACGAAGGTTAACGCAAGCAAATATTTCAGCTGGGGAATGGATTAAACACTTTAAAGCAGTTTTCGAAAGACAAGAACTAGGGCCTGGTGCAAGTATTACTTGCACTGAGAGGAGGATGGTTGCTTTGTTTGCCTATGTTAGACGACAAAATTTATCTATCAAAGATTTTTTTTGAATAGTGTTTAACGCCCCTTTTTACTACTGAGGTATCACAGGCGATAGGAACTGATGACACATTAGATGAAATGATAAAATAGGAAAGGATTTTTTTTAAACGAAGGAAGCATTCCAGGTTTCAATTTAGGGTGCCTCCCAGCATTTGCCATTTATGAGGACTAAGGAAAATCTGAAAAAACCTCAGTCAGAAAGAACAGTCCTAGTGGGAATCTAACCCCAGACCTCCCGCTGAGTCCGAGCCTTAACGACCTAGGACACTCGTGGCGGTCTATCAGAGATCAAGCTATCAAAATTTTGAAAAAGTGGAAAGCAGCTTTTGAAAAGCCCCCTTAGAGCCAGTCAGAAATTTTGAGATTTTATCATATACTTAACCCAAAATTTAATTCTTTCGTACAAACTCTGGTGTAAATTTTTCCAAACATAACTAATAATGAGATGTCTCTGTAATTTTTGGTGTACTATTACTGCTTTTGCTCTTGTACGGGGTTCCGAAAATGGCCGTTTTCCAAGATTTATTTTGAAAACGTTAATTGATGATAACTTAAGAAATAAAGGGGGAAATCTATACAGTATTTTTCTGAATTTTGGAAGGCGTTCGATACTGTAAAACGAACCTCTCTTTGTGGAAACATTACGAAACATTAAGACATAAAGGACATTCTGAGGAAATTATTAATAATCTTATGGCAATGTACAAGGAAGTTAAATTTGTTATTAAGACTAATGGGTACAATATATTTGAGTACAACATAGCGCATAGGTAGGTTGAACGGGATTGTATGCTATCATCGTTCCTCTTTAATTTACTGTTTGATGATATCTTTAACGTAATTATGAATGAAGGCATAAGCGCACCGGTAAGTGAAGTTCAGCAAATGCCCTTTTTTATATCCCAGGGATACAAAGACGGTAAGCGACCTGCAAAACGATATAAATGCACTGCAAGATTATTGTAAACATTGAGACATTCAAGTAAATATATTTAAAATTTACGAAGATGGCAGGCGGATTGGCCAATAATGCTCAGAACCGGAAGACTAGGTGCACATTTTGGTTAAGTGTACACAGACAGAAAATGCTAGGATAACTTTTCTCCCGGAGTTATTTTAGGCTTACAATAGGGGAAGACTGGCATGACGGGACTTAATTGTAAATAGGCAGAACTGACTTAGCCCAAGCATCGTCTTAAATGTAGTAGCTTTTGGGACAAGAAATTTCTGAAAACATTGTATATAATTAAAATGAAGAATTTATATGAATATAAGAATTATAGTGTATGTGTGTGTGTGTGTGTTTGCTATCTTTGTTGGTTTGTTCTATTAGTTTAATATTAAATTCATAAATTGAGTATTTTATAAGAATGAACTTAACTGGAATAATAAATGCTACCACTCTTATCAATTAACTAATACTATCTCTCACAGTTATGTAATACTAATCGTAAGAAAGGACGATTACGGTACTGGAACTTATTGTACTAATTTTAGGATCAGATTAACTCAAAAATATAGCTTGTGATATGTTTGAAACTATAGAGTCATGTATTAGGCATGTCGGATTAATCAGGAGGTAGCTAATGAGGTGAGTGAATGTGGTGGTAATGCTACTGTGGTGTAAGCATGTGTTGTACCTATTTACCTCTTTTATGAGCATCTTTAGAATAGACAGTAGACCTGCCGAGTCAACTGTCGCCCCAAAAAGATGCTTCAGAATAGTTTAAAAATTAGTGCAAGGACAACACCTTTCTATTTGCTTTTCAAACCGATAGTCTTTACTACTTCATCACACAGCTTAAGTGGTAAAGAACTATAGAATCAAAACTTTATTGTAAAATTTGTGAAACAACCCTTTTGTACGTTAGTAGATGATAAACTAAACTTCAGAGCCCACTGGTAGAATAAAATTAAACATAATGTTATATTTGTACTGGCCTTAAGGACGTTTATTCCATTCAACCAGTCTTAAATAATTACGTTTACTGATTAAATGCTGGTAAACTTTCAGATTAAAACCAGTTAAAATACGAGTATTGTAAAACAATTAAAGTGACTAGCTAAAATTGTATTAAGAAAATTAAAAGAATTTGGTTAATTAACGCACACCATGCTAAGTAAAACACTCATACAAGTCAATAACATATAAGGGAAATTAATGCTGTTTAGAAGAGGGAAAGAAAGAACAGTGTTACTTAAAAGCTAGGAACTTAAGGAATTTATAATAAAAACAACTAATGACAATTGATATACTGGGTGTATCAGTCGATCCCTTTCGTTTCCCAAGAAGGCTGGTAATAATATTTCTGCTCCAGAGCATGAAGTTTATCAACCTAAAGGGTAATATTGACTACATGCTTCTGAGCACCCAGAACCATGAACTTGTAAGAGGTGTTGTCAAAAGCACTCTCTATTCAATGTCTATGAGGGCCCCTAGGGCCCCTAGGTTCTTCCTAATCATAGAGTCCCCCAGGCTGCACACAAGGCAGTGTAGAGCTGCTTTGCAGGACTTGCATAAATGGTAGGTACATTGATTTCGATGGAGGGGAGTAATTGACGAATCACTCCTTCGAATATATTTTTTCAAAGCCCTTTAAAGACTAATCGGTCAATAAACCTTAGCTTCGGTAGCTCTCCAGGTCTGAGGAATATGGCTAAAGGCTATACTGGCCCGGAAGAGGTTGTAGAGGAGGCTGTGAAGTGAGTCAG
The DNA here is from genome assembly GCA_030762175.1 of Metallyticus violacea. Lineage (NCBI taxonomy): Eukaryota > Metazoa > Arthropoda > Insecta > Mantodea > Metallyticidae > Metallyticus > Metallyticus violacea. Next base: position 132,224,660 of record CM060846.1, read on the forward strand.
ATCCTTTCTGCAGCAAAGCAGGAACGATTCTGTCTCTACCTGGGGAATTAAAAGGGTTCAATTTATAGATTGCCGATTCAGCACTTGCAGTTGTTACTACTTGACGTGCAAATTCCCAGTCCTTCTACGATGCTCTTGGTCTGGAGTTTTTGCAGTGTGCTATGGATTCATAGGTATTGTCATTAAGTATGCAACCGGGAAAATGTGCCTCAATGAGAACTTTGAGTGTTTTCAGCCCAGCAGATAAAACTTTCCGTGGACTTGCATATTGTTCCTACAGGATTCATAGGACCATGGGCTACAAGCTGTTTGGTTTAAGTTTAAATGTCACCCATTTTTGTTGCCACCTGAGCTATCTAGGAGGAGGGTTGCTCATACGGTCAAAGGAACTGAGAAGCAATGTCACAGTCATCCTGTACTGCATAAATCTCTCAGTGACAATTGTACTTGTAACATGTACTGTGACCAGTTGTACCTTTTGACAGGGAAATACATTATATAATTAGCTACATTCATTTCGCTGGGTTTTTGTTATAAGTGGGTATTAGGAAACGAGGAAAACCTGTGCATTGAAATACAAGAGAAATTGTGTGTAGATGTACACGCTCTTTAATGCTTTTAAGTTAGGTTGTCGAGAATTGGCAACTTCCGTGCGGAACATATTGCTATCTTCTTTCTAATTTCCACGATTCAACTAAAGGCAAGTGCACTGTAATCCTCTGTGTAACTTGACTGCCTCTGACAGGCTCCATATTTCCTGGCAGACATTATTTTGGCCATGGGCACACTTTTATTATATTCTGTGAAGGCGATATGATACTCCCTCCAGTCTCTAGTTCTTTTTGGCTTGCTAAAGAGATATATTACTCTGCTACACTTTTGTTCATGTTGTTTTATCCATTATGCGTTGGGCATTTACCGTGAGAAATGTCAATTATGTGACATTATAAATATCACCGAAAGATCTAATCCTATCACTCTGCCCCATTGTACTTCAGAGATTCTATATATGTTATTATCACCAGGTTCTTCCGGAATTTCTGTAGACATTATCACTTTTAACTTCATTAACATTAAATTGTATATAGCTATTATCCGAAACTGATGACACAACCAGGACCCTCCAATCGGTAATCTGATTATTGATGAACTCAGCACTAAATGAAAAGTCGGTCCTGGTGGTGTAGTAGTAACCATAATTGCCTCCTAAACCCAAGTTTAAGGTTCAAACCCGGCCAGGATCTATGGATTTTTTCGGGCGTAAAAATCCTAAGTATGAATGACTTCCTTCGGAAGGGAAGTAGAGCCGTGGTTCCCGTGTCGTATATTTACGGCACGATAAAGAACCTCAAGCCTGAAAATAGAGACCTCTGAGCAAAATTTGTCGAATGTTTCATGCCCTGAATTTAATGGGACGCTGATGACCTGAGATGTTAACCAGCGTCCGTAAATAAGCCAATTACTAAATGTAATGTCAATAGCCTCTGCTTTGGACAGTTAGCAAAGGTAGGCTTGTTGCCTACATTATATATATATATATATTACTGAAGAGAAGAAAGTCTAAAACGTAGTAACCATTTTTTGATGTTTTTTCCGCCCCATGTTTCGTAATGATACAGTGTGCAATCAACTGTTCTAGTTCCCTTGTGGGTGGAATACTTCCATCGTTGGGGCAACATACAGACCTCTTATTACATTGCAGTAAATTTCATTTTGATGATGTCACCAGCACAGAGATAAAGAATATGTAAGCGCCGAATTCCATCCTAACAGGAATACAACTTCTAAGTTAATGCCCTTGCTGCAATGTCTCAAATTAGCTTGATATTCACTTGGTTCTACAATTCTTCCTCTGTTAATCCGAGTTTCTTGAAACTGGGCTAGGCTGATTCATTATACATTCAAGATTTTACAGAAGGCATCCGAGATCTGCTTATGTTGAAAGTTGATCTGGAGGACCTTTAAGACTATCCTTGTTTAGAATCATGTCATTCTTTCAAATCCCAAAATACTATCTATCCCAGATCTTTCATGGCCAAGCTCCATGTCTAAGGTTTTCTCTCAAATAACTTCCTTAATAAGGGAGATATTGCTATTGCTGAGTGCCCACTTGTGTGGCCCTAAGAAATAGTTTTTTATTTTTTTGAGTGGTGTCTTTTGATCCTACTAAAAGCTAGGGGTTTATAAGGTCCGCCCAGGTAGAGCCCCACATATCGGGGTAAGGTTTATAATCTGGAGGTCGCCAGGTGTCCAGATGCCTTGTTTAAGACACATTAGCCCTACGTCATGCACCGCCTTGCAATATATATTAGAGTTGGGCTTGGTAATCTGCTTCATTGTCTGATATCTCCCCTATGGCCTCCATGGGATGAATGATTCTACCGGTGATTACCACCTTTAGTTAAGCCCATAAAATCACAAATACAAGAAAGCCTCCTCCAACAATTACAAGGTTGTGCGGCTTCTAGGGGTGAAGATATGATCATTCTGACACACATATTATGTATATGTATTCTGTTGCTCACGTTAATATCAACATTAGCTAACAATTCATCGCAGTAGTCAAACTACATCATCATTAGTGCTTGGACTAGTGTTAATTCGGTACGTCAGGAAGGAAATACTTCATTCTCTTAAGGGAGTGGTAAGCATTTTCTTACATATTCTCGATTCATCTGCTTATTTCACTTAAGACGAGAATCCATAATTCTACATTCTGCACTATAGATCTGTACAGAAACGTAAACGCGACTGGTTGAGAAAAGTATGTGATGTTTCTGAGGTACATGCAACAACTCAAATATGAAATGAAGTGTTCTGTGGTGCGATAATTGCTGTAGTTCTTCCTTGTAAGTTGCATCAGCTCTTTGTAATAACGAGTCACCAATAATTTTTAAAACGGAATCAGTTAATAGTCCTCTGTATTTGCCAAGATTAAAGGATGAACTTCGCCTCTTCTTTTTAAAAAAACACAGGAAACAGTGATTTCCATCGCTCAGACACTTTACTGCGCGGAAGAAATTGCTTAAATGTAGATGAGGGCTACATGAAAAAGAAACGTATGATCTTTTATTTGGATGAGACCTGAAGAAAATACTTCAAAAGATGGGGTGGATTTAATTGTGACAGTGAAGAAATAGATGCGCTTATCGTAAATCAGTTGGAGACTAAAAATTGTCAAAAGACAAATTTGCATTGAACATTAGAAATGCAGTATTTTTAAGGGTCTCTGTTTAATGAACAGATATAAAAAGTAATTTTTTTAAGGAAGGAAGCGGTCTTGGGACTAAGTACGGGGTATCTCACCGTTTTTTACCATTAATGAGGACTAAGGAAAACCTGGAAAATACCTGAGTTAAAGAGGTCGGTCTTGGTGGGAATCAAACTACAGACTTCCCCCTTGTGAGTCCGTGTTTTAACGACCTCCGCCACCTGCGACGGTAAAAGAGAAAAAGAGGAAAGAACTCTATATTTATATATTCTAGAATTAAGAAAATTTATCCCGGTTTCAGTATTGAATTAATTGTTTTCTTAATATTATAGTATCACAATATGCATTAGGTGATGAAAGCTTTAAGCAGTAAAATAAATTTAATAGCATGGTTGTTACTATGGTAATTCTATGCAAATACGTATTGTAATAATGTAGTATTTTATTAAAGAGTTTGACCAATAATAAAGATTGTTTATTCAGAGAGTTGCTATTGATCAAAAAAGAAAAAAAAAAAAAAAGCGGGCGGGCTGGCGGGAGGAAGACGATAGAGCGCAAAGTAAACAGCATAGATGTTTATATCCGTAATCTCTTTAGTATTCTAATCATAAAATTTTATTAATCTATAGCATAAACATAATCATCATTTTATTTCACTAATCTGTTGCAGTAGTTGCTCAAAGTGGCGTCCTTTGACATTCACATATTCCCAACATCTTTTGATTAAATGCACTCACACACAAAAGTTCTTTTATTATAATCTTTCTAGATTCTGGTCTTATATTGTATTATCCTCAAAAACCTCCCTCACAGCCTCCAAAGAATTTCGGTCAGTATAAGGTGTGGCAGAATCTTGCTGAAAATATGTGTATTGTCTCTCATGATCCGTTAATTGTTCAAAAAATGTGAGAGTATTTTCTTACTATACATTTTCTAATTTACGGTATCTAGAAAAAATATAGATCCTATTATCTGATTTTCTCTTATGGGACACCATACACCAATCTTTTCGTCATGCAGATTAATTTCGTGAATTATTCCTGGATTTTATATGCTCCAGAATCTATCGTTCTGTGAGCGAACGCAATCTCGTAAGTGAAACCATGCTTCATTAGAGAAATATATTAAAAGTGGATCAACAATACCGTCATGAATGTTCTGTAGATATTATAGGAGTTCACCGGACTTCCGTTGTCATGTTGCCGATTTTATTTATTATTTTTGGGGGGATAAACCAAGTGTAAGCTTTCAATTTTAAAATATTAGTATACATATGGACTGAAGTTTTAAAATGACTATACTTATGCTACACGACATAAGGATTTCTTAGCGGAACGTTCAAGTGATCCCCCAATATCACCCAGATATTTTTTCTGTTAGAATTGTACGTTTAGGCCTATCAATAAATTGGAGTTAGGCAATAACGTTTCTTTAAATCTGTTCACTAGGATTAAAACTTTAATTTTATTTGGAGATCAAATGCCAGGGAATCTGTCCATAAATTGTATACACACTTGTCTGCATGAGTTTTATTTGATGTAGGTATCGTATATAAATGTTCGTTGCTTTTGAGTAAATTTTATGGCCGACATTTTCATTGTCTAAATATTTTAATTGCACATACAGCACACGCTTTTAGACGTAATTCGAAAGAAGTACACAAGCAAACTCGTCTTATAACACTTCAAACTGTACAAAGGAAGGACCGGTAATATGCAGCTCGCGCAAACAGTTGTTTTATTGCGAACATTCCAACCTGTAAAAAGCATTGACCTAGAAAAATATGGAATCATACAGCACTTAAGGAAAAGTACAAATGTAGTATACCGTTTTTTACTTTGCGCGCTCTAACGGCTTCCTCTTGGTCGCTTTTTCGGATCAAGCATCACTCGTTCTCTCCGTAGTATTGGTATACAGATAGTAATTTATGTAAGAACTGAAGAAACTTGTTCAATGGTAGGACAATCATTGGATTTAATAACAAGATTATAACGTAACATTGAGAACATAAAGCTGCAATTTGCAAAATCAGTCTTTGACAATTTTTTGCATTATTAAAACCTGAGGTGTCGTTAGAACCGTGTACGACATTCTCTCCGTTTTCCATTGTCATTAATCACGCTCATTACATTTAAGTAAGTTGGCTTTGTAAGAAAACATGTTTATACTCAAGGAACAACTAGATATATTAACAAAAAGAGAAATTATAGAAATATGATGAATTAGGAAAACAGTAGTATATATCCTGGCTTAGGGCACTCTTGCTGATGGTGTGGTGCGGTGTGGTGCTGATCTGTTGTAGGCGAGTCACGTTAAGAGGTGAAGGAGAGGGGTTGGGTTAGTGGCGTTTCCGTGTTTTTTCACAGAAGGATGGGGTTAAGTACTCCTTCTTTGCATACCGGACCTGAGTGGGTCCGGGAGGTGTGAATGAAGTTTCCATGTTTTTAAGGAGTAGGTTTCCATGTTTTTCACGTAGTTATGTAGGGCTTTCCATGTTAAGAAATTCCACGACCCCAAAAAAGTTTGGTGTTTCCTTCAGACAATCGAGTGTGGCAAAATTTGTTGACCTTCAAAGATCGGGAAATTTGTTCTTTTGGGTTCTATTTTTATTAACTTTTTATGTCTGAACATTATTTTGGTGGATGTGAAAAACGTTGTCACATTCGCAATAACATAAATTTTATGTGCAACACGTTCGCTGCGCGTTCGATTTTTAATGCACAGGGGTACTGTTAAACTGTAAAAAATGTTGTAATGGTGCAAAACAGTTTATAAACCGCAAAAATGCTGTAATTATGTAAAACATTGTTACAATGCCAAAAAAAAAAAAAAACAGTGGGGAAAAGTTTGTTCAAATACAAAAACATTGTTACGATGCGAAAAAACACTTTTCAGGTCACCTATGTGTAACTGAAGTGCGTTAATTTCCAGTAAAATATATAAAATACCGCCTGTTGCAGCGGAGAGGATTCTAGTTCTGGCTCTGTCGACTTACTGAGCGTTAGTGAAAGTTGGCTGCTTTCTCAATCAGTTTGCTATCTGTTTAGGCCCCGTGAGGGTAATGAAAGCTTCCCCCTCCCTGGTATTATGTACCTATTATTGCTTCTCCATCGGCAGCCTGCTATTGTTTTCTCTCCCCCAAAGATTGTTAAAACCATTTTCATGTTTGGGAATTCCTGTCTTAAATTTTTTTTCTGTCAGCGTTTACAGTCAGGAATTTCATTATAAGTTATGCCACACTTTCACTGCTTCGGACGAGGAGATGCGGAAAACCAATCGAAAACCAAGATGGGTCGTAAGGTAATGTGCATGCGCAGAGGTGATTGAATCGTTGAAAATATTAAGTTGTTGGTATAAAACCAAACCATTTTTTGTCAAGTGTTTGAATCATAATGCCTTTGGTTTTGAAATAAGTATTGCATTAACTGCGAATATATCAGTCATAAAGCAGAAGATTTTTCTTTTTTAGCGAAGCACCGCCATAGCATTATCAGTTCAACATTCGTGTGATGAAGTAGAAAGTTCCGGATATGAATTGCTATATAAATATGTGTAGTGAATATTTTTGCAATCATTGTGGCGGTTATAGATATACCCAAACCCACAATATGTGTTATGTTTGGAAACCGTACACTGCATGGTGCAGCAAAACGTGTAATAGATAGATATACACCTGTGCCAGATTGTATGAGCTTGTAAACTCTATAATATATCAAGTCCCTGCAAACACATTACATACCAGTTTAGGAATGTGTTCGTCTATTTGGGTTTAATTAATGTACTCTATTTAATGTGTATTTATATAATTCAAAATTTAAATGTCATATAACGGCAGTTTTCTAATAATTATCAAGGCTAAGTCAGTGTAAACAGTGCGAAAATCATTTTAGTGAACATACCCATTTTATAGTTGTTTGTGGAGGGTTTTTTTTTTTTTTTTTTTTTTTAAGCAAAGATATATTTTTCTACTTTGTACTTGAAGTTTTTATCCGTTTTTTATCCAAAATATTTGTGCTCTCAAGCACTATATACGTGTAATATCCTTAATATTACTCTACCATTTTTCATGTGTGTGCATGTGTAAACGCATCGAGCGTATTTGTTCTTTTAGGATGTTTAGTTTCTAAAGTAACAATTATTGCCAAAATGTTTTTATGTAGTGAATGGAGCATTTAATCATATTTTCCCAACGTTTATCGGTTTAATGCACAAACATTTTAGTTATAATTTTGAATAATATAATCATTTTACATGTTACGAATACAGTGTATTAACCAATGCACTAATATGTCAAGTTTATAAAAATAAGTGCAACATACGTTATTAGGCAATGTCAATATTTGCAGCCAACACAAATCTACAATAACAGACAAAATACCTAAACTGAATTCTCACTCAGCTAATAATAAAATAAACGTATATATGATTTGCAAAAATGTTATTCTCATTTTACTTGTTTTATTCTTCTTTCCCTCCATGCCGATTCATCCTGATATTCTTAAAGTTTTTTTTAGTGTACGTACAATACCAGGGCTGCGAAAATAGAACATTTGTCTTTTTTTCACAATAATTCTGTAAATTTGTCAACACGTGTAGCATACTTTGCAAAAAAGAAAGACAAAAAAGAATATTTTCTCCCGCGATTCACTTTTAACACAAGATAATGAAACAAGAAGCTAACTTTGTTATTTTGGGTGCTTTTCTTGTTATAACTAAAAATAATTTCAGCGGTGTGTGATATTATCCCATTTTTATCTGCTAAATACCTTATAAAAAGACATACATATAGTGTGGTATTAAACAAGTGTTTCTCACATACTTAAAAAAAAACAAGCTGTAAGTAAAATGTTTTTATATTTTTTAATTTCACAATGTTTTAACTCCCGCTTTTGCTACTGAGCCATCACAGGCGGTGGGCATTGTTAATACATGAGATGAAATGATATATTGCGAACGGAATTTTTTTGAAGGAAGGAAACATTCCAGGCCTAAGTTTAGGGTACCTCCCCGGTGTTTGACATTTATGAGGAATGAGGAAAACCTGGAAAATCCTCAGGCAGGGAGGACGATCCTAGCGGGATTCCTACCACAGACCTCCCGATCACGGGCCCGAGCCTTGACGACCTCGACCACCCATGGCGGTTCATATATAGCATCCAAGCAAGGTAATTTAAGGTACTTTTTTCTGTGGCTTCTGACTCTCTACTGACGCTGAATGGGCAAAAAAACATGGCTACTATACCAAGGGTCTGGGGTGATGGAATGTCACGTGATTCGTGCAGTGGCGGGAGGGGTGGCTGGTGGGCATACAATACACCTGTTTGCTGGGTAAAAGTACTGGGTCACAATACATAACTTAGCAAAAAAATTATACATTTAAAGTGTACTTTCTCTCTTTGTAAATTAACATTTCATTCAAAGATAAATGTTGTAATGTAAATTAGTGGTTTAAATGATACATCGAAACTGTACGGAAAAGATCGCTATCTCATATTATAACGATCTCTGCTGTTATGTTGTGCTCTGTAATAAAATGCGTTTAAAGGAGGGATATTTCTTTTACCACAAGTGGGATAGGGGGGAAATGTAATGATTTTTGGAATATATCCATTCAACCGAATATTACACAAAGTTATTCTAAAACTGCGCCCGTTGTTCACACACAATGGTTCCTTTCACTTTTTCTTATAGTGATAACTATAGTACGGTTATTAAATATTTTTATTAATGTATCTCTGTTGCATTCACTCATACTAACATACACACACACACACACACGCACAACTTCTCATCCGTCTCTGCGTCATGTTTTTTTAATACCGCAGTCGAAACCTCACATATTAATGTAAACTACAAAACATATAAAGTGTACATTGTATTTTTCCTTCACTATGATTCACAGGAAAAAATATTATTCTTTTAATCATTTAATTTACTCACCACTATCTCTTGGGATAACCCTATATAATTCGAGATGAAGAAAGGATGTATTCTCGATAGCACATCTGACGGCATCAATGCACGCTTCAGGTACCGTATATGATCTGTCGCTGCTATTCTTACTCGTTCCAATTGTTATCATATTCTAGGTTGATGTTGACGTCTAAAAGGTTTTTTTCAGTCTATCTATCTCGTATGTAATCCACCCAACACACCAGCGATTTGATAATACGCTGTTGCGAACTAGCCATGTTAGATATAATATTTTCAACTGAAGCGTTGTTTCGAATTCTCACATATATATCTCAGTTACCACATCTACATAAAATGCATTCTTCTTTGAAAAAATGGGAAAATACCTATATAAAACATACATGTAATAACTTATTCTACTTTCAGAAAAACCGTTGTTAATCCAACTAAATGGATCTTTTTTTGTGAATTAAAATTTGGTGTTTTTACATGCAAAACACACGCACTCACACCATAAAAATTAAAAACGTTAAAATGTACGGAATCCTCCATGGTAAAAATAAGATTTTAACTTTCAGAAGCTGTTTTTTTTTTTTTTTTTTTTTTTTTTTTTTTTTTTACAAACAACAATATTTTCACACAATGATTTAATATTATTACAGCGAGTGGAGTAAAAAAAAACAATAAATAACGTTGCTGCACAACTCTTAAAACTCATTTTTTTTAAAAAAAGAGATTCATTTAAAAAAAAGCATTCGTTTGCTAACAAAGCGTCTATCAGATTGCGAAGGTGAAAGTGGGATTTTTACTATGCTAAAACACGCGTGCAATCCGTAAAAGTTATAATCATTGTAATGTATGCAATCCTGTACGGTAAAAATCAGATTTTATATTTCAGAAGATGTTCTTTTTCTTACAAGCAACAAATATTTTCACATAATTTACTATAAGGAATGGAGTGAGGAAAAATATGTGGCAACACTTAACTCTTGCAACTTAAGACACTCATTTTTTAAAAAAAGTTTCATTTTCAAAAGAAACCACTATTTTGCTAACAGAATGACTGATTACGAAGGTAAAAGTTGGATTTTTACAGGACGAAAAAAAAGCATACATTCCACAAAAGTATAAAGCAACGAATTGTACGTAACCCTGTACGATAAAATTTTGATTATAACTTACATAGAATGCCCTTTTCTTAAGCAAAAAAAAAAAATGCATAGGTTTATTATTACTACATAGCCAGAGTGAGAAAAACTTTAGCTCTGAACTCTTTGAATTCAAAGTACTTATTTTTTAATAAATGAGGATTCACTTTTAGAAAAAGGTCCTTGACACTATCTTGCAATGAGGAGAAAGTTTTTTTTACAAGACAAAAGCACTCGCATTCACTTACTCCTTACCATATAGTTAAAAATCAACGAAATATAAGTATGCCAATATGGGAAAAATCAGATTTTAACTTCGAGAACTTGTTATTTTGCAAGTAATGATATGTTCACACTATGATTTACTATTAAGAGAAAAAATAAATAAAAGATGTTGAACCTCGAAAGTAAATCGACATCTGAAGTTACCCAAATATCGTCCTTAGGACTCCCCTATCAGTCAGTCTTGCCTATTGTAGATGTAAATTTATCACTCATTTGTGGATACCTCTAAGCGGGCCGTCTATTGCTTAAACATGTGCATATATACATGAGGGGTAAATTTACATTTTACACGCCTGCCCTTTTTATAATGACTTTGAAATTATTTTAGTCGTTGCTTGTTGCGATTTTTATCAATACTTATTTTTAGATATTTGAAAATATTTATCAATCTGACAACATTAGTACAATAATATATGCAGGAAAATGCAAGGTGAATTATTATAAAAAAGCGCTATTTGGTTTCTAATATTTCAATATTGTTTTTCTCACATTAATAGCTCTTAAATTACAAAAATATTTATTGGAATATTTTGACATATCATGTATATTCCATTTTTTCTTCACCATTTCTTTCATCAGTGCTTCCTTTTGGGTCTGAATTTTCCTCATATCTAATCTTAGCCATGCTTCAAATGGGGAATAGAAATCATAGTTTACAAAGTAGATAATCAACGTTCTCCTACACTGCTGTTAGCTACCAGATTTAAGATATGAGAAACTCAATTGGCCACAAATTTAACTATAAATCTTCGGGGAAAAATATTTTAAATATCGAAATTTTGATTTTGATACTACTCTTGCAAACGTGGATAATGTAGGTTCCAAAATACTTTCTTCGTTCTTGCAACCAACTTATCGTTGCTAACGTTCCATGTTAAAAACGACATGACCTATATACTATTTTAACAATGAACCCGAATTTCAATATCCGATACAATAGTGTTGATGAGTATTTACACTTTCTTCTCACTCAAAATACGTCTATTAATGTATATTCAGAGTCCACATACAACTGAATTTGGATGGAAATTACATAACAGCCTTTAGCAATAGTTTATATTTTATAGTTAGGCATTGACTTTTTTGTGTTTAATTAGAAGGTTTTCTTGGAATACTCTTTAAGTCTTTTCAGTGACTTCTTTGCCAGCTTTTAACGATTGGCTAACTATCAAGGGTATGAATTGAATGATGGCCAGAGGAAGTCCGGACTCGTGGTGCCTAAATTCTTTGTATTCCCCTTTCCAGCATAAGGGAAAACACAGGAAAATACATTATTTAAACAACATACGCGTACCAACCGGAGGCTAGAGCTACCAGTTTCAAACGGACATATACCGGGACACCCCTGGGACACGTTTTAGTGAAGAGAGTGGCTTGTTTTATGCCACGTAATACTACCTCAGTTTGAATTGTTTACAAATGATGTTAGTTGATATGTCGTTACGTACGATCATATATTTCGCTTCTATGTATGAGTTCGTATTGTTGAGATATGTACAAAGCTTCATTAAAACAATTAATTAAATAATTACTATGTCCCTTACATGAGAACATTTCTATAAATTTGATTTTTGTGAGTATTTCTAATTGTTGCCGAACATAAAACATATTTTCTTAATAGGCCAACTTACCAAATATAATGAGCGTGATCAATGGCAATGAGAAATTCTTGGAGTTTTGGGTGAGAGAATCGTCCACAGTTTTAACGATACTTAGGGTTTAATAATGCAATAAATGATCTATTGACCCTGCAGAAATGCTACATTATGTTTACAATATTACATTATATCTTATTAATACACTCAATGACTGGCCTACCATTGAACAAGCTCCTTCAGTTGCTACATAAATTACGTTTTTGTATACCAGAATTACCAACAGTTTTTATTACAGGTAAAACTCTTTAATAAATTGCTACATTATGACACTGCATAGTTGTATTAAATTATAAGGGTAACAATTATGTCATTAAAGTGTTTTCACTATTAAATACTCTCGTCAATAACTGAATATTATGTTACGATAAAATTAAGGAAACAATTTAATACCGAAAACCAAATCAATCTTCATCATTCTAGAATACATATTTATACATTTGTTTTACAGCCACGGGTGGCCGAAGTCAAGGCACACGCTCATGTGCGAAAAGCTTCGATTTCCACTAGGACCATTCTATCTGACACATATTTTACAGCTTTTCAATGGCAAATTGCGGGGCGGTACTCTGTACTTAGTTCTGGAAGCTTTCCTCTTAAAAGAAATAATTTCCCAACTTATTATTTCATCTTAAGTATCTTCAATATCCAGCGCCTATGATGCCATAGTAACAAAAATGGGCGTTTAAGACTGTTGAAAAACAGAGTTTTAATGGTAATATGACTTGATTTAAGTAATCCAAAATTTTGTCTTCTAGCTTTCTTTATTCTCTCTTTCTCTCTCTTGTCCCTACCTGCACCACATTGATAGATTAAAACACTGCCCAGATATGCAAACTCCCTCATACATTTATTGTACTGTTGTTGAGCTTTAGTTTTGTTTTTCTGCAGACGCATTGCGCATCACCTTTAACTTTTTATAGTTAATATGCAATCCCACTTTCTGTGGTTCACATTACAAGTAGAGTAGTTTAGCTTTCATATCTTTACAAACATGAGCCTTTAGACAGCCAACATATGAGTAATCTAGTTATTCTAACCTGCCAAAGAAGCCCTAGCGTATTTATGTAGGTACATCAGTCACTTTTCTTAGGCATGTGTTCAAGACCAAATTAAAAAGATCAGACAGTGACACGTCACCTTATCTCATTTCCTTAAAAACGGAGACAGCTTCACCCATTTAATTTTTATGCATAACTCTGCAGTTTTCATTAGTATATAATTCTTTAATTAGTTTACCAATCTTGGAATCCTCTTTCATGTAGGGTCAGCGATATAGCTGAATGTTTAAAAGTGTTGAATGCTCTTTCAGAATAAACAAAAACTAATTATAAATATGTGATAAATAGCTGTGCTTTTCAATTATAACGGACAACGTGTTAATCTTATCAACAAATGCTTAGTCTAGTCTGAAGTCTGCTAGTTCTTATCATAAATGTAGTTTTATTATTTCAAATATGCGGTGATATACTATGTTAACTATTAGTTTACTAATTATGTTCGTTAGTTTAAGTCACGTTAATTACTAAGATCTCCTTTCATTGCAAGGTTAACGATTAGTTCCTCTTTTCACTCCTTGGAAAATCTTCCTCTATCCAAGTTTATAATACTGAATGAATAACCTTTTTTATCTTACTCGGATGGGCCTTTACTATCTCCGGCAATAGGTCCTCAGGATCAGCTGGCTTTCCGTTCTTTAGTTCACAAATTGCTTTCTTTATTTCAAATACTGTTGGTTTCTTTATATATACTCGATGCTCACCTAGCAGGGACACTAAATATCTCGCTAAAGTGCTCCGTCCATGTTATCAATTGCATGTCCTCTGAGGTAAGTGCTAGGCCATTTTTCTTTTCATTATATGGCTTTCTTGATCATACCTATTACTAGCCAGTCTTCTCCGAAGTGGATTGCAGGAGTCAACATTGGAGTCTATTATGGACTAAATGAAGCGATTTAATAGGTATGTATTGATAAACCAGTTACATAAATTTAAAGTGTCTAAGAAACACAGCACTTTTCTTAGAACTTCTAATTTATTATAAACATTCCCATACCTATATTTGCAATAGTAGAATATATAATATTAAATATACTTACACATAATTATAAAATTGTGCAACGTTGCCCTTCTTATTAAGTTTCCCTTGACGCTTGTGCCATCATTAATTTGTACTATCACCACTTGTACTGCTTGACCTCCATGACATTAAAAAATTGACAATGGATTTTTATCTTGTTAGAAATTCTGCCAGTTATGTTGCAGACGTTCAATAATTTATTCAGTTTCTCGATTTATTCATTTTACTGTAAAACTCTCTGATGAAGGAATACCACAGATACCCGATTGGATCTAAATTTGTGTACTCAGTAGGCTACTCTAGCACACTGTTAACCACTTAGAGACATACCCTGCATTATATGCTTTGGTATTATTATGCATATAAAGGAATTCAAAGCCAGAGGCTTCAGCAATAGGATGAACTGCAAAAACGTATTCGATGTACCTGTTTGCATTCAATGTTCAAAGGATCCAACCCAAATTTGTTTTCCTATTTAACATTAATTTAACATTAATTAATTAATGAATTAATTCTCAGACCACAATTTTGGATAATGCTTAACGCCCGTTTTTTTTATTACAAGTGGTGGATACTAGCGATACATGAAATTAAAACATAAAGTGAAAAAGGATTTTCTCACGGCTTCCCCTATTTCCGCGACGAATCGCTGGTCGCCTTAATGTACGATGGGAATAAAGACTTTTTTATGCAGTCCCTTTCTAACAGATGGGATTGAAACAGTTTTTCAGTATTATGCAGGGTACTTCTTAACATGTCAGCATTCACTTACTTTATCTTCGGGCCCTTAGGTACAGAAATCTGTCTGGAGCAGCAGTGGTAAACCTTGGTTTACCTGAATGTTGTTTCTAAAAACTATATAATTCTGATATAACCTCATATTCTGGATATAAATCATCTGCCGCATCCAGAGCCTTAATGGTATCAGGTTGTATTCCACCATTTCTGATTATTTCAATTACCATGAACATTTTATCTGTCTTAAATTAAGTCATTTGAGCATTTTCTAAAATCGCCACTTACGATTTTTTCCAAAATTTTAACAAAATACTGCTAGGCTCATATACTAAAATACAACTTATTTACTCACTTACAAAGTAAAAAATTAAATAAATATACAAATTATAATTGAATGATATGGTAATTAGTAAGTTTACAAAGGAACAATGTGATCATATTTACTCACCATTATCATGTGTTTACATGTACCAAGTGTTTTACTAAAATGTGTATTATTTATGAATATATTTCAATATGTTTGTTGTTTGAAGTGGGCCTGCTCCTTATAACACGTGTTGTATTTGTGTTTTTACAGACGTATATTTAAGTTTCGAACACAATTATGGGTGAAAAAATAAAATAGAATTTAAAAAAAGCGCGGAAAGAAACGGCAATATTGTAGGGTTACACTTGTATGATTTTGTTTGATTAGTGTTTAATACCCGTTTTTCTACTGAGGCATCACAGGTGGTGACACTGATGATACAAGAGATGAAATGATGTATTGGGAAAGGATTTTTTTAAGGAAGGAAACGTTTCAGGCCTAAGTTTAGGTTACTTCCCCGGTATTTGCCATTTATGAGAACTGAGGAAAACCTGGAAAAAGCCTCAGTCAGGGAGGATGGCCTTGGCGAGATTCGAACACTAGACCTCCCCCTCACAGTTCCGCGTCTTAACGACCTCGGCGACCCGTGCGATCACACTTTGTACGATGGTGCATGAAGGCAGTTTGCTGAGTGAAGTTGTATAGTTTTGAATACCCATTTTCACTGTACGCCCTATCTCTCTGTGAAACTCTGAGCTAAGGCCCCTGGCCTACGGCAAGAGCAGTGAGTGAGATTGGTGTCTCTATTTTTTGAATAGTCTTTCGCTTTAAGCACAAAGCCAAAAATAAGGTTTTTATGTCTTCCTTCTTCATAAATATACGAAACTTACACTTTCGCCTATTGAACTAAAATGAATTAAAAGAAATTGGAAACGTCGGCCTCATGGCACCGTTATATTTTAATAAAATTATCAATAAATAAATAAATATTTTCGAGCTTAGCGGGTGAAATAACAGTAGATTATGAGAAATTACATTATTATATACTCTACTGCATTTGATGTTTCAGTTGTTTAACTATGTTGCATAATATATATTCAAACTAATTTGGATGATGGGTATGATTAATGGCCCCTCACTTGTATACCATAGTGATCTTCCTTGTTCCCAAATGGGGCTGCACATAAAGCTCCCTGATATTTATTCTGTGGTCATAAACAAGTCCATCCCTTCCATTTCCCAACTTTTAATATAATTTTATGGATTAACGCCCCTTAGCGAGAATGGCCGCTTGAAAGTCATTGTTTTCAACACTTTAGCGGAGTATTACAATCCTATTATAGACCAACTAATGCATCGGAACAACCACAGTGTTTTTCCAGGGAGCAAATTCTAAGAGGTACGAAAATTTTCAATCTAAGCAACTGCAATCCTCCATGTCTACAATAGCAGTAGAAAAGGCATATCATAAATTATTTGGGGAAGTGAAAAAATTTTTGATCCTAAGCCTAAATTGGTCATATGTTTCACATTACACTGTATTTGAAAGCGATAATAGATGGATAAGTACAAAATTTGGGTGACATGTAGCGAACTGTAAAAGGTAAAGATGTAATGGTATGCGGAGGTCATTACACAGAAGTTAAACTTTATCCCGTTGCCAGACATTACTAATATTATTATCGATCATTCACGAAATGAAAAATAAATGCAGCAGCCGAAGCATTAGAGTAGGCAAATCAGACATAGGTGTAGGACATTTGAATGCTGCTTGTGTGACTGCACACGCGTTAGTTATCACCATCTCTCCTGGAGAGAGGCAGGAGAATGAGTTCAGGAATCGGACAGACATTGTTTGATCGTATTTATTATTATTATTATTATTATTATTATTATTATTATTATTATTATTTAACAAAAAGTACACAAAACACAATCAGGTGGAGTAGCTAGGTTAAAATGATACAAATAAGCACAAAGAGAGTCAAAAGTCTAAACTGTGCCACTGCTACAGCACGGAGTAAATCGTGAACACAGTAGGAACCATAAAGCTCACTCCAAGGCCTATCTTCAGAAGAGTGAGAAGCCACAGAACCAACCGATTGTCTGAAAATTCTCTTAATATCTAATTTAGCAGAATGGAGTGGCAAGTGTCTGCAAGTACTTTGAAGAATACCAGTTCACTTTTTCGCCAGAAAATCCACTATCTAATATCCCGGAAGACATCATTGAGATGAAACCCACTGAAAAGCAACTCTTCTCTCAATCTCTTTCAAAAGTTTTCTTCAGTTTTGAACACAGGAGCTCGTACTCTCCTGGATACTTAACAAAGCCTGTAGAGCAGAAATAGAATCTGAAAATATTACTATCTACTCATAAGGAATATGACGGGCATCAAGTTGTTCGAGAGCTACATACATAGTCTCCTGTTCTCCATCAAAGTGAGTTGTAAATGATCCAATATGCAAGTAAAAGGAAAAAAAGATCACCAAACACACCTGCACCAGCACTTTGAGAAAAATCTAACAAGGACCCATAAATGTAAATATGAAGCGATTCATCAGGAGGGAAACGAGAGTTAATAGTTTCCAAAGCAATATCACGGAATGCTGTATGGTGATGGTCACATTTTTTCATGTTCAGAACCAAGTTCAATCTGACATCAAGTTCCATATATTCCAAAGGACTCATAGAAGATTAAAGTTCGTAGGGTGCATCATTATTCATTGTATTAAACGCTCTCACGAACGACTTGAATGAACCCCTTCTGGGTCTTTAGATTACGTTCTATATTACAGTCGTAATTCCTTCAGAAGAAGGTATATGGGAGTCTAATTTATTATAAAGAATAGCTGCATTTCTCTGTATCAAATTAGTTGAGGGCTGTTGGTTACACAGTAACTGCATAGCCAGCACGGGGGTGGCCTTTATTCCCCAGTGATTAAGAGCAATATCTGATTTTGAAAATTATCAAGAGGTTTCACGACACTATCTGATTTGAAAATTAACTTCACTGCAATAATTCAAGACCGACTGGTTATAAATCTTTTAGGTTGTATTCAAGCTTTCTCCATTTAAAACCTGATTTGGTTCCTGCCAATCTTTTAAGAACTGGAAGTCTCTTCCTTGCGTTTAATACAACATGTGCAATATGTCTGGTCCATTTTAGTGTATTATCAAAGATACAACCAAAATAGGTAGAAACCTCATTATGTTATAGAACGATATCTCTGTAGACGAGATGCCTATTTAAGGTAAAGAGTTGGCTAGTAATATTCTTCAGGTTTATCGTCATATTATTTTCTGCCCACCAGTAATCCAATCTCTCAAGAGTCGAATTCAGGGTGTTATTTAGCTTGGCTTGGTCCTTTTTTGATGCATAGCACCATCCACAAACAACAGGTCAGATGTCGGGAAGGCCATTAATATAAATATAAGGTTGGGCTGATCAAAGTACCCTGGGGTAAGCCAGTTTCACTTTGCTTAAAGCTGGACATGACATCACCAAAACGAGTGGCACAAAAACGTTGTGGAAGAAAGTTCTTAATTCATTAAAGCATATTGATAATTGCACCCAGGGTCTGTAATTTTTGAATACAATTAAACCTTCAAAAGCTATCAAAAGCTGCCTCAAAATCCACAAACACAGTCAAAATAGAGTGTCTTTGGTCAAGAGTATCCTTTATTGACTGGCTTAGATAAGTAATCTGTTGAACAGTTGACTAGAATTTTCTAAATGCAGCCTGGTTTGGAGAGTAGGTAATTGGATTCAAGGTACCAGTTTAGACGAGACGAAATCATTCTCCCCATGAGCTTAGACAAAATATTTGCCAGTGAGATAGGACGATAACTGTTCAAATCATCTAAGGGTTTGTCATTTTTATAAATAGGAATAATAATTGCCTTTCTCCAGGCTGCAAGGAACCCCAGAATTGCAGTTGTGATTATAAAGATCCAATAGCATAGAAATCTCATTGTTAGCAAAATGTTTCAGAAATTCAGGGTGGAACTTATTGAACCCCGGGCTCTTTCGACACTTTATTGGTCTAATAGCTTCTTTAAGCTCTGAAATGTCGAAGTTCCAATGAAAAACTTCATGTCCGAGAGTTGGGTTGAGGCAATTTCACAAATTTCTCGTCTAATAAATTTCTGCTGTGCCTTAAGATCTTTTCTCAAGAGAATAAAAAGAGTTAAAAGCCTTGGCAATATTCTTGTCATTGGTTAAAATCTTTCTGGCTATTCCCAAAGGCTCTCTAGAAGGCTCATAAGGTTACTTCTATAACTTATTCACAAAAATGAAAACATTTTTACCATCCTTCCTATAATCAATTTTAATTATAAAGTCACTAAAACAATTTCTTTTAGCAAATAGAATTTCTTCTCTAAGGACAGCAACGCTTTTTCTCAAAATTTGAATGCCCTATGTTTTTTAGATCGTTAAGCAGTAGTGCGAGCAATACAAGACTTCTCTTTTAGAGTAGCAGGATTTTTGTTCCAAAAGGGTTTATATTTAACTGTTTTCCTCCAGGAATCCGTATTTTTGCAATGCAAAAAATTATATTTGAAAATCTAGAAAAATTATTACTGGTGTTGTTACAAAATTTACAACACGTCAATATCCAGGGAGATTATAGAACTAAATTGCTCACGTAATTGGCAATGCTGTGGATACAGTAAGTATTCGCCTATATTATATATTTAGTTGTCTTAATTTTGCTGCAAAATAATGCTCCTATTAGCTTCCCACGGAAGAAGTATATTGTTTCCATATGTTTCGTCTATCCAACAGTCTGATTAAAATGATTCCGCGACTATTCCCTATTTTTTAAAATTATATTTTGCTGGATGAAAATTTATTACTTCGAAATATTTTCTATAAAAATGTATTCCATGTGATTTATCAAAAGTCACATAAAATCACTCTGGACCGCCGACTTTATGAGAAGTTGATTTAATCAAAGAGTGTATCACAACTGCAGTAATCAATAAACAGTGAAACTGTTAGTTTCTCTTCAGGAACATAGTTAGAAATAGGATCGAGGTACTTGTAGAAGACAGAGAGCTTAAAGTAAAACTTGTACATAAACTATATTTAGTATTTTCACTTGCAACGAACGAAAGCACCGATTTTCCACATATTGAAAAGCAACGGTGTTCGTTTGTGATATAGACAGTTTACTGGGGGTAACGGAGGAGGTTTTGGATTTAATTAATCTCAAATATACGATTACATGAGAATAAGGTAAAACGTATTGAAGAATGTGTTGAACAGATGGACTTGCATTAGGATAAACTTGTGTCCATAGGAACAGAGTTTGCTACTGTCAATTGGGTGGAAAAATGGTTTTATTGACCACCTTCTTCCAAAAAATTGAAGAAATGAACTGTCATTGTGTTGCCATTAAGTGTTTAATACTTAAAAAAGTCCTTTACGTAAGATCAGTGAAAATGAGTCATGTAATACATATTGTAATGTAAAGCGTGAGCTACAACAAAGCTCTGAACTTTCTCATTGGCAGTTGAAGTAATTCCTTGATTCCATTTACTGTGGGAAAAAAAAAACAAAAACAAACAAAACGCACATACAAGTACTATCATATTGTGCAGTGAGCTGGTTAAGTCGGGGGGAAATCTCTATAAAATATTCCATTTGTGAGAGTATGTGACTGAGTTTTTGTACGAAAAATGCAGGGAACGGTCTGAGCTCAGAGAGTAACGTAATTCAAAAGTGATTTAGCTAAGGTGTCTACGAGCAGATGCTCAGCTTTGAGATGGTATATTGTTGATGTTGTCACAATTCCTACTCGTTTTCTGGTATCGAAGACGAGTTAGAGATTGGAGGATAATTGGTTGGGGGCAGAACTAAGACGTACCCTCAGGAAAGGTGAGGTGGACCAGGCATTTAAGACACAAAGTTAATTAAAGTTCAATGACAAAAGAAACAGAGTTTATTGGTAAAGTTTGCCAGAACTAGTAACAACCAGCGTAACTTCTCGCAATTTAGCCCAACTTCTCTTGCTAGGGGCAGCAGGAGAAGATGGGCTGGCTTTATATTTAAATGCTTAGCATGCCAGATGGACACCAATAGGAACAAACAGGTGGCAACCTATCAGGTTCAACAATTGTTATTGTTACAATCACGTTCTCATACCTCATATGCTACTTTAAATATATTTACTAACTATTCCCACTTGTTATCTATTATACACACCACAATTTTTGTTACATGGGAATTTTATACTTATAATATCTTACTCCAGTAGTGAAAACGGGCGTTAAACACTACTCAAAAAAAAAAAAATATCTTACTCTACGTATAATTACTAATTCCCACAATAGTCACCTGTTATACATCCTTACCATACTTTGTTACATCTTGCTTTTATCCCATTATGTTATCTTAATACAGCTGAACATATCTTATTACAAGAGATAAAAAATGAACTTCTACTTCCGTTTCAAAATCATCTCAATTTTGGACATAAATGATGCTATGGAGGTGCAAAGCTCAAATATGAGTAATAATTTTGCCAAATTTCAGGCCCAGAATCTCTTAACACTGTGGAGAATTTCTAATTAGATGCCTGATGAGCTTGTTTATGAGTCTCATATCAGATTTCAAGATCAAAGTTCTTAGGCTTTCACGATCGCCGTCGTCACTAGGAACAGATTATTCGGACTTGCGAGGCGTGTCTATTGGTCTCCTTCCCAGACATTTTTGTCTACGTCTACAGTAAATATGGCCAGTGGCAGTGGCAAAGCAGAAGTGTTCTACCGGAGGTCTCGACAGCCACTGTACTTGTTGCACTCTAGGCTGCAATGCTGGTGGGGTGGTATGCGTTGATTGGCATGGGTTAGCTGTGGGCTCGACTTGAGTGCGTGTTTTACCCCTTCTTTTGTGTTGATGTTATTTTGATGTTTGTGAATTTCAATGCCTTCACGATATTAACATGAATAATAATGGTTAATTGAATCAAAAATATCTGGGTTGTCGTATTGGATGATGTTCTCCCCTTCTCAAACCGTAAATTTTCACCGTATATAAAACACTCATTAGACCCGTTCTTACATACGCCAACCCCGTCTGGGGGTACCCATCACCCATCCACATAAAGAGACTGCAATATTTCCAAATAAAGGTTCTTAGAGTTATAAGATCCCAACATTAGCCCCTTCCTCTATTCTCCTTGACGAGCTGAATATACGTACCATTGAGGAATTTATAAAAAATCTTGCCCTTGACATGTACAGTAAGCTTGAGACACACCGCAACACTTCATAGCGAACCTGGGAAAATTGGATTCCTCTTACAATAAGCCTAAAGGACCACTCTCACTATTCGAGAGAAAACTGCTCAAAGACGACACAGTCATTTAAGTACGATATTACCTTGCCAAACTACCTGTATGACGTAGCCCACCACCACCGGTGGCCGAGGTCGTTAAGGCGCGGACTTGTGAATGGGAGCTCCGGGGTTCGAATCCCGCCAGGACCGTCCTCCCTGACTGAGCTTTTTTCCAGGTTTTCCTCAGTCCTCATAAATGGCAAATGCCGGGGAGATACCCTAAACTTATGCCTGGAACGTTTCCTTCCTTAAAAATCCTTTCCTATCATATCATTTCGTTTCATGTATCATCAGGTCCATCGCCTGTGGTGCCTCAGTAGTAAAAACGGGCGTTAAACACCATTAAAAATGATGTAGCCAATAAGAATAACAAGCTTTTGAGCTATTTTTCAGTCTCCCAAGCTCTTCTAGAAATTCCCTCAACCAACACACAAGATCCATCTCACATTAAACGAAACAGCAACTCAGATCCACACAGAGCAATCACCTCCTCACGGTAAGATTACGACGGTAAGTCCCACCCCCACCATCTCACATCTTGTAGCTCATCACACAAAGAGCGACTCATCTCTGACGTTATTAATATTAACATAATTATCATAATAAACAATTAGTACATGCAATATGAACACTCACGCCATGTACTAACTCTCAGGCATAATTCAAGTATGTCATGGATGCTGCCTGAGAATCACCTTGACACGTTCGCATACTATAGATGCCAGTACGCTATACTAACAGTTACTAACCGGGGTGCTTTAGCGGAATCCGACCCCAATCACATGCATGTTACCATTCCAGCCAACTGCATACTTCCATATGAGATGTCGAGGAGGAAGGAAGGCCTTTACCTACCAACCAGAAGTCAACACCAGCCAGCACCGCCTCTCCACTGGCAGCGACCGATTCTTCACCGCCAGCTCCATTCTCTCCACTTCCATCTCCCGCCGTTACAACAGTCTCTCCATGCCTCGGTTCTGCTGGCAATACCTCAATAAATACGGGGCAACAGCGAGTGCAGCAGGACAACGAGGACAGCGCTGAAGGGCAGTCTGCCCAACACGACAGGGCAGAGACCTTCAGCAGCGCACCGGCTCTTCTTCGCTAGGCATCCCTCCTACAGGCCTACAAGCGCCCAATTGCCAATGCGGTAAAGTTATTCGACATAAACCACGGAGCATTGCGCACTGTATATACTACAAACTGCACAACGACAATGTCCATTAGCTTACCGTACTTTTTAATGGTATTTAAGCCCGTTTTACTACTGGGGCACCACAGGCGGTGAGCACTGGTGATACATGAAATGAAATAATTAATTGGGAAAGGATTTTTTAAGGAAGGAAACGTTCCAGGCCTAAGTTTAGGGTACCTCCCTGGCATTGGCCAGTTATAAGGAGTGAGGAAAACCTGGAAGAAACCTCAGTCAGAGCGGACAGTCTTGGCGGGATTGGAATCCCAGACCTCCCACTCACGAGCCCGCGCCTTAACGACCTCGGCCACCCGTGGCAGTCCCTACCGTTCTGCCAGGATATACTCCACTAGTCAGAATAGCAAGCTTGGATGCTGAAAACTGCAATACTACCATCACCGCAGATCTCCAACTAATGGATCGAACTTTCTCCATGCGACCGAACTAACACAGTAATTTTTGTCCATGCTACCGTTGCTGCGGCCACCAACACAACAACAGTGAATGCAGGGAGGCTATACAGTGGCGCTGCATCGCCCACTCTTAATGCATGCAGCATGACCTGGCCTACCGCAGCAGATATTGTGCCACCTGCGGCGGCTACAGCTATTATGCGGGCCTGACATCCTGCCCGCTGTAATTCCGGTTTCAACAGTTCACTGTTCCATCTATATCATTTACAAGCAACTTAAAAGCATAGCGCCGGCCACCTCCAATCTCAACCGCTCGCTTAGCTCATCTCAACACGACCCTATAACTTTTCGGACACTATGCACATTTATTCAGACAAATCGCTGAACGAGACCATTCTACAGTACCCCACCAAACTCACCAACCTGACCCGAGAAGTACATAAAGTATACTACATCCCACTGACCAATTACGCCTGTTTGTCTACACTATACAGGTAAACATTTCACCACGGCTAGACAGAAGTAAGGAGGCTTTTACTGAACTTCAGACCATCTGCCCAAAATTCACTGATAGTCTGAAGAGCAGTATTCACGATGTAAGATCCAAAGGGGAAATTTCAACTCAGAACATCATCAACAGTCACAATAACAACTTCTACGCCATGCTGCTGACAATCCAATCTCTTGCACCTGCAAGGACCATTTTCTTGAAATTCTACAATTCACTCAAGATAGACGTACTGCAGAATCACATAATATTAGTCACCACAAATGGCGTAGACTGGTCACCAGAGGAGGCCCAACAACGGCCCGTACAAAGCCGCCGGCTCAAAAGATATTACAAGGCAACCTTTAACAACATCACATGGAACCGCAGTGAGGTGTGCAAAATCAAACAGCCCGAATTAAAATGGTAACAAAAGCCACAAAAACATGATTCACTATTTTCCTCTTTACTACTAGTCTGAGTTCACTGATAGGTTAACTTCTAGGCTATCACTCTTCTCTCTCTTCTCTCTCCACTTAGTTTACACACACACACACACACACACACACACACACACACCTAAAATATACACGTTAACACTTACTTATTAAAAAGTTGCACTAAACACCATGGCCATGACTGATAGAAACCATGCCATTTCTCCTTCTCCCCCTCTCTCTTTTCCTCTACGAAGACTATGAAGGGAAAAACTCTTAATGTGACAGGACAGGATCAGTCGTGGAAGCAGCCTCCGAGTCCCGATAGGACGAAGCCATCAGTGAAGGCTGCAGCTTCAAAGAAGACGTCGAAATCTGCGGTAGACACTCAGGCAACTTCCACCATCCCAACAGTTCTACAGCAGATGTCTCCTTCCACTACGCTGATGACCTGAGATGTTAAAGAGCGTCCTTAAATAAAAAAAATCAATGAAAACACTCTTTCCCCTAATCCAGGCAACTCAGACTCAGACGAGCCGCTGAACCTATAGACAAACACCATTTCTAAATCGCTCCCCATCCCATATCCATAAAGAAGCCACCAGGACCCAAAAGTTACACTGAGTAAAAGTCAGATTAGGCCCCTCTCTACACAAATAAAAGCCACACAAACATGCACACACTGCTCAAAGAATATGACAGGCCTACACAAGATACACAATTACTCAGTGCACACCGCCTCACGCTCCAGAGACTACGCGGTGAAGGCGATCTCGATAGTGAATAGTACGAACTTGTGTCATTCCTCAAGGAAAGGGGTGCACAGTATTGCCTCCTCTCACACCCCAAAAATAAGACTGTTGGATTTGTCGTTGAAGGATTGTGCGCCCAGCTCTCCGGGGATTACATAAAGCACGAACTGGTTTACAATGGATTTGAAGCAATCCGCGTCATGCAGATGCGCCGCAGAATTAGGAATAAGTACCCCCAACTAATGGTCCTAGTGAAAATGCAAAACACTGTACAGAAAAGGAAGATATTAGGCCTCTAATACTTGGTAAACGTAAGAAATAGAGTAAAACCTTATGAGGTCCTCCAAGAATTGAGGCAATGCTAACGCTGCCAACAGCTGGGGCACGTGCAGCGTGAGTGTAGGACTGCAGAACCAGTATGTACCAAATGTGCGGGGTCCCTCTATTCAGATGCTTGCAGCGTTCCGCCTAAGGAACGCAAGCGCGTGCTATGTGCTCCACGGGCCATGGGGCAACTTGGCTCAGCTGCACCGCATGGCAAGCAGCACTTAGTAAACCTTTGCCGCGACACCCCAGCGGACTAGTGACCTTCCTTCCCCACCCAAAAGCAGTTTCATTTCCGCTGGGACCCAAAGAGTAGAAAGACAATGGTCAAGGGCTGGACACCCTCAATGGACGGAACCAGCCCCAAATCTTGACCCCTCTGCAGTCAGGATACTCGGGTACCGCCCACGGAAACCTTGGTCCTTCCCCCTCTCGACAACAACAGGAAAGCACACACATGAGCACATTTACACACCACCCACCAATGATGTACGAAAACAACTCATTTAGGCCTAAATCGCTTAGCACAAGCAAACCGTATGATAACGGCAAAGTCATGACAGATTTCCTATGTGAGCTTGGATGACCAAACCCAGGACTGAGCATGGAATTCTTCCGCGGTACACCCAATAACTCTTTGAATCTAGCAGTTCTCCCCAATTCCATCCCTAACTAGTCTTTGATCTTATTCGCACCTTCTTTGGAATTCTTCATTAGTATTGTCACGGGTCTAAAACTCAAAGATTGGCCGAATTTCTACTACAAAACCCAATCTAGATTACCCTTATAATTGAAACACATTTAAGGACAGAGGACCGATTTTATATTGCAGAATATGCAGTGTATCGTACCGTTTGGGATAGAGGGGGAGGCAGTACAGCAATTCAGAAAAGCGTTAAATACTACTAAGTCTACGTTACGCCAATTTTACTATTAGAAGCAACCGGGGTAAAAGTAAAGCCCTTAAGATCACAAATAACATTAGCAGCTATCTACAATCCCCCGGGGGACACTGATCTTAATAACGTAGATATGGTTATGAACCTAGACACAAAATTGAAAGCGGCAGTGATTTTGACGCAAAAAATATCCTTGGAATTGCGTTACACAAAATACATATGAGACCAACACATGTTTCGGACATAGCAAATCGCATGGCAGATATATTAGACATAGCGATACTAAAGAAAATTATATAAGAAAATCATCAGCGTGCTGCGCGAGCTAACATCAGACCATTACCCGTTACTTTTTAAACTTAAAGCTCCAACAACATTTATACAACAACCACCCAGATACCACTACACTTAATTGGGAGACTTTAACATATACAGTAGACAGTCATATTAAAGAAATAACTATCGACTCACATGAAAAACCTAACGAAGCACCAAAATCATTGACAACGCCATCTTGCAGGTTACAGAAAATTGCGTTCCGCTATGGTATTGGCCGTCTAATTCAGTAGCTTTTTCGCGCGACATAAAAGCTGCCACCCAAGAAAGGAACCGCGTGAGGTGTAAATGGCAACTTACTAGAAATCTAATTCAATGTAATCAATATTACACGTGTCGTGAACATGTGAACCAATAGTTCGAGGCTATACTATAAATAAATTGAACGAATAACTTGAAAACGTTAATCCGCAACAACACACTATATGGAGAATTCCAAACTTTCTCACGAGTACATAAAACAACATAACACTATTCCATATGGTAACGGCATAATGGAAATATCACAGGCCAAAGCCGAAGCGTTTGATGATTCACTAGCAGATATGACCAGACCAAAACTGACACTTGTTACATGACCTTTGCTTGACACAATTTGGATAATTTGGAACAACTCGCACCCACATTATGTTAGTTATGTTATCACTAACACTGACGAAATGGAATCACTTTTTGTTCACCTTCCAACTCGAAAACACCAGGGTTGGGCAAAACCGTTACATCAGCCTACCTACTCGCCCTGTTTCACCGGAAACTGCGCTGCCACTAGCCCATTGCTCCAGGCCCGATTTCCCCGGAAAAGCCACCACAGTCATGCTTCTATACCTTCTCAATACAGCATCATCTCAGAAATTCAGCCAAAGCTAAATAGCAGCACATACAGCGCCGTAATCACAAAAATGCCGCAACAATTTTCAGAACATTATCTCCTCCATAAAGCCCAGGTCCAATGGATTTCCACAACCAGAGCAGAGCTCAAGGCCTTTCCCAGTTAGTTCGTCTCATCTTCCTGGAATGCACACCACTAGGCAAGGCAAGCATTTTACCTACCTGACCCAGGGCACCATACACGACCTACTTGACTAGCGCCATCACATAGAACACGCCACGACAAAATACCAGCTCTCACATGAGATTGAATTACAGCACTGTTAACTCTTCCAGGCGGAGCTTCAGAACGGATTAAATAACTCAGCCTGCGAACCCCCCCCCCCCAGACAGAATCATTTCAGGAAGTTGCCATCACTCAACAGGCTTGAAGATGCTTTTACAGAGATCCAAGCTGCCACCAAAAGAATACTAGAAACACAGAAGAACAAGCTTCAAGACATAACAAATCTTCCCAAGTTCAAACACCAAGAGCTACACACCAACGTGTTAACGGATTAACATGACAGCCTCATTGACCAATACCAATACCATCAACATGAAAGGAGTCATCCACTCTCGCAGTTTAGAACGCCAATACAAGTGCAAGCAATGGATAGCTGCAGCAATTACCTTTAAAGTTCCGTTTCATTGGCAACATCATCACGATACATCTTCATCGCTCCCCTGCCCTCACTTTTCTAGGACATTCTTATAGGGATTCTTGAAGCATGCATCTCCATATTATTACCTTAGATTGCAGTTTCAGTGCCTCTATTACCACCTAAAACTGTAGTTTCATGTCAGGGCTTTTGGTCATACCGTGCCCCTGCCTTCATTCTAACTAAGAATCGCCACCAATTGTTACTATCATAACAGGCCCCTGGGTGCGACAAACGGTAACAAGCGCACTATCACCAATATGATGCAAATAAATCCCAGTGATTGACCACCCATGATTTACAATAAACAGTATCACCACAGCATTACATTTAAGATACTTTAAAAAAGCCACAAGCACAGTCGCGGTCGATACCTCCATTAGAACACTTCGACCTCACCATTGCCACTAAAATGTCTACCGTAGATGTAAACGAAGCGTCTTGGAAGAAGAAGGGACCCAGCAGACTACGGTTCACAAGCCCGGGAAACACTGTTTGTAAAATTTTCATGATATTTGCGTCTTTCAGGAAAAGTTACAGCTGTCTGCTATGCCATTTAGTGTCAATTCGGAGGATGCACTTGAAGAATTACATTGGAATCCATTGACTTACAATATAACAAGCAACTAAAGAAGTTTATAAGAAAAAATATAACATTAGTTTTAACCATATCATTGATTCCATTCACTTCCCAAAATTTTGTAAATTTGCCTATGAACAATCAGATTATAGAAATCGACTGGAAGACATACCCTTAAGATGCATGATGAAAATTGCCTGCACTACGAAGTTGGCACCTAAATTCGAAAAACTAAATTCTTGCCAAGAAATGCCATCATAGTTTGACTCACTGTACCTGAAGTTAGCATTTAATTTAAAGGAGGACGTAATATTATTAGCTATTCCACTCAGTGCTCTACCTCTTCATGTAACTATTAAAATTTGGATTATTTTACATGTTATATATGTCATATTTGTCTTTTAGTTCTTATATACTTTTAG
Organism: Metallyticus violacea; assembly: GCA_030762175.1. Classification (NCBI taxonomy): domain Eukaryota; kingdom Metazoa; phylum Arthropoda; class Insecta; order Mantodea; family Metallyticidae; genus Metallyticus; species Metallyticus violacea. The sequence goes on from CM060846.1 coordinate 132,254,712, forward strand.
AAAATGAATTAGCCTAATAGAATTGTTTCACTGTGCAGTCAAATGTCAATAAATTATTTAAATACAGTTATTATGCTATCATTGCAGCGCATAAATCTGATAGGTGCATTTGTTCTCCCTGGGTCTGGTCAGATCCGCAACAACACTGCTCATACAAGTAATCAACATGCATGGCAATCGTCAGTGTGCACTTGAGTTTGATATCTCTGCACTGGGGTACTGTTAACAGCTTTTGTCCTCGAATGTATAGATGCAAACAATGAATAAAAAGAAAACCAAAGATTATACCAATGCGTATTTATTGAGAATCAAATTGAAGGAAGAGAGCTTACAACAGGTAAATCCAATATATCACTGTTTTTAAGTGTAATACATTCTTATCATTCCCATTCTGGAATTAAAATTAACGAGATATGTAGTATACATTCACATTTTAGCTATTGTTAATGTTAGCGAATAATATATTGATACTTTGAATGTAATATTATTTTATTACTGTTATGCACCAATACCTTACAATGAGAATGTAAATATTAAACATTTTGCATTTATTTGTTTCTTTATGCCTTTAAATGTTGTAAACCAGAGATCAACAACTTTAAAAAATATATCACTTTTAAATTTAGGATATGCAACGTTGAATTTTATCTTCAGAATCCGCGATGTAAATTAATTTTTAAAAGGGATCAAGGAACTGTTGAACTAGGAAGTTCCAAATATGAGTAACGGAATATATATATAAAAATGTATAAGTAATGTAACGGCAGCGGTGCTACCTCTACAGTACATGACCTTTATAGTAACTAGGATTGTGACCGATTGGGCAAGTGTACTGTTTTCGTTGTCTGGGTGTACTTCAAACGCCTGTGTTATATGCAGCCCACGGGGGCCAAAATTCGTATCTAGGCGGCAATAAATACATATTCTCAGATCTTGAGAAAGATGTTTTATGTGTGTAGCTATATTCTAAAAGGATTCCTACACAATGCTGATTTTCTTAAAGGGGAACCAGGCTTAACTCCTAATGTAAACAAGGTCCAAAATTTTCCCCTACAATGTGTGTGTGGTGAAGTGTTGTCTGTTATTCTTTACATGAAGAGCTATCCAAATGAAGTGGGGTGGGTAACGAAGAACAAGGTATGTATTATACATTATTCTATTTGTTCTGAATATAAATTGGGTTATTTGATCTCTTCATAGTACTAGAGATATCTTTTTCAACATTGATATTGAAGTTGGTGTGATTATATAGTGATTTTGACGCATACTGTTGATAAACTATTAAGGTTTACGAGAAACATGATCGTAAATACCATAATCTTTCGCATCAAACGTGTTTCGTCCTTTTCAGAAGGAAGTCACAGTGTGCGGCAATATCGCAAGATTCTATGTAGCAAGTCTTCAACGATCCAGACCATGTTTCACTATGTGAAGATGAAATTACAGAGAGCAGTGAAAGTGTGGACAACTCTATAAGTGAATTACGGTAAAAGTGAACATGGATGTCTAAAATATTAATTGTATCCTATCTTCTGTATAGGGGTATATTTGTGAAGAGTGCTGCTGCTTGTTAAAAAGAAGTTATTAATTTTTACCTGGTGTTAGCTCATTAAACTAATGAACATGTAACGGATAATAAATTACATTTGATTTATACAGTGTCATTTCAAGTTATCTATGCTAAAATGTATTTCAATCAAAATATAGTAATTATTTAAATAACTAGAAGATAATTATGTTTAATTTTACATAGAAATCATGCATAACAATACATTTATTTTGATTTATTTTAATAGAAAGATAAGCAAAACATTATGTTATTCAGTTACCAAATTTGAGAAAAAATTATTTACAAAATATTACAAAATTATTTTTCCACTAATAAAGTTAAAACTTGTTGGTATATTCAAACGATAATGGTAGTTATTTTTGTAGCATTTTAATGTAATTATTCATCTTTTGTGGTGGCTATGATTGTAACTGACGTAACTTCAAAATGATACCTGACGAAACTGATTCATTTTATTATAGTTATAATAATATTACATTATGTTAATATTTTTGACTTTTCATATATTACACAAATTAAGTAATTATACGTCTTATACTATATTTATACTTATGAAAAAGTGAAGAGAATATTTTACAATTTTCAGATAGGTAATACACCACCCATCGGTTGGTGAGGAGATGTGGGGTTATCGTAGACGCATGAGTTCAGAGAAAAAAGTAGAAGTTAGACGCGGAATGCCGAATAGCAAAAGAAATGGCACAGTAAGACAGAAAGATAGGTGAGTAAAAGTATATTAAGAATGCAGAAACAGAATGAAGAAGAAGAAGAGCAAGGTTTCTATATGAGAAACTACGAACTCTCTATTGGGAGCATTTTCATTTAAGCAGTCATTTGTAACAGAAATGGTTCCATTAAAAACAGCCTTGCCAAAGAACCCAAATATAAAAACAGCTGTTGTAAGAAAATTGGGTATCTCATTTTGGCTATATTTACAAAGAAAGTATACCACACATAAGAACAACACCAGATAGTGAAGCAAGTTGAGAATTAAAGGCTTTTTTATGAACATATATTATGTATATGTAACAACTAGAAAAGCAGAAATTGATAAACCCCTTGAATAGTAACACAAATATTACTGTATTTCGAACAGGTTGTGTTCTTCTTCAAAGGCAGAACCTTTAACTTTAAAATAAAATGTAATAATAAATCATATTACAGTATCTTGAGGAAGACAAGAATGAAAATATCAGAGTAAAAGAAAAAATTCAAAGAAGTCAATAGCAAAACACGTAAAAGATAATTCAAATTAGCATGTCAAGAAAAAAGAAACAATATAGGTGAAATGCATAAAAATACAAAATAAATCAACTGTTAGAATATTGTAGTTAAAATAACAAGCACTAGAGAAGCAGAAGTAGACAAAACACTTGAATCTAACACACATATGGCCATATTTGTTTGTTTGTTTATTTCTGCTTCTTTAATATTTGTTATTTTAGCTTGACTCCAAGAGTTGTAGCGTATGTGTGTGTATGTGTGCGTTGTATTTTTTTCAGTTGTAGCGTATGTGTTTGTGTGCATTGTATTTTTTACTATCTTCATATCTTAGAAAAAGGTCTTGTAAAAATGGTTTTGTAACTGTGAGAAACAACTGAGGGACCAAAAATAATATTTTAAAAAGCGCAATTATTATGAGAGTGTTGGAAACTTATCAGCTCTTCAAACCGAAATTCCATTATCACTCATTTGGAAAGCAATATTTTGCCTCCCTTTGAACTCTTTACGTTGCTACAATAGCAGAGAAAAACACAAATTATGTTGTTTTATTTATTCAATAATGGAGAGATACTCTTGGAAAGTTGATATAGAACTCCCAAGTTTATCAAAAAAGTTGATGAACTGTGAAAGCGTCTGTTTGTGAGTAGTCAATAAAGTGTAACTCGGGACAGTGCCATTACTACCTTAACCATTTCTTTTGCCGAAGATGTAAGAAACTCCAACCAGATTTGTACTGTGGTCTACCAATACTAAAGAAAAATGTGAAATTTTAAAGAAAAAAGTCCTATTCTTTCGGGGCTCTATATATTTGAAAGAAACTCTTTTATAGCCAGAAACTACAACAGAAGTTCATCATAATAAAACCTGGATACTATTTACAATCATAAGATAATTAAAACCACTTAATAACATCTAAATTTATGTGCAGATTATATTAATGACTTTACTGTGAAATACTATTAGTTCAAGTGAGATTATGAATTTAATTTAATATATTTATGATAACAGATTCATTACCAAAAGAAGCAGCAATTATATTTACTGTTTATAACTATTATAATTTTCACATCAGTCAGAAGAGTTACCTCAGATGTCCAAGTTTTGAAAAACTGCTCCCCACTGTTTAACAAATTACAATTAATAAATTAAGCATTTACCAGGTAAATGTATATATAATGTTATTCATAATTGTTTTCCAAATAAAGTTGAAAAATTCACATAAATTGTGACTTTAGTCTCCTCCTTAGTTTATCGTGTCTTTATGAAGTTATACCAGTTACTGAAATAAAATCATTAGCTGTGCATACAACCTGTAATAAATATATAAAGACAAAACTTGTTCTTCATTAAAGACTGGAATGTATTCATATAACATTGAGATGGAATATATTCATAAGATATTGAGAAAAAATAATTATTGGCGACCATTTCAAATTATTAAAAAATACACATATTCCCAAAATTTCTCCCGAAGGTTATGTCAGTCATTACTATATTCATCTATAAATAACAGATTAAACATCTTTAAACAAGAATTCCATATTAAATAGGTATGTTGTTATCAAAAGATATATTCCGAAAGATTAGACAGAGATATAGAAGTTGCAGAAATTGTCCATCAATCTTTATTAACAAAACCATTATCAGGTTTATGTCCTGGAGGTACCAGAATATTATTCTTACACATTAAATAACTCAGCAAAAGGAAACATGTAAAATCACTACTTGCCTCACATTCCCAGCAACTTCTTAAGCTGCACAACATTCTTCGCAAAAAGTTGGAAAACGTGTTGTAGAAACGCTTGAGGAAATTAAAGACAGAGGGTTACAAGAGAAAAATGGGCTTTAAGAGCTACTGTCACATCCTAGATCCATAAGCAGGGAAATAAGCACTGGAATTTTTCCTAAATACTGATTTTACTAAAAATCTTTATTTAGATATTTGTAGAGTAGCGAAATTCCGGGGCTGTTACATCTATCCAATGTGCAATATAATAAAAGAAAAGAGGGGAAAAAGTGGAGCGATACCGGCCAGATAAGAGTAACTATTAAATGAGACATATTCTAAAATACGTCTATGGCTGACGTTGCCCTTAAGCACATCGTTTCTGTGCTAGACGACAAATTAGTTTACCGCCGCTTGAGAATGACAATCTTTGCTCAGTATTTAATCTGTGATGGTAGTAGTGGACAAAATACTGTACAGCCAACTGCTATAAAAACTTTATGCCAACTTAAATATCGATGTTGAAAAAAGCATCTTGCTAATACGGTTACATTTACGAGCCGAGAAAAGTGAAAGAACAGGATTTTTTGTTCATCACCAATTTCAATTAATTGTGGAGTCACTTCTAGGTATATAATAAGAGACTATATATTTCCATTTCTTATCTATTCTCTGTCATCTCGCGGAAAGCACTTGCGGATGTCAAGGATAGTGGTGCGATGATCCCTTCCTGTCATCTTTCAGTCAGAAACTGCAATACTTAGTTCCTGGTAATTCATACTAGTAGTGGTAAGAACACTTATCATTGCAGAGTAGGCCCAATGGAGCTTATTTCAGTTTTCATCAGCAATAATAATACTAAAGAAACCTTATTTTTGGGCTATATTTTGTACACTCTGTATTAAACCTTGCTAGTTTTATTTTGTGAGTGTAAAGATTGTGTGCGCATGGAGTAAAATCTAATATGGGGGAGCACGCCACTGATTTGTCTTCCACATAGTTTTACGATCAATGTGAGCAAGCAGTTAAAGTGAGAACACTATTGCACTGTAGCTTAGTGCCTAAGGCTACTGAGTTGGGACTAATTATAAAATTAATGACATAGGTTCTAATCTTGACAAATGTGTTACATTTTATTTTTATTTTTTGTTTGTGTGCATTATTGCTAAAAGCCAAATTTTGGTTTCTGTTGCCTTCAATTGTTTCTATGGTTCTAATATGATCATTTTATAAAATATGGCGGCACATCAATGTGATTGTAAAGTTATTCTTTTTATATTTGCCAGCAAGTGCGCTTGCAAATATTTGAAAGGTGAATTGAAACAAAATAGAAACTTACGCTTAATGAAAACAATTTAATAGTCCCTGAAAGGGCATAAGATGAAAATAATAAGTATAATAACGCAATTTGGCTATAAGTTTGCTTTTAGTTTGAACTAGATTTTGAAAAAAAAAAAAAACCGAATAAATGTTAGCAATACACACCTCTTCCAATGTTAAACTTCTAATTTTTTTTTAAAAAATCATATATCGTGGGAAAACCTGTGTTCACAAAATATGATAGTACAGCAAAACTTTATCTTGTTTTAAGGGTTTTAACTTTACCTAGAAAACTATTACAGGAATTGTTGAATATGGCGACGGCCAACATAGCTACAGAAATTACTTTGGCGCGTAAATGAGTCCCGCACTATTTCAAAATTCCTAAAGGGCTAAAAATTTTATCATCGGCAAGCCAATATCCTCACTATCAACTTTTCGTCACAGGCAACTAATATTTCGAAAGCGAGACACTTCAGGTATCCCCATAAAAAGAAAGCTATGGGGTGATATCAGGGGAGCGCGGTGACCAGCACGCTTCCAATCCAACGGTCAGGACAAACATCCAGATATCTTTGAGAGGATGGGGAGGAGTCTCATCATTCTGGAACCACATTTGATGTCGTATTTCAAGTCTTCCAGAAATACAGGCAGTAGGTACATTAATGAAAACATTTGTCCATTTCGTTGCAAAAGAGCAAGGTACTGGGCCAATTAAATGACCACCATTTATGCCAGCCCACATGCTCACATTAAACTTATTCTGACTACATGTCTCAAAGAGGGCATGTGAATTTTTGTAATCTCATATGTGGCTGTTCCTATGGTTAAGCACATCCCAATCTCTGGTGAAAATGGCGTCGTCTGTGAACAGCACTGAGAAAAAACATGAATTTACATCATGGTGACCTATGGCCCAGGTGCAAATCTGTAACCTAGGACCGAAGTCATCTGGTTGCAATGTCTACGCCTTCAGAATGTGAAATGGGTGGAGCCTTTCTGTTGCAGGACTCGCCAAACACTACCGCTGTTTGTATTTATGGCACGTGCGATTGCACGAGTACTTTTTGAAGGATGAGTCAGCAATCTGTCGATAACTTCTTGTTTGAAGCCTGGAGTGCGTCGGGTTCGACTTGCACCAGTATTCGGTCTATGAACAGGCACGGATCCTATCCTCGTATCCCCGTAGATGCCGATGGATAGCCTGAAAGGTGCTTCGATGAGGATGTCTGTCTGAATATCTTTCGCGATACAACTGCGCAGCTATAGGTTGTACGTCTTCAGCTATGTCGGTCCTGGTGGCGTAGTGGTTACCATACTTGCCTGCTAAACTCAAGATCGCGGGTTCGAAGCCGGTAAGGACCGATGGATTTTTTCGGGCGTAAAAATCCTAAGTATGGCTTCCTTCGGAAAGGAAGTAAAGTCGTGGATCCCGTATCGTACATTTACGGCACGAAAAAGCACCTCAAGCCTGAAAGAGAGGCCTCTGAGCAAAATTTGTCGGCCGTTTCTCGCCCTGAATTGAATGGGACGCTGATGACCTGAGATGTTAAAGAGCGTTCATAAATAAATAAATAAAATCAAAATCAAAAAAAAAAAAGAAAAAAAAAAGAAAAGAAAAGTCTTCAGCTTTGCCACACAACTTGTAAACGAGCATTTTGTACAATAAATGTGGGACATGCGTCGTTTTTGTATCATCAGGGCCATAAATTACATATTATCTTTGAATTTTGTGCCAGCAGACCGTAAGTTTCTTATTTCAAATTTTTGCTGTGGTCCCTCTGCACTTTTTCAAATTTCTGTGATCGAATTCTGCACTCTGCACAATACATTTGGGTTTGTTTAATAAACGGCACTCGTTTATTCTGGTGTCGACCATGGGGATCACTTTTAAAGAAGTCGCGATTATAAACCAGTCGTTTAAAATTTAATCAGTATTTAAAACAAGTAAATTTTGTTGAATAGTCCCAAGGTTTGTATAAACATGTTTTAATATACGCAATTGTAATATAAATAGTAAACTGAACCGCAATAGAATCACAGTATTTGAGATTTAAATTTTGATAAATTCAGGTAATGATCCGTAAATTGTCTATAACTTATTTAGCAATTTTATTAATTTTCCGTTAAGTTTCTTAATATTTTACATTTTTAAAGTAACATAATATTTGGCTTGCTCATTGCTCTCCCAACCCTGTTTTCAATGCTTAATAAATTGTGTAGACTGTTTCTTAACATTGATTCTGTTCCTTGTTAGGCAGAGTAATACAGCACATTTTATCTACTAGTGTATCATGACGGTAAAGGAAATCTGAAAGTAATTTCATATGTTTATTAATATATTAATAATTACAATAACAAAATAATTGCTGATATTCGCATCCCCTGAATGAACGCCACTTCTTAAGAGTGCATTGAAAATATATAATATTGTCTTCCACCTGCTTGTAAAAGTAATACTAATTTGCAGCTTATGAAAACAAATGTATTTAATTATAGGAAATAAAAGAATGTTAACTCTGTAACTATAGAAGTAAACAATATATTGTCTTTAATTCTTCGCGTGATAAACAGAATAATGTCTTTGCATATTTAACTTTCTTACATATGTTAGAATCTATTGACACAGTAAACACGTTGTTTTTCCTTCATATTCCACAATAAATGTAAATGTTCTCAAGCTAAAATAAACAATTGGGGATGATGACCACCGCTACAAATGAACTACTTTTTCCGACATGACTCATTCAAGAATTGCAGCACAATGACAGCAGTATTATCGGCAAGAACCGCCACGTTATACTCTCCCAGCGACATAGCTTGACATCGCTGCGCTGGTATCGGTTTATTTCTCTCACACTGCACGTCAGTGATAAAAAGTTCTCTTGCACAAAGAGAATGAGTTGGTCACAGGTGTCTTTTTTTTATTTGGTTTATTTTTGAACGCTGTCAGGTTTCAGGTCATCAGCGTCCCACTTAATTCAGGGCGTGAAACGGTCGAAAAATTTTGCTCAGAGCCTTCTTTTTTCGGGCTTGAGGTTGTTTTTCGCATCGTAAATATAGGATACGGGATCCGCGGCTTTACTTCCCCTCCGAAAGAAGCGCATACTTAGGATTTTTACGCCCGAAAAAATCCATCGATTCTGACCGGGATTGGACACGCGATCTTGGGTGTACGAGGCAAGTATGGTTACCACTAGACAACCAGGAACGACCAGGAAAAATATTTTCTGATTGTTTACTTATCTCAATTATTGTGTTTTGCGCATTTCAATAGCATTTAACGCCTATTTTTGTTCTTGGGACATTACAGGGATGGTCACTGATGATATATGAGATGATTTAATAAGTTGTACATTTTTTTTAGCAAGGGAGCATTCCAGTCCTAAGTTTAGTGTACATTACCGACATATGTTATCAATGTGAATTGAGGAAAACCTGAAAAAACTCCAGTCAGGAAGGACGGTCCTGAGGGGATCGAATCGTATACCTTACATTCACGATCCCGTGCCTTAACGACTTCGCTTTCCATTCACAAATTTACGTCTAAAAGTTAAAGTTACACAAGAAGTAATTAATGTCATAGCCGGGACTTGAACCATGACCTTCCAAATATTATACTGATGCTCTAACTATAATAATTTGAAAATCCGTGGTCCGACTATGACTTTAAAAGCTTCTTAATTAACTTCTATATGAAATGCAAGTCAACACGCATGTTTCATGTTTTTTTTAATACAATTTAGTGCCCATTTTTACTACTGAAACACCACAGGCGGCAGACATTGAAGATACGTGAAATGAAATGATTAATTGGGAAAGGAATACTTTTTTTAAGAAGGAAGCATTCCAAGCCTAAGTTTTGCCATTTGCCATTTATGAGGGCTGAGGAAATCCTGGGGTAAACCTCAGTCAGGAATCAAACTCCAGACCTCCTGTTCACGAGACCGCGCTTTAACGACCTCGGCCAACCGTGGTGGTTGTGTTTCATATGAATGAATGAATGAATGAATGAATGAATGAATGAATGGTGTTTAACACCCGTTTTTGCTACAGAGGCACCACAGGCGATGGACACTGATGATACATGAGATGAAATGATATATTGGGAAAGGATTTATTTTTAAGGAAGGAATCGTTCCAGGCGTAAGTTTAGGGTACCTCCCGGGCATTTTACATTTATGAGGACTAAGGAAAACCTGGAAAAAACCTCAGCCAGGGAGGACGGTCCTGGCGGTATTCGAACAGACCTCCAGTTCATGAGTCCGTGCCTTAACGACCTCGGCCACCCGTGGCGGTTGTTTCATGTGAGATACATGTTTCATATACATTTATTATAAGCGTTTATATCTTTTATATCGAATAAAAGTATTTCACAATACTCATTTCCTCCGTTAACACAGTAATCTCAATTCTAGTTTTTCGAACACACACCTTTACATAATGCCTTACTGCAGGCTTCGTCAAAACCATACATCAATGGCATCATTAGATATAATCCGCAACTCACATAACAAAGCAAGCCAGTTCACTCTTCTCGGGCGAAAGTAGCGGACTATATGCACTAGACTATAATTATATGTGAGCAAATCTTGTATTATTTCAGTTCATTTTTCATGGTATCATTAAAGTCTAGAGCTTCGTCATAGGCAGTAACTCTTAATATAGCAAGAAAAATTACCTCCGCTAATTGTGAATTCTGTTTTGACTACAATTTGAGTATAGAAAACAGTTGATTACCCCTATAGGTAAATCGAAACTTATTATAATCGCTGCATATGACCTTAGTGACCAGTATTTATTTATAGGTAGAACTTTCAATAAATCTAATACCGTAAAGGCAATGCAACTATGAATTTTACTAAAATTGTAAATATTGATGCTATCAAGGTGAAATTTTTGAAATATTAACTATAATAAAGTTAAGATTTTTTTTATTTCGTGTTTGTAATTTCCTGGGTTCAAGAGATGAAACGTTCATTCTCAACAATATTAAAATTTTTAAAGCAATTTAAAGTGCCCCAAATGATGAACTTTTTAGAAAGTTACAAATAAAACGTTAATTATAAATTTAATGTTGTACTATATGGACAGTAATTTTTCTGAATTAAGCTAATACAATAATTTTCTGTAAAATAATTTGTTTTTATCAAAGAAAATAAAGTTTGATTTTTTTTTTCAGTTTCCATATAAACTACTTTTACTGCTGATATTCCCTAATTATGAAAAAAATGGCTATGTCATTTTATTACAATTATAATTTTGCATAAATCCTGAACATTTAAAAGCGATGATTTCAAATTGCACCAAGGGGGACATTTTGTATACGGAAAAATGTAGATTTTTTTGAAAAAACAAATTTTAAAGATTTGCTTAGTTAACTGGCAAAACTATAAAAAAATACCGTAGTTAAAACTCCACGGCTGCATAAATTGAACCCTCAGCTGCCTTTTATTGCTTTCTGCTGGCGTTTCTTTTATTCCCCGATTTCAGCACCCTGCGAGCAGTTTTAGCACTTTTATGACTTGATTCTGCTCTATTCTGCAAGCAATGCTTGTCTCTAGGTGTACTGATTTTTTCCCCAGAGTCATTCAAACCAACGCCAGTCACACTTATCCCAAATTTTTCACTTGCTTTGCACTCCATATAACTGACTTACGGCCGAAGTCACACAAATTTCAAGTTTATTTTTAGAAATAAAGTTTTTTTGGGGCATTAAGCACATATCACAGATTGTAAGCACTCTTTTGTATTTTAAGTTTTGGTGGAAGCACACAACAGCTCTGCAAAAGCCAAACGTTGATCCACAGACATGATTTTGTTAACAACTTTCTTTGTCAGTATTGTTTTCATAGTCTTGCACTATTAGGCACTGTAACTTTTATTTATTTCGAGTTAGTTGTTGACTTACTGGGTGCTATACTTAAAACCACCAAATATTATTTCTAACAATAATTGCTTATTTTCAAACAGTGGCACTTGAGTCAGACAATGTTTTGCAATCATAGATAGATATGATTTTAAGCCGCTTCCTATTATTATCTAATGAATAAATATATCTGGTAATTGATGTGGCACATGTCTCATCCTCGCACATATGAAGAAAAGCGAAGAAATTTCACCCATATTTCTAAGGACCTATCATGTATACAGGGTGCTCCAGACGTAGACGATACGATAGGAAAGTATGATAATAACTTAGCTGAAGATGACCAAACTAGAAATTTTGGAGAGTGTCCGTTCGGATAATGAAAGTGATTTGTCAATAGTTGTGGGGATCTCCATTCTTCAGTCAGACAATCGTAGGAATATTTCCCAAAATACTTACACTTCTGCACTGGATCCGAAAACTACAAGGTCAGAATGTTAGAAAACAGATGATTTTGCACTAATTTAAATTCCTTGGAACAAATTCTTGTCAATTATGCCACAAACTGGGGGCACATGTCACTGTAGAGGAGCAAATTTTCTCTGTAAAACATGAAGTCCTTATCTGCTTTACATGTCAAACAAGTCTGAAGAATCGGTATATAATTTTGACTTATGGGAAATGATAACACAAAATTTCTTTGTAATGAGTCCCCGTATCTGGGCAAAGATGAACAGAGAGCAGAGACAAAAAGTTTTACGAAAGTGTAATAATGAAACCCATGTGACCATGTCGCAATAAGGAGCGGAATGAAATTATGCATTACTTTTTAATACGTTTAAATTAGATAGCAAGCTGAAAGCTGAAGGAACTAGTGTAGTTGGTGCAATGAAATATACAAGCAGGAAACTCTCTGATATTATAAAACACAATAAAATTTCTGTATACATGCCAATTCTCTAATAAAAAAAAAATTAAACACCACCCTGTGTATCACCGGAAAAAAAACTTCTTCTGTACAGTTCAATGTATCCTGTTCTTGAGATATATAATTATGCGTAACTACTACTGGAAGCATTAGTCCCTACAACAGAACAAAGTCATGGACCAGGTGGCAAGAAAATATTTTGTAGGTTTTGGGATACGTAAATAGCCAGTGTATGTTTTCTTCAACCTTCTTGACTTATCTGCCATCAATTCGTCGATTATTTTCAATGTAATAACAGAAAGTAGGATAAGTCACGTTAGAAACCAAACAAGGAGGACGGAGGAAGAAAAGGCAGATGAAGAAGAAATGAACACGAAACACAAATTATGAAGGGATCCAAAAGATATAATGAAGAAATATCGAAACAAGAAAAATACATATTGCAATAAATGCAGAAAGTGCTTTATGGACCCATTGCAAAAGAAATAACAAAGACAGAAAGTAATATTATTGAATGTAGAATACTAAAAACTTTCATGATATTTCATTGCTATATATTGCACTTATATCTAAAGATAACTGAAAAAGATTTGGAACATACAAATACATTTTAACAGCCTGTCAAAAAAAGGTTTTCCATAAGCACATTATATCATTTTATTAAGTCACAGTTTTGTGTGTTCATTATTAAAATGTTCTAAAGTGATGCATAAATGTTTCATTTAATATAAATATTGTACGAATTGCTTTTAACATAGTTATACTTAAATAACCACTTCAGCAATTCTAGTGTTAACCTTATGTATCTCCATGTTAAAAGATTTAAAAGAGTGAAAAATCATTATCCATATCTTTAAAGAGGCTGAATCTCCTCAGCGTTAATTCGCTCTTTATTTTTTGTATTAGAGAAAAAATTTATTTATCATAATATCCTTCAGAAACCTTTGATCGAGACTTTAAATTTGGAAAATAATATCATTTTATATAAATCTTATTTTCAGATATCTATCCTTATCACAAATTTTTTACTAATTCATAAAATTTAATTATTTTATTATATATTTGAAGTCAGCAATTCCGATTATTCAGGTACCTAGCAGAGCTAAATCATTGATGCAGATTTCGTCTTCTAATTAGAAAACTTCCACAGCCTAAAATAAAAGCAAGTGCAATTACACAATAATTATTGTGAATATATTATTAAACGATATACGAGGCCTCTTCAAAAAGTATCGCGAATTTTGAATTTCCGCGGGCTACGTATATTCGATTTTCGATTGTTTTGTGGCGTTATGTTGGTACTCATGTCCCTCACTTATGTTGACAAGCTGCGGCCATTTTTAAAGTTCAGTTAATTGTTGACAGCTATTTTGCTTGGACGTGTTTTGGCTCGTCTTTGATTTTTGCCTATTCCGAAAAATGGAACAAAGAATCTATATCAAATTTTGTGTGAAAAACAAAATTAAGTGCGCGGATGCATTCCGAATGTTGACTGTGGCGTATGGTAAAGTTACCTTGGACCAACACAACGTTTATCGGTGGTACAAAATGTTCTCAGAGGGTCGAGAAGATGTGAACGACGAACAGCGTCCCGGACGTCCGAGCTCGTCAACAACAGACGAAAACATTGAAGTGAAGAAATTGTATTGGCCAATCGTCGAATCACCGTTAGAGAAGTTGCTGAGGACCTAAGCATATCGATTGGCTCGTGCCATTCGATTTTTACCAATGATTTGGGCATGAGACGGGTCGCCGCAAAATTCGTACCAAAGTTGCTCAATTTCGACCAAAAACACCATCGCATTAACTTTGCTATGGAGCTGTTGAACTCTGTCCGCGACGACCCAAATTTGCTCCAGAGGATCATAACTGGTGACGAATCATGGGTTTATGGTTATGACGTGGAAACTAAAGCTCTAGCATCCCAATGGATGCTGCCACACGAGCCAAGACCGAAAAAAGCGCGCCAAGTTCGGTCGAATGTGAAGGATTTGCTTACAGTTTTCTTCGATTTCAGGGGCGTGGTGCATCATGAGTTCTTGCCACAGGGTAGAACGGTCAATAAGGAATATTACCTGCAAGTTATGCGCAATTTGCGCGAAGCAATCCGCCAGAAACGCCCGTGTTTGTGGAAGAACAAAAATTGGTTTTTCCACCATGATAACGCCCCTGCTCACACATCGTTGCTTGTGCGCGAATTTTTGGACAAAAACAACACACTTATGATGCCGCAGCGGCCGTATTCCCCAGACCTGGCCCCCTGTGACTTGTTTTTTTGTTCCCAAAACTGAAGAGGCCCATGAAAGGACGACGCTACGCCACGGTTGAGGACATAAAGACGGCATCGAAGGAGGAGCTGAACAAGGTCAACGATTTTTTAAAGTGCTTCGAGGATTTGAAAAAACGTTGGCACAAGTGTATAATAATATCTGGTGGGGATTACTTTGAAGGGGTAAAAATAGATATTCATGAATAAATAAATACTTTTTGAAAAACACAAAATTCGCCATACTTTTTGAACAGACCTCGTATATATAAGTTTAATACTAGCATAACATTCCGGCTTATTCATAAAATCAGATACCACATCACGTGCATAAAAAAGTCCTTTCAGCTTTTCGTCTTTGCTAAGCCAGTCCAGCTCAGTATAATATGACTAATCTTCGTTCATATTCCTAAAAATTCTATAAGCTGACATAGGTGTCTATGCTTCAGAATGCTTGATTTAATTGCATTCATGTATACATAAGCCTATCTTAGTAACGAAAGAGGTAGAATCTTTTTATTGTGTTTGAACTTAGAAAAGCTTTTGACCCAATTTCTGGAGAAGCATTTCGGATCAAACTGAGAAAGAAAGGAATGAGCCAGAATTTTATAAATGTAATTCAAAGTATTTCAAGGAAAATGAATTTTGTATTAAATGTGAAAGGGGGAAAGTTACAGATAAAATACCAAATAATGTAGGACAAAGATAAGGATATGAATTAAGCCCAGTTCTCTTCAATCTATTTATTGATGATGTAGAAGAAATTAGTACATTTGCCAACTATAAATAATATAGAGATACCTGGCGTTCACTTTGCAGATGATTTGGTAACAGGTTCTTTAACAAGTGTTAGATTAAACGATTACTACAAGCTATAGGCACATTATACAGAATGGAATCTTAAGATGATTATGGTGATGAAAAAAGCTTCAAATTAATCAAGAGTACAAAAATGGTGATAAGAGGGCAGGGAAATTGAATTTGTCAAGAAAATTGATTATTTAAATCGTAGATTGTCTAGTAATGAGAAATGGAGCAATCAAAAAAAGCAGAGCAATAGCAGAAGGAAAAATGACTATGTGTAATTAGATCTTGTTTAAATACAATACCAAATATGCAAGTAAAATGGTTACAGAAAATATATGGTTCAATTGTAGACAGTAGAATGATGTATGAAATAGAAATTAGGAGCCAGATGGAGGATGGAAAGGGATAAATGTGATAGATTGTTTAGCAGAATTATCCTAGGTTTACCTAGATCTTCACCTAACGAGGATGCTCTAATGGAACTAGGAAGATTGGCTATAAAAACAAGGTTATAGGAAGAGTGTAGAATTATTGATATAGAATAGGGAGAAAAGAAGAGGATAATATCATACACCAGTCTTTGGTAGCACAAGGTAAAACTAAGGGGAGAGAAACTAAAATGTAAATCTAAAATTAAAAATTTTCTACAAGAAGTAGGCATGGGATCAATATGATACGATGGAGAAAGATTGGGAAATGATTTTGGAAAGAGATGATAATAAGAATTGAGGATATTGAAAAACAGCAAATATGGGAAAATCATAATGCCAAAAGAACTCTGAAATTATATAGCACTCTAATAAAAATGTGTGGATAAGAGAAAGATATATTGAAATCTGTGATAAGCCAGGAAGGACTGGCATGGTTTTGAAAAGGGTAATACACTTAAGTGGAATAAAAAATTGGGAATGTATATTAGAATGTAAGCAAACCACGTTTTGGAGGGTACCGTTCCTATTACGAAAGTGGGAAAATTCACCAAATGAAATAAAATATGAAGAATTTTAAATTTAAAATTAGAGGAAAATATTAAGGAACTGAGAAAGTACATAGACAAAGTGAGACAAAAATGGTAATGGAAGTTGGGTAAGAAAAATGGAATTAACAATGGTGACCATTGCACTATTTAGGAGTGAATATAGATCCCCATTACATCTCAACCTGGGATTAATTGATATGCAAGGAAGGAAGTAACTACATAAAGCTCCGAGTCCTCGGCTATGGTTTTGGAACGTTTTGAGCACTCGTCGCAGAAACCTACAAAACAATGTGCACGTAAGACTGGGATTAGCGTACGTCGTATTATTAAAACTGCAAAGTTGAAGTTTTCATCCCAAGATTTTTGCATGCATTAAATGAAGTACACCATGATCGTAGAATGCAGTACTGTAAGTGGTTTCGGAACATGGTGCAAGAGGATGAGGTATTCGTAGGGAAAGTTGTTTGGTCCGATGAGGCACAATTTAAGTTGAACGGAACTGTTAACCGGCGTAACTGGGTATACTCGTGTGCAAACACTCTATATGTTATTTTGGAAAAGGCTGTTAATTTACCTGAAATTAATGTTTAGTGTGGATTGTCATCTAGGGGTCTAACTGGACCATTATTTTTTGAAGGAACAGTAACTGGCCTATTTAACCTGAACATGACAGGCACGTCCGTCTTACCCGACATTCATGCATTCAATGGAAATGAGGAATTTTACTTCCAAGAGGATAGTGCACCACCATATTACCACTGCGTTCTCCGGATCTAACTCCATTGGACTTCTATCTGTGGCGAACTCTTAAGGCCGTTGTATGCCCTAGAAAATCACCTACACTGGCAGCACTTCAGGAAGAAACTGAAACGGCATGTGCTGCAATCGCTGAGGACCCTTTCGCAAACGTTGCTCAATCAGAAGTTCAATGTACTCAGATGGATATCGACGCCGATGGTGGGCATTTTGAGCAATTGTTGTAACTGTAAATGTCTAAGATGATTAGTGCTCATCATTTTCTGTTTGTGTGAATTCAGTTTTGTTATGTTAATACAGTTTTCTCTCTGCTTGAAGTGTGTTAAATTTTTGGCGCTCTCTCCCTCTCTATCTCTCTCTTTATATATACCCAATTTAACGCTCTGAAATATTGTTCACATGTGATGTTTCAGCGCATCTTCCGAGCAGTAGTTGCTAACGGCCCCCTCGCAATAGAAGTTGTAGAGAGTGAAAGCTATTCACTGTGCGTCTCCTTTAATTTAATTTAGCAGTTAATTACAAAGTGGAGTGACTTTTCACTAAATAAAATTAAAGATCCTGCTTACATGGGATGTTTGGAAAAGAATACAGTAAAATATTTTTGCTGCGTAATAATAAAATTACATTTTGTTTATTTTTATTTACAGGAAACATTAAACAAAATCAATTAAAGACGTATCTATTTTAAAAGGCGAAGAGAAAGAAAGGTTTAATGATGTGGTTTGGGAAACAACTGGCCATTTGATATTTACCGAGATAATATTTGAACTAATCTGAGATAAATTTCAAAGTGGCATATTGGTGTCTGTGACCGAAACACTATATATTCACAGTGACTCTATCAATGATAATTAAATAACTTATGATGAAACCGTAGGTGAAAGTGAACGTGAGGAAGTTCATCAACGAATGAGTCTGAACTATCTTCCCCTGGAAGGGTTAGGAGTATCAAGTTTACGCCTTATGTAATTAATAAGTATTAGACGATCCATATGTACAGCAAACAATGAAAGAAACACACACTAAAATTCTCAATAACCATTATAGCATAAAATTTCAAATGCAGCACAAAGGTTATTCATAATGCTAATGATGATAATTTCAAAAAGAATATCTATAGCCACAGTGTTTGACTGGAATAAAGAAAGAAGTATTTACTACATTTAAGAAAGCAGGGAACGCTAATGACTATGGCCTCAAATTTTAGGCTCTTACTACCGCGAGTAATTTCATTGCTTTTCATCCTTCAAAACTTTCCTGCAATGAAAAAAGGACATTGTATTAGTTCAAGAAAAATAACAAAATATGCTTCCAAGAGAGAAATAGAGGATAAAACATATATATATCATGCGTTAGAAGGACAACCACGGATGCCGAGTTTGTTAAGAAGCGTACACATGAGCGACTGGTATGGGATACGATTCCCAACATGGCCGTCTTCCCTCACTGATTTTTTTTTTCAGGTTTTCCTCAGTCCTCATAAATGTCAAATGCCTCAGGAGGTACCCTATAGCTATGCCTGAAATGCTTCCTTCCTTCAAAAATACTTTCCTAGTTTATCATTTCGCCAGTGATGTCCATCCTGGTGATATAGCTTGCTTCATAAACCCAAGATCGCTGGTTCATTCCTGGCGATGGATAGATGCTTTCGGGCGTAAAAATCCTAAGTATGGCTTCCTTTGGAAGGGAAGTAAAGTCCTGGGTCCCGTGTTGTAGATTTATGGCACGAAAAAGAATCTCAAGCGTGAAAGAAAAGGTCTCTGAGCCAAATTTACCGGCCTTTTCACCCCTGAATTGAATGGAACGCTGATGACCTTAGATGTTAAAGAGCGTCCGTAAGTAAAACAAATGAAACAAACCGCCTGTGATACCTCTGTAGTTAAACGCCATTAAAACAAAACAAAATAAAACAAAAAATCCTGATAGGGCAGCTCTGATGCTCTGAAGTCTGTTACCGAGTAAACTTATTTTTGTAGGAATCCGTGCACGTGAATGAATAGTAATGTTTCCTATTGGTGTATGGTATATGTATATTTGTGTTTTATTTATAATCTAACTATAGGACACAATTAATTTTCTGAGGAAACTAATTGCTTTTGCATTATTGACATGGCTTCCTTAATTAAATGTGCGTTTCACATGAAAAAACCGTGCAAATTGCTAATGAATGACTTACGTATTTTTCCTACCGATCTTAAAGGGCGGAGCTTGTTTCACAAACACTGTTACTCTCCATGCAAATTTAGAAAATCATGGAGAACTAAATAAGTTAATTTGTCGAACGTCCGTGTTACCGTTGAGATTTTACACACAACCCCCTGAAATGTGTATCTAGCCATTGAGCTGAATTTGGAATTGTATCGAATATTGCTAGCCCTACCATATCCTGCATACATGTAAATAAATAAATGGCAGGGTCAGAATAGGTCGACGTAATCAAGCCTAAACGCAAATAACGACAACCAGTTACGGAATAAAGGCCCAATACTCCATTTCCAAAATATTTTTAACGACAAATAAGAACAAGATTTGTAATCTAACAAAAGCTATAAATTAAAACGCTGAATGGTGTTTCACAAAAACAACACAACATAAACGTTTGCTGTGCTTTAAGTGGAGCTATTTTGGTAAAGATTCCTATAGAGGCAAATGGAATGAAATCCTAAAATTCTTTAAAGGTATAAAATAAAAAGCAAGTGTAGAAAACTTAAATCAAATGAACGAAATATAAATTTAAAGTAGCCTAAACATATACATGGTGTGTTTTCAGCTATTTAGATACATTTTCAAAACACTCAGCTTCATAAAAAAACCCTTTTATACTATCAATAGCTGCTCTTGGAGCATACATTATTTCAATTGACTTCTTTATATTTTAAGGAGGAGAACAGGTAGCAGTGTATTATTATTATTTTTATTATTATTATTATTATTATTATTATTATTATTATTATTATTATTATTATTCTTTTATGCTCAACTGTAATTGGTTTAATTTCTGCTTTTTCTATAACCTTTTTCACATTACACTTAAAATATATTCTGGCGCTGCAATACTTAAGAAAGCTGCTTTGAAGAAATTATGATGTACCCTTTGTTTTTATTTTCAGCGATGTACATGGGGTTATTTTGAAAGCTAGACTTATAAACAGAGGATTTTATTTATTGCACCTAAAATATTGTGTATTATTTCAAAACATTCCCATGTGATCTAGAAATAGCTTATAAATAGGCACACAATCACTGGCTCAACTCAGAAATTTCTATGTAAATTTAGGAGGTTCTCAGTATAAATTGAAAGCCCTATAAGTATATTTTTTCTGCCAGAGTCAATTATTCCACCATTATTATTCAAATTTAGAATAAAAGTAGTGTTCAGCAATAACTTGAGCGATAACATGCCTAAAACCAAAGTCGAGATGTGCTTATTGTGTATTTTGCCGTTTTGAACCTTAACATTTTTATAATCGGTGTACCATTTACCCGCTGACATTTTATTGTGTGCTACGGCACAATGTAAGGGTCAGATGTGAGTGGTCTGACATTTTTTTTGACTTAAACGTGCCCCATTTACTTTATTTGTGATATTGCTGGCCCTGTTCCTAAATTGGTTATAAAAGATTAGAAATCGCTTAAAAAAGATATATTCCTTCCCTATTTACCATAAATAATTTATTATATTCATTTTACAGAAATGCACTAGTGAAAAAAGTACAAAATACCAATCAAAACCTACCAAGTATATGGCACATATGCTCCAAACTAGAGAAAAGTTAATATTTATTTCAGTTGTAATGTATACCTCGATAGGAAGTATGAAGCGATGTATATTAATTAAGGAAAACTTTACAGTTTAAAACTAAGTTAAGTAGTGAAGTCAGTGTAGAGAGAAAGGCAGGTTACATGTAAAATATTAATTACACTATATGAAAAGAATTCAAAACAGACTAGGGAAAAAAAATCAGGCAGTAAAAACTATAATGGAAAAGGAAAATATTTTAGAACTAAAGGTTCGTACCATTTTCTTGAAATAATTTTATCCTGTTTAAGCTTTTTAATGATTTAAATTACTCTACGTGCTAATTTTTTTTGCAAACAATGAGGTTGTAAATATTATAATGTTTAAATGAGATCCCAAAAAGCTTAGGAGGTATTTTATTATATACTACCTGATAGGATAACTATAATTATTTTATCTTGATATTTTATCAAATGCTTTTAAAATGGCATACCTAGAAAACACACATGAATTACTTACAATCTGTGTGTTCTATATAGGAAAGCCTATATACTTTTCATTACGACCATCAGTAGTGTATACCCTGACCTAGCATACCCTCCGGGCATGTCGGCCGAAAGATCCCCTAAGAAGGGACGTGATGAGTGGTCGTTTTGGATTAATGGAATTTTCGTGTTAGGGTTAGGGTTAATGTGTTTTTCTTGTTAGAATGAGGTTTTTTCAGGTATGAAAACCTTTTTTGTGTAAGGGCATTATTTATTTGTTGGCCTGTGGATTATTAATGGTGTGGGCATTATTTTGTTGTTGGCCTTCTAAATTTATTCCCTTCTTTTTTGAATTCCTATCTAAAAATGGTTTTCTCAGTTGATGTTTGAGGGCAGGTATATATTATTGTTTCCTCTATTAAGAGCATTTCCATTTTTGTGAATTCCGGTGTTAACAGGTTTTTCTGTTGACCTTAAGAGTCGGGGTATTGTCTCCTCTTTTGAAAGCATTTCCATGTATTTTGTGAATTCCAGTCTTAAAAGGGTGTATGTTTTTGGGCATCAAGTATATTTTATTGTTTTCCCTGTCAAAAGCAATTCTTCTTTTTTTTTCATAAATTCCAGTCTTAATATGTGTTTATAACGTTTGAGTGTTTAGGGTAAGGCATGTGCTATTTTTGAGGCAGTCTGATAATGCGTTTTTCCATGTTTTTAAGAATTTTTGTCTTAAAAGATATTTACTTGGGTTAAGGAGATAAGGAAAATCAATCTCATTGGTTGAAAATCAAGTGGTCGGGTTATGCGTTACAGAAATTCAATTATTATTAGGTGATGACTCGCATGTGACTAAACCATACAAAATTGACAAGCTTTTGGTATGACAGGATTTATCAGGTGCGTATCTGATTTTAGATATGTCAAGTAATAATCATTTTAGTGAATATTCACATTTTTAAAGTTGTTTGTAGAAGCCTTTTTCAACCAACGGTAAATTCGCCAGTTTTATACTTGAGAATATAGAATTCAGAAATATTATTATAAATGAAAATCAGCATGTACTACAAAAATAATTTTTATCCAAAATGTTTGTATTGTCAAGTACTACATACCTTTAACCTGTATAATAATACATTACCATTTCTACATATGTCTGCCATTACCGGTGTGTTCATCGCAATTTCTTGTTTTCGAATGTTTATTTTCTATGTGTTGTGAAAATAATTTTAGTCTAACACGCGTTCCTATTACATTTGATTATTGCTAGAAATTTGATGTTATGTGTATTTTGACCCATTTTAATGCATATTTCTCAGAAGTAAAGCGTTTATTAAAAAGGTATGTTTTAATTTTCCATATGTTGTGAAAAACGTTAAGGGGTCTTACTATTTTCGGTTATTGCAAATGTGATTTTTGCATATTTTTACAATAATAAGGTTTTATCCAAAACGTGTGTTTTAATTTTCTAAAGTAACACCGCAAAAGTAAAAATTATAACAAAAAATGTATGTTTCATTTTCTAAAGTATTACAGAAAAAGTAAGGTTGTTAGTCAAAATATATGTTTAATCTTCTAAAATATCAATAATTGCTAAAAATGGTCTTTAACTAATATTTTCGATTTTAATGTACATTTCCACAAAAGTAGGGTTTTTGCCTATTTGTCTAACAGTATGTTTTAATTGTATATCTTATAATAAAATACCTATTTACAAATAAATATAATGTTTTATTTTCCCCTTCCTCTTTTCACCAATCAATGTTTCCAAAGGTTTCGTAGGGTCTATGCACGGAGGAAATATTTCATGTTTTTTTTTCCAAAGATAATTCACTAAATGTTTCTCCGGTTAACCATTGACGAGTGGGGTGTGTTTAATAATTCTGCTTTTAAAAAACGAACATTTAAAAAAAGTTAACAGAAAAAAGTTTAAAACTATATACTTTATCACTACTCCAGGGAATCACAAAATGTATAACACTTTGCTTAATTTCTGTTTGTTTAATAATGTGATTTAACCAATGTTTTCGATTTTAATGCCTATTTCCATAAAAGGAGAGTTTAGTTGTAAAATGTATATCACTGTTTAATTTCCATCTATTTAATAATTGATTTCGCGTGCCAAAACCTTTGCATATTTATCATTCTGAAGGACATTCCATTTCCAGTGAGACAGTTTTGAGGGAAATATAAACTGAAGTGAGTTCACCCCATTGAATGAGAAACAATAAAAAACATTCACCTCAAATCACAGCTGTAACACTTTCAGGGTGTATCCTTTACCAATGGTGATTTGTGATCTGTGAATAAATATGCAAAAATGACCATGCACTTTAAACATAGACCCAACAGCCCAAAATCTGTCCAGTGCTTATGGCCATATTCTCGCTAAAGGCTCCTTTCCTTATTTCTGTGTTTAAGCCCATTAAAGTATCTTTTGCTTATTTCTATGTTTATCAATATTTTTAACAGTAAACTTCTCCATAAGCTTCCCTTCCACAGTCAGTACTTCCTGCTAGTAAGACCCCGTAAGGAACTCACATTTTGGGTACAGGGCGTAGCGACACCGAGGCACCCGAGCTGCTCCCACAGCTCCACGCTTAGCGAGTTTTATCATTTTAATTTCGCGTACTTTTAAAATTTTATTGTTCTTACTTCCCTGTGCCTAGTCTGGTGGTTGCCTGTGTATTTGACGCGGTAAAAAGTGGTGACTGGATAATGATGCCCAGCGCTGGGTTGCTGGGTTATCATATACGACAGGAGCGTATCCTATGGTTAAGGCCAGGTCCGGGGAGTGGCCATTGTATGAGCTGTTTACTTCTTGAGGGCTATTGGGTACCTCTATATCTATCTCTACCCTGGGAGGTTTGACCCTGAGGTGACTTTTGTACCGGCCAGAACAACTCATCTAAGCCGGGGTGCGCCCAGGAAGAAGCCTGTCATTGGAGACAGTTGCAATTGCGGAATATCAAGCCATGCTGAGTAATAATCCTCACATACAAATGGAAAAAAAAATGAGTAGGTGTACAAGAAGTGACACAGATGTCATTTCCTCTTTGCTGAGTTATAAGTCGAACTGAAAGTCAGTCATTTAGCCGAGTAAAAACCTTTATCATTCACAAGAATATTGTTAACATCTCTAGGTAAGCGTATTTCTCTACACGTCATCGAAATGAACCTCTTTTGTCAGAGACGTTGGGACAACCAGACCGACTCAATGCATAAGGCGACGATTCTCCGCGAATATCCGAATCTTGTGGAGCAGCACAGAACTGTGAATTCGTCTCCTGGAGTATTACTACTAATGTACTCCACGACATGTCTGACACGAAAATGAACTGCTATCTGGCAGAAAAAGGGTCTCGTGTCACCTTAAACGAATTCCAGATGTTGGAAACGTTGACCACTCTCAGTGAAAGCCCTTCCTCCGAGGGTGTCAGGGAGCAGAATGTGCCTCCTCATGCTAAATCACCTAGCACCACGCGTTATAAGAAAGGAAGGCTGATTCATCCTGTATAGATAAAAAGTATAGTGGTATATTTTCTTATTCCTGACTGTTACAATGACTATCATTTCGTAGAATGTACGTGGAACTCGTAGTCAAAGACCTGAACTAGAGTTACTTTGGTGGTTGACTGACTCTCCTCTTGTGTGTCTCCATGAGACAAAACTTCGCCCACAGAACTCATTAATCCTTCGCGGTTACTCTTCGGTGCGATTCTATCTTCCACCAGAAGAGGCACTCCAACGCATGGCGGAGTTTTAATTCCCATCAGAGATAACGCATACAGATCTCCACTAAGTCTACAATTTTCTATGCAAACAGAAGCAGCTAACGTTTGTTTTTCCGGCATTTGTTTCACTGCCTGTAATATTTACATATCTCCAGCTACTACTACCGCAATGGAAAATCTAGATCATCTTCTTTCCCAGCTACCATACCCTTTATTAATTTTCGGGGACATTAATGTGCACCATCTCCTATGGGGTTCTTCTACGAAGTGTGTGAGGTGTATCATGGTAGCGTACTTTTTAGATCGACATGATCTTACCATACTCAATACTGATCAGCCTAATCTTATTTCCGACAGTGCAAACATTTTCTCAAAATTGGATCTGTCGTTCTACTCCACTTCTCTTTCTGTATATCTTACCTGCTACGTCTTCTCTGATTTATACTCCAGTTACAATTTCCTTATCAGATACACGTCGTGTCTTCATTTCCAGTGCGCACCGAAATGGCTTATTAGCAAAGAGAATTGGAATCTCTTCCGTTTCTCTCGCCATATTTTCAGGGGTGCTTTTATATTTACTGACGCTATGATCAAGCATCTCAATATGGTACTTATTACAGCCGTAGATCATGCTATTCCCCGATCGTCCTCCCATTCCAGACGCTTTCCAGTTCCTTGGTGGACCAATGAGTGTTGGGAGGCATTGTGTGCAAGTAGAGATGTTTTGAAAGATTTTCTTTGCCACCCTACATTGGTAAACATGATTTGTTAAAAATAGCTGCAGGCCAAATGCCGTTCAGTACTGAAGGATAGCAAAAAGGCGACTTGAATTGCTTTCCCCCTACTTTTATCCGCTCAACTTCTTTATTTGTTGTCTTGGATAAGAGCTACGCCGCGGTGCAGGTAAACCTGGATTTTCGCCCATACCTGGTCTCAAGGTACAACACCATGTTGTTGATACTCCTATAGACATTACAAATACCTTAGGTCGTACTTTTGCTGATATTTTCAGCTCCGATAATTATCCTCCAGCGTTTGGTGCAACTAAGGTGTAGTTGAAGTCGAAAGGACTCTCTTTTTCCTCCCACAATCACCAGTGCTATAACGTCCCATTTTCAGCCAAGGAATTGGAGTATGCATTTGCTACCTCTCGGCATTGTGTGCATCGGGGCCAGATGGTATAAATGTTGCAGCATTTATCAGCGGAAGTCAGGCTATTGTGTTCCAGATTTTAATCGCATTTGGTGTGATGACATGTTTCTGTGCATTTGGCGAGTGATCACCGTAATTCCAATTGCTAAACATGGTAAATCTCTCTAACTTCCTTCCAGCTACTGTGCCATTTCCCTCACTAGTTGCGTATGCAACGTGATGGAACGCATAATTAACGGGCGACTTATGTGGTGGTTAGAATCTTAGCACCTTCTAACGAATAAACAATGCGGGTTTCGTTGTCATCGCTCTTCTGCCGACCATCTGGTGTCTCTTTCCACCCATTATATAGACTGTTTTGTGCGGAAGTGCCAAACAATCATTGTTTTCTTTGATCCGGAGACAGTCTATGATACCTGCAGGAGAGGGGATATCTTTCGCACGCTTCATGGTCGATGTCCTTTATTATTTAGGAGTTCATAAAGACCGATTTTTAAAGTATGCATGGCATGGGTTCCGTTTTATCTACTCGTTTTATTCAGGAGAACGGGGTACCTCTTGCCTCAGTACTTAGTATCATACTGTTAGCCATCACTATTAATTGCATCACAGAATGTTTGCCGCCACGGAAAACGTCGTCATTATTCGTCAACGACTTTGCAATTTTTCTCTCTTCTCAGCGTACTTGTCTTCTAGAACGCTGCCTCCAATGTTGTCTAGACCATCTTTATGATCGAAGTATCAACTATGGGTTCTGGTTTCCTGCTTAGAAGACAGTCTGCATGAATTTCTGGCGCTGCAAGGAATGTCCTTCACGATCTTTCCATCTTGGCCCAGAACTTCTGTCTTTCGCAGACGAAGTAAATTCCTTTTGCTTGTTTTTTGATAATTTACTTTGGTGCTCATTGCATATATCAAACTCAGAGACCGGTGTGAACGTTCTCTATGTCTTTTGCGTGTTTTAAATGACATATTCTCAGGGGGAAACTGGACGATTAATTTACTTGTCTACCGCTCAATAATCCGGTCCAAAATCGATTATGCGTGCATTGCTTATGGCTCTGTAAGACCTTCAGTTCTTCGTTACCTTAACACGATTCTTCAGCGGGGAATTCATGTCACAATAGGATAATTTCCTACGCGTCCTGTGTCTAGCCTATGTCCGGAGTCTGGAGAACCACCTCTGTTTTATTGTAGGGACATTTTACTTGGTGATTATGGTTATCGATTGGCTGCTCAACCTCGGCAATCCACGAAAGATCCATTTTTAAAAATGTTGCTCAATAGCTTTTGCGCTGCTAGGTCTATTACTCCTAAGCCTTGCGGCTTTATTTTACCGTGTTAAAGATTTTGGATGTAGAATTGCCTGTTTTTTTCTTAGCCTGTGAAGCTTGTTAGCCCTCGGGTTTTTTAGCAGAGACCCCAATTTATTTTGGGCTTGCATTCTAAACTAAGTCTTCGGCCGCTACTTCTATTATTCGTTAACATTTTAATGCGCGATAATCTCTTACATTTGCGAAATGCAGTTTTATTTATGCCGATGGTTGGAAAACGTACACGGGTGTTGGCTGTGCCTTTGGTTTTAATTGAGGCCTTTTTACCTTTCGGCTTACCTCTGTGACATCTATTTTTATGGTGGAACTTGGAACGGTTTGAATTGGGGGTTCCACTATAGGGGGGATTGATTGGTGTGTTCTCAGGGTAAATTTGGACTGTTTTTAACGACTTGAAAGTCGTTAGGGGGGGAAGGAGATTGTTCGGTGTATTAATACGTCCGGCACTGTTTGAACATTTACTTTATTTAATAATTTGGCAGGTTACTTCCTAACGGCTCGTAGCTGATCTCACTACACACTTAGACTGGCTTCCTGGTCTGCGAAGTTGAATATCTGGATGTCTGAATCTCCCTCTGAATCTATTAATGTGTCTCTACCGAATGCCTGAATCCCCTTTCTGACTTCTGTACTCTAGTTTTTCTACTACATCGCCACGCCTTTCGCTAAATTAAATTCCCTCGTATTTTATCTATTTCTGTGTTATATGTTCGTGATTGGCTATCCTAAAATTATTTATTGGTATCTAAGTTCTCCTGATTCGTTAACTTTTATCCGAAGACCATTGGCTAGAATTATTCTTTCCCCCCTGATCTAAGGTCTTCCCACGAACTTGAATTTTCCCAGAACAACCTGTCATAAATTTCGGCCCTTTCCTTACATTCTGATTTCTATTGAAAATCTTTTGCCTTGCTTAGTTTGTAGATTCCTAAATGTTCCCGGAGATAACGCACGTGTTTTCGGATTTCCTGTAATAAAACATTTTCGTCTCCGTTCTGACATTTTCATTTTCTCTTAAAATATTTTTAAGTCTGACTTTGTTAAATACTGTCCCGTTACGGCCACATGTTTCTCTTATTGTCAACTCCTAAGTATTTCCCGGGTAGAAGGTTCGTGACCTAACAAAAGATAGTTTACCCTTTCTTCAGCCTTGTCTAAGGAGCGGTCAGTCAGTGGAGAGTCAGGTACATATTCGCCTTTCTCACAGATTTTACACAAAATGTATACAAAACTCTTTTGTATGTTACAAATTACAAATTATTTCTATTTCTATTATACCTATCTCTAAATGATTTTCTTATACCTATACATAACAATTATCCTTATAAAATATAATGCCTTTATAAATATAACTCTGTAGCCTCAGGTTATAAAGTTAATATAGGCAGCATTATTTCCTGCTTCAAACTTCATGCTCTTTATTGAGTGGTTTTATTTGTATCTGAACAGCGGATGAGGGACTGTGTAATTTGTTCTGAATCCCTAAGTGCTCTGTTGTCTTTTCGGAACCTGTAAAACTCCCATCCTCCTGTGAAGATGATCCAGGGTGCAGTATTTGCGCTAGTTAACACGGGAGCCAGTCTAACACTCCTATGGGTTCCTAGTCATGTGGGAATTCCAGATAATGAGGCCGCGTATATCGCAACGAACTCAGTCCTTTTAAACCCTGCTGCGATGCAGCAAAGTTTTCACTGAGGAAATTTTAAGCAATTTTACGTAGAGGTGTTCCCTTGCGCTGGCGCAAAGAATAGAAATTCCTTTGTAAAAACAAGCTTAGGAAATGTAAATCTGATCCTTTTAATTGGTTAACTTCTTCTCGCGCAGTTCGTTGCGAAGAAGTAATTTAACACTTTTGTGGATTGGGCATTGTCGTTTTTGTCACGTCACCTTATAGGTGAACCTGCTCCAGTGTGTGTCCACCCTTTAAAGTAAGTCAACTTGTAGCTTCATGGCCTTAACTAACGGCTTTTGGAATTTTCCACGGCTTTCCTGCCTCTCTTGAGAAAGCTCTTGCAGATGATGTCGTAGCCATGGAGCGAGTTCGGCGTTTATTGCGATTTTTTGTTTCTGGAGGAAGGTATATCTTTAATTTTATCTCTGACGGTTTTTTAGCGCATTTCAAATCTGTCTTGTGGTATATTTTATTAACAGTACCTTATACATTGTTAAATTTATTGCCCTTGTTATTTGTTATTGGGATTGGTTTTAATGATTGACTTGCCAATGTTGCTTATTTTCTGCACAGTATTTTAGTAAAGATATATTATTTTTATTTGTATATTTTAGTATTTTTGAGCATAATGACCGTCGCTGTTTTACCCCTTAAACAATAATCAATCAACTGCTAGAAGGATATGATGTGATGGTGTTATGACCCCTATTATACTTGGTTTGAACTTTCGGTGCTATAAATATTTCTTATAGGCTAATATGACTTACTTATTCTTACCTGTGGAGGGAATATGAGGTCTCTCATTCCGCTTTTTATTCTTGTTTGACCGATTTGTCTACAGTTATTGAAAATAATGCAATTTGTAATTTAAATTTAAATTATGAAATGTTAAGTAATAATTTTATGCTATAGCTTCCGATGAAAGTGTGTTCAGGAGAATATTGTATTTTAAGACAGCTTGATTTTGGAAAAACAAGTTTGACTTTGAGAAAAATTCATCAGTGATAAAAGTAATGGGAAATCACTAAGAGAACGAATCTATCAACCTGAAACACCCAAGCGTTATATTAATGGCAAATTAGCAGCTGTTTATTGCACCATGTCAACTTATATTAGCAGCGTCTAGCAACTGCATATCTTCAGCTTGCTTGCCTCAGCAATACTATTAAGGACCATTAATTTCTCCATAGTATTGGTTCTCTATGCTGATAACCCAGCATATGTTCAGCCATATACGAGATGTGCCACAACAATATAAAATGAATTACAAAGCATATAATATATGCTATATCCGAAAACTTTTTACCGCCTTCATAATCATTTTGTACTATTTTTCGCCATACAACGTTGCAATATGACATTTCTGTTTTTCTGGAAGGCACCTTATTGTCCTGTTTTACTGTAGATATAAACTCCTGTGCCAATTAACATGAAAAAACTTCTCTAATAAAAATTATAGTTTGTTAAAATATTCCATGATCATCATTATTATGTTATTTTTAGCAAAATGCATGTCTTTCGCCCACCTAAATAACGTATGTCGGTATATGAATTCAATTCATAAAGGAATTAAGCTATAGCTAAGTGCTTCATAGACGTTTCTGCACCTATGTCCACATATACCCGATTCTCGATGAAGTTTATTACAGCAGAGCTAACTGGCCAATTTAACATTTACATCCCTGATTGCTTCACAAATTTTATCATCTTCTTGCATACATGGAACGGTCCCGTTGAAAACACCCCTTGCTTCAGTAATAACTCCTTCTGCGCAGTAGCATTCTATTTTCCATTATTGGTGTATACTTTCACGGTTCATTATCCCTTTACAGGGGACCAAAGTACCAACACCATTATAAGAAATATATCCTCAGATCATCTCTTCCCCCACTCTTAGATGAATGTACTTGGGGTAAATCTTTTCATTATCTGACCTTCGTACATATATACAGTAACATACCTAATAAGAAATTAATTTTATGATGGAAAACAACTTCCCTCCTGTCCTGAACTTATCCATTTTATATACTTTCTGAACCATTCTAGCCGTTTCTTCTTTATTTGCACTGTGAGGCATTGCTTCCTTAATATGGTACCCCTTCTGAAAACTTGCGTCGCATTAACGAGCGCGTACCTTAATATGTACCAGCGTCAGCTGCTCCTCTACCATGCAAAGTCGAGCTTGTTTTTCTTGAAAAGATAGAAGTCGTCCTTAGCCGTGCTGGTCCCCCTTCTTCCACATACTTTTTCTCTTGGAAGTAATTTATTCATTTTCAGTCTCCCGCAGTAGAAATTTTAATCGCTCTCAGAAATGAAATATGTAATTGTAATTAATTTTTGAGTTGCTGATTTCGCATCTGAAGCCCGTTTTCTCGCTTAACAGTTTTTATGATGACATGATGAATTTTCCTCACATTTATTCTATAGTCTAATGCCGTAATTTGTGCCTTTCTATTAATTTGCACAACACTATTTGTTGTGATTTCCTCTCAAAGCGTACATATAATCCAAAATACACAACGAAAATGCTTTTAAGAGATATAACATTATATTTATTTTGCAATGAAATCTTTAACAAAGCAAACATTCTCAAATTTTTAAAATTTCTTCCTGGATGACTTACGCCGACAATGTGACCCCAACACGTTTGTGATAAGTTGCCAGCAGTGATCAGCAAGCATGGTGATTGATGATTTCCCTTTGTATCGTCTTTTTATTTCCAATAAGTCCTGATGGGACCTTTCTCCCTGCTCATCGCTGACCTCGTTCAAGTTCGATGGAAATAAATCCAGGTGGGAATAGAGAAAGTGAAACTTAAGGAACATATTACATACCAGTATATTGTAAATCCTCAACATACCTTTCACCAAATCTTTGTAATTATCTGATCTATAATTTTCCAGAAAACTCACAGATACTGACTTAAGAGCAAGTGAGGCATTTTACAACAAAATTGAAAGTGCCCTTGAATATAGAATCATGAAGCAGCTGGTGTATTTGTGGGGCTATAAAGATAACTCCTTTAGTTTTGCCTCCCTTAACGTTTTTAATTTTCCTTTTAAATATTGAAATGTCCTTTCTAATACGTTCACAGTATTCACAAAGTTATTCATTAACCCCGGTTTTACGTGCAATGGACAATTTGTTGATATCAACAAGTGGCATTTTTTTCACACTATTTTGTCCTACTATTAAATTTTCTCCTGATTACCACTTATAATTGTATAATGATTAAGATTGCACCAACTACTCCACCCACGAAGAAAACAGCAATATTTTGTGAATCCAGGCTTCATTCCTGTTAGCAAACCTATCACTTTTAGATCTGCATAAATCTGCCGTCCATGTTCTGGATAGCTCAAAGCCTTACGTATTGTCCCCATATTATAATTGTTTCTTTAATTTAAACAGAATAGGCAACAGAACAATGAGTACATATTGCCGTTATGCAAAATCACAGCATATAAACTCATTTGGGGCTTGGAATATGGAACATAAGGGATTTTAGAAGTAATTGTTAAAATGGAGTTGCCCTATATGTGGAAATTTGTTAAATGTAGAAACATTTTTTTTGTTGGAATGCTTAGGAACGAGTGAATGGAGATAACAAGTGATATATGGGGAATGGTTGAAGTTAAATAAGAAAATTGCAGCAAAGAAAATATATGGTGGCTGAAGACAAATTAGGGATCATTGGTAATGCTTGTGTAGATTTAAGAAAGAATGGTTATGTTCAGTGAGGAGATGGGATTTGTGAGTTGGATTGTGTGTGCCTTAAGTAACTGGCTTTTGTAATGTTGTGATTATACGTGTAGTAGATCAACATTTTATGTGTCTATGGATGTAAGCTGGTTAAGAGCAGGAGTTTTATAAATGAGAGCGGATATATTGTAAATTTTGAATTATTATTGAATTATATGAAATGTTTTAGTGTGTTATTATAGCGTTTTTTTGTTTATTAGAAGGGTTTGTGCCAAAGTCTTCTGGATAACGGAAAACTGGAACTTAAGAAACACTGTTAAATATAAACAATTGAAAGGTGAAAATTAATATGTTAATTGAAAACTTTTGTATCGGAGTAATTTAAAATATTAGCCTGGGATAGAACATGGGATAGAATCAGACCATATTTTAATATTTGTAAACTCTGTGCTATTTAAATAAATAAATTAAGTACATTTAACAGGACGCCTAGCAGATTGCAAATTGGAATACTCAATTGCGTGCTTTTTAAGGCCAAACCAGAGAAATTGGTCGAACAGAAATAACAGTCTGTAGCATGATACACAGATTTCTTCCATAACATTGGAATGACAAAGGTATCCACAAATGCGTGCGTTTTAACGAACCAGTTAAAGTTCTTTGGCCATTTGTACAGCATAAGTTGGCCCCCCCAAAAAATATCTTTATCTCCAAATGTACTATATTTCCTGAAATATATTGTAAAACGTTACAAGTAGGGGTGTGATAGATTTGCGCCGAGATTTTATACAATACTCTCTCCAAACGAAGAAAAATAACTTAGAGGGGGTTTTGCAGCGGCGAGACATTGCAAATGGATAAAAGGATAACCCCTCATACAATGATATCTATTGGCAGATTCTTATAAGCAACGTTTCTTAAATCTGCTATACAATATTTTTAGGATAAAATGACACTTAACCACTACTAAGACTCACTCTCTACTTACTACACCAACGCCTCAGAATGAGATATTATAAAACACTACTTCGTGTTGTTCATAATAGCAGCCAGAAAATTCCGAATACGTGAAAAATCGTGGGGTTTAACAATCTCTTTGTGTAATAAACGAGAAAAGTTGCTCTGACTGGGAGAAAATAACGCCTTCCGCGCCCCATGATTTCAAGCGTTTTTGCAATTGGGTGACACACAAATATCTCAACACCTTTAGATGATGCGAAAACCTAACGGTACTTGCATGTTTTGCGTATCCGAAAACATACTAACTGATATATTTTGTGTATGAGAGGAATTCACTGTTGTTGAGTTTTACTGGTTACAACAAGGTTAACCTGTACTTGTCTGCTATTTTTCTTTGTTGTGTCATATCTACCGTAAAATTTAGTGAAGAAGAGGGATCTCTTCTATTATCAATATATAGTTGCATACCAACTAACGGAGAGGTGAACCACTGAACTCAAACATTTTTGATAACACCTCTTGTCGATATACATGTAGTAGGTTTATTGTCTTCATGTTAATCACATTTGAATCGGTAATAATTGCAATTAAAAGGCAGACTTTTAGTGTTTTATTGTAAAAATGCAACTTTACGACATTAAGATGATTGACAGTAAGCTGGATATAGTTCTATTTTACAATTCCACTAAAGCAGAATTGAATGTTCTTGACGCGTAGGACATACTCTTGCACACGAGAAATACATTGATCGCAAATGGCAGCTATATTCAATCTGTTTGACATAGCAGCATGTAATTAATAGCTTGTTTCGCGAAACTAATGCCCAGTGGGCTAAATAACACACAAACAGAGATTAAGGAAGGAAAGAATTTTTATTGAAATGGTTCGATAACAGTATATCAATATTATAAAGAGATGTCGTAAATTATGTTGGTCTACGTTTAAAGTATACACATCAAGTGGTCAACATGTCTGCCTGCAAAGCCAGAAGTCAAATTTTGATTCAGTAAAGTCATTTTCCTGGACATTACTATTCCGAGTTTCTCCATATCCTGAAAAGGCGAATGTGACATTTCATGAAGTGTTGTGGACCATGGGCTCATTTATGCACTTCATTAATGAAACATTAATTTACCGTCTCTTAGATCTTAATTGTTATGAGGGTTAAACCATAACACTATAACACACCCCTTCTCCAATACACACCTGGTGTACGTCTGCATGTCACCCTTTACCAACCGCATATTTACCACAGTATTCTCCTGCAGCATGTAATAACTTACTCTTCTCGTTACCACTAATTTGAGTAAAAATCAGAATAGTAGGAGAAAACCTAGTTTAAGGAGAATTTGTTATAATTACAAATATTAGTACATGTAACAACACAATAAATAGTAGTATTAAACAATATTTTTTCGGTTTTTTGGCCGTGGTCTAATGGTTAATTAATATTTATGGTGACCATAAATATGAAATGACAATTAGACCACAGCCAAATGTGTAGTTTGTCCGTGCAACCAAGGAGTGTGAAAGTACTGTATGAAGGAGACTGTTTATTAATATGTATTTTGTAATTTAAATATATAGTGAATTAAAATATTAATTTCATTTTATAATAACTGACAATTTGCATACATTAATGGTATTAAATTTACATCAACTGGTTAAATAGGTTAATTTTCTGGGAGGGATAATTGTAGTTTCCCCGTGTTATAGGAAGGAATCTGAAAGGTATCTTTTATAATTATGTTTAATACCGATTTTTAATACTGTGGCATTACAGACAGTGGGCACTGTTAATAATTTTGACCATTGACCACTTACGAGGGAGGAAAACTTGGAAAACAGCTTCCGTCAGGAAGGAAGTCCAGGCGAAACCTCTCGCATAGAAGTCCATGCCTTAAGGACCTGTCAACCGTGTTGGTTAGAACATGCCTGAAAGCATACCTTTGTAAGAGCGTGTTACAAAATTCGCAAACACCCTGTTTTCTTCATTAACATAAAACTTAAACATGTTGATCTAGCCTAGGTATTATGTTTATTACAGAGGATTTATTCCACGAGAAGCAGGGCGAAGGCAATGATGCAAGCAACTCACTCCGTAGCTTCAAGGCGAAACATCACGCCATTTGAAAAGCACTGTAGTTAATATATTTCGGTAAACAGGTTGTCCAAGATAAAAGAATATAACCATGTGTACAAAGGTAAGCTAATAGTGTTATGGTATGGAAAATTTTACCGCAATAACCATTTTACAACTTGCACGTCAGACGGAATTTATTATGTTTTATTTTATTTTTAGACTATTAAAGGTGAATTTACCAAATAAATTGTTGATAAATCGTAAAAATTTACAATGTCTGAGTATTGTGAACACCGCAATTGCGCATTAGTTAAGACGATATAGCTGCGGGAATGGTTAATGTTTGTACAGCTTTCCCTCAAAAGCAATTTGGGATATATAGGATTGAAGGAAACCTACTTCCAAAACTATAGAGCCTAATAGAATTTAATAAAGAAATAAAAACGTTTAAATATCTTTATCTACTTACATTTTTCATAATACATAATAATATGTTTTTCGAAGACTATGGTAAAACTGCTAAGTGTTCCATAGTGATTGTCTTTACTTATTCTCTTTTTCGCTATTCATCACTATGGGAATATATCGGCAACTATAGTTAAAAGTGTGAACGTTATTTGTATCGGTGTAGGGAGAAGAGGACGGCATCGTGAGGGCCAGTTTACCCTACACGCGTTGCATTAATCTTGCGTGCCAACATACAAAAAGTTACAAAACTATTATTTTCAGTCTCGTCTCTCTTTTCCAATCATTCAATTAATAATATTATGAACTTTATTTTTTGCTATGAACATGGGATAGTGACAAATTTGGCAATTTTTCTACTTTAAGATTTAATGTTAACACAGCATAACTACGAATGAAAATACATAACAAAAGAGATGCAAGAACATAATGGTACAGTATATGTTCAAAATGTTTTCCATTGGCACGTACAAGAGGCGATCAAAAATAACGACAATATTCGTTTTTCTTAAAGAATGGTTATTTATTCATCAACATCAATTCTGTCCCCTTCAAAGTAATCCCTTCCGGATATAATACGCTTATGCCAGCGTCTTTTCCAATCTTGAAAGTTCTTCTGGAACTCACTTTTCGCTATGCCCTTCAACTCCTTCAGCGATTGTGTTTTTACCTCATCAATGGTGGCAAAACGTTGTCCTTTCATGGTTTTCTTCAGCCTCGGGTATAGACAAAAGTCGCAGGTGGCCATGTCCTGCGAATATGGTGGCTGAGGCAACATGACGGTTTTGTTTTGCCAAAAAATCACGAACAAGCAGTGAGGTGTGAGCAGGAGCATTATTGTGATGCATTTCCACGACTGGTTTAACCCCAAATTTGGTCATTTTCATCGAATTGCATCAAGCAAACAACGCATTATTTCCAGGTAGTATTCCTTATAGACCGTATGACGATAAGGCACTAAGAACCTTCACATTTGATCGAACTTGAATATTTTTCGGTCTTGGCTCTTTAGGCAGCTTCCATTGGGACAAATGAGCCTTGGTTTTGGCTCATACCCATATCCCCATATTTCGTCACCGGTTATGACATTTTCAAGAAGTTATGGATCGTTGTTGACTTCATTCAGCAATTCCTGAATGACGTCTACACCACGCCGTTTTTACTCGAAATTCAGTAATCTCAGAACAACTTTTACTAATACACGTTTCAAGCCCAAAACATTCGAAAAAATTGCTTGGAATGAACCAAATGATATACCGACATCATCAGCAGCCTCTTATGTGATTCGGCGACATTCCAGAATCAATTTCTTCACTTCTTCGACGTCATCGGCGGTTTTTGATGTGCTAGGACGTCCAGGGCGGTATTCATCTTCGACGTCTTCACGGCCCTCTTTGAAACGTCTGTACCACTCGTAAGCTCTGGTCTTGCTTATAGTAGATTCGCCAAAAGCCACAGTCAACATTTCCAATACTTTGTTGCACTTTATTCCATTTTTCAAGCTAAATTTAATACAAACTCTTTGATCTATCTTTTTTGAAAGTAAAAAATCGCCGAGCACACCAAAACATGTCTAACCTTTTTGACTGTCAACAATGAACTAAACTTTCAAAACAGCTGAAAACTCCAACATTGTGTACCAACAAACTATAAAAAAATGAAAATCGGATTTATGAAGCTCGCGAAATAAAAAAAATCCGTTATTTTTTGATCACACCTCATATACACGCTTGAAATTGCGGTTTTTGCATTATACGCCCAATGTGTCCGCAGTCCGACTCCTTCACGATGAATGAACATAATATTTTCCGTATCTGCAAATCGTAGATCTTAAGAACTTATAATCATGAGTTCTGACATACTTCTTCACAAATGAGTGACAGGTCCAAACACTTGCGACCGATGAACTTTTCCATGAAAATGTTATAAATTTAGAATGCACTTATTTGAGATACTACTCAGTATGTCTGTTTGCATAACATTACCGTGAGAACAAATTCAGGACTAGTGTTATTCGTATTTTTAATCTTTAACATGATCTCTATGACAAACAGTAATATTAACCTAAGTGGTGCCGAATCTAATTTAGCTAAACGCAGATTCGCAACATAAAACTTTGAGATGAACTCCCGTCAAAACGCTTCAGTTTATGATAAAAGACCCAGGGGTATTATTTTTGGTCTCATTTATCTATCCATTATTATGATAGAAAAGCAAAAATTCCAAATCATTACAACATTACAGCAAATAAAAGATAACGCAACACGTTAACATCCAAAACGCATTACATATTTTGTTCCATTTATACCATGGATCCATCCAACAAAATTACAACACCGAGTTCCCTTCAATTCTGTATAATTGTTTATAACGCAACATACACCCGTGCCTGTGTTTATATCTGTGAAGCAGCACGGTATATAATGTTGATTAATATGGGTTTAGTTTTCTAATGTTATAGACACAATGCTTATTTTGAGAGAAGAATTGCTGAGAAAATTAAAATTCTTGTCCAATATAAAGTGTCATTATGGTAAAGAAAGAAAAAAAAATTGTACCAGGAATGTGAGCAACTGTTCAGATATATAAAAACACCAAAGAAACAATTTAAGAATGGAAATATCAGATCAGTTCAATTTTGTAACATATAACACTGAGCACTCTTAGCAAAGCATATTTAAACAGTTCTCTGAATTCACAGTAGGTTGCTTATACAGTGAGGTTATTTGAGTTACTTGCCGCCTGAGCAAAGCTGATTACAAAGGAAGTACAACCGCCATAATCGGAAAAAAGATATGGTGTCAAGCGTCAAGCTAACATTTCACTGTTAATTAACGCATAAAATGATAATGTATTTAAGACAGATATTATTAAACACTAGCCTGGGTATGTTATAAGGGATGTTGAAAATGATGTCTCTCAGTGGCAATATATTGCCGAAATCTATATAGGAAATTCCTGTATTTAGTTGTACAATTTTCCCTATGAACACGCCGATTAGAGAGATCCTGACTTTCGTAACTTCTTAACAATTAGGCGAACATTTTCTCTACCTGGAACATGTTTGCCAGGATATTTTCTTGTGAATCGTATTACTACTTCTCTGCAAGAATCAGTTTTTATGCATGTATGTATCGTACATGAAAGCCCAAATGGCACAAATTTATTAACACAGAAACTCACAACCACCAGCTGACAAAATCCTCCTGAAACTAACTACAAGCAGCTAACTTCACATGCAGTGAACCTTTATCACTGGTTTTTCCCAGAATTCAATCGTGGTCTTCCGGTCCTTAACTCATATAATCTCACTGTACAAACCATAGAAACAAAAAGTATAGTAGGAATGCTGGTGATGAAAAAAGTCTAGCATATAAAATGTACTTGAAAATAACAGTAGTTTGAGTAACAGTGTCATGGTAAAACGAATGGTAAGATACTTAATGCATTCTTTCTCAGGTAGTATTCTTTAAGCATGATAAGCATGAAATATATGATAGCCGTCCATAACCTTCCTGATCGGTTACTGAAAAAAATTACACCTTGTATTCACATCTAAAAGTCTGTCCTGATGAAACTGTTTTAAAGTATTCAGAATATACAAATGGTGTACCTTAGGGTAAACTATTTATTATCATGTTATAGCACAATTTTAGTCATAAAATCTCCATAGTTCCATTCTTTGACCACGATGCAGCTTAGTGTAAACTATTTATTATAGTTTAGCACTATTTTAGTCATAAAATATGCAAATTAATTCGTTTACCTAAAAGTAATTTGCCAAATTCACTCATTGGCTTCAAGAACTATGATAGCTGGCAACACTGTAGTACAAATATTTGATTAAAAATGCACAATCATTCATTTTTGTTCTTGTTAATCAGTTTGGCTATCTAAATAAAATATTTGCCAATTATATTTAGTACATGAAATGAAATGTTAACAAGCTGTGAGAAAAATTTCATGATTTCTTCATTCATTCAAAATAGTTTGATCGAAAGAGCCAACACAGTTACCCATATTTACTTATTCGCTATCACAGCGCAATATTTAAAAATGAATTGTATTCATATAATTCGATATTACAGAAGCGTCAGTGACGTGAGCAGTGCTTCCGTTGCACACAGCTGAGTAGTATGAATAATTGGAAAAACGAAAATAAGATTAACTTTTCTATTTGATTATAATTCACACTGAGCACAAGCCATCTTCCTTTTACTTCTCTGATTCTGTGGCTCCGACTATAGCTTTTCCCCTTTATTGCTCTCTGTGTTTGTGGGAGAAGTGCAAATAAAATTACCCCAGTCTCTTCATTTTCAAATCGATAGAAAGGTCGCTCTGAAATGAAAGTTTTAAGAATAAAAGCAATAACATTTTTTAAAATCTCCATTTGATTATTGCATATTTTCAGATTACCCCCCATACATTCTATACTACCTATCAACCGTTTTTACCATTTTGAAAATGCTTCATTGGATAGGGCGCATATGCACTCTTCATATGCAGCCACTGGGGCTTCAGGTGATTCAAATCGCATACCACGATTTTTTCCTTTTATTCTCAGTGTTAGGAATAGATCGCTTGGGCTATATCAGAACTGTTGGGAGGTTGAGACAAACATTAGTATATTGAATGCTGTGTAAATTAAGTTATGTATTTCCAGTGCAGTGTGGACAGAGAGATTGCCGCAATGCAACATGATTGAACTCAGTACAGTACACATTTTCTACATTTTCTGCACCTAAGCACACGTATTCTTTTCTGCTCATTTGTCAAGTTGTAGGGGAACCAACGACCTCAGAGCTTCCTGACAAGAAGATTTTCTTCTAGGGTTATTTTCACTGCTGGTGATCCAATATTCACGGCTTCTTCTAATATGTATAGCGATTAATATTCCTTCAACATACGCTTTGCTTTCCGCATTTTCATTCGTTGTAGCTGTAGCGGACCGTTCTGCGGGATCTTCGTTTTCGAGAGTTCCTTCCCCTTCTAAAATCTGCGAACAATTGATAAATTGTGGATTGCAAAGGATAAAGTCCCCCAAATGCACGATGCAATCTTTTAAGATATTTTATGTCCCCTAAACCAACTTCAATGTCATAGTAAATTATAGTACGGAAGTGCACACGCTTGAGATTCATCCTAGCTTCTGGCACAGCAACACACGCGTATATAACACACAGAAGTGTGACACACACACATTGTTGCAGTCGTTTAGACTTACGCATGTTTCTCTCTAAACTCCGATCTAAAGCCATGAAAACCTGACTGACTTCCACTACTCATTGTTGTACATTCTAAAAACGTTTATAGTAACCCCTGTATCAAATTTTGGTGCACGGTCACTTATTCGCAATAATATACATCTTTGAACTTATGCAGAAATGTTTTATTTTAAATAGAGAGTATAATTGTAGGTTATTGTATAGACTTAATAAAATAGAAACTTTAAAATCGCATTCTTTGTGTTATTTCACAGTTTATTATTGTTTTATTTCTTTTCTTATTAATATTAACGTTCTTTTAATAATCATTTGCCAATTGTTCAAAACAGCCCAAAGAAAAACTTACCTACTCATTTGTGCCTTACTAAGGTGATTTCATGACGGTGAACTACAAGAACATGTCTCTTATGTTGCAAAATTTTGCATTTTATTTTCTCAATAAATAGAATTAAATTCATTACTTCAATAACCCCAAAAATCCGGTTGTATAGGGTTTAAGAAAATTAATAAAAAATTGTATATCTTTTAAAAAGAGCAATTTAGGGATCTCATTTTCCCCAAATAAAATTCTTCTTAATTATAAGTTTCGCTAAATATTAAAATAACAATAACCACAAGTCTTTTGTCTGCAATAAATTCATTAAAATGTTTGAATTTGTGTAACACAACTCGTTAGTCTGTTACATTGATATCACACAATAAATCTTTGATTTGAAAGAAAAATATCCTCATTTTGATATGAAAAATATTTGAAAATAAAAACAGTCACTTTGTATAAGCTCAGTCTTTATTTTCTCAATAATATCACAGGTTTAAGAAATTACAATAATTAGCCGAACATCTCTTCCATCTTAGTCAAAGTAGAGCTTTTTTCCAGGTTTTCCTCAGTCCTCATAAATGGCAAATGTCGGGGAGGTACCCTAAAACTTAGGCCTGGAACGATTCCTTCCTTAAACATAAATCCTTTCCCAATATATCATTTCATGTCATGTATCATCAGTGTCCACCGCCTGTGGTGCCTCTGTAGCAAAAACGGGCGTTAAACACAATTCATTCATTAGTCAAAGTCCCTTACTTCGCTTTCTGAATCCTCAGCATTAGGAATCTGACCGTTACCATGCTGATCCAGAAGTATTTGAAAATGAGGTTGTTTTTCAGGCAAAACAGGAGAAATATAATTTCCTTGTTCCAGCTTTAGCAACTCTCAGGGAATTACATTTGTGTAAACTCTTTCCAGGTTAGTTTTATCAAACTAAGCCTTCCCTTTTATTATGACTGTTTCTCTAGCTAAACCCCTTGATGTCTTGCTCATTGTTGTCATATTCGATATGTATTCAATTATTCTATAAAATGTCTACTTCATTTTATTGCTGCTTAGCATCGGCAGGGGATTTCTTAATTGAAAAATAATATTTAAATTGCACAATCACACTATGTTTCACCTTTACATCATAGATATTTGTATATTTACAGATTTTTCGATCAGTTTTAGCATTTTGCCTAACCAATAACTAGCTGTGTAAAGGACATACTATTTAGCTCTATTTGAACAAAATTTTGATCACATGCCATTTACCAATGTTAAATATACATGAATGTAATTAGATGTATCATGATCATTTAGATAATTGAAATACTTAACAATAGTGTTATTTCCGTTTTCATTCGTTACCTGTACAAAACAGAAACATGGACTTAAGTGCTTATAAAACTCAATAAACCTGTGAAAAATGCTAAAACCTTGTGTTATTTTGAGTGTCAAATAATAGAACTAACTAAATATATTACACATATAGTGCCAAAAAGGGACTTCTGGTTAATGCTATTCGTGACTTCGATTATCTTGGTAAATATTAGTGCTATTAAGA
This sequence comes from Metallyticus violacea, assembly GCA_030762175.1. Taxonomy (NCBI): domain Eukaryota; kingdom Metazoa; phylum Arthropoda; class Insecta; order Mantodea; family Metallyticidae; genus Metallyticus; species Metallyticus violacea. The sequence goes on from CM060846.1 coordinate 132,298,570, forward strand.
CAATTATTTTTAAAAAGATGATCCGTAATAATCTGTAACCTATATGAATTAATGCATTAGTTTACCTTCCGTAACCTGTGGGAATTAGAGCAATATGTTTATTCCGAACCTGTACATGGTTTCTTAGCACGGGAAGCACACATAGCTACTTGTACACACTTTAAGATAATAGTCTGAAAATGTAGATGTTTTCTTTCCAAACAAGGATCAATAGGGGATGTCGATATCAGAAACACAGTTGGAAATTACGTTTATGAAATTCAAAAACCAATAATAGCATTTTAGGAAACTCTGTGCTCAACACAGATCAGAGTCTGTCTGAATGTAAACGTATTGGTAACCGCAATATGTGTCTCTCTCCTTATCTTTGATTAGGGAGAGAGACACAGAAACCACTATGCGGTCTGTTGCACTTAACCACGATCCAGTTTGACATGATCACGACAGGGAAATTGAGATAGAAATCTTTAGAAGTACACGTAAAATATAAACTAGTTTATAAATGACAAATATTCTTAAACAAAGTTTCAATATAATTGCTATAATTCCTCATAAACGAGCGGGGATATTCAGGCGTGAATCTTGGGACTCACATTAAGCAGTTCCAAAGTTCAATTCCGTTGGGTCATTCATGCTGATTTGGGATTTTTCATGGATTTCCCTGGTCACGTAGGCGTATGCTGGGATGCATATTAATATTCAACGATCTTCCATTTAATATCATTTCATTCCATTTGTTCCCTTGGGCTAGGGCGGTTTGATGGTGTTTGCGCTTTCAAAACAGCTTCTGGAATGAAAGTAAACTTTCAGAGAGCTTGCAAAACTCGAGAAGGGTCTCCACTGGTATCGGGCTGCTCTATCTGGAAACATGTTTGGGACCTCAGCTGCATTCGCGTTGTCACCGTCCGTAGATCCTGGCCATCCGTGTCTCCCTCTCGCAATCCCTTCCTCCCGAAGATGCCTTCATTGCGGCGTACGGAACCGATTTATGCAACACTCGCTACTCTGTCATCACCGAACATAACAAGGCACTAGATTTATACAGTCCTGTGCGAATAGATACGAACAAGGTAATTCTTTCATAGTTCTCGCAATGATTGGCATCAGTATGCAATACATTGATTTATCGCAGATCTCGCACTCTCTATGCATTCTTTGTACTATTATTTATTCTTAATTAATTTATATAACGATTGATTTAGGATTAAAAGTGTATTTATTTCGGTATTTGATCACTTTTGAGGAATTGTAAGATTTTCTACAGTGATTAGTAATACCTATGTCTTCAATGGACACGACTCCTAGGAAGAGTGGTGAGATTGTAGCATTATATTATGACACAAAGAGAATTAGCTACTAAATTTGGCGTGGATGTAGGCACTATAAATAAAATTATTCAGCGGCACAAACAGGATGCTCCAATTTCACCGAAGAGAAAGGGAACTGTGCAGGAAAAAGAAAACGAGCCAACTGATGAAAATTTTCTTCTCAGAAAAAGCAAATCCAATACTAGGCTCACTGCTGTGGATTTGGCTAGTGTATTGGGGAAAGGGTAGTGATTTTGTAAGTTTACAATGTTCGTCGTAGACTTCTGGCAGTCAGAACGAAAGACCGCAAACCTTTTTGAATGGTTTTTAACGCCTGTTTTTACTACTGAGGCACCACAGACGATGGACACTGATGATACATGCGATGAAATGATATATTTGAAAAGGATTATTTTTTAAGGAAGGAAACGTTCCAGACCTAAGTTTAGGGTACCCCCCGGCGTTTGCCATTTGTGAGGCGAAGAAAACCTGGAAAAATCTCAGTCAGAGAGTACGTCCTGGCGGGATTGGAACCCCAGACCTTCTGCTCGCGAGTCCGCACCTTAACAACCTCGGTCGTCCGTGGCGGTTCGCAAACCTAAAGAAACACCTTCTAACAGGAGAAATGTGCAGGAAACGTTTCTTGTGCGCACGTAGTCATCAGGATTGGACAATGAAACACGGGAAAGAAGTTACTTTTTTGAAGTGTAGGAGGAAAGGGCTCCATATGTGCGCCGAGCGAATAATAAGGCAATAATTCCAGCACATTTGCAACAGATCGTAAAACACCCCGTGAAGAAGACATCTTAAGGTGTTTCAGCCATGAATAGCCATTACCCTTAGTACCAGTCGACGGGATGATGAAAATCTGACCAGTGCATCCAAACACTGGAAAGGAGAACTACTCGAGAACTGCAAAATAAATTTCTAGATGGCGACAGAATTTTCCAGAAAGATCTGACTTCTGGTCATATTTAAAAAAAAAAAAAAAAAAAAAAAAAGGTGAAGAAATTCTTCAGTGAGAAAAAAGTATTCATATGTTAGGGTGACCAGGGAGCTACCCTGACATTAAACAATGTGGGCTATTTGCCCACAAGGAGACTCACAAAACTTGACTGTTCCAAATTATCTCTAGTTAAGGTTTAGTTTCATGATGATGAACTTAAAAATAAGTGTTTAAAGCTTGTGAAAATTTTGCCAAATAGTGTAAAGCAATTCGAAAAACAAAAAGAGCACTTATTCGCTATTAGCAAACGTTAAAGGTATTCATTAGGTGAAAAACTGAAAAAAATAATTCAAATATGTATGTTATTGTTGTGTGCAATTATTTTTCATGGGAATGTAGCCACAACATCTAGGCGCGTTAGTAATCTATCAAATTGGATTGGATTGAATTGGATTGGTAGGGACGGAGGAGGCATTGTCCGTATTTCAGTTTTACTCAAGGGCTGGCCGATTGTGATGAGGTGAGGTAGGTAGGGACGTATACGTGATCCATAACAAAGCTTCCATATTAAACACCCCGACGCCGGCGGAGTTCCCCTGCAAGGAGATCGAGTCCCTCAGAAGGGTCACTTCTATACCAGATTCTGGGACAGAACCTTGTGCAAAGACACAACACTAGCTCATCTCACCTGATATTTCTGACTCTGTTACGCAATCAATGAAATTAAATTAAATGGGAGAGCAGAAATCTCGTGAAAAGAAAATATACAACTCTAAGCGATCATGCAAAATCACTTAAAATCCAAGATCATAATGCTCGCCATTCAGGGATTTTAAATCCAGATATCCTGAATGCGAGTCTCAAGCGTGTGTGCCATCCCATTCGATTTTGGATAGTAGACATTTGCCATGGAGACCGATTATTTTACGAATTAAGCTAGCGACATTTTACTATGAAGCACTTCTAAATGCAGTATCAACATTTTTTGAACACGAAAAAAATTTTTGCTTTTTCCTTGAAGCTGTGTTATATGTATTGTTTCGAGAATCTTAATTGGTGCTTTGCACTATATTTTCTTCAGCATTTACATATTTTCCACGCAGAAAAATGCAAATTGTAACATTGATTATGCTTTGTAACACCGCTGAAATGTCTATGAACAATTTGCTGTTAGCGTAATTATTTCATTCGGAGTCTTGGTTCACACTGAGAGCGGAAAATGTACACTGTGATATTCATCATCAATAATATGACTTCCTAGGATGTAATGAAAAAGTATAGTGCTTCTTCAAGGCTGCTTTGCTTGCAAGATGAACAAATACTCCTGAAATATCGACAAAAAACGTTTCCTCCACTTCTTAGTTTTGATAATTTATGCGTATTCACGTAGTATATTATCTTGTTTCTGCATATATATGTACTAAGATTGGAGCAGTATTTCTTAGCTCCAGAGATTAGGGAAAATATAAAATTGTATGTTTAATTTGATGAATCCTGAAACGTTAATAAGACATTATAAATATAAATTAAAACAAAAACCTCTGAGAATGTGATACACACATTTTGTGCAGTAACTCTGCAAAATCATGGAAGTCAAGACCCCGCAAGCTGCGTTCGCTATACAAAGAATAGTAAGGTCATAAAAATTCCAATACCTAACATACAGCTACGCTAGGGGTGATCATATGGCAGGAAAAACCTTGAAAACGATGCAACTTGAACAAAGCCTAACGGGACATGTTATTGATACAAAAACAACTTGAAGGGGAGATCTGAGGGGAGAAATGAGATAAACAAGCCCAGGAGTTCGTTAGTAGGAGGACTCTTACAGAAATCGGCGCCAAATAGCAGCCTATAGGGAATGAACCGGGAACCACGTGATTCTCATGTAGCCAACCTAGGAGTAGGACCTAAAAAGATGCTACAAGAATTCGAATATAAAATTAAAAAGGACGCCCATGAGACTGACCGACTGTAAAACTAATAAAAGTTATGGGAAAGCAGAAAAGCCCCGCAGTTTTGTAAAGAATCTTGACGCAGTTTTGGTTAGGCAGTTTTTGAAGAAAAGCCAGGCAGCTATAGTTAGGCAGTTTTTGAACAATCTTGACGCAGTCTCGACGCAGTCCTTGATCAGTTTCGTAGCAGTTTTAGTTAGGCAGTTTTGAAGAAAAGCCAAGCAGTTTCGGAGCAGTTTTCGACACTGTCTCGACGCAGTCCTTGATCAGTTTTGTAGCAGTTCGGGCAGGAGCAGTTTTTAGTCAAGCCCCGCAGTTAAGGCAGGAGCAGTGTGATCAAGTTTTTAGTTAGGTAGTTTGATCAGAGCAGTGTGACGAGTTTTAATCAGTTTTGATGATTTTGAGGCAGTTCAGACAGTCCGCAGTTAGCTCAGGTCAAGTGACGTACCTAATCCCTTATAAACAACAGCCTGAGATTCTCTTCTGGCTAGAAATTATAATTTATGTGAATAAAAGGGGTTCATCGTCTCTGCAACTGTAAATAAACGATTCTCAAAAGGAATTTACATGTGTCTTGAAGTGAGGGAGAGTGTGTCCCCCGTTCCCATCCTGTCTCCCTGGTAACGTGCATACGTTCCAAAAACTAAAAAAACAAATATAAACCCTGAGATTCCAAAAAACTATAAACAAGTAATTCATTCTCATGCGCCGGAGCATTGGCATAGCAGCGGAGCGTTCATCGTTTCTCAACAGCACGACCAACGCCTAGCCGACACCCCCCCCCTTTTTAATACCGCTGCAAGATTGTCCTAGGTCAAATCATACGCGAAATTTTTGACTGGGGAAAAAAAATTCGAAAAGCATAGTGAGCAGGCCAGGCAGAAACACCTGAAATGTGTACATAGGTTTCGGTATCTTTATCTCTTAGGGAAAAAAGGCGGTGCCTACAATACGTGTTTCATAGATAGCAAGGTGGGGTGCCACAGCGATAAACATCACACCTGTTTCCTTGGTTAGGGAAAACCCAGGTACCGTATTAGAACTGAAATTGCAATCTTAGCATGTCACTAGACATTTGCGAGAAACAACCATTCTTCTTGATTTGTGGCTGATAGAAGTTAATGTCGTATTACTATTTTACTCTTGAGACTTCTTCGCTATGTAGATATGCAAACCAAAGTAATCCTGCCCAGAACCCACATGTTACTGTCAGCTGCTTGATGTATTTTAGCAAGTGTATGTTATTTTTGCAACCATTTAATGAATATGTAAAGTGGAAAGAGCGCTTGGATCTCCTAGAAATTATAGTTTTTTTACACCCAGACACACTGTTCTAAATGATAGCTTACGTTACGTTTAGCATGGCAAGAAGTTGGCTACTTGTCACAGGAACAGAATGTCCCTGGAAATAAACTTCAACAAAGGTTATGCATATATGAACCTAACGTATGAGGACACAATTACAGAAAGTAGCTTCTGCAAAAGTGCCTATGCTTTTATTGTAAATGAGTTTAAAATGGCTTGCGGATTATAAATGCTTAAATAGAGACTTACTTAATTATAGTCAATAGATGTTTTTATTCGCATGTGATTCATTTTAACTACAATAGTCAATGCGGCGTTTATTGGTTTTTTTAATGTTTTTATATACCACACGTCACAAATTGCAAAGAATTTTAGTTTACTGGGTGTTTCCTGTAATTCACTGAATCCTGCAAGATTTTCGAGGAGATATGAAGCGGAAATGTCATGGGGTTTCTATAATAAGAAAATGTGTAATTACTGCGGCCCTAAAGCTAATCTGTTTGCTTGTATAATTAGCTAAGCATAAGGTGTGAGTATGACCTCGGACCAGTTGGCACATGTCCACCTGCACTAGAAAACATATTTCTATCCGAAAATGCAACGTTGTCATATTTCAGCTCATTTTTATATCATTATTCTGACTCCGCTCATGCTATATGACCATTGTCACGAGTCGATTAGCTTGAGAGACTCTAGCCCGAAAAGATACGAACCCTTCCAATGACTAAAACAGTAGTGAAAAGAGAACGTGCTGAAGAATAAAGTTAGAGATGAATGAAATTAATTATATGTACATTTGTATATTAGGCAAGAAACGTATATGATCAACATACTACAGATACGCCAATAGTTGACCCTAAAATAAATATATAGCTTAGTATTATTGTAAAAGTTGATAAGAGAGGGGCAAATCTTTTGGGCTCTTAGTGTTATGGATTTTGTAATATAACTGCTAGCCGATATATTCACTAGAGTTCTCGGTATACAAAAACGAATTAATAGAGGTGGGCCGATGCTAATTGTGCATATTTCTCCATCCCGATTCTTATAAATTGCACGAAGCTCTTAGGTGCAAAAGAACAAAATACCCATAAAGGAGATAAGATATTATTATTATAATCGGCTTTGTTCTCCTAAATCCCAAGCTGAACGTGAAGTTAAATCTAGAACAGATATATTTATTTTCACAACTATAGTATATTTATAAATCGTTAAGAATATCTGTTAGATGACAACGTGGCTGTTGTTGATTATTATATAAGTTTCAGAAGATCAGAGGAGAGACAGTAAATACATGGATATTAACGTCTAAAATGCTAAAAATACATTATATTAAACAATTTTTAATTTTGAAATACTATTAACATATCTAGTTCAAATAATTCAGAAGCATTTTCTTGAACGCTGAAATGCTGACGCAAAGAGAATAGTATTGATACTTTTAAGGACTACAGACGTACTGAGACACATTCATTCCGTAATACAAACGAAATTATGATCACGTTTGTTTAAACGCTCTAGCAGAGCTGGGCAAATACTCCAAAATAAGCAATATATGTGTGTATATAAAATATAGGTATAACTGGGTGAAAGGGTAACATACGTATTCCTATGAACCAGAAAAAAGATCTAAATGGGGACAATGAAAATAAATAATTATTATTTTTCTTAGATTTATAGAAATACATTTTGGGAAAAAGAGGGGTTTAGCAAAATGTTGATATTTCTACGTCATCATTCAATAAATCGAAGTAAAGACAAACAAAATATTTTAGTTTCATAATTTAAATTCATGCATTAAAATACATTAATGACATTCGAAATCATCGCAATAACCACTGAATGTTTAAATAAATGAAAATAAATATTTTTTCTTAGATTTATAGAAATACATTTTGGGAAAAAGAGGGGTTTAGCAAACGCGACATCTTGTAGCTACTAGGATTACGCTACTTTTCACGAATATATTCACGTAAGTACTTAGAATGGGAAGTTCGCGGTAGAGGGAAAATATATTTGTTTTGTTGCACATTAAATGTCAGTAGATTGGACCAATTGTAAAACCGAAGTGGTGTTAATGTTTAATACTGGAGTTTACTTCCTAAAGTAGTTCTTTCCTTTTCATAAATTTTCTGCTCTCCCATTTCATCTCATTTCTGTCAGTTGGTTCTGTTGGGTGGCCTAAAGCTGTAGAAAATTTTCATTTAATGAAAGCACCCAAAACGAAACACATATTTTTGCTTTAAATGAAGAAAATATATATTCACTTTAACATTTATAATACCTACTTAAAGCGAACATCGGGAAGGCAGGACACATTTTAGTTATAATCAGTGAAAGAAAATAAAATGTTGATATTTCTACGTCATCATTCAATAAATCGAAGTAAAGACAAAATATTTTAGTTTCATAATTTAAATTCATGCATTAAAATACATTAATGACATTTATTTAAACATCCATTGGTTATTGCCATGATTTCGAGCATATGCTCAAAAGTGCAAGTTTTAACTGAACATTCAACTATGGTTTGCCGAGTTCAAGTCTGAAACATAAATCTATACATTCAAATGTTCCGTCTTCATAGTGCTCATATCCGTTTATACTAAACGTGTTTGGAGTGTGTAGAGGATCATGGAGCACGCGTCTTTCAATTCCTCTAAATTCGCATTTTCACGCACTGTTGCAACATCGAACTCCGGATAAAAATAAAGATTTTACCGAGAAAACTGCTAAATAGCCGCGAAACGAAGCTGTAAATTATAACAAAAATTGCTGATCAGCTGTATTCTATCACGTCTTTCGATGTACCTGCCGTAAACATTCCGCATTTCATTTATAATGGCATGAAAAGTGCGCAAAATTAATTGTATTTTTGCTGAAGTATATTTTCCAGATATAAAATAGGATTATGTATTTCATCTAAAGTCACGTTTGGACTTAATCCATAGATTTCAAATATAATGATTTTCAAATACTTATTAAAGAAATAAATACTAAATACTTTTGGAAACCCCATATTAAGAATATGCTCAACTTAATCGATCAAATCTTTCCTAATTAAATCCAAAGGTTGTCTATGATATGAATTACAAAACTACTGCTATAAAAACTACTATACAAGGCAGCATCAATTCCATGCTGTACCAATGTCATCTATGAAATAAAAATGAGATGGCATAAACGATTACAATTTTTGATTACCCCATACGTAAATCAAAAAGTAAACAACGAAGCAAAACGCACAATGCGAAAGAAGTATTCTCATCTAAAATAGGTAAGTACATAAGAAAAATACCAATCTAATTGAAAATTAAATGGAATTTAAAGTAATGAAATCCAAAATCAAAAATGAGCTGGGCCAGAAGGTGGATGAAAAAATAAAGTATACGGTGATACATCACTGACATAACAAAAGAAAAACAGGTGTAACAATGAAATATAATTGAAGGTGACACAACTCGTATACCATGAAAGACAAATAAAAGAATAAGTGAGTGATTTTATTAAAATTAACATATACGATATTACCTTTACAACCTTCGAAAGTGTCTTTCATAATAAACAAAAGATATATTTCTTGAGTAAATTAGTAAATAAGTTATACCTGCATTGCTTAACGTAGTAGCAACAACAACAACAACAAAAATAATAAAAATAATAATAATAATAATAACAGCTTAATTTAAACATCCAGAACAAAGAAACACTCTCCTCAAGTCAATGTAGTAAAATAAATAAACACAATATTAAAACTATACGTATACATTTGTCAATTCAGTTTATTTCCCCTTACCACCCTCCGGGTTTCAGCCTCTTCAATTCTGAGCTGTCTTGCTTACCTGTTCCTCATCCATGCCTACCAGCAAAGTCCAGCATGCCTCTTGTACCCTGTTAGAGTCAGTAATGGAAGGCGGCTTCAGTGGTACTGCAGTTTGCAACTATGATTTTTCCTCTCCACATAAAGCGCAGATTCTCAGTGCACCCACACCTGAGATCCTGACTTGTCCCAAGCTGCAAGTCTAAACCATGCCCATTCCCTGTTTAATGAGTCTGGCCCCTGTTTTGATATACAGCCCCATCCCCACAAAGATTTTAACTCCAATGAAATCTCATCACGTTGCGCGATTGTATGCTGCCTGTCTATATTTTTCATGTGGATCCTGACTTTCATTCATCCATACAGTTCACGTTTCCTTGACCAAATATTGCCCAACCCGATGATTTCCAACTGCTTTCTCACTTTGAAGGCCCATCCATGTTTTATTTTCTCCCAAACTAAACTGTTCTTCAAAGCAGATTGCTCTCATTAAAGAGGTGCTCTCCCAGAATTATTCTCAGCCATTATTTTACAGTCCTAATTTTACATTCTATTTTCTAAGACTATGAGTCCTAAATCCCATTTAGTTCCGTAGTTCACCGTGCCCTTCCCTTCCCCAACTTCCCTTTCAAAACATTAGTTCTCACCTTACCTGGATCCTTCCTTTCTTCCATCCCAAAATTTCCGCACCATATGTCATCGTGGATCTTTCCACAGCCTCACAATCGATTTCGAGTTAACCTATTTGGCAGATCTGGAAATATACTGTGTATCCCTATAGTCTCCGCGGCCTTTATTCCCGCCTTGTAATCCTTGTGTCTATGTGCTTTATTACTGTCCGTTCATTGTAAAAGTTGGTACTAGGTACACGAAGTTCTTAACGTTAACTAATATGTGTCCTCCTTAAGTCCAAGTCTCGTATCTGCTATAGATCATGCGGTTCTTGAAAGTCGTTTTCGTTTTATTAACATGAACTCTCAGAAGCCAATGTTTCCAATAAGTCTGCCGTCTGTTAAGTCTCTGCAAATTCGTTAGTTGTTGAACTAGTACCATGTCAACTGCACATAAAATCGTCGGCAACAACATCACCTAGTATGGATGACTGTGCTTCCTAGTGTACCATTACGTCTACTAAGTCTTCTACAAGGAGATTAAATAGTAACGGTGACAGAATGAACCCCTGTCTCGCTGGCCACTCGTCTCAAAAGCTCTCCGATACTCTATCTCTGTTGTACTTCATGCAGAATTCCATACTGTCATAAATTGCCTGAATGCTCGTATCATATTCCCTGACATTTCCTTTACCCGCAATTTGTACCATAGTGCCTCGCGGTTGATGGAATTAAAGGCCTCCTGAAAATCTACAAGAGCGTAGTTTCGTCGTTATATTGAAAATTGTCTCGCTCTAAGTGTTCTAAAATAATGGTGTCATCTGGTACTGTGCCCATCGCGGAAACCGGTCTCGGCCATAAATATGAAGCATCAATTTATTTCTGAAGTCATGTCAGAAACCTTTTGACGAGTCAAAATATTTTGTTAAAAGGGCTATAAAACATATGTTTGCTAAGGTTGACGTGTATTCATTTATCGAAAGAATTCTTCCCTTATTGTCATTATGCACTGTTGCCGTTATCTATTGGAATAATACTTTTCTCTGCGCTAATTAAAAGGCGCATTCTCTGCCTCGGGTCGAGAAACTCTTTTCCTAAAATCTTTCAAAAGAAACGAGTTCGTGGTCAGAATGAAAGCAGCCTTCTTCCTTGGTTCAACCTTTTAAAATTCCATTTCACCTTTGCATACGGCACATTCCATAGCTTAAGGAGCAGTCCAGTATTGTAACCTGTATTTTCATACAAATTCATATATAACGGCCTTCTACTAAAGATTTAGCACAGGTGTCATCTGGCAGCCACATGATAACAAAACATGGAAATGAATACAATACCCTTAATAAATGAATCAGATCATACTTACATTAATTATTAACATTGATTATAATCTATTAATTTAATTAAATGTGGCATTGATTTTCGGCTATAGGAGTAAAATATTTACGTGAATTAAAAATGGATACACTAAGGGGATATGTTCTATGTGTGAAGAACCAAATAGAACTTGGTATTATATACTAAAATACAAGCAAACAAAGTTTTGGAGGGATCAGTTCCTATTACGAAAGTGGGAAAAGTTACCAAATGAAATAAGAGGTAGAAGAATTGTACATTTGAAATTGGATGAAAACATTAAGGAACTGGGAAAATACAGGGCAAGGTAAGACTAAAATGATTATGGGTGTAAATACTTAGGAAATCTGCTTGAGAGAACTGTCAGATAGTGAAAGGAGGATGAAATGAGTAGAGGAGGGAATGGTACTGGTTATCTAGTATTAGTTAAACAGGATCCTTATACACCGATAACCAGAGTGTTAGTGGTGTGTGTAAGGTCCTAAGGAATAAGCCACTCTCTAGGATAGACATTTGGCCGAATGGGTTTAGTTAAAAAAGAACGAAGGTTTAGTATTGTAGGAAATATAACTTAATATTATATTAGATGTATAAAGTATTTTTAATGTTGTGTTTTATTATTGGTTGGATCGGAGTCCAGTACCCTGGATTTTCCAGTAGGTAGCTGCTGATGAACCGAGGACTGGGGAGGCTGAGCCAATCAAATTTGAATAAATTTATATTGGAGTTAGCGCGTTCTGGAATTGCCGAAGGCTCTATTTCCAATTGTTATTTTTAAAATTAACGCTTTTTTATTTGTGTTTATTTTGTTATATTAATTTGGATGTTGATGCATGAGAAATAAATTCTACCACTACTTACTTCATTTTTCACTTGTTTACCTGCTTATGAAAAATGCATGAAATTGGTTCCATTTATATGTTAAAATGTCATATCTGCATGTGTAGTGGAAATTGGAAGAAATAACCTTCGTTCATTCATTGTAGGAACTAAATGAAGGGCTGATAGAATGAATTTGCTTTTGCTTGGAAGGAGCTGATGGAAATTCATTATTTTCCAGTAGACACAGTTTCCTAAAGAAGAAATGTGTTTAGGGGATATTTTTAATATTGCAAAGAAACCGTTTGAAAATACGAGTAAATATTTTAAATTAATGTATATTTTGGTTTAAAGATGTTAATGAACCAAACATATAGTACCAATATCTAATTTTATGTTTTATTGCTACCAAAAAATAAAATGGACATGCTACACTATTATCAGATTTAATTTTTTTCCTTATTAGCATAAAAAGGGTTCTATTAGAAATATTTCAACTATCAAGATGCATAGTTTTGTGTTAATCGATGCATCGATTATTATTTTTTGCTGAAACTGCCAGAAGAAAAGTATTACTTCGATGTATGGCTATACGATAAAACAGCAATAGATAGATACTCTGCAATCAGTGTGTATTATTCAGAAATAATAAATTATTACAAAAAGTATATACTTTTATTATTTTATAGTGTAGCGTAATTTGTTTGTTGACCAACTAAGGAGATTATCATTTCCAAAATGTAAACTGGTTAGAGAAAATAACATGAGCAAACATTATATCATATGTGAATGATGTCATGTGGCATCAATATATGAAAAGTCAAAGGATTAATTAAAACTCACATATATATTTTAAATTTACTATGGATTAAATTGAATTTCGACTAAAATTAAGATGTTTTTAATTTTTTCTGTTTAAATTAAATTGAATATGGAAATTGTAGGAATGTGTACAAAGCGTCGTTAAGACAAATTGTGCAAAAATAAATTATTTCCACTTAAAATAATATTTTTTTGTTTTTTAAAACAAAATATATCAGCCCTGTTTCATATATACCAAAGTCTTATGGCCCTACGACACTTGCAGCTTCATTTAAAAACATTATGTTTAAAAGACATAGTTTTTCATGTTAAAGTTAAAAACTTGAATTTAATAGGCATGCAAACTTTAAAATTAAATTAATTGCAAAATTATTTTAAATATGTTTTATAACGTCCAGAATCCATATTATATTATACAAATTTGATAAAATAAGTGTGACATTTTTGTACTATATTTAATGAAGCTGAGTAGCCCGGTTTACATATTAAATGTTATTAAAATGAAAATTAAAATATATGATGAATAAATAGTCCATTATATGGTGAATACATTCATGTTTCTTCTCTACTGAGAAATAATTCAATATATTAATTATATTCCAGTAAGGTTTTATAATATGCAAACCGTTTCCTTTAATGTGTAAATGAAGAGAGATTTTGAAGAAAAACGCCTTGTTTAATCAAAAAACGATAGCCTAAGGACATGATAATGAATCCTACTCCTTTGGCTATCCATGTTCCAAAGAAAATGTGTTTGAAAAATGAGTTCCAACTAAAAAAAATTGAAGAAGTAGTGCAATTATAGAGGTATATAAATAGTTGTACAACCGGAGCATAAAAGAGTCAATAAGCTAACATTCAATCATTATACTTAATAAAAGCAATTTTGTACTGTTTTGCAGTTAGCAATGACATAAAAAAATAAAGTGCCAATGTTTCAACTGAGTAACAGGGAAAAATACATGAAAATATTGTTCAAAAGTACACCAACTTTGAATGAATTACGATCGATATGGAAAAGGTTGAGATCAGTATAATTATAAACAACTAAATGTAAAAATAAATAAAAAAAAATAAATTCAAACAAGGTGAGCAAGAGCAAAGAGCAAAGTTTAAAAGCATTATAGGACCAACTGATCCACAAAACTAAAAAGAAGCACTCATTATTATCATCGTAAAGATTCAAGAGTTGATATAAAAGCATTAATCTGATTGGTGTTTTGGACTTTTACCACCTGTATAGCAATGACAGTGAGTATGGATAATGCCAGCAGTTAAACAATTTGATACAGACAGCAAGCAGACATGTCAAACCTAATGATGTCACATCTTATTTCTTCTCCATATCGGAGGAACTAGTTCAAAAACAAGTGAAAGTAATTCACAGTAGATAAGTAGCAATTATACAGTTTATTGACAACCTGTAATATTGTAATTTAGTGAATTATCTGAACACCACAAAGGCCATGAGTAAGAGATTTTATTTCTAAGTTGTGAAGTTGAACATAATAGTAATTTAGGCATGGGCTTCTAGTTAATCTCCACATATTAAGGTTAATTTTATAATTTCACGTAAAGCACGGGTAATGGCTAAGTTTTAAAATAGCCCGCGACCTCGAATTTATTCCATCTGCCTGCTATTTCTATTCTAGCCAACACACTAATGGGCTGAACAACAGTAAAAAAAAATTACTTCTTTAAACTGTTTTGAGTATATTTTATATAAAAATGACCTTTCCGCATTTGAAGTAGGTGACTACAAGGGGAAAAAAATCGCACCGGGACACATAATAGGTCAAAACTCAAGAAAAATTTGAAATTTTATGTTAAATGCTGAAGCATTAATAATATGTTGATTTTGTGTCGAATATTAATTGGCTCATTTTTCTAACAGTATAATTTATTACAGAGCTGATGGTTTAGAAGTGGCTGAAATATTAAGCAAATCAATTATAAGGACCAAGAACTAAAAAATGCTTATAAACTGCAAATGCGATTCGGATATATACGTTTATTGGAATCTTCAATTTATATTGCTTTATAATATATATATTTCCAACATTTCTGCAGTGCACTGGTTGAAGTATAAAACCGTAGATCTTTTAGTGTTTATTGTACATAAAACACAAGTTACCTATGCAAATGCAAGGCGGTTGTTGTGCCTCTAATGCAAAATAATAGTATATATATTTTTCCAAAATAGCATTGTTACAAACAAGTTACACATGTTTAAAGGGAGAACGCATCTTTATATTGCGGACAACTATTTATTGTTTTCACATTCATATAATTGGTTTTTAATACCTTTTAGGTTCTTATATTATAAATATTGTCGTAAGCTTCGGACAATGGCTAATAAATGCGTGTTCCTTACATAAACATTACCCAAGTTTATATTTTTCCCAACTCATGAATATTAAAAATGACTAAGTAATGTCTGGTTTAATGATAAATTACGTATCTTCACGCACTGCTTTACAAATAGTTTGGTCACAAAGAATAGGGGACACAGTTAAGAGATCTCTTAGCAAATAGGACAAGGGAGCTCAGCTATCAGTAAGTTTTTGGAATGTGGAAGCCTTGAAAGAAGTCTGGCGAACGACCACTTTCTAGAATTCATTAAATACTTGTACATATTAGGATTAGCAGAGACTTGGCTGAAAATAACGAATTTGTGGCCATTGGTGGTTACGATGGTGCAATTGTTGATACTGGAGTGAGAGGCCGAAGGGGATGGTATCCTGCTACACACTGTAAGAGTAACCATAAGCAGTTTATAAAGGAAATGCAATTCAATCTTAAATGAGCAACATAATATTAGCAATATAACTAACTATAACTATAACTATTAGCATTTATAACAGTTTACTACCAGCCAGAGGCGTCCCAGTATGCTGAGCCAGATGTAATTATGGAAATTAGATACGAATATCCAGATGCAAACCTAATGGGCGATCTAAATGCTAGAAAAGATAATAAAACATTACTTTGAAAAAAAGGACATACGGATATTGGGAAACCAGGCAGGAGCAGCAAGGACTCATTCCTGAATGCAAGAGGAACATCTATTATTTTGTGATGTCCTTGAATTAGAAATAATAATGCAATTTTTTGTCAGATATAAGTCAGATAAATTAGGGCATTTCAATTTTGTACATACTAACGGGAGTAGTGTACTCGACTACGTATTATGGTCGGAATATATAAAATTCTGCTGATTAACGGCTTTAAGGTAGAAAGCAAGGTAGACTCAATCCATTTCCGGTTGCTATTAACATTAAAGTTGAACAATACAATGAGCCTCCAACGCGTTTCGAATACAGCAGAGGAAAATATAACTGAAACCGGTAACGCCCTTACGAAAATGTAGGTGGAGAGAGGATGAGAAAAAAAAGGTTTTATTAGGAACAGAGAAAGTGAAATAAAATACTTTGATGTAGATAATATGTATAAGGATGCTGATTATACAGAAAAAAGAAATAAAGAAAGAAAGAAAGAAAGAAAGAAAGAAACAGATATACAGAAAGAAACAGTGTGTATGCTAATTCGGAGGAACGGTAAAAAAGTAGCATAAATTCCTATAGCTGGTACAACGATGAATGTAAGAAAGCGAAAAAAGCAGCGGAAACCGCACTTGTTAAGTACCGAAGGGAAGGGGATGAGGAACAGAGAATTTCCTATGCGAAGCTAAGAAAGAAAGTACAAAGGAATATTATTGCAGAGTAAACCTGTGTGGCAAGACAAAAATGCAGCAGAGGTAAAGCAGGTAATCAAGAGCGGAGAGATCATTGACATGTAGAGGGTCTTTACGCAAATCCGAAGCCGAAAACTAACACAAGCAAATATTTCAGCTAGGGAATGGATTAAACATTTTAAAGCAGTTTTGGAAGGAGACCAGTGCAAGTGTTAAGTACATTGAGGGGATGCTGGATGCACCATTTGTGCCTGTATTAGACGACTAAATTAACTTATCGGAGATCGCCCAAGCGATTAAAAGTTTAAGAAAAGTGAAGGCAGCGGATATAGAAGATTTTTCAGCTGAGTTCATTAAGAATGTTTCACAAAATGGAAAATTGGTAGATCTGTATAGAATAAACTCTAACAAAATATTTGAAGGAGAATAATACCCGAAAGCGTGGAAAAGGGTCGTTATCCAAACACTCTACAAGGACAAAGGCAGTAGTGATACCCCAGGAAATAGGTATCTGATTGTTGTCTGTGTTCAGAAAAAAATTACAGCAGTTTATTACGAGCGAATTAAATTATGGGTTAAACTATATGATAAAATTTGTAAATTTCAGGCTGGTTTTAAGAAGGGCTTTTCAACAAAGTTGACAATGCCTTGGTTTGAAAACTTTAATTAATGAGAACGTAAGAAATAAAGGAGGAAAGCTATACAGTGTGTATGTATATTTTAAAATGGCGTTTGCTACAGTAGAACGAAGAGCTCTAAGGGAATAATAAAGACGTAAAGGACTTTCTGAGAAAATGATTAACGCTCTTATGTCAATGTATAAGGAAATTCAATTTGTTATTAAGACTTATTGGTATAACAGATCTGAGTGCAACAAGCGAAGAAGGGGGTCACATAGGGTTGTATATTATCAGCGTTACTCTTTAATTTATGGATGATATCGTTAATGTAATGATGAATGAAGACATAGATGCACCGGTTATTGAAGACCAACCAATACGTATTCTTTTATATCCCGAGGATATAGTAATTCTCTCTAGGTCGCTGAAGGCCTTGCAAGATTATTGCAAACAGTGGGGTATAATACATCTAAAACCAAAGTTCTCAACTTTAAAAGTGACTACGTCTATGACACACTAGAAAAATGAACATATACAGAAGAAATAATCTAGACCGTTAATAAATTTGACTATCTTGCAATAAGGTTTGACATGAGTGGAAAATGGAATAAAAACACAGTTTTTGCACACCACAAAGGTACTGAGACTTCTAGCTCGAATACCGGATATGCAAGTCAAAACATTGAGCAACTATATATGAGGCAATGGTTAGGTTCTCATTGCTTTATGGAAATGAGGTTTGGAGGATTGGATAAAATAGGCAGTCTAAATAAATTACAATGGGATTGCTGGAAAAGAATTCTAAGAGTGGGGAGGGGAACATCGAATAATGGGGTGCTACGGGACGTGGGATGCTGGGAAGATGCAGTCTACGGCAAAATAAATATAATTAGATACTCGCTAAGAATAATTAAAGGACAACAAACAACTCTGAGGGCAATATGCTACCGGCACCAATTAAACAACATGCATTATCCAAAATGGCGGGCAGCGGTTGTAAAGCGGCTAATATCAAACATCGGTTTAAACTATATTTGGCAGTAGGGTATTGAAAACAGATATGGTGTAGTACAAAAAGTCAAAAGACGCCTGTCTGACATAAACCGGCAGGAAATAAAGGCGCGATGCATACAGAGGTCATCTCTGAACCAGCAGAGCGAAATTAAAACTAGGTGGGATAAAGAGGCATTTATCATGGAGATAGGCATAAAATAGAGGTCAAGAATAGCATGGTTTAAACTGGGAGGCTGGAAATGAAGTAAGGTCGTTGACGAGGAAGGCAGAAGGATTGCCTATTATGCTCGGAACCGGAAGACTGAGTGCATATTTTGGCTAAGTGCGCACAAACAGAAGATACTAGGGAACATTTTTCTCTCGGATTCATTTTTTACTTTCATTAGGGGGAGGCTGGTATGTTGGTATTTAGTGTGAATAGACAAAACTGGCCAAACCTGGGCATTTTGTTAAATGAAATACATGGTTTTAGGGGAAAGAAAGTTCTATAAACATTGTACATAAATAATAGGAAAATTTATATGAATATCAGAATTATTGTATGTATGCCTGTTTCATGTGTGTTTGTGTGTTTGATTGGGGTTTTAAAAAATAGAATCAAGTTTGGGATAAGCAATATTCTGAGAACTCTTGTACATGGGTTGTTTCGTATCTTTAGAATTGAAGAATTGCGCGTTCTTATTAATGTTGTTATTGTTATTGTTGTTATTATTTAGTTGTCATTAATTTCAGAAACGAAGTATTTTACAAGTGCATGAACGCCCTTGCTACCCATGCGACTATGATGTACTATATATATACTAGTTTAACTGGAAAATAAATACTACTACTCTATTCTACAAATAAGTTACTAAGCGTGCCTTGGCAGATGGATCCTGTTCCTCATACGCACATTCCAAAACGTGTATATTTAAGCTAACCTTGTAGAAGATACTATAAACGTCATTCACTCTGGTCTAACAGCACTGCACCCGAAAAAACACATTGTAATAGAGAGACTAAGTTAGTAAACTGTCATGTTTCTGATTTTATTGCGAATGTTTTCCTTTGCATAACGCTACCACAGTTAATACTAATCACCGAAGCAATTCTGCTGGTGTACTTCAAGATTTACACAATTTCCACTATTTTTCTCTTTGTTACGTATAAAGTCTTACTTTTTCGATCGTATTGTTTATTTTGCAGTACACTAATATATTTAAGGTGACAGAGACGACTGAAATGATGGGAAATGACTTTTTCAGATTTTATGATTAACAAAATTTCTGAAGTTTCTAGTTTCAGAAAAAAATATACTTTAAATGTATTACCACAATTTTTAGATATTTAAAGAGGGTTTTAATTGCAGAGCGCTGCCGTTTTAATTGATTCTTCTTGCTACGCACTCTTTTCAGTCTTTATTTTTCTCTACTTTCTGAGATGATAGATGATTGGACAAAGTTTGTTTGAGGGACAAGGCGTCGGGTAAATTTCATGATGCTTCTTTGTTTCATGGCTAGCGTGTGAAATCAAATTTTATATTATGTGTTAAGAGTAAAACATGGTGTTAGTGAAGTATTTTTGTCCTGCCAGAGCTTAATGAATAAGTATTATCTACAATGCCTAGAGGTAATAGAGTTTTAAAGAAAAAGAAAATCCATGAATATCGGTGCTCATGAAAAGAAACAGAATGTTGATATAAAAACCATGTGCTTATCCCAATAAATTTTGGTTAGCTCTTGAAAGAAAAATCTCAATTTCAGCAGAAGAGTGACTTAATTGGTGTTAATATTATAAGTACTATAAGTAATGTTGGTGATAATGATATTGTTATTACTACCGTTAAATTACTTTCTAACTTTATAAGTAATCATGCAGTTTGCGGAAACTGCAAATCAGCTAATTCACTATATACAGAATGAGCAATACTTGACGCAACCGCGGGACCGGACTACAGCGCTATGTAGGCGTATATTTCCCCTTTGAGAGGCTTCAGTGTGAGTTGAAATCTTGCGCAGGTAGCACATGTTTGTTAGGCGACGCAATACAGTGTATTAAGTGAAAGTGAACCTCATCGGCCAGTCGCACCCCCGCGTAAAAATCCTAAGTATGGCTTCCTTCGGAAGGGAAGTAAAGCCGTGGGTACCGCGTGGTACATTAATGACACGAAAAAGAACCTTAAGCCTGAAAGAAGAGGCCTCTGAGCAAAATTGTCCCTCATTTCACGCCCTGAACAGAATAGGACTGATGGCTTCAGATGTTAAAGAGCGTCCCTAAATAAAACAAATCAACAAAACCAAAACAGCCGCACCCCACAGGATTGTTCACCTCATGGTAATGTATATATTAGTGGAAAAGAGGACTATGTATGAAGAGTGCAACATATGATGTTGTTGCAGCTACTGTCCACACCGCAGGTAAAGATTTATATATAGAACTTCTCATAAATCGTTATAAAATTTGTAAAAGTTAATGAAGGGGACCACAAGAGTGATTTGAATTTTGAAAGTGGAAGTACAGGGACAGGGGAGCTAAACAAATTCTCATATGGTATCTTGGGGAGCGTGGTGTGAGATATATAATATCCGCGGGAAATGGGGGACTCAAAAAAATATGAATTTGTATGTGACAGCAAACCATATGGGGACAGTATATTGATATGTCAGGAACTTTAATTCTTTTAACCTGAATTTTCTCAAATCGACATTTTTAGATGTTAATGTTCCTTTTACTCTAAAACTACTGAAGGTAGAAAGGTGTAATTTTGCACATATTTGTTACATATTTTATTGAATATTTCAGTTCACATTTTTTAGGTTCTAAACGGAATCGTGTAATTTAGAGCCATAAAAGTGCGTAAAAAAGTGGAAAAAATGCGTTGCAAATTTTTAAAAAATGTATGGACTTTTTTTCATAAGAACCACAAATTGTACACGGATGAAAGTGCAGGCTTTTGTACCTGACTGTATTGAGAAAATGCATGAATAATTTTAATTTTGTGCTGCAAGTGGTTAAGTGAGAAAAGGAACATAAATATACGTATGTTTTCACCAACTGCTATTTGATGTTCTTTTTTTAGATATAATATTTTTTATAAAATGAAATGCGAGAGCTATAAGTATATACTAAAAGCCTATTCCTAAAATTATACAAAATTTTATTTAAAAATTAGAAGTGATTTCATAAAATATTGCATAAGATATAGTACATATTCTGATAACGCATAGATACCGTGCACTCAGATAACCCTGTCCCCTTAAATCGGTTTTATAATATCTGAATTATAGTTCTCGAAGGATACAGTTGATCAAGAAATTTCCAAATAGATTTCACACGCCCACATGAGCTGATGTTTTAATTTAAAATAAACTTTACACACAAAATTCTCTTTCTCTAGATTCAAGTGCTTAACCATTTTTGTGAATGAGTGGAGACCGCATTACACGGTGCGGGAACCTATATCATAGCACATGACAAGGGTTAGTAAGCATGGTTGAAGAATGCCCTGCTGTGACACTCCTATTCACGATTTATTGAGTAATACGGTAGATATCACAGACGGTATGAACAGTAGCATTTTCTATTTGTGACGTCAGCTGTTGTTCATGCTATCTTTAATTAAATCAAAGCTGCTAGTTGTGTAAATAACTTTGTTTGTGGCGAGTTTTGTTAGTACAATTTTCTCCTCAGCTCTGAATGTTATATAAAAAAGAATTAACTTGTTTTATAGCTATGCAGTGGCTTCCTATATCAACCATGCTAAGAAAACCAAACCAAATATTTTGTACCATAAAATTTCCTAAAAAGATTGAGCTAAGAGACAAACGGGCTCAGTTACGTAAAATGACTGGACATTTTTTTTCCGAAACATTCCTTCTTTCGTTCCGTACAATTTTATAAACAAATTACAAAATAATTGTGAAAGTAAAGCTTCTCAATCTCGCTCTTAAGATGAGATTAAGAATTACTCTTTTATGCCATTTAAATATAAATTTATCAGGTTGCTTGCACAGTGACGTTAACATTCATATTAAAAGGACATTGAAGCGTTTCGAAACAGAAATACACATAAAATAGGAGTAATAAATGCTCGTTTTGAAGAAACAAGCAGCACAACTGCTCTGAAGTACCGAAGTCTTAACAATTATGCTCGGAATACCAGGCCAAATTTGAACGCAACAGTGCTGAGCAATAATAAAGGTGGTGCTAATGGGGAAGTAGGAGGAAGTTTGGAAAAAGTTGAGCACTCTATGATAAATAGGAATTTGTTTTTTGTTTTGTACAAACTCATTGAGTAAATTATCATCAAGAAACAAGGTGTAAATCACAGACACCTGAAAATTTTCAGCTATTAGAAACTCATGCAGGAGGTATATCATATAAATCAAAATCAAAATAAAAACGAGATAAGTCTATTATACTGTATGAGACACATATTAGTCGCTTTGCTGCAGAGAAAAATTGTCTTTCATTGCTATCAAGGGAAAGAGTAATTAAAATGACAGAGAGCACCATTACTCTGTAATCAGTTTAGAGCAAGACTTCACCCGTTTTCACGGAAGTGGTTTATACGAATTTGTAAATGTAATGAAGACTCCGAATAATAAATTAACACATAAATAGCTGTGTATAGAAGAGTATGCTATTAGAAGTATTATACGAACATACGCTTATATTACAATGAAGGCCATAAACAAGAGAAAATCGGAAAAATGAAAACCACCCGGAAAAAAGTGTACTTACTGATTTTGCCAGAATATTTCAAGAAAATGGCGAAAATATATTACAAAAAAGTTAATAAAATACATAAATACAAATTAAGAACACTATTGTAACAATAGTCAATAACCAATGTACAGAGAGAATGAGGGGTAAAAGAAAAAAGAAAAGATTTGAGACCAGCCTTCATATTAGGAAGCAGATAGTTGCTTTAACATCAATTTAAAATGTAATAACTGAAACTGAAGTTTTATATATGCTTTGTGAAAAGCTGTATATTTAATGTAAACAATGTGCTTTGATAGTTTCAGCCTGCTCAGTATATGTGCGTGACAACACAAACAGCATTCTGGAAAGGAGGGACTTACGTGATACTGTAGTCATCGATATGATAGGGTCTGATTCAGTAAATGCTCTTTCATTGTGACGTCACACAAGTAGTGCATGAAAAACCGTGTAATCGTTGGCACAGTTGGAATTGCCTTTGTTCATTCTAAAAATGAAATTAAAATTATGTTTACTATTTGTGTGGTCAAATTCCTCAAATATGTCTATTTATACCTATACAATAGCTCCATACTTTATACACGTGAATAAAATGGTGCAGCAAGTCTCCTTATCGCTTTGTTTAATAAGTTGGGATGTTTGAATTAGGTTCATTTGGTATGCCTTAAAAGCCGTATTACCTACTAACGCCGTTTACTTTGTAACATGAACTTATGGAGATAATAATCTTTTAAATGCATTACGTATTATTTCTTCAGTAAATAAGTTTGTACTTCCATTAATGATAAAATAAATATTCTGTTATTTGAAATAAGCCACAGCTTATTAATGTTAAAATTACAGCATTTTAATAATTAATAAGCAGCATTAATACAACATGTTTCACTTCTTTTATGATTCTGTATTGATAAATTTCCATTGTTGATGTTTTTTTTTTTTTTTTAAATACAGCGTGTAATTTTGATCCCTTAACATCGGGAAATCAGACAGCGCTCAAACACAGCACTAAAGTTTTAATTTAAATTTGTGAATAAAACTTTTCGTAAGTAAATGAAAATACGCAAATTACAAGCACACAACCAGAAAGTCAAATTTAGCCCGTACAGCCAAATCGATGGGGAAAATGTCCATGCATATTTAAGGAATATTCTTGAATTGGAAAAGAGACTAAACATAGTGAATCTAATTAAATTGTACTCCTCAACCAGTGTTGAATTTTCTTTAAAATGTTTTTAATTTTTTGTATTGAAAAGCAGAATAAACTTAAGTTCACCTAGAAACGTCATAGCGATTCAAGTAGATAGACAGCTGCATAAATTATTCCTCTGTTGTTAGCAGCCAGAGTGCGTGACGAAAGTGGAAATGGAAGTTAAGTGGAGACAAATATTCTACGACTACTAAACCACTATGGCTTTAATTGAGGAAATAAACCATTTTAACACTTTGGAATGTGATCTGTCATATGTGTCAATATAACATTCAGATTTTACAATTACAAATATATTGCTCAATATCTATTAACACAATACTTTTATAACACAGAAAACAGGGCAAAAGAAAAGCTAGTAACTCTGAAAACATGACTTTTAGCTCAAATGGAGCGATACCTTGCAACACATATGTGTTTCAAGTTTCATACAGCTATGTTTATATCTATTGTTGTGCTTCACCATAAAGATTTCACCACTAATATAAAAGTGCGTTTTTTGTTAACTTAATTTGTACAATTATGATATTTATATCAGACTTTGTACTATTTAATAATGTCAGTATTGTTAAATCAGTCAATATAATATTAATTATCAAAATATTATACATATTTAGCTTACAATGACCACATTTAAATGTAACAGTATGTAAAATAATACTTAGAAAAGCATATTTTCGCGTGCACTATACGCCACTGACACCACTGCATTATTCAGGAGTTCAATCTCTTTCTCTGGAATAAGTAGAATAACATCTTTGACTTCAATATATTGCACATGTAATCTATCCAATTCCTCTCAAAATAATAGCTCTTTGAACTTCATGAGCAATATGATGGCAAACTCTCAGAACTTATAGCTCCGTACGAAAAGGAAGAAGAATAAGTAAGGAAAAGAGGAAGAAACGCAGTTCCTAATCGATGTGATTGAACCAAAGAAGAAATACACGGGTTTAAGGCATCGACGAACTTCGCAAGGTAACCGGTATTTCCAAGGATAGAGTAGAGTAGAGAGCTAAACCCTCGACAAGCTAGGTAGAAATTTTCCACCGAAAATTATCACATCACGGACATCGAAGAACTTTGGGATGCAGATCAAAATGTCATGAAAATCATTAAGCAGCACAACGTAGAGTACATTTACTTTTTAACTGTAATTTATATTTCTTTTCAAAATTTTAGGCCAAATTTGCCAAAAGCATTGTCGAGGTGCTCAATGCAATATTTTTCAAGCACAAGAGTGTCCTCAAAAATTTACAAACACATAGGAGTAACGAATGCGCCAATAAAACATCTCAATTTTTTTCTAAAAAAAAACTATGATGTGCACTTTATGGCCAATATTATTGTGAGAGCCAGCGTGGTGCAGCATTTCAATTGCAGTTTAAAAACCAAAATGTGGCTATAATTTATTCACGAAAGCACCTACACATACGTTAACGTGTTGCTCGATTTATTAAAATCGTATAATAGTTCGCAACACAGATGCATAAAAATGACACCCATCGATGTCAACGAATCAAAGCTTTTCCGGATATGCCAAATTACTTATGGCAATAAAAATTTGACTCCAAACAAAAATTTTACGTGGGCGACTATGTTCTCATATCTAGGACAAACATTAAATTCGATAAAGGCTACAAACAGAACTGGACGGATAAAATATTGGACATTTACTACGTGATGTGAGGCACTCCAATGGCCTATAAAATAAACGACATGGCTGGCGCACTCATTGGGGAAATATTTTAAGCTCTAGAGCTCCTGAAGTTTAGCCTGCACTCGACCTACAAGTGGATAAAATAATCGCGACTAGGGGCGCCAGTAAATGAATGCTCATCAAGTGGAAAGGGCATCCGGACACATTTAGTTCTTGGATGTAACAATGTCATATTAACCCAATATGATAAAGTAAAAACAGTTTTCCGTCATACTCTCAAGCAAAACGTGAAACACTTTAGCGACAACACTACCTCCCGATTTTCTTACTCATTGTAGGAAAGGGTAGTGAATGAGTAGTGTTTAACGCCCGTTTTTTGTTACAGAGGCACCACAGGCGGTGGATACTGATGATACGAAGATGAAATGTTATATTGGGAAAGGATTTTTATTTTTAAGGAAGAATCGTTCTAGGCCTAAGTTTAAGGTACCTTCCCGGCTTTTGCCATTTATGAGGACTGACGAAAACCTGGAGAAACCTCAGTCAGGGAGGACGGTCCTGGAGGGATTCGAACCTCTGACCTCTCGCTCACAAGTCCGCGACTTAACGACCTCGGCCACCCGTGGAGGTAGGAAAGGGTAGTGATAAGAAGCGAGTGAGAACTGGCTGTCACCAAAATTCGATATCCCATAAGGTTTTACAACCTAAATAACGCTTTTACCATCAGCGGGGAAAATTCCACCTATCAGAAAGGCATATGCAGTTTGTTAAATAACAATTATGTTTCTATCTAAAAAGCGAGATATAAAAGCTTCATCGACAGCATCAACAAAGTCTTCGAACAACACCTGAGAACAAAGTGCGCTCCTTAAAAGAAATCAATATTATAGTTAACCACCAAGCGATCGAATACCTAAGCCCATAACGCTCTACCCTAACAGCTTATGTGGTTTCGTCATGTGAAAGTAAACGAAGAAATGCCCTGTGCTCCGAAATCGCCCAAGCCAACTCCCAAACCCAAACCGTCCTCTGCGTCCGACTCAAACACCAAGTCAACCGTTAAACCGACGGAGCGGAGTACACCGTCCGCCGGACCGAGTACAGCGTCCCCCACCGCCGCAGCTTGGAACTTATTTGGGAAGATCGATGATCCCAGTTGCGTGCTAATGCAGTTCTTCACTTCACCTTGCGTGTCCAAGATGCTTGGCTTTTATGCCGTATGTCGACATCGTACAAGATCACCTACCAATCGGTATATGGGATTTCCTTACGAGGTTTCCGTGTACTGGAATCTGATCAATCGACAAATGTTTGGCAATACGTTTGTCCAGGTGGTGGACAGCACCATTTTCGAAAACGATTCAATAAAGAGGCTTGTATGGAAAAATACTACTTTCCTCTGGACTGGGATCCTTTATTTCAGCAAGATTACAACCTTGGACACATATTAAATTACGGTTTTGACGATCTCTTGCCATTAAAAATGTTTTTCTTAGACTTTTGTACCCTCCTTCACAACAATAAGGGCAACCTGATCAACAAAGATAAGGTCATCTTAAGCTACCACTTAAATCAGACCGTGGAGGACGACGATTTGGCTCTCTAAGGGTTGCCTCTACCTAAAGGGAATGCGGTTTTTAGCGCTTTCGACGAACTTTTTCTAACATTATTTTCCCATCCAAATGAGCGGGGAAAAGACGATAGGCAAAGAAGCCCTAAGACTGAGAACAAACTCTTTATGAAGGTCTGGGCATACTTTATTAAAAAAGGGCACCGTCATCTATAGACTTATGCCAAAGGATATACCACAACTGCTTTCGACCTTACGGCGGACATGACCTCCAACAACAACTATACTTTCAGACTGCACTACGGCAATGTCTCTAAAAATGGACTTTCGAGACGCTTTGCTAGTACCTGTTAGCGTCCTGCTTATTCCGAACAATACAGAATCTTGGAAATGGACGAATGCATATCTATACTTATATCATGAATACCAAATAAATAAATGACATTCACAGCAAACATCTTCAATTCCTGTTATTATTCGTCTCCGATTAATTGCAATTTTCATTGTCTGAACGCCTTATTACTCTCGTTGCAAATAGAGATCTCAATACAATACTGGGAAAACACTGGATTTGCACCTTCACCATCACTGGCGAGTGGGGAGAATATTTTGACATCTACAGAATACCACCGCACTTGCCTTTGTTCCCAATTTTTTCGAATCGACATTGAGTAAAAGATAGGTGAACAATACCCGTTAACTAAAAAATAACGAAATCACCATATGCGGCAAATAAACACCCGCATACCTATCGCAGGCTGCTGCAACTTAACTACATGCATCTTTTTCACAAATTCAGAATTTCCGATTGCGACCACGACAGACTCATTCTACAAGAGACATACATGATTACAACATACATATATCTCAGCGCATCAATGCTGTCAGGCTGTAAGACAAATACATATATCCTGAACGGCCGCGGCCTCCACCTCTCTCTAATGAGAAACGATATGCACGTAAGTTCATTATTCGCTAACGTTTCCGCATCTCTATTTTCAGGTGTGCGAGCCACATACACTTCTTGAACGACGCTCATTCATACAATTTCTCCGTCATCGGAACGCTATTAGTACACACCATCACCATCTCAAAGGTGGACGATGATACTATACCACTTTTCACAACATTGAAGTATTGACCAAAATTCGTCAAGAAAACTGGCCAACAGATCGACTCACATCTCTACCCTACCACCAAAGAGAAAATTTATAACAAGTTTCCATTAAACGATAAACACACACTCCACTTCAAACACACACCTGCAATCATCCTTCAAATCTATGAAACAACAGCTATTGTCAATTATAGCGAAGAGTGGACAAAAATAAAATCTCCATACAACCACTATAAATCATCTTTGACTCTACACACATACACCGGTTAGTTTCCCCATAACAATAAACTTTATTACTTCCCGGAAGGATGTCTTTCATATGGCATAAACTACTCCTTTGCGGCTAACATGTTGCCGCCCACTTTCATCTGCCCGCGCCAGACATCCAGTTGCAAGTTTAATATTTTTGGCGACGTCATATGGCCTTGAGTCACACCTGCATGTTGTGACATAACCTACTCCTTTGCTGAGCCTATCTTTACTAGACAAGCGATTTGGACTTGCTGACTTGCCCGCTGCATCCTGTTTGGTGACGTCAAATAGCCTGAGCGTGCATAAACATTGTGCGTCACCAGAACCAGAACCTATTGGAGCAGGCACGGCTAAGTCCACATCGCTATAAGAGACCTCACACAGTGCCCTGTGCGGTGGTCGGGGCAAGATCACTTAATATGGAAACGAAACCGTATTGAGACTCGAGGGAGGAAAAGAAGTCTTCCAACCTTCTGCATGTAATAACCCCCATTAGACCACCAAATAATATACAACCGAACAAGGCTTTTGCCCACCGGCAACAGAATACATCAGCAATTTTGTACGTACATCATGAACACTGGTTATTCCAACGTTGCTAAGTACATCACTTTATTTCTTCCATCTACTACATACTTTTCGCACTCCCATTACCCTTTTTTATAAATATGTTCTATTTCAGGCAACAACCTATTGTTATGACGGAACAGAGTTCCTGCCCAACGGCAACAGAAAACAAATTTTCCACTTTCTGGAGCCACTTATACGTATATCAACTGATTACTTCGACATTGGTATGTACATAATTTTATTTCTTATTTTCTTTACATAAATATCTTACTCCCATTATTCTTTTTATAACTATTCTTACTCTATTTCAGGCAACTTTTTATTGGTCTCTTTTGCACCTGATAACGACTATCTTCATTTCACAGCCATTCAGGTCATTTCCAAAAACTACACCAGCATGCTGACAGTGCAAGATGTCGCTCCCATCCTGCCTAACGGTAACAGAAAACACACAACCAACTTGATGGAGCTACCTACAGACGTACATCATGCACACTCATTACTTCGACCTTTTTAAATATAACACTTTTTATATCCTTTACAAAATTTTCTGACTTTAACTATTTCATAACTATTTTCATCCTATTTTAACCAACAACCTACTGGTCTCTTTTGTACAAGAAGGAGCCTACCCTCATCAAGTAACCATCCAGGACAACAACGCTCCTAGCAACAGCTCGATCCAAGTTCTTAAAACTACACAAATTATGACCATATTTACCAAAACCTAATCTGATTATTTTGTGGCTAAAACCGCCACGGGTGGCCGAGGTCGTTAAGACGCGGACTCGTGAGCGGGAAGTCTGGGGTTCCAATCCCGCCAGGACCGTCCTCCCAGACTTAGGTTCTTTTCCAGTTTTCCTCGGTCCTATAAATGGCAAATACCGGGGAGGTCCCCTAAACTTAGGCATGGAACGTTTCCTTCCTTAAAAATAAATTCTTTCCCAGTTTATCATTTCATCTCATGTATCATTAGTGTCCACCGCCTGTGATACCTCAGTAGTAAAAATGGGCGTTAAACATCATTCATTCATTCATTCATTTATTCATTAATTGTTGCTGAACCATGGGTACTAAATTATCACATACTTCTGTTTCCTTTATTGTACACAAAAATTGTTTTAATTATTAAAACATGTTCTTGGTAGAAATAAATCATATATGTACTTGTAATATATGTTTGTAAATATATATACTTAACAACAAATCATACTATGTTACAATCATAAATAAATAGCCATGCTTGTACTTCATTAATACCAAGTTTGCACGTGTAATATATATTTTAAATAAATACAACATGCATCTAATTTGCCAAAACATGTCCCCGAGGCAGTATATTTGTATTTAATTATAACATGAACGTACAAAATAATAATAATAATGATAATAATAATGATAAGAAAACATGCTTGTACTTGTATATAACAACATGTTTGTACTTTTCCACAACCCCATCCCGTGCTGCCTTCCCATCACCTTGGAGAACGCACACCATCCTTCCATTCATTTTATTTCGATCAATCATATTCCTTCTTCATGAATCACTAGGTTCCTTATTTACACCAATCACCACACTTCATGAACCATCTTTTTACTTCTTAAATTGCATCATCTAGCTCAGTAGCTCTCCAAAACCTTAATTATGTACATCAGGTAGCCTACATCTTATTTGTTTTAAATAATTATAACACATGTACTTATATAATACCATGTGTATATTTGTAATATCTTTTTACATGTATATGCTTGTACGAAAAAATAAATAGAAATGAAAAATTATCAAAACCCCTAGGCTCGCAGTTGATGTTTCCTGTGCCTTAAAAATAATGCGTTTACAGTGAGATTAATTTATCCCTTTACCGGCTATCAAACGTTTTTCCCGGGGTTTGCTTTGTTTGGCACAAAAAGACGTCAAACACCCGCCATGGGGTACTTACTAATTTGGTATAATATGAACAATTATGATTTTACCGAACTGGCAGGTTTTACTTATTCAGATATGTGAATAGGTAAAACCTGCCAGTAATTAGTAATATGGCAGTTTGTTTTATTCATATTAAAATCAATTACTAATGCCAACTTTAAATGTTGATAAATTCTGGTTGGAAAAGCATACTGAAAACGTACCCATAATTCTGAAACAGTGTAAAATTATATTAGGAACTTTGTATAGATAGACAAAAGGAGATTTAAATTTATGTTAGAAGCTTTCATTTATTTTTCATTTATATGGATCAATTTAATTTGCTTGATGTAATGGGTGGGGAAATAAGACATTAATATGAGACTAATTGCTTTTTAAATGCATTGAAATCTATAAAATTTCTTTGTGGTCAGAATTCTACTACCAAAATCAAAGCATGTTATGGATGTACTTACACAATTATGTCATTTGATTTAACATCTATCTGTGTTTATAAATATTATTATATTGATAATGATGTTCTATTATTAGTTAAATTCAGAATGATATTACTAATAATAACTTACAATCTGAAATTTTGTAATGTGTTCCTCATTTATTGAGGAAACTATTGTAAAGTTTATAGAAACTATTATTGACTAGCCTAGTTCCTAATATTCATGTTGGTAGTTTTTGCCTATTTTTGTTATGGCATGGATGCACAGTTTCTAACTGTATAAAAATGTAATTTATCCTCTAAAAGAAACTTGTTACACTCATGAATGCAAGGTTATGACAGAAACAGTGACGTTATGAAATTGTGTAGTAGGCCTATCGTTATACTTTTAACGAGATTAAGTAGCTGTGTACAAGAGCTGTAAAAGTTATACAATACGATTAAGAGAAACTAAATTCAGTTATTATCTTAGTTACATTAATTCTGCAACAAATGAACATTTTGGGCGATATACATCTAAACACAATTACAGTGTACAATCTTTTACTCTATCTCTTAATGACTTTGACTACTAATTTTCAAATGTAATAAAATATTTATGGATAACATATACAACATGTAGAATACATTGGCTTGTCTAGAAAATGTTTATGTATGAAGTGTTAATTTTAAATGAAAATTGAGTATCTGAAATTATATTTTACGCAATGCATATTATTTGAAATCTATACTTTCTGTCACATGCACAACATTATAGTAAGCTTCAAACCATAAGTATTTTGTCCTTAAAAACCCAGTAGGATCCTCCAATGGAAAGTATACGGTGTTATACAGTTGGAAGAAATTCTGCGCTTTTGCATAAAAGCGATTATGAATTATCATAACCGTCTAAAGTGGACAATTGCAGTTCAAGTAGTATACTACCATGTTATTAATAAGGTAGCATTGTTAGGAATACCGTGGGGACAAGAACACAATTATATTTTTATTAATTTACGAGCTAAGTGTCTTTTAATAAGATGTACCAACAGATCAGGATAAGCAGGAACCATCCTATGCTAACACGTGCTCTGTGTGAATAGAAGCAGTCTTAGGCGAAGATGCTGTAACGGCTTTCATTACTTTGTGAGGTTATGCCGTTCAAGTCTGATATCCTGTTTGACGATGAATGAATACTTCAGTTCGGTTTAGTTCAAGTCCTAAAAGAGTGTGTCTGTGGAAATAGGACAATAGCAGTGAGAATTCAAAAAGAAAAGAAGCTATTGTACACAGTGAAGCTAGAAACATATATTTTTTATTCACGATATTTTTAAGAAATGCTGCACCACGGAAAACAGTGCAGAACTTGGCTTTTCCAACAGTAAAACTTTAAGGGGATGCATATGTGAAAAATGCTACAACCAATAGTTTTTATGCAAATGGTTCCAATGTTTGGAATTATTGGAGTCATTTAGCTTCTAGTGTACCCACCAAACTTAATTCTTCTATTTGTATTAATTTTTGCAAATTTTATTGTTCTTTATGGCGTAGTTTTACTTTATTATAAGGCATTTTCTATGGATTGCTACTTTTATTATTAATAGGGAAAACTTTATGTCTTTATTTCATTGGAATGCAGTTATAAAGCATAACAAGTTTAATTTTTCTGTGACATAACCATTTTGTAGAAAAAAATCTAACATATTATGATTTCCTTTAAATTATTAATAATTAGCAAAATAAAATTTTATGTACGAGTTAATGTATTTCATCTCCAAGAACAAATTATGTCATATTTTATGAAGCTTTTATATAAGTATGTGTGAAAAAATTTCCAAATAGTGTTTTTGAAAAGTGTGTTTCCTGGACCAGTTTGAACATTCAGAAACTTGGCAAAATTAAAAGCGAAAACAAAAAATCAAAATAAAATTGTAGCTGTAGGAAACACATTTTCCTGTTAATTAGAATTCGTCTATCCCATATTAAGGTTCTTTACCTACCTTTTATTCTTCTTATTTTTTAAGTATTTCTATCTTTTACTTCCTCCTTACTATTTTATGCGTAATTTAGGAATTTAATTCGCTGTGGTTCATTAGTCGCCTACCCTAACATTACTTTTTTAATTTTTTTACGTATTGGAATTATTTTGTCAGCAGTGACTAGCTTCTTAGTATTTAGTGTAGCATGATATCCCACATTAAATTAATTTTCAGCTGCAGTTACTGCAATTTACAAATTTTTTTCTGAAAAAAGAGTTCTTTAGGATATCTGTTCAAAACTACGCTATGTAAAATTTCATTGACTTTCTGTGTTGTGCCTTTAATACACCTATGTAATAAATCATTATTAGATAATCTTTGTTAAACAGGCACTATTGCACACATATACTGGGAAAAATAAAAGTATTCCTGTTATCTTCATGTTTTGGGGGTTTCTCACCTTTGGCAATGACTGAATTGTAAAAAAAATAGCAATGTGGTTTTTCAAACCCACGTTTCTTTTCAACTTTGCCTATCAATTTTAGGTTTTTCACTACATGTTGAAGACCTGTATCCAAACGCTTAGCAATATGGTTTAGACATTTGTGTTTAGAAATGTGAATATCTATATCCTACACTGATAGGTTTTAAAGAAGTAGGTGTGTTCTTGAAACATCATCACACACTATAGTAGTGTAGCGCATATTACACAAAGTAATGGCTCTCTGCCAGATTTCCTTTATAGCAGCTCTTTCCTGGATCCAGATGATCCTATATAATTTGCCTCACACTTACCACGTTCCTTGTGGTTTTAATCATTTCTTTACATTCACCACTGTTCTCACCTGACTCTTTAGCTTTAAACGTACGTGTGCAACAATACTTGGATTTTATTTCACGATAAATCATTAACTCTGTAAGAACATCAATGACAATTCCAGTTTCAGAAAGAGAGATATGTCCCCTTTTGTACCAAGTGTCATTATATGACACAAAAGTATCAATTGTGTCAGAGAGATTTGGATTAAAACGTAAATGAATCTGACGGTCAGCTTTATGTGCCATACTCAGTACCTCATTTTATAAAAACTATCTTTAATCTTCCAGATGAGAACTGTAAGTAATGAAGCTCTAGCAGTTAATATCCATGGTCTTAAATTTTTCTCCATACTAGCATGAATTTTACCAGTTGTCAGAAATGCTTCAACCACTTTGCTGTTAGTAGTAAATGCAGGTGCAGAGGAATAACCAGCAATTCTTCGACTAGTATATTTAACAAAAGTATAGTATATTACTGGTAGAGCAGAACTTTACTGAGTAAACCATTTGGATCAGTAAATTTGGTTTCTATACCCTTTAGTTCAAAATTAATACAACTTAAATCATTAAACATTTCTTTCCATATTCCAGTCTGAACAACCAAATAATCGGCACCTCATTGTTCTATATTGGAATTATTAATATCATCAATTGAGAACTTAAGAAAATTTTTGGCACTTGGACGTGGTTAATGTCCTCTGGGCATTTCTACTCCTCAGAATATAATCTTATAGCATTATTCTTATTTGGTGCAATAAATTTCTTAGACGGTCTTTTGTTATTAGGCCTACACATTATTCTAATTTTTTTACTAAGATTCAATTCAGAGAATATATACTCTTCAAAACTTTCAGTGTAAGAAAGAGAAAAGGCAACTTATAAGCCTTATCTTCCTTATTTGTAGTACAAACAAGCTAGATTATAACGTTCCAAGTAACAAAGCTAGTGTTTAATATTTGCTGCCGGACCTTTATATTACAGATACATATTCTTATTCTAGTTTATAATCATTTATTTGTATTTCTCTATAAATACAATATCATCCTTACAAAAACTTTATATTGCCTGCAAAATAACAAAATATATCAATACGTGGTAGCTTTCTCACTACGAAAAAGCTCTTGGCGTTCTTCCGGTGTCTTCAGGTTTTCCTAAAATTTCAGAAGACGTCTCAATATCTTCTCACTTCTAATTTCAAACATATAATCAAACCGCGCAGTTTAAATATGAAATTTTCATTAGATTTTGTTTCAGAAAGATATTGATGTCACTTAAGAGCCTCGCCCACCCACCCTAAGGCATTAAATCGTGACGTAGCAGCCATTTAAGTCACGCGGAAGTATATCTGTCCATGGATTATGAAAGTCGAAATATAAATATAATTTTAAAACCAATATTTCATTTTTCATTAATTTGACCAAATTTCCTCTTACAGGCAATGTGTGTAAATAAATCCACTGTCGCGCAAATGACAGCTGTGTAGAATGCAATTATAATATAGAGGAGAAACAAGAGGAAGAAAATTGTGGTATTAATGTTCAATATTTTATTGCAATTATCCAGTTTAACAGAATATTTTCATTCTTAATGTTACTGCTCCTATAATAGATTAGTTTAAAAAGTAGCGTAATATTTTTTGTAATAAAATAAGTTGAAAATATAAAATCATTAAAGCTACATATAAAAGGGAGCTGTCATAACATATCTTTTAATTTAATTTTGCTTAAAATACATTTAAAAATATATAATTATTTTAAGTATAGATAACTATATATCGTTAAGGACAAGAGTTAGGTTCCTGTAAGTCGATCATCAGCCACATTCTATAATTTTAACCACCAATATTTTACAATTTTTTCTTTATGCTAGGTACTCAGAACTTGAATACAATATATCCATGACAAATGTTTTTGGTGCCTATTACCTAACCGCGTTGCCTGCAGTGCGGAATCTGGCCTAAAATGTTGAGCTAACCTTTGAGTGCTATTCGCTGTTACTCAGAACGTTTAAGGTTTGATGTCGAGTACAGTAATATTTTTAAATTTTGTAATACCTCAATTATGGTGACTCCGCGCACCATATTCATCAATGCATTTTAAATGGGAGATTCTAACTCTATTAAAATTACCAGAACTGGGTAGAAGAAATAGATACTTTGAGCCATGAACTATAAACTAATCACTATAGTTATACTATAAAGATATTATTTTGAACAACTTTTGCATTACGAAATATCAGTTTGGCATTCGAAATTGTTTTTTAACTGTGGATGCTGTAGAGGGTGGTTTTTGAAAATCGTAATTGCACTTACCAGTCAGGTATGACTTGGGTAAAGCGTTTGATAATGTATCACGTATTATTTTCATTTATGAACTTAATGCGATATAAGGGCAATTTAATAAAATTTGGTCAAACCACATTTAACTAAGCTATCTCAAAAATTCAGTGTTAATGATTAGTAATTCTACGCTCTTCTTATTAGCACTGATGTACTCCTGGATTCATTGTAGTTTTAAATTACAATAAATGGCATACCTAATAATGTTTTAAAATGGTATTATATTTCCTGATGATCAGATATATTACCATCTTAATGGATGATGATACTAGGGATAGTAAAGACTGGTTTATACTAAAGTGTTGCTAAGACACACAGCCATTTTTATTTAGCTTAAGGAACACTGACAATACTATTGTATTATTGGATTAAATTGCTTTACAGGAGCACATATTGATTCATTGTATGTAAAACTTTTATGCATAATAATTGTACTTCGTCAGTAGTTAACTCTTTCTTAAACAATGTTCATTGCGCGTAGCCTACCAATACCTCTGTATGATTTCAGGGACAATAATCCGTTATTCCGTTTATCGCTAGTATGTAGACAACCCGTGACAAACAATGAATAATCAGGTGCTATGTTTTGTTTATTGATTGAATATATGCATATAATTAAAAAATATAAATTACACAAAATAATGTGAAGTAAAATGATGAACTGTTATGGTTATGTGTGTAAATCTTGGTAGCAAAACTGGGAACTAAGGAGATGATGGTGGTGGGGGAAATCGTATGGTGGTAAAAGTATGAAATGAAATATTAGGTAATTTTGAGGTCGGGGAACTAAAATATATTAAAAGATGTTGGTAAAAGTAAAAGTAAACTAATTCTCACTGTGATATTTACACTGAATAATTTTAAAATAACATGTATCAATAAAAATAGTAGTTACGCTTTAAGTTAAACGCTAAATTGTGTAAAGTATGTTAACTTATTTTATAACCAATATTTTTCTGTAGGCAAAATATGAACACAAGATGGCGGTGTGGTTGGAAATATAATATAACTTTGTAAAATAAGGGGTTATAATGAAAAATATAATCACTGAATGTGGAAATATAAACTAATATTTAAAAAAAATTATTATAACACCTTAAATGAGGTGATACGAAGGTGCTTATAGTACGGCTATGAAGCAAAATAAATGTGTGTAATCAATAAATAAGAGCACGGAAATTTAAGTGACTGGCGCAAACAATCTAAAGGGAAAGCAACTTTCGGTACACCGATGTTGCTGAAGAACGTATGACGTCACAAACAAGCGCTGGCGCCACACTGTTGTCAAGGGAAAATCATTTTTTAACCGGCACGTTAGGGTAAAATAAAGCTCTAGAGCATATGATGTCACCAGAGGGAGGAACTTGCAGACTTTTAACAGGTGTTCTGGCTGAAACTGTCTGTCAGTGTAAAACATGTTGGAACCTGCATGTTAGGGATAAGCAAGCTTGAGGGCCTATGACATTACAAGGGGGAAGCAAGTTGAAACTTGCGGAGTTTTAACAAGTGCTCTGGCACTACACTGTCCGGTAGGTGAAAAAGTTTGAGCCTGTAGAGGAGAGCGACGTCGCACGTCTAACTGTTTGACTGCTTGAAATTAAATATATTGCATAATTATGCAATAATAAAAATAGAAGGTGAAAATAAACGTTTGCTCAAGTACTGATTACCATCTTAATAATACATCCTAAATAAAATACAATTAATAGGAAAAAAAACAAACAAAAAGCAAAAAAGGACAGGTTACAATATTTAATTTGGCAAAACAGTTATATTATTCAAAAATAAAGGTATTAAGCCATAATCAATAATATTTTCCCTCTTTGATTTACCTTTATAAATAAAAAGTAATACAGCAAGCAATATATTAACTTTGAATACATAATAAGATAATTACAGTTTTTAAATTTGAAGAAGAGAAATTACGTTGTGCAAAAAGATGATAAGTTGTAATTAAAAATATTTTGATTCTTTATTTACTTTTATAAACATAAATTAATATTAAAAACATTAATTGAAAAACAGAGACAAAACTACACACACACACACACACACACACACACACACATATATATATATATCATATTATGTTTTGCAAAAAATATGTTGTGCTGCAAATTTGTAACATAAGATACAATTTTATAAACAATAACCAGGGTTAGAAATAAAATATTAATGTTTAAAGCAAAAAATTAATATTTTCCTTTCCTAAAACATATCATGTTATGGAAAAATGTTATGTTGCAATCAAAATATTTCACTCCTTGATTTACCTCTATAAATAAAATTAATACTAAAATTAAATTTAAATTTGAATATAATAGTTACAGTGAATAACTGCTGAAACAAGAAATATTGCAAACAATATTATTTTCACCTTTTGAATTACTTTTGAGAACAAATATTAATATTAGAAACAAAATAATACCTTTGAAAAGTAATAAAACTATTTATAATATCTTAGTTTGCAAAAAGAAAGATATGTTGTTCAAAATAGATATTATGTTGCAATAAAAAGTTTCATTCTCTCATGTACTTTTACAAATGAAAATTGTAATTAGAAATCAAATATTAACTTTGCAAACACAACTACCCATTTCCAAAGTTTAACTTTACAAATAAACTTATGTTGTGCAAAAATACTACGTTGCAATCAAAAAATATGTTCTTTAATTGATTTACTTTATATGTAAACATTAACATTATAAATTATATAAACCTGTTTGCAAATCGTATACAACGAAAATAAATATCAATGTTGAAAACAACAAAAAACCTACTAATGACGATTCTTCTAAATAAATTCACAGTCATCATTAACACACTTAAAATTATATTTC
Organism: Metallyticus violacea; assembly: GCA_030762175.1. Classification (NCBI taxonomy): domain Eukaryota; kingdom Metazoa; phylum Arthropoda; class Insecta; order Mantodea; family Metallyticidae; genus Metallyticus; species Metallyticus violacea. The sequence continues at coordinate 132,338,234 of CM060846.1, forward strand.
GTATTAATTAATATGTGTGTTTAGCATTAACTGTGTTGACCTTTGAAAGTTTTTCATAATATATGTACACGCATCATCAACTCGCGTAAATCTGTCTTGCATATACCTAATAGCACGTACTTCCAAATCATGAGTCATGCATCGGAATTTTTCTTTCATCAATGCCCATTTACTTGCTAATCACTTGTTTATATATTCATTCACTTCTCTAATGATTTTTGTAATGTCAATTTACTCATTAATGACCGTTTCTGTTGATTTTACTCGCTAATGACCCCTTCGGAATCCACCCTTCACCCCCACTACTGTCTCTTTTAGTCTAGTGGCTCTTTGGAGTGTTCCCTTTCAATGCATTAATGATTTTGTAATGTCCCTTTTACTCGCTATTGGCTTTTAGAGTGTTGCTTTAACTGGCTAATAGCTATTACAATAGCTCCAGGTCTATATTGAGAGTCTAGTTTTACCCAATTTGCTTTTAACCTACTTACATTTCCTGGACACAGAAAAGCGAAACCTAAATAGTAATCGTGAAGAACAGGCAAAAATACAGGATTGTGTATCCTGTTCAGCATTCTTACTTATGTTACTCCATTTATAATAAAAATATACTTATATAAATTTGGCAAATTATTATTATGTGTGGTATTCCACGTTTACTTGTTTTATTCTCTCTGTCATTTTTTCTTTATCATATCGAAATTATTTCATTCTGCAGTTCGATATTAATCTTAAGTTTTTATTTAATTATTTCAGAGTCTACGAACAAATCCAGATATAGATAGACCAGCACAATTATGTATTAGATAAAAATGTGTACTTTTTATCACCTAATACTCCGGGAGCATTTAATTTATTTAGATAATATGAACATATAATTACACAGTAAAAATATAAGTTACACAACTCCATGTGAACTAAATTGATGGACGACAGTCCTTTAAGGTTATGTGTGGTGGCTAAACTTGGAACTAAGGAAGTGACTGTGGTGGTAGCGGCGTGAGGCACTTGAAGGCAAAACAGTGTACTGAACTGGATTAAAGAAAATGGCAGGAATTTGAACTATAATAGTAATGTCCAAAATTTGAAATAAACGGGATATAAAAAGTGTTGGGGAATGCTCTTGGTGGAGAAACTGTGAACTAAGCATGAAATGAATTACGAAATAGCAGTGATGTGGGAATTTGAACTACCATAGTGGTGATAAAACTGCAATCTAAGTGGGATTAAGGAAAATGATGGGAAGGTGCTTGATAACAAAAATGTGAACTAAACATGAGTTGATTACAAAATGGTTGCAATGTTTGGAATGTGAATTGCAAGAGTTTTGGTAAAAGTGTGAATTAACGGGATTAACGAAAAGGGCGGGGAAGCTCTTGATGAGAAAACTGAATATTAAACATAAGTTACATTACAAAATGGCCTCAATGGCGTGAATTTCAAATAAAATAGTGGTGACAAACCTTTGAAGTAATCCGGATTAAAGAGAACGGTGGAGCAAGCACATGGGGGCCAAAATGTGATTTTTTATTTGCTTTATTTACAGACACTGATGGCATCTCAGGTCATCCGTGTCCCATTCAATTCAGGGCGTGAAATGGCCGACAAATTTTGATCAGAGGCCTCTTTTTTCACACTTGAGGTTGTTTATTTTGCTGCAAATGTACGACACGGGACTCACCGCTTTACTTCCCTTCCGAAGGAAGCCATACTTAGGATTTTACGCCCGGAAAATCCATCGCTCCTGGCCGGGGTCAAAGCCGCGATCTTGGGTTTAAGGGGCAGGTATGGTTACCACTACACCACCAAAATAGACAGGCAAAAAGTTTAACCAAACGTTGGGTGTACACAGGAATATATACATGGTATTTAAAATACAAATCACCAATTGGGGTAAACTATAATGGTGTAAAATCTAGGAACTAAAAATATAATTTTACAATAATTAAGATTAAATGTATTAGAAATGATGAAACTTAAACTAAATATGTGCTAGGGTTGGGGAACAAAAATATTTTAATGTGTTGGTATCGGGAAAAACAATGTAAAAATAATTCTCACTTGATACAAATATTAATATTGAATGCAAAATATATGTTAAAATAGTCATTACGCTGCTAGAAAAATGTAAAGTTGTTGAATTATTTGTTAATTTAATACGATCTCAATAATATGTTGATAAACAAAATATATCTCTTTCCGAAAATGTATCGTTTACAATATTTTACCTTGCACAAAGCAGTTGTGTTATACAAAAAATAGGTTTCACAAAAAATAATTAAAAATAATTTCACCCCAAATAAAATATGGAAATAATCATCGGTTAAATTAACAAATGACTACATTAGTAGGTAAACCACACCTGTACCGATTCACAAAGGAACACTCTTAAAGCCACTAATGATTGATGTGACATTACAAAAGCCATTAGCGGAGTGAAGAGGATCTATTCACTGGTGAAAAGGAGCATTGAATAAACGCGTCAATGAAAGGAACATTCCGCTTTAAATTTTAGATGTAAGCAGTATGCCGTAGAGGTAAGATGGTTTTCCATCAGCTGATGCTGCGTCTGCTTATATTATGAAGTACCTTCGATGGGTTACACAATTACTGATAAACACACATGAATAATTCCGTAATTTGTTTTTCCGGTTATTAATGATTTTGATGGTGTTTAACGTCCGTTTTTACTACAGAGGCACCACAGGTGGTGAACACTGGTGATACATGAAATGAAATCATATATTGGGAAAGAATTTTTTTAAAGGAAGGAAACGTTCCAGGCCTAAGTTTAGGGTACCTTCCCGGCATTTGCCAGTTATGAGGACTGAGGAAATCCTGGAAAAAACCTCAGTCAGGGAGGACTGTCCTGGAGGGATACGAACCCCAGACCTCCCGCTCACAAATCCGCTCCTTAACGACCTCGGCCACCCGTGGCGGTGTTATTAATGGTGTCTGTGCATATATTTCGAGGAATTTTCAGTGGTATTTTTTCAAATTTAAAATTAATTCGCTTGTATACGATTCGAAGGCAGGTTTAATTTATTTTGAATATTAATTCTTGCATATAAATCAAGGAGAGTGAAAATATTTTTGAATGCAACATTACTTAGTTTTGAAGAACATAACTTCTGGTTTGTAAAGTTAAATATTGTAAATGTTTTTTATTTTTTGAAAATAATATTTTGGTTCAAATAATAATTTTGAATGACAAAAGTAAACCAAAGAGTGAATATATTTTTGATTACAACACGAGAACTTTTTTGCATTACTTCCTTTTCCAATTATATATTTTGTAAATGATATTTTTGTTTTCAAAGGTTATATTTTGTTTTTCATATTAATTTTTGTTTTTACAAGCAAATCAAACAATGACAATATTTTTATTCTTACATAACATCTTTTTTTGCACAACATAATTTTTTTTCCAAAGTTAAATATTGCAACCTATTCATTTTCATTTATTCGCAGTTATATTATATTTACCAAAATGTTATTGACCAGCAATTCAGTACATCTGCAATTATGTATTTTCACCTACTACTTCTATCACCAGATATTTACACAATGCATCTAATTTCCAGCAGTCATGTAGATAGCCATGTGGCGTCACCTTTCTCCACAGGGTTGAACTATTTTTCACCAACGGGACAGTGTACTGCCAGAGCACCTTTTAAACATCTGGAAGTTCAAAATTGCTTTCCTCCCTGGTGACGTCATATGTCCTCGAGCTTGCTTTTTCCTAACGTGCAGATTCCAGCATGTTTTTCCTGTCCGACAGTGTGGCGCCAGAGCATGTGTTTTCTACTCTGCAAGTTTTCTCCTCTAGTGACGCAATATGCCCTTAAGCTTGTTTTTCCCTAATGCGCAGGTTTCAATATGCATTTTTCTGTCCTATATTGTGGCGCCAGAGGTGGTTTGTGACATCATAGGCTCTTGAGTTACACCTGTGTTCTCAAACTTGCTTTCATTTGGGATTGTTTCCGCCGGTCACCTTTCCCTACTATTCGTTATTGATTATACAAATAAATTTTGCTCAGTAGCCGTTAGGCAACCGTATTCAAAGCATATTCAGCTCACCTCATTTAAGGTATGTCGTAACTTTATACGTAAATATTAGTTTATATTTTAGCATTGGAGATTATTCATTTTTCAACCTAACGACTTAGTTTGCAGAGCTAAAACATAATTCCCACAGCTTCACAATCTTGTGTATATATTTTAGCTAAGGAACGATATTGTTTATAAAGTAAATTATCATATTGTTACTCAATTTAGCACTTTACCTACCATTTAATTATTAATGCTATCAATACACATTACTGTTTAAGTTTATTTGTTATAAACATTACAATGAAAATTATTCTTAGAATCTTTGTTTTTCCTATAACCATCTTGGTAATATATTTTAGTTCCACAACCCCATACTCACTAGGCATGCTTAGTTCCTAATTTGACTACCATGCACTTCCCTCACCACCACCTTCTCGTTTTTAACACCTGGACTTACACACATTCCCTTTACCGTTCACCATTTTCCTTGAACTAATATTGTGTAATTTTTATTTTTGTACTTTTGTGTATTTTTTCAACAATAAATATAAGGTCCCTGAATCATCCATTCTTTGTAGTGGGTTGCCCACTTAGTATGGGGACTTCAAGGAGGAAAATCGCAACAAAGATGGAATAAGAAGGGGTATTAACGTGTAATTTTTATTTTTGTACTTTTGTATATTTTTTCAACAATAAATATAAGGTCCCTGAATCATCCATTCTTTGTAGTGGGTTGCCCACTTAGTATGGGGACTTCAAGGAGGAAAATCGCAACAAAGATGGAATAAGAAGGGGTATTAACTACTTACATTTTGTAAGGAAACTTATCCGTAGACCTTATGTAAACAACGCTTGCTACACTTTCTTAAATATATTTTAATACATAGAATTGGACTTTGGTGAATAGTAGGGGAATATTGAAGCCTTTTTTTTAGCCAAAAGAAGGCTGCGCGGTCAGTGAAACGGAGAGATGGTTAATGCAAACACGGGATATTCTCTCCTTTTAGATGCGGAAGGCATGGTTCCGTTTTTCCACCACCAATTGAGTCAGTGCACCTTTGAACTTTCATTTCGAACCTACCTCCAATAAACGGAACCACCTTGATGATTATTGCTTAAAGGGCGCAAAACTACAAGGTCATTAACGCCCAGACACACCAAAATCTGCGCAACAGTACCACATGGTGCAATATTATGAAACCTGCCGCAATTAACTGGGGTTAAATTCGCAGTAACACATCAGTCCAAAACGCAGCTGCAAGAGCTCAGATATTAAGTGTTACAATTACCTTAAAATATAACAATGAAACCCTTTAAAACAAACAACAAGGATAAAATTGTCAACAAAAAAGACAAAAGTCTTAGAATATTTGAAAATTGGCATCAGGACCAAAACCATAAAAACTTACACCTTGCTCCAAAATTCACAAACACGGATAAAACGGAGCACTCGTTCCACAGCAACCACATCATCTGCAAGTAGCTCCTCAATAGAGGAGGGCAAACCCAGGGAAAGTCTAAAAGTTGCCAGATGAGGGCATTCCAGTAAAATGTGACGCACTGTAAAGGTGTGGTCACATCGTGGGCAAGCTGGAGCTGGTTGACCATTAAAAAGGTGACGGTGACTAAAACGACAGTGCCCAATTCAAAGACGACCTAAAATTACTTCTTCGCGACGGACTGCGCGAGAAGAAGTCGATCAATGAAAACGGGTGGATTTAATTTCTCGAAGCTTATTGTGGGGAATGATATTCCAATCAATACGCCAGCGCAAGAGAATTCCTCGACGTATACAATGTTTAATATCCCCGAAATAAAAGCGTTGCTCGTACTCAGCAGGGTCTAAAATGGCGGATTTAGCTGCGACATCCGCGGCCTCATTACTTTGGAGTCCCACGTGTCCAGGTACCCACAGCAGAGTCACTCTAACGCCAGCGTCCAGAAGCGTGGATACTGCATCCCGGACATTCTGCACAAGAGGATGGTAGGTGTGCAGGCGTTTAAAAGATAAAAGGGCACTCAGAGAATCGGAACAAATGACACTGTTCCCCAGCCCGTTGTTAGAAATAAATAAAATAGCCCGATATATAGCATAAAGCTCCGCCATAAAAATAGATGTCGCAACGTTAAGACCATAAGTAAAACTAGCTCCGTTAAAAACAAAGCACATCCTACACCTGTGTCGGATTTAGAACCATCGGTATATATAAAATTACACCCAGCAAAGTAAGAGACAATCTCGCTAAAATGACTAAGAATAATAGGTGCTGCGGTTGAGGACTTAGGACAGGCCGTAAGATGGACGGGGCGTCTGCTAAGGAGCCAAGGAGGAGAGGAGGTTTCCCCAGCCAAGAAATAAGCAGGTAAGTCCTGGTCCATCGTCCTTAACAGCTCCCGGAAACGAAAGCCAGGGGGCTTAGGAGTAATAGACCGAGCAGCATAAAATGGGGGGAGAGACACATTAAAAACGGTTCATTCTCGGGATGACGAGGTTGCGTAGCCAGTCAACAACCATACGCAGAAAGTAAAAGATCCCGACGATAAAATAACGGAGGTTCCCCAAGACTCCGCACATAAACTCAACACAGGACTGGTGGGGAATGCACCAACAGCGACACGGATACCCCGGCGATGAATGGGGTTAAGACGACGAAGAACGGAAGGTCGCGCTGAGCCATACACTACACAGCCATAATCCAGTTTGGACGGGATTAGAGATAGATAAAAACGTAAAAGAACAGCCCGGTCGACTCCCCGGGAAGTGCCACTTAAAACACGTAAAATACGCAGAGAACGTTCACACCACCCTCTGAGTTGTGCTACATGCGAAGACCAGCTTAATTTTCTGTCAAAGATTAAGCCCAGGAATCTAACTGCGTCCGCGAAAACAAGAGCCTCTGGGCCAAGATGTAGAGATGGTTAAGGATACACCTTATGACTTCAGAAGTTCATACAGACGGTCTTCTCTGCGGAGAAACGGAACCCATTAAGTACACTCTAAAGGTAAAGGTGGTCCAGACAGCATTGGAGGCGGCGTTCCAAAAGACAGGTTCTCCTGGAGGAAAGATAAATCGCAAAATCGTCTACAAACAACGACGATTGGATTCCCGGTGGTAAACATTCAGCTATGGAATTGATGGTGATGGCAAACAGTGTACAACTAAGTACCGAGCCCTGCGGTACATCGTTCTCTTGAGTAAACCGAGAAGATAACCACTCGCCAAGCGCATGGAAATGTGTCATCACACCAAATACGGTTAAAAATTTCGAGTAAAAAATGCATGCCCTCAGTTGATAAGTGCTGCAGCATAGCAACATGGATGCCATCCGGCCCTGGAGCGCAATGCCGAGATGCAGATAACGCATGTTCCAATTCCCTAGACGAAAATGAGACATTGTAGCACTCTTGGTTGTCTGGGGCAAAGCTAAATCCTCTAGAATCAACTCGCTCCTGAATAAAGCGAAAGGCAGGGGGGTATTGGGCAGAGCTCGAGATCTCAGCGAAATTTCGACCTAAGGTATTTGCTACATCCTTGGGAGTAGTAAGTACACAATGTGATACTTTGAGGCCGGATATGGGAGTAAAACCAGGTTTGCCGCAACCCGGCGTAGTCGGTTCCAAACAACAGATGAAGGCGTAAAACGGTTAAAAGATGAGGCAAAGGCAATCCAGGACGTCTTCTTGCTATCTTTAATAACTCGACGGCATTTCGCAGGCAGTTGTTTGTAACGGATGAAATTCTCTAACGTAGGGTGGCGACGAAAGACCCGCAAGGCACCTCGACGTGCACGCAATACGTTCCGGCATTCATCGGTCCACCAAGGAACCGGAATTCGTCTGGGGTGGAAAGACGACCGGGGAATAGCCTGATTTGCGGCTTCAACAATGATCGTGTTTAGGTGTTCGACCATGGCGTCAATTGAGGGAAAAGGACACCCGGAAAATACGGCCAGAGAACGGAAGACACTCCAATTTGCTTTTTCTAGAAGCCACTTTATTGCGCGCTGAGGACGTACTTGGGAAGACAGGATACGAATGTGACACGGGAAATGGTCACTAGAGTACACATCAGAGAGAACGTGCCAGGTAAAGTGTACTGAAAGCGAGGCCGAACAGAAAGATAAGTCTAGATGGGAAAAACTGTGTGTGCTGTCTGAGAGAAAAGTGGGCTCACCTGTATTCAGTAAAATAAGATTGTGGCGATCCAAAAAATCAGCCACCAAGCTACCCCTCGCACATTCTACAGAGGATCCCCGAGAGGGATGGTGCGCATTGAAGTCTCCCAAAAGCAGTATAGGGGGAGGCAGCTGGTATAGAAGGTTGTCCAGATCAACCACGGAGACAGGAACAGATGGAGGTAGGTAAATGTTGCAGACTGTGAAACTAAGGCCAGAAAAAGAAACCGTAGTTGCTACCGACTGTAGATTAGATTGGAGAGATAGGGGAGAAGTATACACGTCATCTCTCATTAATATTAAAACTCCGCCATGCGCGGGAATTCCGTCTTCGGCGGGAAGATCGAATCTCATCGAGGAGTAACCTCGAATATGGAATGCATCCTGAGGACGAAGCTTAGTCTCCTGGAGGCATAAAAGCAGAGCATCAGTCGATCGTAAAAGCAACTCCAGTTCAGGTCTTCGGCTGCGGAGCCCACGTACGTTCCACGAAAGGTTAGCCATTAATAAAACAGGTAAAAGAAATGAAAACACCGCCTTACTTTTTGGTCGGACCGGGACGAATCAATCGTCCTTTCTTTAAAGACGTGGGACTCGATGGTTTAGCAGTAGCAGGCGCATCCTGCTCCATAAAATCCTCGGAGGGAGGGCTCTGCCGCTGAGTTGGTTCAACCGATTCCAGCACCTGGAAACGGTTGGAGGTGTTGAGAGGCGGCGACGGTGACCGCCTTGCGGGTTTGCTCCCAGAGCCATCATGGAAGGTCGACCTCCGAGGAGGTGAGGGGCTTTGATTTTTCTTCTTAGTCTTTCCTTCATTTGTGGACGATTTTATAAAGGCAGTCCGTGTGTAGGCCGTCTTGAATTTAACCGGATCAGCAGCAAAAACCACTGGCTTGGGTGCTGTAGTTGAGCGCTTGGTACTGGTAGGAGAAGGCGTTTCGGTGAAAACCAGGTCACATGTTTGCGTACTACTGTCTCGTCGGGATATTGCAGTGGCGGCTACGGAGCTATACGTACCGAACTTAGGTACAGGAGGTAGACAGGCTTGATAGCGTTTCCGGGCTTTAGAGAACGAAAGCTTCTCCTTAACCCGGATTTCCTGAATAGAGCGCTCCTCTCGAAATCGAGGGCAGTCACGGGATGTTGCTGGATGAGGACCACGGCAGTTCACACATACAGGGGCGGATGAACACGCTCCCTCGTGACTTTCTAAGGCACATGTAGCGCAAACGGATTTAGGGCTGTTACAAGACTGGCGAGTGTGACCGAAACGCTGACATTGGAAACACCTTAAAGGGCTAGGAACATACGGGCGGAATGATATTACCTCATACCCTGCCCTAATCTTGTATGGTAACTCAGCTTTGTTGAACGTGAGGAATAGAGTTCGCGTAGGCTGCACCTCACCATCTCTCTTAGCCTGCACACGATAAACTGAGGTGACATTCTGTTCGGGTAAATAACCCTGAATTTCGGCATCCGTCATGCCGTCGAGTACAGAGGTGGTTATAACCCCTCGGGAGGAATTCAGGGTACGATGGGACTCGACACGGATCGGGTAACCGTGGAGTAAAATAGCCTTAAGAAGCGTAGTAGTTTGAAACGCACTCACAGTCTCTACTAATAGGGACCCAATGCGTAGCCGCGTGCACGATTAACAGGCCCAGAAATACAGTCGAAACCTTTCTGAATGATGAAAGGATTCACGTGGGTAAAGGACTGACCTTCCTCTGTTCTGTTAATTACCAGGAAACGAGGTAAAGACACCTCAGTCACCCCTCTTATGTCCAATCTCTTACGTTTAGTATTTATTTGAGGATTTTCTTGCACCATAGCGGATTCATCCTCCACCATTACACCTGTCTCCGATGGCAGGCTTCTTCCTGTGCGCCACTCCGGCATAGGTTAGTTGCCCTGGCCTGGAACAAGTAACCTCAGGGTCACACCTTCCTGGGTATAGACAAAGGGACCCAATCGCCTACAGGAAGTTTACAGCGCGTGTAATGGCCCCTCCCCGGGCCTGGCCTTTACCAGGGGATACGCTCTTGCCCTATATGATGACCCAGCGCTGGGAGTCACGCCATTACCCAGTCACCTTTGAACCGTATCAAACACGGGGGCATCCTTTAGACTAAAAGCAGGGAGGTTTGAAAGTAAAAATTAAAAAGGAGACAAACTAAAAAGGAGTCAAACGCGCTAAGCGCGGACCTATGGGAACAGCTCGGGTGCCTCGGGGTCGCTACGCCCCGTACCCAAAAAATTTGGGCCCCTGAGGGTGGGAACCACCTTGGCAAGTAACAACAGGTGACTGATAAGCATAGCGAACTGTCAATATTTTTTTTACTCTAACCAGCTATACATTTCGCAGAATGTAAGTATATTGTTGACTGGTGCGAGCTATAATGAACATTTTAAACCTCTTTTTGTCAGTGAAGGGATTTTAACGGTTGGGAATATATGTACGTGCATTTTGTTGTTAATGCGAATTAAAAAACGAAGTCGGTTTTCCACCATAAGCTATAACAAGAAATATCACCTAGTTTGTACTGTACTGTATAGATTGGGCTAGCAAAACCATAATGCTAACATAAATTCGTTGCCATTACCTTCTTTTATAAACTTGTAGGTAACAGTGGAACAGCTAATTTTAGAAAATCAAAACTATTCTATATAAAATTTTTGTTATTGCTCCATTGTATAATATAATTCTGAAAAGTGGATTTTACATTTTATTTCCAATATAATTTAATTGACGATGTATGTTACATTAATTTTGCCAAATTGCAAATAACTACAATGGTCTATATAAATAATTAAAACTTATGTTCCATGATTATTAAAGGTATGATATATGTACTTAAAATATACTGTTGTTTTAGATGTTTACATGTTACTGCCGTAGGCTCGTTATTGATGTAATGCAGTGAACACAATTAGTGCTGTGTTGCGTATTCAATAATAATAATAATATCGCAATAACGGTGTAATTTTTGTAAAAATATTTAAGGTTTAATGAGAATGACAAGGAAAGGTACTGCCCAAACCTTCAATTGGCAATAACACTTGTGCAACATGAATCAGATAGTCCAGTTCCGAAATCACCAATAAGCTAAATGAACTGGAACTTTATGCACTTCCGATAAAGATGTTCTAAATAGTTACTAGATATAAAGGATGCAATTGAACGCAATTTTCTCAAGGTTAAATTATTTGGTGCATATTTGTAATTCTATTGAAATCAAAATAACAACTTGGAATCAAAAGTGCAATAAATCTTTCAATACTTGGAAAAACGTTTATTGCATAATTTTTATTTTAAATTTCTAATAATAATAATAATAATAATAATAATAATAACAATAATAATATGATGTAAACAATTCGAAATTATATTGCTCTATAAATTAAACCCGGATATATGTACCTTTAACCAATACGTGTACGTGTTACTAACGTAGACTCGCTCTAGGTGTGTTAATACGTGTGTGTTAACTGGATTTGTGTTAATCCAGTAAACACAAATAGTGTTATGTAATGAACAAGAACATTATAATAATAGTGTTACTTTGTGAAAAAATCGAGGTATAAAAAGGAATCTTCTATTGCCCAAACCTCCCATTAGCAATAAGACCAGTGTACAGTGAGTCAGATGATCCCATTTCAAAATCACTAATAAGCTCACTGGAGTGAAAAAGTGAAAAAAGAGTGAAAAAGATTGCTAGATATAGAAGATGCAATTAAACACAATCTTCTCAAAATTAAACTATTCGATATAATTATTGCAAGAAAAGCATGAAATCAAAATTTACAACAAATCTTCCAGTTCTTGGAATACCTTTTTAGTTGAAAATATGCCGTAGTAAGATTGCAATTAATTTTTCATCGTGAAAGAGAACTTTGTTGCTTTCCTGATATTTTTGATTAGACCAGTCATCCAGGAACGATTTATATACCAAAAGACTAATGTGCACTATAGGAAAAAAGAAATGTATGCAGTTCTTGAAAATGAACATACTTCTGTTTCAATACTGAAAGCTTGTTATTATCCCTTGTCATTGTTCTTAGACTTTCCGTTAAGGATATTCAATCTTCTGTCCGTTCTTTGAATGGAATAGTATACCGCGTTTAAAAGTTTACATAGTTGCTCGTCGCAAAAACGGGTAATGGTATTTTATGTTGAAGAATCTCGCATTAACAAACACCAAGAATGAATTAGATTTTCAGCCAAGTCACTCATTTAAGAATGTCATCGACAAGTTGCGGTTAAACTTTCTACAGACTGTAAACTCCATGCTTGAAAAGTTGCAAGCACTCGTATTTAAAATGAACTAGAAGCTGAAGTTTCTCCATTTTCATCTAACTACTTCGCAGGAAACTTTGGGATTGTGCGAAGAAATTAAAGAGAGAGAGAGAAACAAAGAAAGAGAGAGACGTAAAAAGAGATACCAGTATCGATATAAAGTCCTTGTAATGCCTGACATTGCAAATGCTATGTAAAAACTGATATGAAATACTGGTGCAGATCAACTAATGTGGATAATTAATAATATTGTGTTCAAGAGGACTATTAACGGCTTTATTGGAATCGAGGTAACCTATTTCGGTAATTCTAAACTTGTTTGAATAGACATTTTCCTCACTCCGTTTAATAGAAATACTTTTTTGCTAACTTGAGTCTTTCTAATTGTATGTAATTATATAACTGTTTTATTTTGGGCCTGAGAAAATAAGTTTATTTTGATGCATCTGTATGCAGTGACCGCTCTATCATTAAGCGAATATTGTTTTAAGAAATTTACGGCCTTTGGAAATATCAATTTATATGCTTTATGCCTTTACTTTTTAGTAAAAATTCTTAAAGACTCCATTTATTTGATTCATATTTAGCAATTAAGAGCTCTAGGAAATGGGTCATCCTCAGGAGTAGTCTTTGAATATTTCTAAATATCTCCCTTTCTAATGGATCAGTAGGTGCGAAGGATGGCGTACCCAGGGGACCTGGCGCAATATTAATCATAAATTGCCAAATATAATGAAATGTTTAAATTCTATACGTTTATTTCATATTATCTGACATGGTATATTAGTAAATTGTTTAATTTGGATTCATTTAAAAATAAGCACAGAATGTTTTTTTTTTTTTTTTAATACTGAATATGCTGAAAGTAAATTAAAAGCGGTAGTTTTAGTCTGAAGTCTTTAATATGCGTGTTCCCCATATACGTGGCAGAATTTTATATTATTTCCTCCATTTTGCTATATTCATATGTTGATGCTCTTGCTAAAAGCGTGTTTTTTGGTATAATATATCAAATAAAATAAATATGTAATAAAAGTTGGGTAAGTGCATACAAACGCAATATAAATCGAAGGAGAACGAAATAGTGCAACACAGTTGAACAATAATGAGACAGGTCAGCAAGGTTTTTATAACATTCATAAACGTATCTAGTTTAGGAATCTCACTTAGAAAAATTCAATTACGTCGCCTTTTCAGTATACCATGCTTAGTAGTTAGTATAGTAACGTTAGAAACGAAAAATGTCCAGATTGGTCTCTTTCTTCCATATCGATCATTCATGCAAATGAAAGTATTTTCAGAATTGAATCATCCGTTTTCATTCCCTTTGAAACTTATAAACATGTTGATTGGATTGGATTGTTAGGGACAGGGGAGAGGGTATTTTGGTACTTCAGTCTTGCTCAACAATGCTTTCTGATGGAACACTCTGACGCGAACGGAGCTCCTTTCAATGCTCCTCAGAATGGGCCTACCAGACACCCGGACAAAACTCTTTCCAAAGCTAAATCCACCATCACATTACACCAGCCCACCTCACCTGGCATTTTAGACTTTGTAACAGAACCAGTGGAATGAAATAGTACGAAATGGGCGAGCGAAATAGTCGTGGAAAGGAAAGCACTATGCCATCATTCATTCGCCCAAGTGACCAGGGGTACAGTGAAAAAATTCACGGTAAAGATGGCAAACCCTAAGGGGTTGGAAACTGTGAACTAGTAGAAAAATATCTTTCAAGCTAGTTTTATTTTTAATGGCCCATATTATTTGACGGTACAAAGGATGATCAGTAACTTCAAGAAAGCAAACCCAAGCAGGAGATTTCACAAACTTCGAACAAAATGCCTTAAGCGAACATAAACCAGATGGGATGTTACATGTAATTAGGGGCTGCATAATGTTCAGTCGTTAAATCCCTTGCTGCAGGAGCTTTACAAAATATTTTCTTCCGTTAATAAATATTTTAACGATATAGACTATTCATGGGTTCTTAAATATGAATTTAAAAAGTTTTTTATAAAAGAAAAATAAAATCTTCCATTCCAATAGGCCACTTAATAGCTATGAGATAAACGTGCTAAAATACAAAAATACCCCATTTTTATTGAATCCATAAATACAGGGAACTTTGAGTTTTGAAAGTTGCTTTGTTTCTTGGGTTACAAGGAAATTTTACAAAATTTTGTTGTTTATTGTGTTTATGAGACAGCCGAGCAAAGCACAATATTACATTGTTAAAGAATAGCATACTCGTAATTTTGATATTCCGGTTAAAATAACGTTAAATATGATTCACCTGTTAAACCTAGAAACGTGTTACTTCCAGCACTACACTTAAATCCAGGACTCAAAAATATTTGTGATAGCTGTATTTGAAATTGGAGAAGCACATCAGTATTTCATAACTGAGTACTCAGTTCCCTACACTAAATAATGCTAAGTTAAACAAGTTATATTTCTCTGTGCTTGAATTCGAAAAAAATCAAAGACAGTTTTTGTAACAGAGAAAAAAAGCATATCTCAAATAGACTAATTAATATTTTTGTATCGTTGTGTAAGAAATCTAGGGAGTCACAAAGCTGAAAATTACTATCAATTGATAAAAACTGCAGTATTTGAAGCTATCAAATTGTGGGGTGCCATATGTCGTTGAACACCCTCTTCCTCTATTCAAATTTCAAAGTATTATTACTGCCTATTTGGATGACTGGTGTGTACAGGGGAGAGGTTTTATAAAAATTCGTCACTATAGAGAAATGATATCAAAGAAGGTGGTATAGTACTATATCAGTTGATTGGTATAATATTAATTGATAAAGAGGGGTCAGGAACTCAAATTATTTATTTTGTTTTTATGAAAATAAGAATAATACACCAATGTTTTCTTATAAATTATGTAAAACATTACGTAATATTATGAAGACGGGTGATTAGTTCTTGATTATAAAATTGGTTTCCACAACTAGTATGGAAATCATGGTTTTGTAACATGAATTTTGTTAGCAATATAAGGAGACGCATATGTAAATTAAGCCCTTAAGAAAACTTAGAACAAGGATTTATGACAAGGAAAAACGGAATAACTTAGTGGTATTGAAAACTATTTTTAGTTTAAATTTGTAACAAATAATAAATGGGAAATACTGAAACAGATTATAGCAAATGTAACTCGTTAATATTGATATAACAATTAAGGAGACCTACTACCCCAATAGTAAATACTTTAAGAAATGATTAACTTCCAAACATTTAAAATATTACCATGAGAAGCATTTCTGTAAACGTTCCTCCCATTTAACTAACTACTTAAGTGAAACCTTGGGCGCGGCAACAAATGAAATCTGTGCTACAAATGATTTGCGTACATACATCAAAATATAAACCTTAAAACAAAGATAAATTTATGGCAATAAAACAACACAACTTTAAAACATCACCCCAACACCCCAAATCAAGAAAATGCAATAAAATATTAGAAAATTTCTAGAGAATGTTTCTTGTTTACATGCTAGCTTTACAATATTAAAATTTAAAAATGTGGTAATAACTACAGTCCGTGTGCAGTTTGTACGTGAGTCACAGAATAAAGAGGCTCCCTGAAATTCCTAATTAAGATAAGAGATCGAAAGAGTTACCCCCAAACCAGTTTTGAGAGTTTTGAGTGTTTTCACTGATGTGTTCTCAGACGGAAAGCTTAGAAGTGCCTGTCTCGAGTTTGTACTTAGAAAGCGGCCGCCTCGCGTGCTCGTAAATCAAGAGGCGCATTGACTATCAGAGCAGGCTTAGAGGGATCCCCAAGTAAAGATTCAAAAACATACCAGAAGAAAGGAGAAAGGTGTTGATTTACGTGCACGTTTGAATACGAAACCAGCATACTACGTATAACAGATTGAAATTGGTAAATGCTTGAAATGTATTCCATATTATTTGCATCAAAAATTAACTTGAATCTTTACTTTGCAAATATCGATTTGAAAAACCGTTTACTAAGTCATGTTTGCAAATAGCACTTATAATTCAATGAATTGATTTGGTTTATTTAACGTCACTTTTTAACATCTCTGGTCATTAGCGTCCCATTCAATCCATGGCGTGAAATGGCAAATAAATATTGCTCAGAGGCCTCTTCTTCTAGGCTTGAGTTTATTTTACGTGGCGAAAATCTACGACACGGGGTGCTTACTTCCATTCAAAAGGAAGCCATACTTAGACTTAGAGGTCGAGATATCTACGAAAAGCACATTCAAATTCTGGAGAAACTATGCACAAGCTCGCAAGATAATATAGAAATGGAGAGAAAAGGAGAGGAATTATAGAAAATAGTCAAGTAAAGAGTCCTGACTTTTCTCAACTTATTTGCGCTTTCTGGAGAATCTATTTAAGAAACTCAGATGAGATAATGCAGACATGAACATTAATGTCATGTAGCTAACAAATCAGCGTTTTGCGGCTGATATTATTTTGTTTGGGGAATAAACCAAAGAGTTAATTAAATGTTGGAAGATCTACACAATGTAAGCAAACTAGTAGGTCTGGTCATTAACCTAAGCAAGACAAAACCGATGATAAATCGTATGCATACCCACACCAAAATCAAAAGGTAACCATTAGCGTAAGTTGCAGAATATACTCATCTTAGACAGATAGTGTCATTCAATAACACCTCCTAGGTAATAATATCCCTGGCCTGGAAGAAATATTTCAGCTCAATTTTTATTATAGAGGACACACATTGCTCATGAAAAAAAAAAATGCCCTGGAATACTGTGTGGTCCCAATTTTTTCATATGCCTGTATACCCTGGTCTCTTAACAGAAAATGAAATGGTACTGCGCCAAAGATACCAACTTAAAATAGTATGTTAAATAATTGATACATTCATGAGAAACAGGATGCGTTCTGCAAAAATAAGCAAGAGGAAAGGCCTGAAGGATGTCTTGATGGTAGCACAACGAACGGAGTAGAAGCGTGGGCGCCATGTATTTTGACTGAACTTGTCAAGGTGGGCATATGCAACAACTATATGGCAACCAAGGAATGAGGGCCTCAGGCAGGCCACGCGTTCAAATGGCTGATCTCTTCAAGGAGACTGGAGGACTGTGGACTCGCAGGGACAATTGATGTAGGTACCTATGGCAATATACAGAGTGAAATGTGGTTGAAGGAGATCCACTGAAATAGGACACACATAGAACACCTAGAGCACAGTTGACAACCAAGGTGGCTAATCAGGACTAGAAAACAAAGAGGCAAAGTGAGCTCAACAGCTTTATCATGGGCTTATTCTTGTTCTCGTTGAAATTTGGATAGGTTTGAATTTAACATTATTGATGTGTATCATGTGTTTGTATGCATAGGATGTTTAAGTTATTAATTTATTTGATTAGTATACCTCCTTTTCGTGATTTGAATAAACTAATTCAAACAACAGAATATGTGAGTATTTGATTGGTTAAATTAAAGAATGTAGGAAGTCTATAACAAACTTTCTGATTTCCCTATGATCTTTATATCTCCGTACGCAGGGAGGAAGGTACAAAACTGGCACTCGATGCGGCTATCGGTTATTAGCACTGAGTTTCCTATTTGTAGGTAATCTATGGTGCATACCTTCCAAAAACATAGGCATTTTGAAATATTCGAGAAAATAATGGGAAATACGACGTTGGAGTTCATTCATTACAAACCAAAGGTATCAGAAATGATTTTCTAATATCATCGACACTACGTGTTCACGTTTTTGCGCAATTCAATAATGCGTATGCATTCGATCCATAGTATTCAGTTGTTAACAGAGCGTTCGTGAGAGTGTTTGTTTAGGGTATGGTGTATTTAATAATTAAAAAAAACAAATTTGTGGATAGTATATTTTGCGTTTGTTTATGTTCTTATATTATGAATAAATGAAATATAAAAAGACCTCCAAAAACAGGAACAAGAGATAACATTTTGCGTCTTCAATTTCTAAAAGAGAGAATCAGATATCAAAACGCGGAAAAACGACGTTCCCAAGAACATACTTCGAGTGTTTGAGGTGTTAGCTCCAGAAATGTGTCAGATTAAAAAAGATCCTAAAGGAATTAAAACATTCAGATCACCAAGGAAGCCAAGAAACAAACTGTGGGATATAAAATGTTTTCTAGATCTATGCTATATATTTTAAACTAAATGCCATTAATGTATTCCAATTATAATAGCTGAAGAAACGCTCTAATGAAGTACATTGCCATTGCAAGATATACAAACCGCTCATTAATGTCAATATATTTTCTTATTTATATGTTATTGGAAATTAAATCAACCGAGTTTCATTATTATTCAGAGGGTTATGATTAATTATTAAATAAATTTCATACTATTTTAAAATGTCACTTTATATTACATTCATAAAAATGGCGTTTTTTGGTTAGAGAAATAAAATATAGAAAACTATATATTTCATTGGCTGGGTAAAATAAACATTTCAGTCTACCTTACTTAGATATCCATGCTATTCCTCACACTGCTATCAATTACTCAGTATGCACCAAGATCCTCTTGCAAGGAAAACCTTCTGTATGCAGCACAGCTAGTTGGTGATGCTATTAATGATTGCATGTCATTTATGCGGTGGAAATATAACTTGAAAAACGTGCTACAATTTTAGCACTGAGGAAGATATCGACTCTCCAAATTGAAAAAAATATAATGTAAATAATTTCTGAATGAGTGAAAAACATTCTTACCCTTCACACAGATATTGTAGCAACCTTAATTTGCCATAACGATTTCATTTACGTCACTAACAAAATTACAAATAGTTATGATGAATTTACTAGAATTCCAGGAATAAAAGCAGATTAGAAACAACATCACAAATATGTGCAAAACAAGTGGAAATGAACAGAAAGCTTATCTGTTGCAATATTAAAATGGAGGCTTTCAAATCTGATCAGAAGGGGCCTGTGGTGGTAAGAAAACTATTGCTAAAACTTGTTAACATTAGGAAAAGCCTCCAGTTGGCTAAACTGGTCATTCTCAAACTGTGATGGCAACTCCGGGGAGTTCTAAAGGCTCACCTAGGAGATTCACAAATCATTAGAATAGATGTGACTCTATATTCTTGAATGCATTGATACAAACAATGAATTAATGCAAAACGGAACACAAAATGAGTACAACTTTACGAATGTGTATATAGAAAATTAAAAATCATTGAACGCGGCCTTTTGTTCAGTAGGGAACTTGCAAATAAGTAAGCCGAAAATGTGAATTGGGAAGAACATACAGATCTATCGTCATAATATAGTCCCTGGCACTTAATACCTCTGGGAGCTGGAAAGATGGCTAGCGACGTATGCAGGGAGAAGAAGGTTTTATCTGCCAAGTAAAACATTACGCACAAACCCTGCATGTGTATCTCCTAAAGGGACGGCCCATTCTCTCGCTTTAACATTAGTGGAAGGGGTCAAAATGGCCTCGGACTAAATTTATTGTTGAATAGTTTCCTCTGATATTAATATTTTTCCACCAAATATCGTGACCTTTATTCGATTTTCTTTCTCTCTACAATGCTACACTTGGATATAATTTTTTTTCAGTCTTTTTGATGTCCTACACTTAGAACAGTGAGAGGAGTCAAGTTGAGTCAAGTAGCATAACTACGCAGTAAAAATTTGGACAAATGACAAAAAATATAGTTGCAGTAACCAACAATGTGCACAGAAAACTATTGATTAATTTTTAGGAACAGGCATGTATGTATACTATCAGCTTATATCTGAAAATATAACGTGCATTTTTAGGTAAGTGTTGTGGGTTCAAAACTGTCGTCTTGAATCATGAAATCGTCAGAGGGGCCATTCGGATGACGAGATTTTGGATGATTTTTTTCTATAGTTCCGACGTTCATGCAGAAATGAACCTATCAGACCTGGGTAGTGAATTTATGCTAAAAATTAATGACAGTGGTGTAAATGTTAGTGAGGATTCCTTGTCCAAAACTCGTGCGAGTTCTAATTTTCCTGAATCATTGCCTCAGCCATCTCAGCAGGACCAGGCTCCATCAGATTCCTCAAGTAGCATCGTGGCTAGAGACATTATACTCTTGATGATCGTAGGCCCCCAGAAATGCAACCAAAGATCATCTAATGACAAACCTTTCTTACAGATTACTCCTAGGGTGTACACAATCTTTCAATGTTACTGTCTGAAATTCTGGATCGCAGCAGATGTAGTATCAAAATATATATGTAATGCCATACCATACCTAGGTAATGATTATGTCCGTAGAATGAAATTCTAGGGAAATGTCTCATTCTACGTCTAATAAAGCCGTTTCTAAATCAAGGAAGAAACGTGACGACAAGCAACTTCTTCAAATTTTTTCCACTTGTCAAGAAGTTCCAAAAGAAGAAACCGTCATTGGTGGGGACAATGAACAAAATTCATTGTAAAATTACTAATGAGGTAATAAAGGCGAATACTCATTTTCACTATCATTATGCGATCGACTAATGACACAGATTGAGTCTTGATTCTTTATAAAAAAAGAATAATAAGAATGTACTATTTCTCAGTAAACAGCATTATGAGATGGCAGTGAGCAAAGAAGATAAGAAACTAGAAACTCTAACCTTCCACAAGAACCAAATATGTGGTAGATGTCATTGAACTTCTTTATAATTGTGAAAGCATTTATAAATTCAAACAAAGCTACTAATAAATAAAATAATAAAGTTTTGCATATCTACATGTTGGGGGTCATAATGGACCCTTTCCGCAATTCTAGATATATCATATTCTTATTTGTTCTAGTGTTAATACAAAAAACACTACATTAATAGTGAAGAATTGGACGCTCTACATTACATGGATTAGTTATTTGGTGTATATATTTACAGAAATATTTATATATGCATACAAATCATGGATTATCACAAAAAAGTAAAGCTGTGCATAGTGAATTTTGACATATAGTGAGAAAAGTGATAGCCGCGCGTGATAAGGAGTCGAGGCAAGGAAAACTTGATCACAATTTAAAACATTCAAACTTACTTGTATCCCACTATACTAGTTTTCCATTGAGAACAATCTCAAGAATAAAAAGAGAAGGAGTAGTAGTCGGCAAGTCTTCTGTGTCTACTCCAGGAAAACATGGAAATAGACTGGAGCATACAAAGTGAATTTTGATGATGATTTTAACAAGAATGAAAGACACGAATTTTATTTAGTGAGAAAGGAAGTTCCCACACATCTAAAAGTTTTTGGGGGTTTCCCTCTCTAAGGAAAGTTCTCAAAGAATTGGGGTACAAATGGAAAAAGTGCCCAACCTGAAGAATAGTATTAATTAAAAAGCCAAACATAAATGGAAAGGCCTGAAAGTATTTCAAAGCAATGCATAGCTTTAGGGCAGAGAGTGGTTCTATTGTGCTCTACGTTGGTTAGACTTGAGTGTACAATAGCTCAAAAAATAGGAAATGTTGGCAAACAAAATTCAACCAGGCGTTGAATTTTGTTTGACTAAGCGATAATTGTCTCATAGTCGTCCATATAGGACCCGAAATATTGTTTGCGAAGAATTCATTATTAATTAGTCAAGCAGGCGAAAGCTCAAGAGATCATCATGGTCATATGAATTTCAGAAACTTTGAGATTTCGATTAAAAATCAACTTCTTTCCATCCTACCTGAGAGGATTATTGTTATTATGGATAATGCTGTATATTCGCAAAAATAACTGCCTTCAAAATACGCCGTAAAAGAAGAGGTTTATGGCTGCAAAATAATAACATTCCTCGTTCAACAGATATCGAAAAATCTCAACCCTACATATTCACATAGATCCATAAACGGTCGTAAAATGTGTTTCCTATTGGAAATCTTAAAATTACGCGTACATGGAACATTAAGTTTGTTCTCATACATGTGTGAAACGAACCCCATTGAGCTTGTACAGTGCAAAATAATACTCTTGCTAAAAGAAAATCAATACTAGTGGAAAAATAAACATGCAAGCTTTACCGAAACATACGCCTAATATGTTTTCCTTTACTTCGGAACATAAACCCGACTTTTGTAATATATGTATATATATATAATGTTACTAAAAATAACAATAATTATAAAAGCAGAAATGGATAAATATTTAGAAAAAGTCACAGATTTGTAATCGCTTTATGTCGAACTGCTCCAATTCGTTCTACTTCCCTAGTTATTATTATTTTAGTAACATTGTTAATAGTGTTACATTATTTTTCATATATATATATAGGGGAGAGGGAAAACTCTCTTTGTAACAATTTGCAAATGATATACGCAGCACACCGCCTGTGGTGCCTCAGTAGTAAAAACGGGCGTTAAACACTACTCAAAAAAAAAAAAAAAAGATACACGCAGCAGGGATATCAATCAAAGTAGAAAATTTTGTAAATGTTCACCACGCGTTAAATGTAAAATGTCTCTATTAAAGGTAAGCATTTATAAGCAAACAAATTTAGAAAAAAGTACACTATACTATGTAGTAAACTGAAATAAATTCTATGTATTTGCTCAGTACTCCATTATATTTTGTTTAAATACAATCTATAAACTGAAAATATCCAAATCAATAAAAGCATTAAAAAATTTAAGAATTATCTACTTTCACGAACTTCTGTTACGCATCTCACTTCTGTCAATGAACGCCTCATCGAGATCTAAAGAGCGGGTTTTATTTTGATGACACTTTGACGATTGCACTGAAGCGACACTTTTCCTTTGATGATTTTAAATATTTCTACAGCCTTTTAAGTCTAAAATAATAATTTTACAACCGTATGTGTTGACGATGGACAATCAAAGCCAGCTGTACAATTTTGTTTAAAGTAGAAGAATTTACTATATCCAAACTAAATATTAGAATATATGTTGATATTATCATAATCCTTTGGAAATATTGGGGCAACTCAGCTCCCCTGCAAAAACATTGGGAAGGCCAAGGCTGCTCCGCATCCTAGAAGTCGCCACCTGTGCTTCTGAAGACGGTTAGCTTAATGTAATCATGTGATAAGGGTAGAGAAGCAATTTTGAAAAGAGGATGAGTTACTGAAGTACGTCATTGATTGTTTCATTCTTTCTTTGGGAGGAGAAACAAGCGAAACGAATGACTGAAGTGAAATGAAGACTTCTCTGATGTTGCGGTTTCTTTACTTGACAATGTATATCCACAGCAGATAGATCTTTTAGAAAGTGAGTACCTAATTATATTTTATTAATTCGCTATTAAGTTAGGAAATATTAAGCATAATTTAAGACTCTAAGTAGTCAATGTTTTCTAAACGCATCATAGTGCAAATATAGGCACTGTTGAATTTAGTTTATTATACGTGGCTACCCATGAACAATGCGCTCCTCTGACATCATTGCATTATCAGCACATTCCTCTGACTAGCCGTATCTGCCACGTAGTTAGAAGTAAAATATTGCTTTATCAAAGTATCTCAAAATGGGGACATTGGCAGAAATCATTAGCATTTACCAGAACATAAGAATTTTCATGTAAATAAATATTACACTGTGATATAGAACCAATAGTATCATTATATTATGGCATGCTGTACAAAAATTTGTGTGCCTCAAATACACAATTCATGTCTTATTTATAATTCATTTTATTTTACAGTATTAGCTGGCACAGTTTTTCATTTTTTGGAATAATTCAATATGTAGTCATGTTCCGTGGACTTTTTGTCAGTGAGTTTTTGGGTGAATTCAATAATTACAAAGGAAGTAGGAAGTATATGGATGAATTGGAATTATTGGTGATCATTCTGTCTCCCCAGACAAATTAACCGAAGTAGAAAAAAACACATTGATGCATAATGTAGCGCATGATATTGCCGGTAGATTATAGCTCATAAGTGGTGAATGTAATGGTGCGCATCAGTGCTTAAACACTGACGATTTAGATGCGAGAAGCTATATCTGGAGACGCCCGAGGTCAACGAAATGGTGGTGGCCATTGTATCTTAATGTTAGATACTTGTGTAGTAAATACTTGGCGTGATTACCAGTAGGCTAGCCCAGATGAAAGGCTGTCGCTTCTGGATGATTAGAAAAAAATACTTTCTACTCATCTTGGAAGACACGATGTACATCAAAACGTCGGGGATCCCAGGGGAGCTAATTGATAGATGGAGGAATTCTTACAAATGTAAGGCTTGAACTAGCAGATCACCTGATTGTAGCACATGACGTGCATTGTGCAAGAATTAAACTGAAGAGTTTGTATTAAATGTGACAATAGAGTGCATTACAAATTTATCTTTCATTTTCACTCGCAAAGGCAGAAAAAAAGAAAAAAATAATAAATGTTGTGTATGCATTTGATTTATTTGTGAGAAATAGCTGAAAGTTACTTTGAGGTGTTACAACTAACACGATATCTGGTATTATCATTCGTTTTAAAAACACGTTGCTTATACATTAATTATTCATGTTTTTGATACTCCTGTCTTAGTGTTTTATGAAAAAATAGTATTTATAAATACAAGACTCTGATAACATGTTCTTGCAAACTTCCAAAATGATATTATCTGGAACTTTTATTAAAATTTAAAATGACTTTATTCCATTGATACAGATAATATAATCATGGAAATAATAATAATTAAGAAAAAACAACTTAAAAAGATTTTGGTAGTTAATAGGATGTAACTGTAAAATATGGTTCAATTGTTGGTCAGGAATTACAGCTACGTGAATAGATTAAAATTAGTAGATTAAATATAAGCAATTCTATTTGGGATAAATTGGGAATGACATTTGTTTCCATTAAAATGTCTATACAATGACACAATACACAAATAATGGAGTGCAGAAAACCCTAATGCTGTATACGAAGAACAAATAATGGTGTATGGTGTGCAGTCAACACTTACAGATTTTCAAGGCTTATATTTCATTAAAATACTCTAAAATTCTTATAGTTAGAGAAATAATATTATCATACTAACAACCATCACACATGGAATGTAAACAAGACTCTGCTACCGCACATACAACTCATCTCTCATTAGCTTTAATTGAGGAAATATTTGACAATTAATTATTAGTAAGAGATTAGTCCCATATTGGGAAATAAAGTGGATTGAAATAGCCCATATACTTTGGAAGAACAGAAAGAGAACATAAGAAGAGAAATTGCAGACAGTTCACAAGAAGAACTAATGAGCCTAATAAAATATTTCTTAAAGGATGAAAGGGATGTGTTTTGGCACAAGGTTATGAAATCATTTCCAACATCTTTTGTTGCACAGGTAGGTGGGTATTAAATTGTGATTTCATGAGAGACCAATGCGTTTAATTGAGAGGTTATATGTATCAAACACAGCCGGTAGACGTACATTCAGCCGCCACGCGAGCCACGCTCTCATAGATGAACATTCATTTGAAAGCACCGTACAAGATGTCCTATTGCTCTTCAATGAGGTTTATTACGGCACAAATTAATAGATATCCTAGATCCGCAATTCATGAGCTATATAACTGAATTCTATAAAATTTAAAATTTGTTTTTGACCAGAAAAATAAAAATAATTCCTTTACTGGAGGAACTGGTTAGCCACTTAATTGTACCAGGGTAGGTCCATAAGTTTCCTGTCTCGCCGATAAGGAGTATAGTCTTCACAAAACGCTTATCTGGTATGGCACCTTATCTGTTACGTATATAATTGCAACTGTAACTTCCAATCCGTTGTGTTCAATTGTTCAATATAGTTGCATAAAGAAAGGAATGTGTAGAAGACTGTGGCATGTTCAAAATGGAGTTTCGAGCTTTTAATATGTTCTTCACAAAAGAAGCACTTACTCCAAATGAAATTAATCAACGATTGGATGGTGTACATGGGAAAGCATCCCCCTCATATTCTAAAAGGAATGGGCCATACCCCCATTCTTCAGCTTTGGTAACAGCAGGTTTATTTATTAATTCGTTTTGGTAAGTCTTTTCTTGATTATTTATTACAACTTTTGAAGACCGTGCAGGTCTACCCTTGGAGGTTCTCACTCTTGAAAACATCGCTCTTGTGGGAGGAGAAATTATGGAAGACTGGCGGCTCAGAGTAATAGAAATAGCAGTAACATTGGGCCTTTCTAAAACAACAGTCCTTCGAATTATTTATGAACATTTACACATGAGTAAGATTAGTGGAAGATGGATGCCTAGACTTCTTTCCACAGTCCAAAAGCAACAACGAGTCATCTGTTGTCAGGCATTTTTGGAGCACAGACGTGTCAAGGAGAGAAAATTTCTGCAAACCATTGTTACAGGAAATGAAACTATCCTATATTTTGCTCTCTTGTCAAAAAAGAGAATCAATGGAGTGGCGTAAACCTGGCGAAGCACCGCCTCTAAAAGCCAAGATCACTCAGTCAACCGAGAGGATCATGGCCACAATCTTTTGAGACTTGAAGGAATACTCTTCATTAACTTCAAGTAGAGGTACACCACAGTAAATGGGGAGTACTATGTTGGCCTACTACACAGACTACGTGCTTCCATTAAAAGAGAAAAGGCGAGGAAAGCTGAGAGGTGGTGTTCGCCTTCTTCACGACAACGCGTCTGTGCAAACAGCTCTCGTTGCAAAGGGAGCTGTGAACAGATGTGGCTATAAGCGGATCGACCATCCACCCTATAGCCCAGATCTAGCTTCCAGTAACCATTTCCTCTTCTCAAAACTCAAGAAGGACCTTGGAGGAAGGAAATTTAAGTGTGACGAAGAAGTGAAGGATGCTGTTATACCCATTTTGCAGGCAAGGCTTCGGACATTTTGAGGTGGGGGGATTGAAATGTTAATTCAAAGATATGAGAAATGTATTGCAACACACTTGCAAAGGTAACTATATTGAAAATTGAAATATACCTTTTGTCTTTATCATACCTAGAAAAGGATTAGGCCAGATACTTATGGACCTACCCTCATATATAGCATACGTGCAACTCAAAATATTAAATAAAATAAACTTGCTGTAATGAAAAGCAGTGCCCTTACTGTATGGTCAAATCAAGTTATCAATTATAGAGATCAACTAAACTTAAAAAAAGGATAAACTTTACAGTTAGGGAGCTTACCATTAAGAAAATTTTGTTTGCACTTTATTGAGTGTTTATATTTAAAAAATAATCTCTTTATACATGTGAACTTGTAATATTCTCTAAATTCAATAACTAACAAACAGAAAGGTTTACAGATGCAAAAATCTGTAACAACACAAAAATAATGGAATAACTAATATTTAGAAAAGGATGTACACTTACACTATTTGACGGCAACTGTGATTTCGTTCAAGTACATCTAAGATATTTAATGTTCGCCTACGAACTGATGACGTTTCCCCGTGCCAGTTCACAGGTATGTTGACCATGGGAATATGCTCGGTGAAAAAAGAAAAGGAGGAAAACGGACTTTTTTAAACAAGTATTTGTCCACAACATACATTGATCTACAATGACAATGCCAACCGCGCTCTGAAAAAACAGCATTAAGAGTACACATTGCGCTACGGCTTAACGACTGTTAAACAAGAACATACTATATTCTTGTCACTTGCTCATTCTTTCTTTTCCACTTAAATGATAAATGTTACTTTTTAGCTCACTTCAGTGGCGGATGAGGAACTTGATCTTTTTACTATAGTTGATTTATAAGTTTTAGGAACTTTGAATGTAAAATGTAAAGCAGATTAAACACGAAAAATAAATAATCACAATCTTTGTCATGCTCTCATTCTTTTACGCAATCGGAGTTTGTATACTATAATGGTTACCGAGTGAACGTAAGACTGGAGTTAAAGTTCCGCTGACGCAGATATTTAAGCTTGCTCAGTACTGTTATCACGTCAACTGTTTGAACTGCGCGTTATACTTTCCATTACATATGTGTGTATTGTGGACTATACCGAGAGTGACATGCACGCCAGAATAAAAATATATATTTATGATTGTTAAGTGCTTAAGAAATAGTACTCAATAAATAAATAAATAAAACCTTTATACGTCACCCTGGTACCTCGTTTCCTAAACCAGGGCGTGTATATCAAAATTTCCATTTATTATTACAACTACACATTTCAATAATCTTTTAATGCATTATTTTACAGATTTTCCTAACAACTAGATTAAAAATAATATAATAAAACAGTAAGAATAAAAAACTGAAAATAATTAATTAAATTAAACAAAAATGTAGATTTATCTAACTACTTCCCAAATTAATCTTCCAAAATCTACAAAAACTACCAAATTAACAATATTACTGGGAGCCAGTAGAAATTATAGCTGGTAGCCAGCTATTCTATTCTTTAAATTTATTCCATTGTTATACAACTATGCTATTACTAACCACTGGTTACCAGCGGTATGTACTGGTATCCAGTACTTGGCAGAAATTCTCTTAAATTAAATATTATACTTAATTGTTTCAAATCTCCTTAATTTATTACAATAATATAAAAATATCCTTCTCTGTAACAAATTACTTCACTTAAAGTTCATTTATTATTATTAATCTTTCCTACTCATTTCATTTATTTCTGCCAACACTTAAATCCTTAAACACTATCACCTCACTTCCACCATATCACTCTTCATTTTTTCTTCCAAACCATTCCTTTTCCCATCTCGCTTGATCCTCCTGGTCCCCTGGTTGCACCATTTCTCGCGCTCTGCTCCTCCTCTCCGGATACCGCTTCTCCATCCTCCATCTCCTCCCGCTGCTCATTCCTGGATATCTCCAACACCCTTCCATCTTCTTCTGTAATCTTCCTTCTTCCATCTTCATCCCGGTACCAAAACTCGTTTAGGTAAAATCCTTCATCTTCCTCCCCATTCTCTACTTCAGGTTGTAAATCAAAATTATCGTTGTCTATTATAAATTCAGGTATTTTCATTTCCATCATTCCCTCCTTCCTTACCATTATCTTCTCCTTCTAATATTCTCTTCCTGCAGATTTAATTAAAGTTATCTTGTATATTTTATATTCTTGTTAAGTTATTTGTGTTTGGGGGTTGTCTTTGAACACGTATGCGTTTTGATCCTCTTACCTCGTCCTCAGCTTTTTCATTACTTCTTATTATCTGCTCTTGTGGTATTATCTCTTCCCGTAATAGGTTACTTATTTTGAATGCGGCCTGCTCAAGGTTTTTATATAGGCCCTTTATTTCTAAGTATAAGTACCACTTGATGGCCAATTAAAAATTCTCCTACTTCTCTCACTTTTTCTAAATATCGTGTATATTCAAATAATACGTGCTCTGGGTTATCCTGCGTTTTGCAAAGTGTACATATATCGTCCTGTGTTATGTTAATTTCTTTCCAATAAGTTTTGTAAGGCCCGTGTCCTATAAGGTAATATATCATGCCTTTGGTAGGTTGTATAAATTTTAGTTTTAATCTCTCAAAAATGTTGTTAAATAAGTCGAAAATTCTCCTGCCTGACTCGGCATTTTCCCATTCGTGCTGCCATTGTACTTTTAATTTATGTTTTATTTCCTTTAAGTTGTTGCAGCAACTCCCCATTATTAAACTTACTTTCTCCAAGTTGCCTTTCTTCAACCAATAAACAGCGCCTCTTAATTTAATCAATAAGTCAATTGGCATTATTCCTGCGTGCGACTACTAAAAGGGCCATAGTGGATGAGATGCTTAATGCGCCTGTAAATCTTAATAACACCTTCCTTTGTGATATTCTTAATAGAGTTTTTATTTGGATATCCTTCAGCCTTAGAGCCCAAACTCCTGCTCCATACGTCATTCTTGAAGCAAAAATGCTTGTGTGGTATGCTGTAAAGATGTTAATGGAATTTTAAAATTCAACTGAACTAATCTTGCCAATTACATTATAACGTTTTCGGATTTTTTCCGTACGTATTCAGTATGTTTCCGAAAGTTTAGTTTTTCATCTAAGTAAATTCCCAATTATTTTTCTTCTTTTTGGCGTCTTATATTTTGGTTGTTGTATTTTATACATGAATCTCTTTTGAGATTACCTTTCAAAAGCATGTAGCCTGATTTAGTTGGAGCGACTTGGAGTTTAGCTTTACTACACCATTTACTTAATTTATTAGTTAATTTATTCGCTCTTCTTTCTATATCTGCCCTATTGTTTCCTTCTGTTAGAAATAAAGCATCGCCGGCATAAGCGATGGTTTTTGCTACATTTTCATCGTTGTTTAGTCCGTCTAAAAGAGTCTCCAAAACTATGTCCCAAAAATTGGTCCTAGGATCGAGCCTTGGGGACATCCCTTAGTTATATCTCTGAAAATTGTTTCTTCAGTACCTTTTACATGAACCCTTCTGTCTTTGCAGTAATCCATTAATATTGCAAATAGGCATTTAGGGAGATCTATTTCCCGTAATCTCTCAAATACGGCCACCATAAATTATCGAAAGCGCCGGAAATATCAATTAGAATTCCAATTAAGTATTTTGAATTTGAGTTATTCGCCATTTCTAATACCTGGCTTATTGCATCTTGAGTCGATTTTCCTTTTCTAAAGTCGAATTGATTGTTGTTCATATCTGATATGATCCTAAATTCTTTTAATCTTTTACAGACGAGTGCTTCTAAAAATTTTCCAAGAGTATTTAGGAGATATATAGGTCTATATGATTTCGGCTCCTTAGGATACTTGTCGGCACTTTTCTTTAAGATAATGCCTTTTCCTGCTTTCCAGCAACAGGGAAAGCGCCCTTGCCATATACAGCCATTAAAAAGTCGATATAAGAACCGTGTAATTTTATGTTCCAAATTTATCAGAACTTTATTCATTACTCCATCCGGCCCTGCGGCTTCATCCATTTTAGCTTATTTATAGCTAACTTAATTTCCAACATATCAAAGGGGTAGATTAGTCTATTATTTCTATATATGGTGTTCATATCTACTCTTTTTTGAATGTGCTGAATATTATCCATGCTGTTATCATCCTGTGGAAGTAATTTGTCTAAAAGGGCATTTACAGAGTTTTTCCAATCTGTAGTCATTTCACCATTGTCTTTTGCATTGTATTTAGAATATTCGGTTTCTTAATTTTTTCCATAATAATTTTATAGGGCATTCCCCATATATTGGTATCTAATTCCCTTTCTACGAAAGTTTTCCATCAGCTTGTCCTGGTTTCTTCTAAGGAGGTTTTATGTTTGTTTTTAACTTCTTTATATTTATTTAGGTTTCTCTCCCTTTTTTCCGCAATTATCGATCTTTGATAAATTCTTCTTAGTTTTTTAACTTTGCTTCTTGCTTTTTGCTGTGCATCCGTTCAAATAGTATCATAATATTTTTTGGGTATGGTTGTGGGAACAGATTTCTCCATGGCCTTTCGTATTATTTGGATAAGATTATTGGCATCCTAATCAATAGACTCTCCTTCGTATTGTAACTTTAAGTTTTCAAATTCCTGTCTCAGAAGATCCCACTCTGTTTGTAATTGTAAATTTGTTTTCTTCTTCCTTCTTTAAATTTTGGTTTTCGTGTGCAATCGAAATAGATTAATCTGTGATCACTAGTGGTCATATCTTGTCCAACTTTCCAATTTATTATTTTATTATTTGAGTTTAACTTACATAAAATTATGTCAATGTTGGCAGTAGCACCGGCTATATTTTTGAAAGTAGGAGGGTTGTTGGGTTCATTGTTGACAAATAGATTTAGTTCAGAAATAGTTTCTTCCAGTTTTTCCCCTCTTTCGTCTTTGATGTTACTACACCACCAGTCAGATTTGGCATTGGCATCGCTTGTGAAAATTTGCTAAAAATTTTTAAAAGTGTTACTGACCTCTTTTATTTTTGTTATATAAGGGTCGATTGGATGGCTTTATTGAAAATATTGATTTGTTAGAATAAATTTACCGATGTCGTGTGTTACTTCAACAAAGTTTGTATGTGTATCTCCCAATTGTGTTATATTGACTATTAATAAATTTGGATTATAAATTATAATTGATGCCATAGGATTTTCTCCGTGACTAGTTATACGTGCTCTTACTGGAGTATGTGCTACTTTGCCTTTAATGGAATAAGGTTCCTGAATGCATATTAAGTCTAACCTCAATTCTTCTGCAATTTTATTTAATTCCATCACTTGTTCACTTCTCTGGGCGTTTATTTAGTCAATTTTTATTATTCTACGCTTGTCGTAATCTACCGTGTTGTCTTTTAGATAACGCTTATCAAGAGTTAGCAACGGAGTGATGCTTGGTACCGGTCCTAAGTTCTTGATCAGTTACTTTCTTTGGTTTAGAACTGGGCTTATTATTCCTTTCTAGTTGTTTTATAACAGTGCCAAAATTGCTTTCTTTAATCTTGTTTATTTTTGTTTTGTGTGTTTTTTGTTTCTTAATAGGGTGTTTGTTTTTGAAAGAAGTATTATCAGGATGTCTGGGCATTGTTGGAGAACGGGGTATTTTAGTTTCATTCTTTGGAGTTCTTCCGGAGTAATTTTTGGAGTAGTTTACTCCATCGTGCCGGATTTGAGCATAACAAATAGGCCAGCTTTGCTTAATGTGGAAAACTACCCGGCCATAACAAAGTACAAAGTGTTTATATACTTCATTGAGATGCAAGTAATCGTTCCTTCTTTTATAGGCTGTGTTTAATAGTTTTAATAATTTATTAGCATCCGTTGTAATGTTTTGAGTTTTTAATTGCATACGGACTATGGCATTTGGCACAGGGAATATTATTGATTCACCATTTTCATGCAACTTACGCGTAACGTGTCGCAAAGCGGTAGTCAAAGTCCATCTTTCCTCTAGTCGACTCAGCCGTAGCGTGACGTCAAATCCGCATAGATGAGGTTAATGTCTGGAGCTCTTTTGTTGTCAGCATTTGTCGAAGCTATGTTTTCTTGTGCATCCATAGCTATAGTAGAGTTGAATATTATCTGGTGTTTACTGTTGACTTCCTCTATATCCTTTTCCTCTTTTAGCGCCTCGATTTCTATCACTTTTGACATGAAGTCGCATCACTACCCTTGTCGTTCATTGAATTGACAAATTTTGCTTTTGTGTTTAATATCGAAATTTTTCTTCTTCTTGCCCATAGCGATTTTAAGAATCCACTGCACAGCTTTTTTTGTGAGACGAGTTGTTCAATCTCCACTTCTATTTGTTCCTTGTCCCCTTCCTCTTCTTCACCTTCTTCTTCTTCTTCTTCTTCTTCTTCTTCTTCTTCTTCTTCTTCTTCTATATTCTTGTGTCTTCATCCATTAAGGCTTGATAATAAACCTCGACCTTTTTCTTGATTCCCATTTCTTTATCTAAAGTATGGATTCTTAATTTTGGAGGTAAAACTGGTTTATTGTGTGACGACATTTCCAGTTCTTCAATTAATTTTGTGTTAGATAACAGCTGCAGGATTCCATTATCACCTGTTTGTGGTTTTGGAATTATCCCTTAGTTTAAGTTTGTGGGCTATCACTCTTTTTAGGTTCCTTTTAATTCGACTGGACGTATTTCTTCTTTTGGGTTTTCCTCTTTTTATGCCCATTTTACTTCTATCCATAATCAGTTCAAGCGATAGCTCTTTCCCACATTTGTTTATAGGTAGGACAATCTTGCCTTCCCCCAAATTTCTTGTTTCTTCTGCAACAGGGAACACATATGGGCTGTTGTTCTTTCTTCGCACATCCTTTTCCTTCGTGTTCTTCTTCCCCACAGTGTCCGCAAATTAGTTCGTGCCGATTGCAATATTTTGCCCCGTGACCATAGTCGTAGCATTTGAGACACTGAAATGAAATCTTTAATACTGACTGACTGAAATGCAATACATATTTTTGACATTTGGGATTATGTTTTTTCTTAAATTGGGGGACACCCCCACTACGTGGTGTACGGTTGCCATATTTCATGGTCCAGTTTTGAACCTAAATTTAAATTCTTATTTCAAATCCTCTCTTGAAATATATTGATCAAAATTCTGTGTGTAGATATCTTTAGATAGTTTTCTTCTTCCTTTGCACCAGCCATTACGTCATACAAAAGCATCAATGGGTTCCTCTTTCTGGGTGGCTCAATCCTTAAGTCTTTTCCTTTTAGGTTGTTGCTATTTATAATTTTGTTTGTCTTCCTCTGTTTCCGTTTCAATTATTACATTTTTTTTCGGCAGTTCTCAAACTTCTTATTTTAATTTTCTCTGCTGCAGGTTTCAGATTCTGCGTTACTATTCTTTGTAACTCTCTTACATCCGTGGTTTTGTTTGAAGAAATGAAGACGGTATGCTTTTTAGATTCCATTGTTCTCTGAAATTGTTACATTTTACCCGTAGGTGCTGGTATTGATGCAACTTGTGCAAAGGTTCCTACTGGTTGTACACATCTCATCTCGTGTAGCTCCTTTGCCAGTTTTGCTTCAGATTTCGCCTTCTCTCCCTATATCCTGGCGTTGATATATATATATCTTTTAATTTAGCTAATAGTAAGTAGACCTCTTTCTTCTTATCCATATTGATCTTTTCTTTTGCAATAAGCGTGTTAATTTCAGTTATCACTTCTACAAAGGTATCCATAGGTTCCATGTCAAGATCAGGGGTTTTTTGCTTCCTCTTTCTTTCTTAAATCGCTCTCGTTTTTCTCTATTTCCTTTTCTGTCTGGTGACCTACCTAATGAGTGTCGAAGAAGGAATACCTCTTTTTCTTCCATCCTTCATTTATTTACTAGGGGAAGACCCCCCCACCCCCAGTATCCCTTCCTGTCTCGTATAGTTGTGTGTTATAAACTATAGTAATTAATACTTTGTAACATCAAGTGTGATGTTATTCACCTCGGCTTGCTACCTTGCTATCGTGCGCATGCACCTGATGTCACACGAGCTACTGACTGGCGTTCTGTAACTTGCCGTCATATTCCTGTTTCTAATATTTCTTAACGTATTATGCTTTTCTCCTATTTCCATAGAAACTAATGGATATTTGAGTTTATAAACTTTCTGAACAAATTGTACTTACAGTATGCTTTCTTCTCGTAATTCACTATTTCACATATACTCACTATTACCTCACTGGACACAATTCCCTTACTACTGCCACGCACGGTAACCAGAGCTAAAATAGTACTGTAGAAGAGCATTTTGTGCTAAATTTCCCGTGAGCAACATCTCCATCGGAAAATGTAATTTTCAGATTGCTGAAAAAAGTTCGGCCCCAAAGCATTTTTATTGACAAGAAGGCTGTAAAATAAAAAGCCTTTTAATACGGAAGTTTGATGAAATAGGCTATCGATTATAAATTTTCCTCGAAAGTCTTTAAAATAATTAGTACAATAAGTTGGCCTGTCTGCCGGCAGTGCTTATAAAGCCACTCCTTTACTGCATCATCATCCATATAAAATCACTACTGTATATGAAAAGAAAATCTGTGTAGGCATTGAAATAATGTAATCAGGTGGAAAATTACAATATTCGAGGGGATGAATTGTGGTGACTGTCTCAAAATAATATTCAAAAGGACACGTTTCGTAGCGGAAAGCAGGCACTTCGAGCATCTACTATTATGGTGAGTATAGTGTTAATTAACATTTACTACTAATAAATAAGAAAAGGCATAAAATGCACGCTATGGGTTCCCATCGCCTGACATGATTTCCTTAGGCAGGTGGCGATACAGTTACCCAGTAACCTCACACTGCGAAATTTAATTTCCAATTTCGTAGCAGAATGAGGACTCTGTATAAAATACTCAAATGAAAATGAGCAACGATGGAGTTTCTTGAATCTGAAACCATCGAAAACTCAGTTTGGTGTGCAGAAAATTTATCAGATATCTAGAAGCATCCATGAAGTCTAAATTTTCTGGGATGCTAATTGAAGAATAGTTCTGCATACGACAGCCGTTCACTATACTAAAATATTCTACAGGGATAATATTCTCAAATTCAAGTGCGAAATATTCCAGCATCTAACAAACTACTCAGATTTTTGACTATGTGTGGGGTCAATTTTTTCCCACGGACGGAGGGTGCGGGAAGTTATTCGTGCTTTATTTTGTTAAAAACTCACTACTTTCTATGAACCAGAATTTGACCAAAACTGATATCACAATAAGATGAATGACTTGTTGCCTGCAACCAATAATTTTATCTTGTGATAACTTTATCTGGACAATAAGTTCCTGTCTGGTTTTCGTTTTATTGACCTTTATGCTAGCTGAATTAAATTCTTATTTCCATTTTCAAATTCAAATCTTACATTCCTTATATAATTTTTAAGTCCTTTCATCGTGCCTGTCCCGTTGCTCTAGTTTTATTGTGAGAATGCTAAAGTTATTGTTATGCTCATCTGCTGCTTAATTTATAGGTCATTTTCCCCTGTAAAATGTGACTGATTAGCTCACGTCATTTATATGGCTCATCTGGTACTGAATTACCCTCAATATTTATATTTTAAGGATAAAAGGACAGGAAAAGAGTTAGTGTAGCTTTTTTAAGTTTGAACAGAATTTGTGACATTTCAGAAAGAAATGTGCTCACCTTCCAAGCATTTCTTGCTTATCTTGTCTCCAGTCTTGCTTGCCTAGCATAACATAGCATGTATTGGAAGATGCTTTTACAAGTATCCTCTCGGGATCCCGAGGACGATTATGTAAACAAAATATAAATGAAAATTCCCTCTGGCAAAATACCTATTTTCGAAGTTAAAAGTGAATATATTCAATATTACAATAGACATCTGACCAAGACATCTGAGTCGTTAGGGATTTTTATCATATACTTTGTTTAAATTGTAAAAAACTCAAGAAATTTTTACATAAAAATAAGCAAGATTTTGTATTAACGTGTTGCTTGAAAGCTGCCTTTCATTATGTCAAGTACTTTCGTTCTCTGATTCACCGTAATATTATATTTTCCTCGCACAAGTTTAATTTTTTGTGTTATTCTAATCAAGATTTCTCAGTTCCTGCTAGATTTTTATTCGCACATCCCCCCCCCTCCGTCTTTCTCGGTATTCGCTTCTCTTTTATTGTCCCGACAAGTGACAATTAAGGCAACGAATGAATTCTTGACCCTAATGAGAAATAATTACAAACAAAATGCTATGTTTTCAATGGCAAATGAAATATATTGACTTATAAATACAAATGTGAAAGAAATAATTTCCCATGCAGTCTAAAATGCATCAGCTAATACTACTTTAAACGGAAGAATGACCACAAACAATTGCTCGTCATACACTTGACAATTTTTAGATATTTGTAAACGGAAACAAATTATAGCAGTTGTTCTCAAACTGGGTTCCAAGAGGCCCTTCTAGAGGGTACATGAACATTAAAATATTGTTAACAACTTATCTTCTTAAATGTGTAGGTACAACGTGAAATTGTGAGTATAAGAAAAAAATATACAGCTTTGCGATTTATTTTTATTAAAGTAAATTAAATTAGAACAAAATTGAAGCTTATTTCCTCAGTATGGAACTATCAAATATGTAAAGCGAATCAGGTAGAACGCTCATATGTACCGTCATAGATTCCCTGGAAACAGGTGACATCTATTGGCAGCGGGGTGCATAGGGTGGTATTTGCTGTAACTCTAATTTTTTGGATTATCAAATTAGGTAAAGCAAAGATTTTTGCCTTTTGTAACAACTTACTTATATAACAAATAAAGTGTAGAAGTTGTTTCTAAAACACACAATCAAAATTAGAAACACAAATTTCTGCTGTTAACACCAATACATCGAAGCGGTTTTATTGGGGGTGAAGTAAGAGCAATGTTTATGATTGGAGATGAATTGTTTATTTGCTTCCTTCGCTGTCTCGATGCTTCAATTTTGCCTCGGCTAGCTACTTGTGTTTTTGTACAGCTGGAGGTTTCGTTACCTGTTTAGGTTAACGGGTAGAAATAGTCGAGAAATTGGGAAT
The DNA here is from genome assembly GCA_030762175.1 of Metallyticus violacea. NCBI lineage: Eukaryota > Metazoa > Arthropoda > Insecta > Mantodea > Metallyticidae > Metallyticus > Metallyticus violacea. Next base: position 132,376,631 of record CM060846.1, read on the forward strand.
AAGAAAGTTCAAAACTGAAGATGACGCTATTTATTTCCTCTTGTCAGTAGTTCAATGTAAAAGATCGCCTTTCTAAGTTCTGTTGGACGATATTTATTATTGCTTCCCCCTAATCGAACTAATTGTCTATCGCAATATTTTCCTTCTCTTAATTTTGGTTAGTACAAAAGTCTTTATTCTTTATATTAAAATTTACTCTCCCGGATCACAATTATCTACACTTCAATATCACTCGACTCTTTCCTTTACTCAGGGACTAACCATTACTGCCCGATTCCTTCTTTCCTCCTAGACGGCTCTACACTTACTGCCCTGTAGCTTCGGACCTGCCCTTGGCCTTCATATATTCCTGATTTCCTTTTCTCCCCTATGGTTCACACAAGTGTAGAAATCTGACTTGTTTTTCACTTTCTATTTTGCAAAGGTCTCCTACTGTTCCCTTCTTTAGGCTAACTAAAAAATGAAAGTTAACAGAAACTCTAGAGAGGCGACCCTTTCATATACAAAAGAAGTCTTATAACAAAACACACCAAATACAAAGACGACTCCTGGTCATCTGTTCTTTTTCTATTATACAAAACTTATTCACCCTCTCTATATTGTCTGGCATCTCTTCTAAAAGGTCTGTCGCCAGACTTTCTCTTCTGTTACCCAAAAAATACACAAAAATATACAAGGCCTAAATAACTTAACAACTAGCATGAATATGCATAAATTGTACACACTAGCCGTAATACTAATTACCATATTTGGAATTGATCAGGTTAACATTTAATATTATTTTGATTAGGGACGGCGTGTCATTAATACTGTTTCAACATTTAGGATTATAAGTGAAATACTTCGTCACTTTCATGAATAAATTAAAGGGAAACTGCCACCATATATTGTTTCAAGTACACCCAACGTAATGAATGAACGTAGTGTAAACATTTGTATTAATACGCTCTAGTCCTGGCTCAAGATCAGCTGTTTTGTCATCAACTGTAAAAATACGAACGGCAGATTTGTTACATTGTACAATTTCAATGCAAAAAATTCAATACGGTATATTATTCCAAAGCATATAAATACAACAATTTGCTATAGTATGAGAAGAAAAAATTTGCACGCATGCAACGCTTTACTCGGATATGCCATTATGCTCCGCAGTTAATTTTATGATGTCATTTCCAAGAACAAATAAGTTTCCTTGTATTAGTATATTAAAAACTTTCGACTGTACTAATTGAAGCAATTTTGTGTTGAAGTTGATACCGGCCTCGGGCTGCTGCCTACGCTTCTTGATAACGTAATATCATGGGTGTTTTTCGGTATGTTTTGTTGAGCTCCGCTCAAAGTACTGGGATAGAATGCCTTTCGTTAAAATTATTTCACTGCATAATATTTACACTATAGATTTTTTACTCTAAATTATTTACATTTGCATGTGTAAAAAAACAGGGTTTGGTGCTGTGACCTTGATTGACATTCAATCGTAGTTTAATCACCTACCTACAGAGATAGCAATTATAATTGGTCTTGGACATTGGGGCTGTCGGCATCTACCATCGCGTTTGGGTCACCGGCCCTCTAATTAATTAAAGAAAAGTTTTCACAATTTATCGGCACGAGACACTGCCAACCGCTACCAGTATTAATTTACTTAAACGAAGAAGCCATCATCAACATATCTTTAATATCCACTACGTGGTTCGCGCGTCCATAAACTGGGTTGAACATGGTATATGCATGATCAATAATCAGTAGCCAGCTTACATCAATAAGCTTTCGAAACGAAACCAACTGCCTCTTTATATAATCTCAAGAAAATTCTCCTTCAAATGGCCTCTTTACACATTAGGGGTTCACAAATATTCAAGCACGCTACGGACGACAATTTAAAATTTTAAAATGCATATAACGGTTTGGCTCGCTCTAATCTAAATTGCGCCATAAGGTGCAAAGTATTAGTGTTCTGACGCGATCAAAGTTGGAACGGTTATAATTGGTGGTTCCACAGTAAGGGATAATTTGAAACGGTTAATATAGTTGTTCCAATATAGGGGGGAATTGATGGGTTCTCAGGGTAAATTTGGACTGTTTTTAAAGACTTGAAAGTCGTTAGGGGGGGAAGGAGATTGTTCACTGTATTAATAAGTCCGGCACTGTTTGAATATTTGATGTATTTAACAACTTGGAAGGTTACTTCCTGACGGCTCGTAGCTGACCTCACTACACACTTAGACTGACCTTAGAAAATGATTTACACTGCCCTCAACTGAACTTTAGAAATGATCTAGACTGATTACTTTCGGATGACTCAGACTGCCTGATTCCGTATATTTCTTTCGCGTCTCTCGTATGATGTCCCTGTATCTCCTGAATGTCTGAATCTCAATCTGCGAAGGTCTGAATGTGCGAGAGAATGTCTGAAGGTATGAATGACTGACTTCTGCGAGTGTGTGTATGTGTCTACTGAGTGCCCCTCTGACTTCTGTACTCTAGTTTTTCTACTACATCGCCACGCCTTTCGCTAAATTAAATTCCCTCGTATTTTATCCTATTTTCGTGTTGTACTTTCAGCATTGGCTATCCTAAAATTATTTATTTGTATCTAAGTTCTCTTGATTCGTTAACTTTTATCCGAAGACCATTGGCTAGAATTATTCTTTCCCCCCTGATCTAATGTCTTCCCACGAACTTGAATTTTCCCAGAACAGCCTGTCATAAATTTCGGCCCGTTCCTTACATTCTGAGTTCTATTGATAATCTTTTACCTTCCTTAGTTGTAGATTTCCAAATGTTCTCGGAGATGATGCACGTGTTTATGGCTGTTTTCGGCTTTCCTGTAATAAAACATTTTCGCCTCCGTTCTGACATTTTCATTTTCTCTTAAATTATTGCTACGTCTGACTTTGTTAAATACTGTCCCGTTACGGCCACATGTTTCTCTTATTGTCAACTCCTAAGTATTTCCTGGGCAGAGGGTTCGTGACCTAACAAAAGATAGTTTACCCTTTCTTCAGCCTTGTCTAAGGAGCGGTCAGTGGACAAGTCGTCAGGTATACATCTGTCTCTTTCTAACATATTTTACACAAAATGTATACAAAACCCTTTTGCAAGTTACAAGTTACAAATTATTTCGATTCCTGTTATACCTATCTCAAAATGATTTTCTTATACATATACGTAACAATTATTCTTATCAAATACAATGCCTTTATAAATATAACTCTGTGGCCTTTAGTTATTAAATTAATAAAGGCAGCATTATTTCCTGCTTCAAAGTTGAAATCATAATTACTTTCTGCAAGCAATATCGTCATTAAAAATGTATAAAACTTTGCCTTTCGTTTTCACCTTTTGCCATCTTTTACTATTTCATTATTTTAAGACATTTTCTTGTTAGCACTTTATTTATACAATGGAACAGAAATATAAAAGTATTTTTGTTATTGTCATTGAATTATACTTTTGAATTAGTATATAAAATATAATCTTACATAAAATATGTACAATATTAATTACATTAATTTTAACGCCGATGCAAGTGATTAAATACCGCTTCATAGTTAAGTGCTTACCTTTAGAATGTTAACAGTTAACAACTTACCTTTAGAATACTTTCGAATTTCATGCGCATTATCACCTAGAGTATTAACCACTCCAAGACAGGCCGGCATTAATCAAACTAAGAATATGTGATCATCGCAAGCAGAACTATTAATTTTATTACACTCATATAGCGCCTGATCAAAACTAAATTGTATTCTTTTTTGTGCTAAATCTACGTATTTGCTTGTGTTTTGCAAGAAAAGAATTATATATATCCAGTTTGGTGTAAAATAAATAGGAATGTTTGATAACAAGTTTTCATTAGCGGAAGCAATAAATGGAAATTTCCGCATAACATTGCCTAACTCAGCTATTCATAACACCAGCAAAACAGAAGTGGTAGCAGTTCTGCATTTGAAACATGAACTCTCAGTCTGTGGAGAAATTGCAAAGTCAGGTCATTAAAGAGTCGCCTTCGTGCATGATTGACATTGGTTACGGTAATAGGAGTCGCAGCTATTACGATGCCAGAATTTCGTAAAACCCGCGAGATACAAAAAAGTATTTATAAAAATGACAACAAGTAGGCTGAGGGATTCTCTCACTCTCCATCTTCGTGGGTGCGTCTTGCTCTCTGCAAGATTGGTGTGTGGTCGTATAGACGGCTGAATTTGAGAACACCTGCACCAAGCTGCTTATGCTGGAACCTCTAAAGGTAAGATCACTTTGTGATATTGCCAATTGCTCCGTCTTACTCCTAAATAACCATGTCAAGATCGAGCAATAAATATTTTGTAATTAAAACTCTTCAGTTTAACTCAAGCTCTACCTTCATACCTTCACATGACCTATTCTGGGATGTGAATATATACATAACTAAAATATTGCCACCTCTATGTTGTACTTTTGTCCCCAGAAATTTGCGGCCAGGTGTATTTATATAAAGTATGGTTCTAAGTTTCTTTTGAATAGTGTTTAAAGTCCGTGTTTTACAGCTGATGCATCACAGGCCGTGTACAGTGGTGATACGTGAAATGAAATGATAAATTGGGAAAATACTTTTTTAAATAAATAAACAAAATCTAAGCTTAGGATACCTCCTGGACCCTCTCCGTTTATGAGAACTGAGGAAAACCTGAAAAAAACCTCAGTCAATGAGAGCGATCCTAGCAGGATCGAGCTCCAGCTTTCCCGCTCACGAAGCCACGCCTTAACGACCACGGCCACCCGTGGCGGTTGTTCTAAGGCTAGCTATACTTTAGGTATTATTAATATTAATATTTTATGGATTTGTATACTTTTAATGTAATATTTTGGTTATGTTTATTATTACTGTGCTAGGATGCACTACAATATACTGCAATTTTTGGAAAAAGCTGCATTTAACTGTTTGATTATACTCTTTAATTAAGCTAGACTACTAAGAAATTTATTTGTATCAAGTTTGGTTTAGGTAATACTAATACCAGTACATTATGCATTTATATACACATTTCATGTATTACAGTTAGGATTATTATGATATTGTGTAAGTATACACTAAAATAAAAGGACAGATATTGGAAAAAATTGCATTTAACTGTTTGTTTATATCCCATTTTTAAATAAGTAGATCAGTGATAAAAGGCATAAAAATACATATGGAACGCATATTTAGAACGTTAAACTTGGGGTTAAATCTTATGGATCGGCTACAGCCAGAGATATTTAAAGAGATACTCGGTCAATAAAAGTTTGAGAACTGGTGTTCTGGCGTTGGAACTCATATTAGAAATTATTTATTTTCTTTTAAAACTAAAAGTGGAATATTAAGCTATAGCCATGTAAGCAAGTACGTTATGATATTTTTCAACTCTCGGATTCTACGAGTACAGGTAATTAATGACAGTTTGTTGGTACTAGCTGGCAGTATCTCGGTTAGGTCTCGGAATAGTTGAGAAAGCTAGCTGCTAGCTTACAGCCCTATATTTTTCTGGAGTTGTAATATATAGATCCTTAAACAAAAGGTTCAGGTTGCATGAAACATTTTGGAATCTTAGAAATTGTTAGGATACTAGTTTAATATAATTAATATATTATATTTATTTAAATTATACTAATTTTGTTAATAATATAGTATATATTATTTAGGACAGAAAATATCACATAAGTTGACAAAATTGCCTATAGACCACATCTAACGTGGGAACCTCAACTGAGTCACTTAGTGATAAGTATGGGACGACCTGACCAAGAGAGGTACTTTGTACTCATGCCCTAGAGTCTTAGACACTTATCTTACTTGCTAATTTTACACGTCTATGCAGTAAAGCGTAACAATAACTAGACATCTTATTATTAGAAAGGTAATCGTACCGGCGGAACGGGCACTGCGGTGGAGGTGACCACAATCTCTGGCGTATACATGCATTTTATATTCTGCTGGCCGAATCATCTTGAGCTAATTAGCGAAGGAAAAATGGACATCCACAAAAAATTATAATACTCGTATTAAATGATTTCTCATATGATAATATATTAATAAGTGAACTCTATACCCAACCAACATATTCACAAATGCTAAAAATTTAATATATTTTCGTTTAAAATACCAGATATTTTGCAATACACTTCAGATGTATATGTTTCTGCTGGACAGCTTCGAGTAACCAAATTTGTGCGACCAGATGGCGCTAGCGTAGCTTTATTATTTTTCCCCTACAGGTGCAGTGGGGGTAGATTAATCTGTTAGTATGAATTTTGAAACTCAAAGAATCATTTTTATTTTTTATTTACTGAATATGTTCACATAGTAACCAAAATATACATGATAAAAGTGATGTGAAAAATGTGGCGGCCGGTTAAGGTTATGTGTGCCCAAACTGTGAACTAAATAGCATTATTAAAATGGTAGTGGGCGGAAGATTTGGTGGCAAAACTGGGAACTAAATATGAGGCGGTAGTGGGGGAAGCGTTTGGTGGCTAAAACACAATTAAACGGAATTAAGGAAAATGGTAGTGCAGGAAGCATTTGGCTAACCTGTGAACTAAAAAAAAAAAAAAAATTGAGTTATGTTTGGAAGCACATGGTGGAACAACTGTGAACTAAAAGTTGGATCCATACACAAAAATGTGTACAGTAAATAAAAACACTAATAACAATATGGCGGATAAATTTAATATTCACATATGGTGAAAATAAAGGTATTCATGTTATAATGATAAATTATAACATACCTTAAATGAAGTGGTGCGGAATAGTTTCGACAAATGTTTCCTAATAACTGAGTGTTGTAATCAATAGAGTGGCGGAGAACGTCACGTGGCTAGAAAAAACAAAGTATAATGTTTTGAATTAAAAATGATGATCGGTTAAGGTTATGATTACGTCTTCATGACAAACTGTCAACTAAAAACGTGAGGCTACGTTTGAAAGCACTTGATGACAATAATTTGAATTAAGGAAATGAAGAGGATCGGGGAAGCTGTAGCTGGCAAAACTACTAGGAAAGTGATTGATAATAAGGTAAGAGCTTGGTGTCAAAACTGTGAACGGAAAACAATGTGAGGCTATGTTTGGAAGCACTTGGTGGTAAAACTGTAAACTAAGGAAATGATGGTAATGGGGGAATCTTTTGGTGGTGAAACTCCGAACTAAACATGAGTTTCATTACAAAATGTTGGCGATGGTGCAAAACGGTGAGCTTAACGTTTGATACATTACTAATACTTACACAATGATTAAAAATACTAACTCCAAATGACGTAAACGTGAAAAATCACCTAGGCTGAATATAAATGCAAACATTTAATAATAATAATAATAATAATAATAATAATAATAATAATATGATCTACCATAAATGAGATGACGCGGAGGTAGCTCGGGTACAGCTGTCCAACAGCTACTGAGCAAAATGCATGGTTTTAGGAAAGTTACTATTAGAAATAAGATGCATTGCATCTATTGCAATGTATTTATGTGGTGGTAGAAATTAAAGTTGAATATAGACGATTGCGAAGAGCTGAATACCCTCCTGATAATATGTTGATAAATTAAAGACACATCTTTGCAAAAAAGAAAAAATGAAAAACAATCATACACAATTTGAAACTTTGTAAAAAGAAATTTTGTTATGCAAAAACGACAATTTGTTTCAATCAACACAATATTTTCACTCCGCGATTTACAGCCATAAAAAGTTAATATTAAAAAAAACACGTTTTTAACTTTAAAAAATCCGTATTAAGCAAAAAATTATAATGCAATCAATCACTTAACGATTTAATTTTCATAAAAAAAAAGGAATATTAGAAACAAATTTTGCAAAAAAAAAAAAAAAAACTATTTTCACTATATAACTTTACTAGGTGTTTTATTGGTACAATGACACCAGCAGGATTTAAATATTATTATTACTGTAGAGAGATAACATACTTTTTACGCTGTTGTACGCCAATTACCTACTGCATCCCACCTCATAATAAGCTTCAACGACTTTTTATAAACGAAAAGGAATAGTAGAAAACAAAAAATATTTAAACTGTGTAAGTTAACAAAGAGGTGCTATGTTGCAAGCAAAAATATTTTCACATTGCGATTGACTTTTTGTACATAATAACGGATATTATAAATAAATAATATGTACATTGTTTAAATGTGCCAAAAGTTATGTTGCAAGTAAAATTATTTTCACTCCGCGATTGACTTTTTATAAACAAAACGAATTTTGGAAACAAAAAATATTTATACTGTTCAACTTTGCAAAAGAGAAGTTATGTTACCGCCACGGGTGGCCGAGGTCGTTAAGGCACGGACTCGTGAGCGGGAGGTCTGCGGTTCGAATCCCGCCAGGACCGTCCTCCCTGACTGGGATTTTTTCCAGGTTTTCCTCAGTCTTCATAACTGGCAAATGTCGGGGAGGTACCTAAACTTAGGCCTGGAACGCTTCCTTCCTTAAAAAAAAAATATCCTTTCCCAATTTATCATTCCATCTCACGTATCATCAGTGTCCACCGCCTGTGGTGCCTCAGTAGTGAAAACGGGCGTTAAACACTACTCCAAAAAAAAAGTTATGTTGTAACAGAAATATTTCCATACCTTGATTGACTTTTTACAAACGAAAACGAATATTAGATGCAAAAATTATACAGTTTAGCTTTACAAAAAAGAAATCACGTTGTAATAAAAATGTATTTATTCTGTGATTGAGTTTTATAAGCAAAAAGAAATATTAGAAAAAATCTATTTCCAATATGTAATAAGATGTGTAACAATTAAAATTGCGATTAAACTTTTGTACGAAAACAAATATTACAAACAAAATATTAATTTTGAAAACAAAAAGTGGCATTTGCCCTATTTACCTTGCAAAAAAGAACATATGCTGCAATCAAAATATTTTCACAGGCTGTAAATTAGTAATTGATTCAAACATACTTTTGGAACAGAAAAAGTATTTTACATCACTCAATAAAACTATATAATTAGAAAAAAAAATATTGCTGACAGCCTGCAGATCTGAAAACAAATTGTAATGCCTCGGTTCGCCATTCTATGTCCTACAATAAAATGAAACTATACTGTTACGCCAAGGAGAAATGTTGCTTGTATAAAATAAAGTGTTATAAGTGTGAAAACAGTACCTATTTCAAAAAATAAAGAGAATTTCATTCACGTGGAACATCAAACAGATTTATAGACATTCAACCATATTCATTAAACTGTAACTGCGAATATTACACAACAAACATATTGTACACCATGTACAGTGTTCAGGCACTGTGATTTGCTCGTTGTGGCATTATTCAGTGCTTCTTACTTATTCAGTGATAACATTGTAGTATATTTTAAATGCTTTATTACTGTAAAGGGGATAACTACTTTTTACCCATGTTTCCCTTTAAACTTTTTGGCAACAAAGCCCCATAAAAAGCATGTTATTATATATTAAAATCGAACATTTCAAACCAAGCACATTTACACTGCTTTGCTTCGCAAAAAGGGAGTTATGTTGCAAAAAATAAAACAAAGAAAAACAAAACAGTTTCTCTTCTCGAACCACTTTGATAAACAAAAATTAATATTAGAATCAGAATTACAATTACACCGTTTAACTTAGAAAAAGAAACTTTGTCGCAACCAAACAAACTTTTCACCCTGCGATTTACATTTTATAAACAAAAACTAATAATAGAAATAAAATATTTTTTACAGTTAACGTTTTCATAAAGTGTTACATTGCAATTAACGAAAAAAGTTTACTCCGTGATTGACATTTTATAAAGAAAAATGAACATTAGAAACAAAAGCTACACTGTTTTATTTTATGAAAAAAGTTAAGTTGCAATAAAATATTTTCACTCAGTGATTTACTTTTATAAATCAGAATGAATATTAGAAAAAAGTATTAACTTTGAAAATAAAACTGTTTACAATTTAAAGATGTTTTCCATATAAATTAAGAAATTTAAATAATTCAATAAAATCATGTAATAAAGAAAAATAATGCTGAAACCATGTAGACCTGTAAGCAACATTTAGTGGTCTCTACCGTCTTTCTGTGTCCTACAATAAAATTAAACTATGCTGCCAGTGTATTATTATTGATTTATTTATGGACGCTCTTTAACATCTCAGGTCATCAGCGTCCCATTCAACTGAGGGCGTGAAACGGCCGACAAATTTTGCTCAGAGGCCTCTCTTTCAGGCTTGAGGTTCTTTTTCGTGCCGTAAATGTACGACACGGGACCCACAGCTTTACTTCCCTTCCGAAGGAAGCCATACTTAGGATTTTTACGCCCGAAAAAATCCATCGGTGCTGGCCGGGTTCCAACCCGCGTTCTTGGGTGTAGGAGGCAAGTATGGTAACCACTACACCACCAGGACCGACTGCCAGTGTAAAGGAAAGATGTTTCATGTAATAATAACGTACCTAGGCCGCGAAAACGGTATCCTTTTAAAAGATTAAGATGATGTTATTCACGTTGAACTTTAAACAGAACTATAACCATTCAACAGTAGATGCGAATGCTACACAATAGTTATTCTACACCATATATTGTATTCACAGAATATGGTTCGTTCCCTGTCGTATTCTTCACTACATGTGTTCATTGGCACAATGATAACGCCGTAGTATCGTTTAAATACGTATATTACTGAAAAAAGGATAAATGTATTTTAACCCGCTATACCCAAAAACCTTCTAAACACATCATATAGTTATCTTTATCGGCTTTTTATAATCAAAAACCAATATTAGATAAACACTATTCTTCCCAAATGTGCCGTTTCCGGCAGTCACGTGACTTTTCCTGCTTCTCTTTATTGAATACATCTTCATTTGGCTGATTCGCCATTGGGCTGCTCTGTTTGAGCAACCTTCGCGTTACCTCATGTGATGTTTGTCATAATATCATTATTAAATGTTTGCTCTCTTTTCAGCTTTTTGCATTCTTACCTCCTTTTTGTATCTAGTATTTTAATCACTTTACGCTTCCCCCACCACCAGCTTCACCTTCTGAGTTTGCAGTTTTGTCTTCTGTAGCTTCCCTCATATTTGCCACTAAGTGCTAGAAAACATAATCTCACATTTTTTCAGTTCAGAGTTTTGCCACCAAAAAGACGTGCATATAAGCTTAATTGATCACCATTTTTAATTCATATCATTTTGCTTGGTTTTACTTAGTCATATAACATTCCCTGCATTTCTATTGGTTTCACACGCTCATTTCATTTTGTTCATTAGAATTTTTGAAGTAGTGCTTGAAGTTACTCCTTACCACCACCACCTCGTTTAACATATGCCATAATATTATTATAAAACTTTTGTTTTTATTTTTGCCATGAGGGCTTATTAATCTTATCCGCCATTTCGTAATTAAATAATTAATCACTTTACGATATTAGAATATGGACCCAACGTTTAGTTTACAGTTTTTCAAACAAGTGCTTACAATTACAACCTCATATTTTTTTAGTTCACATTATAGCCCCCAAGTGCTTCCCGCACCATCAGTTTTCTTAATTCCGTTTATTTCACATTTTTTCCACCAAGCGCTTCTTTCTTCAATCGCATTTAGTTCACAGTTTGGCCACACAAAAGCTGATCCGGACTCAATTGTTTACTTCACACTACTTTGGGCCATGTATATATTTGTGTCTATATGTATATATTCAATAAATAATTAAAATGACCCCCCTGGACTTCCTTGACTAACGACATTCCTACCACAAGATATTACTTCCCCCACTCTATCTGTAGTGAATAACTGAAGAAAGCGACACTGGTGTTATCTGGTGGCAAAATATCATTACGGGAAGTGGCTCAGGAGGAACATATATTACTCATGTCCTAATTCAGATTTTTAATTTCGTTTTTCAGGTCCTCAACAGTGCATTGATCGCTCCTGCAGAAGTATACTCGCTGTTCTTTGCTGATGTGGTGAGATGAGGAGGAAGGATAAAAAGGGAGGGGGGGGTATTTTTTTTTTTTTTTTTTTTAATGATTTATTTACGGACGCTCTTTAACTTCTCAGGTCATCAGCGTCCCATTCAACTCAGGGCGTGAAACGGCCGACAAATTTTGCTCAGAGGCCTCTCTTTCAGGCTTGAGGTTCTTTTTCGTGCCGTAAATGTACGACACGGGACCCACGGCTTTACTTCCCTTCCGAAGGAAGCCATACTTAGGATTTTTACGCCCCGAAAAAATACATCGGTCCTGGCCGGGTTCGAACCCGCAATCTTGGTATTGAACACCAAAAGAATCACGCGGGAACAGCACAATTTCCCAGGACCAAATGCTAAAATTAGTTTTAGTTTTCAGTGTCAGTTGATATGTTTTACTTTATTTGAAATACGCTTTTTTGAATTAATATTAAAAGTAAATTTAAGTTTCATATCATTGAAACCGTTTTAAAATATTAGTCAATATCGTATGGAAATAACAAAGCATGGCTACTAAAATAATGGTTTATTTTTCTATTCGTTTTTACTATTATTGTACACTTATTTGTTTTTCCTTTCTGCAGTAGCTTTTTTGTCTGCATTGTCATTAGTTATTGATTCTTATGTAATTAACTATACTTTCCTGTCTTTGATTCATTTGGATTGGGCTATGGCTAATAATGATAACATAAAATTCTGGAAATCATATCTATTATGTTACAGCAATTGATCTACTTTATGGCCTCTGTGCAATCGAGAAATATGTTAACATTAATGTGTGTATACGGCCAATTGCAGAAAAGAAAGTGTGATCCTGGCATAGAAAGGAAGTTAGTCTACCAGACAACGTGGTCAACCTTCAACCCTCACATTACAGACTATACTCGATCGAACAGCATTGTTGCTAGTGTTGGTGCCGTCCATTGGATAAAATGGAAGGTAATAATGCATTTCAACATGATTCACTCATTGTGGATTTTCTGGAAGTAATGTGAATGCCTTGCGCTATGTCAAAATGCGAATTAAATTGTGGCAGATGTTAAAGTTTAAAGGTCCAGGACTGCTGTAGAGTGATGTCATTTAACACAAATATTTTTTTCCGCATCGAACTGCAATAATTCAGGTGAAATTTTTCTGACTCCCTCACCTTATAACCCTGAAATATACAAGTGTGACTTTCAGGTTTTCGGGTAGTTGAAATGTCCCTTAAAGGCATGGGAAATGACATGAAGGACGAAGTTCAACAATGATTCTAACAGCAAGACAGAAACGTCATCCAAAGGCATTCATCGTCTCGCTTTACTGTGGCAAAAGCATCTTAACATGTGCGGCGATTGCGCCTAACTGAATTAACTATTGTCTTTGTCACCAGATGTTCAGTATATAACTCGATGAATCTTCATATATTTATCTTATGTTAGGAAAACAGTTGAACTCAGTTTTTAAAAGTGGTGAGATAATGAGAGATTCACTGTTGCCAATGATCCAGTCTCATACGTTGTCAACCAAATGTGCTCTAAAGGGCTGGCATTGAACACTGTTATGTATCATTATAGCACTTGGATTTTCCAATGGCCCTTCAACTTTTTTCCCACTTTAGTGCTATGAATACGCCGTATAATAACAATTTACCTTATTTAACATAAATAATTTATTGCTCGTGGGACAAAAAATTATTAAAACGTCAGCAACATATTTTTTCTTATTGTATTCCCTTACAACAGCAATTGTGCTTAGTGCATAATGAACAACAAGCTGCAGACAGCAGTTCTCTTTCTTCAGAGAAATGTGAAAGAGAAAGCTGAAATAGGAAAGTTTCGAAGCCACGATGAAGAATTGACTGAACATATTTCGCTATCTGTACCAACACCTTCATAACATAAACTACCTACTCATTAGCTGCGCGTGTAGGGATTTATCGAAGTGTTTCATCATCCGGTAAATTCGATGTTTAGTAAGTGTTAACGCTAATGGGCTTCATACATATTTATAAGTGCATTAATTGACTAGAATGCTATCACAATTAGAAGGGAATATTAAGCTATTTTTTAAAGTGATTGATAAATACGTAAAAAAGACACAAAAAGCATCTTTGAAGACTTTAATGTCTATCAGCACCTTTCCTGTAGTCAAAGATAATTTATGGAAAAACTTATTGTAAAACAACTACGAAATCTTTCATGGGTTACAATTGTATTGAAGTCGTATTTCGTTGTTAATGAGATAAGATATTTTGAACATTCCTTAGGAACAATAATCGATCTGGAACGTCAATCCTTAGAACTTATGTAGTACATATTTTATTGCTGCCTTCCACATCGTAATCTCCTCACTGTCTGAAAATATTTATATTGTGAACCTAATTATTAGTTCCGAAAATGTTTTATGAACCCACTCAAAAGAAATAAATGCAAGACCACTTTAAAAGGTGAAATGAGGTTCAGCAGGTAAGACACAGCGATTTTAGGTTTCACTTGTCGAATTCGATTCACATAGTTTCGAGTAGTTTATTTGTTTTAATAATTCAAATGCTATTTTCGTTTAAGTGTACTACGTCTTTGTAACATTCCCACATGAACACTAGTGCTTATATTACTTATATTAAAATTAATTTGATATATGGTAGAGTTCTTGAAAGCGGTTGAGATTAAATAAATAATAGGCTCCCTTATATTTAATACGTAAGTGTCGGAAACGTGAACTGTCATAAAATTAAATAATAACCAATAAATGTTTAATTGATCAGGACAGAATCAAGAGTAAGCGGTGAATATACTCGTAATCAGGTTTTTCGATAAATATAATGGTTTATTTTCACCAAAACCCAAAAATGGCAAACGAAAGAAAACCAAAAAATGCATTTTTAGATAAACTTTTCTATAAGTCGTTCTATCCATACAAGACATTTAAGCTAGAAAGAGCATTTTGTAGCACTCACAGCTATAAAATAATGCTATTATTATTGTAATTATTATTATCATTATTTATTGTTATATTAATATATTATTAACGTACATAGTTTTAAAATAATTAATATTTTGCAATGTTTATATTCTTAGGGACGATTATAAAATTGGTAAATAGTGCATTTATTATATTACTTAACCATTAGACTGATTTCTAAGAATTATCTAGCTTTGCCATGGCTTAATGGATAAACTGCTTGCCTCCCACCAAGACGGGCTGGGTTTGATTGAAGCTGTAAATATGAAATATGGTGAACGAAGTAGCACTTAGGCATTTTCCTCCTTGTACTCGGGTTTCCCCTGCCATTCATTCCGTCATTGCTTCAACATCTCATCTTCATAATTGCGGAAAGCAACGCGAAGCCACCGCATAATGTTCCACAGAATAGACACATCATATACCGGTTGAATGTAAAGTATTGAAAAAAGGAGGGAATATCATCTACTACGATCCTTTACTGGATCAAACAAAGGGGAATGGTTATGCTCGGCAGTGCTGGCAGGCAAGGAAGGGGAGAGAATGGGTATTTTTTTATAAAAGTGAGACACTTTAGTTTGCAAGTGCTGTTAAAGGAGGAAAGTCATAGAGAAACCAATTAAAGTAATCCATCTGTGTGTGTCATTCCAAACAGTTTCCCCTATTTTTGTTTATTTTTATTTATTTACTTATATCTTTTATTTTTGTGGAATGAACATCCTTGTTTTATAGTTTATTACGAAATATATAATTTAATAGGCCAGGACCTACGCCACCACCACTACCACCACCACCTCCACCAATACAGACAGCATCATGATGCATAATGTATAGGGAAGGACCTGCTCTCGGGAAGAATACTGCGAATGAATATATGAATGAATGAATGAATGAATGAATGAATGAATACATAACTAAATAAATGATTTAATAAACATTCAATTAAAAAAAGGAAGCCTAATTTGCATTAGTGTATATTTTTGCAAACATGGAACCATGTCAGGCTCTAAGAAATTTAATAGCGGCCTCTTTCAGTGCGATAAAATTCAGTTTTTAAAATAAATTTAAATATAAATAAATTATGTAAATATAACATATATTTCAATTTTAATTTTACCAAGTTTAAAATGTATAAATACCACAGATGCGATATTTGTATCATCCAGAAATTTTGGTAACGTTTCTTCCATGCCCCTCTTAGGGCGAACTTTTTCTTTCAAACAAGGAATATTTCGCACTTATTGAAATACACTTAATTTATAACCACCAACATATTTATATATTCACCTTAAGGAGTATGCAAAACTATTAATGACAAGCTCCTGTTTTGATTTGAGAACAGACACTTTCTTCCTTTTTACATTCCAGCAGTTCAAATGCATTTGCACATCACAGTTAACTCCGGTCGTTTAACGATAAAAAAGTGAGTGAAATGGGACTTTCTAGTTCATCCTCTCTTAAAGTAAGCCAACTCTTGGTCTTCCTTTTTAAGAGTTTGACTTTTTTATATATGAGTGCGAACGCCGTATTCAACAAGTTAACACTTCATTCGAGGACAACCTTTCAAAATCTTCTGTTCAACGTTACAGATCGCTTTCGAGGTACGATGCTAGAGGATATTAATAACGAGATTCATCTTCCAAGAATTCACTCCCCTCGAAGAAAAATTATAGTTCTATTTTTCTCTATGCGCATCAAAGAAAGAGAATATTCATTTTGCTTCATATTATTCAGATGTAAAGGAAGAACTAGGTAAAGAAAGAACGCAAGGTGAGAAATAAATGTTTTCTTGCCTTTATCCTTTCATTTTTTCTCCTCTTTTTCCACGAAATTTTAATAGCGTATGTTACTATTCAAATTGCTCCTTTCATTTACCTTATCTTCCACTAAAAAGATGACACCTACATTATATTTTCCATATTATCTCTTGCACTCTTTTACTTGCAAATACAATTAGGTTCCACCAAATGAGAAGTGGCGGGGATTAAACGAACCAGTAGCTGGATATTGTAAAGTCAAATGCGTTTTCTTGTGTAAATGATATACATATGAGAAAGAGGTAAGTAGTGAATCTCCCGGATTAGACTGGTGGGTTAACGGTATCCTGCCATCAAATGGAACTAATGCCACTTTTAATCCTTCTACCTGCAGGTGACGTGACCAAGTAAAAAGGGGAAAACTGTCATTTAATGCTAAATTTACCTTAATATATTCGAATAATCCTGGAAAATGTTTATTTGTTCATTGAATATAGACATTGGGTAGTACTACCCAAGCATGGGGCAGTTAAATAACATTACACTGCCAGGGTATTCGGACAGGGGGAAAGTTGCTGCTAGTTTAGCTTGTGTGGCAGTTTTTCACCCGTCATTCAATCGTCCACCGCGGGTGTTTTAATGTCTAGTACGTGCCTTTTCAAGTTTAATAAAACACAAGCATGACTTTATTTTTGTTATAACATAACTTATTTTCGTTAAATACATGTATTTAAAAATATAATATAAGTAAAGCATTGTTCTTATTTCTGATTGTAACATGATTTGTCATTTTTGGTTAAGTACATATATTTACAATTTATCTGTCTTTTATATTTTGATTGTAATATGACACAACTTTTTATTTTTGGTTGTAATATATTATTAGTTTTCTGTTAGGTATATATATTTCCATGTTTTTTTCTTTTCATTCTTTATTTTTTGGGTAAGTGCATATATTAAGAAATATTTCCACTCCTTCTTAGTTTTGATTGTAATATAATATTTTTATTTTTGGTTTAACAAAATATAATTTTTGGTTAAGTACAAATATAATGCAAGTACAGGCATGTTTATAATTTTGATTGTAACATAACATAATACTTTTGGTTAAGTACAAATAAAAATGACTAATACAGATCCTTTAACTATGTACAATGAAGTGGTGCTATATGTTAACAATAAAGAATAAACAGTATGTGTGAAATCGTTTAGCAATAAATAATTAAATAGCGTCTATTCTGTGTTGTCAGAATCTTAGTGTAGTTTTAGGAAATTGACCTGCATGAGGGAAGACATCGCCGTGAGACTAGTAGATTTTTGCCTTAAATAGAGTAAGAATGGTTATAAAATGTATAATGCGAGTGAGGAAAGTGTGTGAAGGATAAAAATGTTACCAGTGACGAACTAATCACTGTACGTCTGTAGCAGGTTCCAGAATGTAGATCACATGTGTTCTGTTGCCGGTGGGCAGGAACTCTATTCCGTTGTATATTATTTGGATAATGATATTCGCAAAAGGTAGCAAGAGTTATTTTCCGTCCTCGAGTGGCAGAACGATTTTGTTTCCGTATTGAGTGACCTTGCCCCGACAACCACGTAGGGCGTTTTGCAGATGAGGTCTCTTTTAGCGATGAATGAAGGTATCTGTGCAAGATTGGTGAGGTATTGTAATACTATGCGCTGCATGTTTACACGGCGAAGTACAAGGAGAGATTAAGGAAAGAGGAATTTTATCCAAATGTAACACTCTTTCCTTAATCTTTCCTTGTACTTCGCCGTGTAAAACTTCTTATTAGAAACAAAAGTTTAAATTTAAAAAAAAGAACTATTACATATACATTTTGAGAAACAAATTTTTAACTTTTAAACAAACTGCTTACAATTTTTACCTTAAAAATCATAATATTGTGTAAAAAGATGTTGCGTCGCATTCAAAAATATTTATATGTTTTGAATACTTTTATAAACCAAAATTATAGTTGAGAAACAATGAAACCAGTTGCAACATTTAAATTTACAAACAGATTTTACGTTGCGCAAAAACGTCATTTCTTTGTCCGCCGCTGGATATATACTACTATTGTTGTGTTGCTAACATGCATTATTAGAAACATTAAGAATAGAAATAAGGACTTATATCCGAAGGATAGGTAATGAACTTTGTGCCGGATGCATTGTCTTGCATTAGAACTTGCACATTTTCACGTCCTCCGCTCCAGATGGGATGAATTTTGTACCGGATTCATTCTGTACATATAGAAAGATAGCAGCGTTCCCACGTAACGCTCTTTCTGTTGTGCTAGTCGAGAAACCCACCTGCATCGTTTTGCATTACAAACGTCCGGTTTCCCAAAAGTTGTTCTCCAGGACATTGCGTCAGCATTCGACCGCCTGCACCTTAGCAATGTCAGCACCTGGTTCCTAACATTTTGCGCTCCGGACATATTGAACCTGGTACCGATTGCATTATTTTGCATTACTATATACACTTACCCAGGGTTGTTGCATAGAATCTAGTGGTTTTACAGCTAGATACTTTTCCACTTGTGGACCGGTTTCCTCAACGAGTTAACAAAATTAAGCATAATTACTAATGATGCAGTCGGAAAATGTTAAAATAGATAAAGAAATGCAGTTTTTATGAAAATTTAAAAAAAAGACTCTAGAATAGGCAAAATTATTTTGAAAATAAGAGAAAAATGTAAAAATTGAAAAAACAGTAATAAATGAGGAAATTGCAAAAATGTATATGCAGAATTTAATAGGAATCTCGTGAAAAAGGAAATGTTAGGCAAATATACGCAGAAATTATTAAGAAACATGTGAAAATCTCTATAATATGTGTAAATATGCGGAATTATTGTCAGAATAGATTAAAAGTACTAAAATTGGCAAAAACAATGACAAATTTTTCAAAATCAGGAAAATGCGCAATAATAACCGAAGATAGGTAGCATCTCTTAGATTACACCATAAAATCTATTAACTTATACAAAAGTAAGCATATTTTCTAAAGAAACAACGAGTTTATTATTTGCGATTATTTACCATTTTGCTTACAGTGAAAATACTGTTTTTAAATATCATTTCTATTCACCCCAAATCTACCCGCCACTCAACTATAACCCCTCGATTACTTCGGTACTGCGGACACTGTTCGTTACCTATTCTGATCCCACTTCTTGCAATTTACTTCAAACTATGCCTTTCTTTGACTTTCTTTTTAGCATTTCTGCGTTTTCCGTCAGTAATTGCTTTTTTTTAATTAAGTCTATTTCATGCTCTTCTGTAAAATTATTCCCATCTTTGCTTATTTATTGTATATAAACATTCTCCTTATAGTGGCATATTTTAGTAATTTTTCAACCTTTTCTGATTAGTTCTGTCTATTTTACCTACTGACTGTTCTTAAGAGATTTTGCATGTATTGACTTATTTCGGCCTTTTTTGCACTTTTCAAGGAACCTCCGCCTACCTGTACCTATTTTAGAATTTGTACAATATTTTCTTAGAAATTATCATTTTGACTTACTTTAACAAATTTCATGGCACTCCTAAAGCATTCTGCTTTACCCTGTTATTGATTTTTATGTAGTGTTTGAAGAATCTGCCTATTTTGGCCCTTTCCCCCCGTTTGCATAATTTTTCTCCTTATTTAAGCCTTTTTTACGTGTTTTCAAACTGCTTCTTCCTATTTTCGCAATTTCTTGCAATTTACTTGAAATTATGCCTTCCTCTGTCTATTTTAGTATTTTTCGCCTGTTTCATCAGTTATGCTTAATTTTGTTTAATTAAGTCCCTTTCACGCTGCTCCATAAGAAATTCCTGTTATCTTTGCATATTATAATTTTTTTCCTCTTTTTTTAAGAAATTCTCCTTTTATTTGCCTGTTTTAGTCATTTTGCCATGTTTCTTGAATAATTCTGCCTATTTATTTTTAGCTATTATAGCTTTTTCACACGTTTTAAGTATATGTGCCTATATTTGGCAATGTCTTATTCAAAGGTTTGCTAATAAATTTTGTATACACGTATTTGCCCATGCTAACTGTTTTCTAACCGTTTGCGAAGAATATCACCCTCACCTGTGATTATTTCAGAATATTTCCTGCTGTTTCCAATGAAATCGTGGCTAATCTAGACAATTTTTGTTCTGTTTGCTTAATACTATAAGTGTATTCCCATTTTAGTGTTTTTGGAACTTTCGTGAGTAGTTAATCTTGTTTTTGCTATTTGACATTTTTCACGGTGTTCCCTATGTAATTCTTCCTGTTTTTCTGTGTTACTACTTTTTTCCAGTCTTAGAGAAAATGTGCACATATTTGCCTATTATAGCACTTTTCCCCTGTTTCTTCATTGCTTGCTTATTTGAGCCTTTTACCTTTTTCATGTGAATGTAGAATCATTTTGCTTCTCATAGCCTCTTTTAGCCCATTTCTTGCAATGTATATAGCTTGTTATACCTCTTAGCTACCTACCAGTTCTGTACGAAATTCTTTTAATCAAATTCCCTTTATATTTCTTTTTTGGACAGTTTACACTTTTTCATCGATAATTCATCTATTTTCATCTATTATAACGTTTTAACACGTTTCTCAAGGAATTCTGCCCATATTTGCCAATTTTAGCATTTTATTCAGCAGTTTGTTAATGAATTGTGTTTATATTTGCCTATACTGACCTTTTTCTTAGAGTTGGCGAGAAACATCCACCTATGTGTTATTGTTTCCGAGTATTTCGAGTTGTTTCCAATGAAATTCTAGCTAATATAGACATTTCTTTTTTGTAGTTTATTAAAAATATAACTATTTGCTTATTTTAGTGTTTTTAGAACATTTCTTAAGTAGATATGCTTATTCTTTCCTAATTTAACAGATTTCACGCTGATACCCATGTAATTCTTCCTGCTTTCCCCATTATTGCTTTCTTCAGTTGTTTATAAAAATTATGCCTATAATTGCATATTTTAGCGATTTTCCCATTTAATATGTTTAATTGAGTCTTTTTGCCTTGATCACGAATTTGGAACAGTAGTTTATGTTTCTTAGCCTATTATAGCCCATTTCTTGTATTTACATAGCCTGATAGAGCATTTTCTACCTCGCCAGTTCGATAAGTAATTCTTCCTATCTTTGGCAATTCCGTTAATTATGCTTATTTTTACTTCATTTAACAGATTTTACGCTGTATTCTAAGAAATTCTGCCTGTCTTTGTTTACTATTGCTTTTTTGTTTTTAAAATTTCTCATTAAATTACCCATTTTAGTCATTTAAATAGTTTCAACAGTAAATCTGCCTATTTTTGCATATTTTAGCGCTTTTCACTTGATTATTAAAAACATTCTGATATATATGCCACTTTTACCCTTTTTAACAGGTTTCCTAATAAATACTGCATAGATTATAATCCGTTCTCCTGTTTGTTCATTTAATATAGTTATTTTATTTTTTAGTCTCTTTCATGTGTTTGCTAATTCATTTGACCTATCCTAACGTATTCTAGAGCGTTTCTTGCAATTTACATTAAAACTGTGTCTATTGTAACATTTTCCTACTGTTTCCTTAGAATTTTGCTTCATTTTGTTTAATTAGTTGAGGAAGACAGTTAAAAAATAAACCAATATTTAGCTGGAGCTATATTAGATTGTGTGCAACAACCGTAAGTGTATGTTTTAATGGAAAACAATGCATCCGTCACAATGTTCGTTAATTCCGGCCTATACAATCCCCTCTTTCCATCCTTGATGTTTCTTATAATGCACGTTAGCAACGTAACATAAGATGTATGTACGCAGCGGCGGACAACGAAATGACGCTTTCGCGTAACGTAACTAATTTTGTAAAATGAAGTACTGTAACTATCTTTTTTGTTCCAATATTCATTTTGGGTTTTCTCAACATTTTCTCTTGGCTTATAAAAGTATTCAAAAGTAGAACTTTTTGTAAATGCAACGTAACATCTTTTTTGCACAACATTACCATTTGTTTCCAAAGTGAAATAATGTGAGCATTTTTTTTTCAAAGTTAATGTTAGGTTTATCAAATTGTGCGTTTCTTTATAAAATTTCCTTTTTGTATTCAAAGCTGATATTTTATCTCTAATGTGATTTTTTTATGTATAAGTGGTAATATTTTGCACAACATAAACCATATTTTCTGCAAAGTTAAATAGTATAATTATTTTCCGGTGACAACATGAACTGCCGTGCAGGTCCAAACAGGTTTACAATGTCCGGCACGCCAGATATATTGCGCTGGTCTTAAATTGTTTAGTGTGGATATAAAGCCTTGGGTGTGATACAATCTATCTTCACCTAATTGATGTCGTCATATGGCCTTGTGCATGTAAGCGGAATCACTTTACTTGCCAAGAATTTAAAATTTCGACTACAACCACAGACTCATTCTACAATCATTCAAGAGTTTCGCAGTGCACCTCTGCGCATCATTCCTGCTAGCCTCAAAGACAAGTACATATACATTGAACTACCATCACTCCACCTCGTCCTACAGATAAAAGCAAACCATGTGAATACTGTTCTTTATGCTATCTCTGTTTCAATCGTGTCTATTAATGGCTAATAAGTACAAATCTGTTATTTTTTCATGTGTGCTGGCAAAATATATTTCATGAACGGTAAAAATTCAAAGTACCTCTCCGTCATCGAAACGGCATTAGTCCACACCATCACCTCCTCGAGGTGCGAAACGACGTCACAATGCCATGCTTCAACAATTTTAATTTTGAAGAAATCGTAGAGGAAACGGGTCCGTAGATCGAACAGCATCTTGACTCAACCGCCAAAAAGGTAAAACAAATGTAATATTTCCAATAAACTCACACTCCACTTCAAGTACATTTTTAGAAAACATGCTATCATCACTAAGAACTCTGAAAATTAGAAAATTAGAAAATATCGGTATCTATCGCGTAGGGTGGATAAAAATAAAATTCCTAGACGATCATGACACATTTCCTTTAACTTTAAATACATACCCCGGTATGTTTCCCACAAAGAATAAGCTTGGTTACTATGTGGAAACGTAACATGTTCAATTCTGCCTTGTTTGGTTACGTCATATGGCGTTGAGCATGCACATAGAGCAGGCAGAAAACGCAAGTTGACATGCAACCGGATTTCCTCTTCCTTTCAACATGCAGAGTAAAGTGTTACAATATCTCCCTTACCTTGCAGATACCTTCATTCATAGCTATAAGAGACCTCTCCTACAAAGTTCCTACGTGGTTGTAAGAACAAGATCACTCAACACTCAATACGGAAAAGAAATCGTGCAGAGACTCGAGGATGAAAGAGAAGTCTTCTTACCTTCCTCATATAACAACCTCCTTGAGGTCACCATTCGACATTTCAATGGATCACCATTCCAAAATAATATACAAAGAAACAAAGTTTCTGCCCAATGGCAACTGAAAACCTATAATCAACTGTCTGGAACCTACTACAGACGTACGGTGATTAGTTCAACGGGGGTAACATTTTTTTCTATTCTTTACACAATTTCCTCAACGACATTATCCTTTTTATTACCATTCTTTCTCTATTTCAGGCCACAATATACTGTTCGCACGACGACGCCTTCCCTCATCCGGGTCAAAGTACACCAGGACGCTGACAAAACCAGATTTAGACCTCATTTAAATATTTATTGCGAAACGATGGCTGGTAAATTACCACATACTACTTTTCCTTTATTGTAAATATATAACACTATCTCATTGTACATAATTAAAGGATGTTTGTAGTGGTAATATATATATGTGCCTAACCAAAATGTTATGTGTTTTAGAATCAAAATTGATAACAATGCTTATATAGTATTGTGTTTGTATAAAATAATTTTTTATGTTATGTTACAACTAAAAATAAATAAGTTATCATACAATAAAAATAAAAGAAAGATAATACTTATAAATGTATATACTTACCCAAAATTTATTAAAGAAAATAAAAAATAGAATGGATGTATTTAACTAAAGAAACTAATGTAAGGTTACAACCAAAAATAAAAAGTTGTGTTGTGTTAGAATCAAAATAAAAAGAGAGATAAATTGTAAATACTCGTATATGTACTTAACCAAAAATAAACAAATTTATGTTACAATCAAGATGTAAACAATGCGTGTACTTTGTATTATATTTTTAAATATATGCACTTAATCAAAATTATATGTTATAACTAAATTAAAACCGCGCATGTATTCATTTTATATTTATAAATGTATATTTTTGACAGTAAAAAAAAACACGCTGTTTACCTTTGAATGAGGAGCCAAAGGCTGCTACAAAATACGACACTAGTTCCAATTTTTCCCTTGGCGGACGACCTTTGTGGTGTGACATCATATAATCGTATCTAGTGGGGATAATACTTCTTATACATATATTTATAGTGATACAAATACTAATTACATAAAAAGTTGTAAAAACGGCCAACGTGTGAATGAATGATATGTAAGCAAAAACTTGGATGGGTTAAATACGAAATAACGAAAGTAGAATTAATATGTGGTCATGGTGGCAAAACTAGTAACTAAAAATATGAGATGATGAGAGAATATCTTAGTGGCAAAAATTTGAACTATGCGTATCATACTTATATGAGTGTACAACATACGTTTACACAGTTATTAAAATACTATTTTACAAAATGGTGGGGACAATGAGAATTTGAACTACAATGACTGTGGTAATGGCAAATTTAACCTACAATGTTATCAAAAAAAGGGAATTGAATATGCTTATATTTCTGTTATTACAATATTGATATTCATTACAAAATGCGGTGGTGGTGGTGGGAACTAGAATTACAATAATGACGATGATAGGAATTTGTAATACAATGATGGTCAAACTAGGAACCAAAGTATATGAAATCGGTATGGGGTAAAGACTTAGCGGCCAAACTGTAACCGAACGGTTGGTATATGCACTATAAGTATATAAATTGGATAGTGGTGAAATATGTAAGTTTTGTAAAATATAGATAAGCGTTTGAAGATTTAATACATTGCAAACTAAAAAAGTTTTACCATTTGATTTACTACTATACATACAATGCATATTACATTTCAAAACAAAAATTTTTACAAAATAATCCCTTTTTCAAAAAAATGTTCCCTGATAACCAAGTAATAAACTAAGTAATAATTTGTTAACTTATTTCACAAAAGAAAAATAATTTATAAAATAGGTTTAAATTGCAAAATTTAAAAAACGCTAGTTTAAAACAACGTAATTTTTATATGCTTATTTTCTTTAATATAAACTTATAAAATGCAACTTAATATTTAGATATTGCAACATTGTTAATAAACACCCTGTGACATGTCATGTTGTAATCAAATTCTAAACTGTGCAATATTTTATTATTTACTTTATAAAACATAAATTATAGTTTGATGACTAATATTGGGACTAATATATACAGTACAGGCTGGTGGTTAGAAAAATGTTTTAGCATTTGCAAAATAAGTTGTTATGTTGAAAAATTAGTGCTAATTGCTAATTTAATGGAGGTGGTGATAGTATTACATTTTAAACTAAAATGAGCAATTAATATTATGATATTTTGAGATGACATGGATGTGTTTAAGTATGAAAGCCCACCAGCAACATATAAAATGATGTATGCAAGTAGTACAGTTCAATACGGAAAGTCAAGTTACTACCAGAAATATCTGTGGAAATAACATGTTGATCGATGGATTTTTTCGGGCGTAAAAATCCGAAGTATGGCTTCCTTCGGAAGAGAAGTAAAGCCGTGGGTCCCGTGTCGTACATTTACGGCACGAAAAAGAACCTCAAGCCTGAAAGAGAGGCCTCTGAGCAAAATTTGTCGGCCGTTTAATTCCCAATTCCCAATTCTGTGTGTTAAAATAAAACCACTTTTAGATTTCAATTATTACTTTTTATTACTATTTTGTACAAAGCTTGCTAATTTTTCTAAAAGCTTATATATTCTTGAAATAACAGTGAAAGGTTGAACGTTATAGTAAAAAGAGAAAATAAAATATAGATAATTTTGGAATTCAAAAATTAATATTTAATAGCTTGGGGCTACAATATGACAAAATATACTTGTTTGCGAAAAAATCAAAATTAAATCATTGATCATTTGCAAACCAAAACTGTTAATTTTGAAGCTAAAAATGACAATATATAACTTATATTCTTGAAAGAAATAATAGCGTGGTTTTTGTAAACATGTTATATATAAACTGAAAAAAATAACATATTGGAAAAAGTCTTTGTTTTTTTACTCAAGACCATAGTTAATGCAGACAATTACATAGCATATGTTTAAACCTACAACCTATTTACAAGGTATGTAATACAAACATTAAAATTTGAAAATTAATAAATATTTGTACAATGCGTTGACTGAAAATAATATGAAATGCTAATTAATATCATAATCGCAATGCATTGAGCTAGATACTAGTATATGGCAACTAACTGGTGGCACGGATAAGTGAAAATAATAATAGATGTGTGCAGCAGATCGAACGAATGAACTCAAGATTCTGTCAGAGGATTTTCAGAAGGCTACAGAAAATTCACACGATAATCAAGGGTTGCATTGCGCACAATATATGCTTAATGATACAAGATAAGGGCTATGATATAGGTTTCAGCATTTGTATATTATTATATATTAATTAATATAAATTAGCAACGAAATAGTGTTGGTATCCATATAATGACTCAAAGAAACATTATAAACTTGTACAATTTATTAACTCAACATAGCACGAAATGCAAATACCTTGCATAAACGAAATGTGTTGAGGAAGATACACCTTGTTCTCAAAATTGATGTTATTCGGTTCACACAGGACCATAGATAATGGAGAGAAAGTGGGAGGTTATTTCTTTTATTTGCGTGGCATACAGCCCCCTATTTTTTCATAACTTCAATCGTCTCATTGTACTATAATTTACATCCCCGTCATCACACTTACACATATAGGTAATTATATACGAATGAGGAAAACGTTATGTTGCTTTAATATATATATATATATATATATATATATATATATCCACATTAATATATTATATTAAAAATTAATATATATCCACAAATAAAAAATTACAATTTAATAACTAAACATTTTATGAGATGAAAATTCATTTAAGAATCGCAAAGCGCTTGGCAAGACACCAGTGTATTGCAATTACTCGGTGAAACAGTTGAAAAATAAAAATAAATGTACCAAAAGATGGAAACAACGAATTCAATTTTTCGTTAGTCTTTCGAAAAGGCTACAGAAAATTCATGCAGATATGCAGAATTGTATTGTACATAATATACGTCTAATCGATTCAATGTGAAGATAATGATATAGAGGTTGACACTTGTATATTATTATATACGAATTAATATGTATTATGAAAATATATAAGGCTGGTATATATATAGTTGCACAAACTCACAATATATATAACTTTAAATGAATAAAATGTGTATATTTTATAAGAAATTAATTTTAAAACAATATACACAAAAAGAAAATTATGCGCAATTGACACTGTATGATGAATTAATAACGATCACAAAACGAACCTTTAAACGTTTCTCATAATGCATGCACAGACACCATTAACTCGCATAAAAATATATATCATAATGCTTTACACTAACACGTTTTAGTTGCATATAGGTCTGAAAACAAACGAAGTGAAAGAATGGCGAGTATTCTTTCACAGTCGCTAATGACCATCAGCTATTTAGGGAGTTACAGGCATTTATACTCACCTTAGAGGTACGTTTTAATGACACTTAGACATAATAAAACAAAGAGAGCACAAAATATTAACTCAAAAAAAATTAAAATGCCCTTTACAAAGTAATGAATTTTGCTTGGTACATTTGGCTATAAATTTAAATTTCACTCACAGGTATGTTTGGAGTGAAAATTAGACATTTTAAATCGTTCAATAATATACTAAATCATTTACAATTACGAAATATAATATTACCAGCCAGGAGGACTGTAAACAACTACAAAGGTCTCTGGCGCCACTTAGAAAACATTGAAAACATTCTATGGCGTGAAAAAGAAAGATTTCCAATATAAAAATACGTCCTGCAGGTGTAAGCTTATCATGTGTGAATCATCGCATCTTTAAAACAGTGTCTTTAAAAAGTCCACTTCATTCATTTAGAAGTTACACAATTATAAATAATGAGTAATCGCATGATCAACATTGACACAAACATGCCCAACATTGATTCCACCATGACAGCATTGATAACGGGTTGCAGGTAAATGCTTCCAATTTGTAACCGCCTTTCCAAATCACCGAGTATAGCCAGAGAACAATAAAGAAAATTTATCCGGGTTATTCTGAAACTGACATCATAGTGATTTCGATATCCGAAGATGTAGATCAGTAAAGTGAAATTTTAAAGAGATTGCAATTTTTTTAAAATTGTAAATGAAAATTTGCTACACAACAAACCTGGAAAAGTCTCATAATTTATGATGCCGAGCAGCGTGCTAGGCCACTTAACATTTGCGTGTATAGGTTTAATCAAGTGAATAGCCGGGTCATGTGAATGTCCGTAGAAAATCGAATGAAGAGCAATGATGAATTTCTGCTAAATCAGCCACACAAACTTTCGTGTATTTGGAAGAAAAGAGACATCGGATTTGTGCTACAAGCATTAGAATAACTGTAGTACAAACAAGGACATCATCAAAATAAAGAATAAGGACCATCTTTGTTTACCTAGAGCCATAGCATTATATAAAGTCAAAATTAATGGAAATGTAAATTATAAATCGATATCACGCTTTGAATTTGTGCAAAAATAGATAATTCTGTAGCGCTGCGCTAGGGCATAGTAAAATTTGAGGGAAAGTTTACTCTGGATGAATTGAGACAATGTATGATGGTACTAAAATACAGTAGTTTCTCTTTTGATGACCACTGAGGTAAAAATGGACTTTATAAAACAAAAAGTATTAGCAATCGTATTAATTTAAAGTCTCACGGTCTTTTTAATGTAGTTGTGAATCTACACAGTGCCTTCAAGTTTAATTGGTATTACCGGGATTGCAATTTTCCATCAAAATATAAAGAAGCACTACGTCGGTAAGATGAAAATTGCGTAAAGTTTCACCAACAATGCCCATAGTCCTTTGATAAATACGTGAGCTGTGGTGCATGTCATCCCGATTTCAATTGGCAGAACTGTCGTAATAACAATTTAAGTAGGAGAACTTATGATCTCAAAGCTTATATGTGTTTTTCAACAAAACAAACTTAATCGTACTTTCTAAGCCCAAACACGTTTTGCGAGAATAATTGTTGACAAACTCTATCTCAGATATAATAAATGACATTTCAGAGTGCTGAAAATGTGCTGAGGTAATGTCGATGTGCCTGTAAAATACTTGATGCGCTTAAAAAGCATAACATTTGCTGGAGAAAAATAATTAACTAAAGAATATCAACAAGGAAAAAGAAAAGGGTTCTCGTGAGGGCTGCTTTCTTACCTACATTTCTACTTGTGATATTGCTTTCACTGGGGAGAACTCTTGTGTCAGAATTGAAACAATTTGGGAGAGTGGAGAAGTATAAATATTATTGTGGTTTCACAATCGAATCCTGCCGTAAAGCTTCGTTTAGTAGACAGATCAATTTTTGAATTATCAAAGAAATTAATTAAGTACAGTGTGTCATTAGGCAACTCACGAAAAATGACGTTTTATAAAAATAAATTGGGAAACTATCCTGAGCTTATGTCACAAGTGAGAGAACCGTGCTTGGAAACGAAACATATAATAATGATATGTGCTAAACATTGAGGTAAAAGAGTAATTTTAAACAACAGTCAACAAGATTATACTAGTGAGAAAGGTAAAAAATAGGTAGTCGTCTGCAAAATGTTTAGTTCTCCCTATATCCTTTCCAGATAAATGTTAGAACCCTTGTACATACAAATTATGAAGGAATGAACCAATTTGAAACGAATCTATTTCAAGCTCGGTCACTACGTGGGCTTTGGCACAGAAGAACATATTGGAAATTCAAGGATATACCAAATTCTTAGATGGAGTACTTTCTTATAACCAAGGATAGTTACATGTTCCATAAGTCGATAAAGAAACAATTTCCCACCAGATGTTATCACCTGACTAGCATTGTCGACCATTGAAAAACAAATCGAAATGCAATGAACAACATCAAAGAGCACAACAAGCCTTACACTTACATCTTGACAATGTTTTACTTTTTTCAAAATATGCTTGGGCTATGTCACATTGTCAAGATGTAAGTGTAAGGCTTATTGTGCTCTTTGATAAAGGAATCTAGTTCGCCTAGAAACGCTTTAAAGACATTTTAGTCTAACATGAAGTAAACCATTACAGGGTCAAAGTTT
Organism: Metallyticus violacea; assembly: GCA_030762175.1. NCBI lineage: Eukaryota > Metazoa > Arthropoda > Insecta > Mantodea > Metallyticidae > Metallyticus > Metallyticus violacea. Next base: position 132,407,710 of record CM060846.1, read on the forward strand.
ATGTCCTTGCCAGCGTTGCGAAACGCTTCAATAGGACCGAAAATAGAAATATGTGGAAATATATCACACATAAAACCTGCTATATACGCATATGTTCTTCCTGCTTACAGTCTTACAGTAGCTTCTATCACAGATGTATAAAGAGGGCTCTAAAGGATGTCAAAGATTCCAAAATTTAGCAGGTATACGAAAGGCATAAACTTAAATTTAATGCCGAAGATCACGTGGGCATATCTAAGAAGAAAATGCATTTTCTAAGCAGCAGGAACAAAACTGAACATACATTATTTTTTTCCAAATTAACAAGGTGATAAGCCAGGTCCGCCCGGAGTTGTATTAATTAAAGTGCTTGGCATCTTTTGCACCGAGGAGTTATAAAAATGTTCTCTCGAAATCTTTGTAAGTATACAAAATACTTGACCCTATAGGTAGTGGTCGCAATAAGTAGCTTTGGGTTAAATGGAGAGGTTATCGAAACAACTGAAATTCGTGGGCCTGGATACAACTGTTAGTTTCGTACGAAAAAGAAGAAACATTTTCCTTACTGTCGTAATGTTGCATACATAAATCATTAAATAGAAAAGTTTATAACATTATATGAACGTAGTAAAAATTATACATGTATATAGTAGATCGAACCAAAGAACGCCTAGGTTTGTGTTACAGGTTTTGAGAAAGCAACAGAAAATTCACACGGCTATCTAGCGTTGGATTGTAAACAATATATGCCTAATCTGTTCTATATGAAGGCAATAATTAGAGACCGTTACTTGTATATTATTATATATGAATTTATATGCATTAGGAAAAAAGTAATATTATGTAATTACATAAAGAAACAATGACGACATGAATTAACATTTAACACGCGTTAAGGGTTCATTTTCTTTAATAAATATTTTCAAATATAGTTTATTTACGTATTGTACAGCCCACGATTGCTCACAATATAGTCATGTCTAATCGATTCAGGTATCAAGCTGCCGTACTCCCGGAAGAAAGCTTTCTATCAAAATAAAATATCGAATTCAATTTTAATAATGAGCATAGAACGTACCTATGAAGATTTTTCATATTAAATGCACAGACACCAATAAATTACGTAAAAATATATTTCCGAATAATTTATGTGTGTAGCACTAACCCGTGTTAACTTGATGAAAGTCTAAAGCCTTCTGAAGTGAGTGAATAACATTAACTTGATTCACATATTGTATCACACACCCGACTATACATAACGCTTATTTATAACCTAAAGCGCATTAATTAATTTCTAGTGAGTTAGCACTCTATACAGCATCATGTCAAGCATTGACACCACCACATTCATGTGATGCGACATGAGGTTCCGAATGCAACAATAGTTGTGCCAGAAACAGTAATATGTACAGCATCATCAACAATTGCTGGCCAACAACAACACTAGCTCATTTTAAATTATTATTGTGTATTTCGGGAGCATTCAATAGCATTTTCGGCAACAAATTCCACTGCAGCGCATTTACTGTTCTCCATCAATTCACTGTAGCCGAAAATAAGCGCCATATTTGATTAAATTAATACGGTTATAATCGATATTAATAATTCTTGTAACTATGATCAGATGCATGTATGTAATTTGTATTAAGGTTATTGTATTCATTTAGATAGCACCTGTGCTAAATCTTTAGTAGAAGGCCATTATGTATTTGTGAGAAAATACAGGCCATAATATCCGCCTGCTCATTAAGCTATGGAATGCGTAATAGTGAAGTTAGTCCCAATGGAATTTTAAGCCGTTCGACCAAGGAAGAAGTTCGCATTTGTTCTGACGCGAACCCATTTCCTCGGAAAGGATCTAGGGAAAAAAAATTGCTGAGACATGGAATGTGACTTTTTGACTAGCGTAGATAAATTTTTTATTTCAATAGTTAAGGTTAACGGTGCATAAAGACAATAAGAGAAGAATTCTCTCGAGAACTAGACATGTGTCAACCTTAGCTGACACATGTTTTATAGCCCTTTTAACACTAATATTTAGACACATTAACATGTTTCTGACAGGCCTTTAGAAACAAATAGATGCTTCTTATTTATGGCCGAGACGTAGTCTATCGCGATTTCATTGTGGGTAAATTTGAAAGGTTAGGAAGGAGAAGGGATGTTAGATCAGAAAAGTTTACGAATATTTATGGCAGGAATGTCCGTTCTTGGAATTATTATAGGGTGAGAAGATTTATTTTAGAAAATTAGTCCAGCTCAAAAAATAGGAACCCTCCAAAATTGAACGAATCAGAGCGAGCCTGTATAATTATAGATATTAAGGAAGGACCAATAAACAGTGAGAATCTACCCGATCTCTATAATTTTGTGGATCTAATTTTTAGAGGGGGAGGTTCCTAAAAATAAAATAACTTTACGTCTAATATAACGTACAGAAGTAAGTAATGTGTTAGCATTGAGGGGTGAGCAGTTGTGGCTAGCAGTTGGAGTCAGAGGAATGAATAGCAAGAGCCAATTGGAATAAGTAGGCGTAAGAATAGATAATCAGAATCGGAGTGCGCGAAGTCTGTAGGAAAGGAATGGTAGTCAGGTAAAGCAGTCGGCAATTGTGAACCGATAAATATTATCTAGAAGTTAACTGAGATCTTCGAAATATTTCCAAGTCAATACGAACAGTCCGATATTCTTATCATAACAGTGAATAAATAGTGTCAAATGAGAACTTTAGTGTTTCCGTGTAGCCTGCTAGATTTCCTACCCTTCCCTCTGACTCAAGAGAGTACAAAATTCCAGAATTTCCCTGAGATAAATATTCCTAATCCCGACGCAAAGGGGCATCCAACCAAGAAATCAAATAATCACTTAATTTTCTCCTCCTTATCTCACGAGTAACGACCGCATCCTACATATAGTTCCAACACTCTGAAGCAAAAGCACCTAAAGCTGTGCACAATAAGTTGGAAATTACCGACAACAGCATAAACCAACACTATGTACAGCAGAGCAGTAGGTTTTGTCAACACGTGGGCACCACTGTGGACGACGAATATGACAAAATATTCTTATTAATAAGCAAACAGAATTCCTTCTCTACCACCACCGTCCCCAAAACTGATGCTATCACGGAAAACAAGAAAAGATTTTTGTAAAGAGAATAGCTTCAAGCCAAAAAATGGGCGGTCATGTTTTCGTCATATAGCAAATAGTAAATATTAGTCTTTTATGTTTTATAAAATAGCTTTACTTATTAAGAACTAGTGTAGCTAGTTAAAAAGGTGTAATTGAATCACGTCAAAAAGGTAACCAGTGTGTTTGAAAATAACGGAATAATGTAAACATTGCCAATTCCAAGAAGTTTTTTTTTGTAAATATTCAGTGCACAAACTGAAACAAGAAGTTAAAGATGTATAATAAATTGTGTTTCTAAAAAGTAGTTTTAAAATTTGTGTTATTTATATATTGATTGTATATGTAAACATTTACTTGCAAGTGCGAGCATGTTAAAGTTTAAAATGTTGTTTAAATTTTATTTTTATTTTCTTTCAATTCTGCATTTATGTCATGAATTAATGTGTAAATAAATATGGTAATTACTACTGCAAACATTGTGTTAGTTACAGGTAAACCCCAAAACACAATTTGTGTTGTAAACCTTGTACAGCATAGTACACTAAACATCTATTACGTATACTCCTCTGTGATTACAGTGCCAGACTCATCGTGCTTGTAAACTATATAATATACCTAATCCGTACACACATATACAAAAAACATTACAGGCTACCTTATGAATGTCATTTTATGGATCTTGTATTTCATTTTTATCAATTTCTCAGTTTTATACTTGTTTACGTAATGCAATAGAATCTTACATGTTTTTCACTTTGTGCAAAGGAGCACGGTAGTTTTAAAAACGGCATCTAGGGTTCGGTGGAACCAGTGTAAAATCCTTTTAGGAGATACAATCACTTTTATAGTTGCTTGTGGAAAGCATTTCTTTCCAACTAAACATTTGTCAACTTTTTACTTAATGATATGTAACGTATAAACATTATTATGGAACAAAACCGAGTATGTACAACTGCTTTACAGAAATCCAGCGTTTTATCCATTCAAAATGTCTGTACTGCCAAAAATTATGTACTTGCATTCTTCATAATATTCCATGATCATATTCACATATATGCAGCAATGAGTGCAAGTGCAAACGTATTTAGTGCATTTATAGTGATCTGTTCTGTGTATATTCTGTTATGTTTAATTTCTAAAATAGCAATTTTTGCCAAAATGTGTTTATGTAAATTTAATGTTTATTAAAATATAATTGTATTTTTATATTAAAATAATATTATGATTTTACACTTTTTCCATACCGTTTATCAGCCAAAATTCCTTGTGTACCAAGCTTATAAAATTTGTTGTACAAAGAATGTTATCAATCAGTGTTAACATTTGAAAACATTTTTAAGTGCAAACGCAGCAAAGTACAATCCAACTTGTGCCACTAAAATATGAATCAAATTAATGTTCTTTTGCCAAATGTGAAATTTATATGACAATATTTATTATAAATGACTAGTACCTTTTTAAAAAGTTGATATGATTCACTTGGTATATCAAACACAGCTGTAACAAACTTACCGTAATTGTAGCTTTGAATATCAGACAATAAAGTTATTCTGTGTCTTGTACTGCATTTTCACACTCGTGATTTGCTACCTGCTGTGATCTTCCTGCTTTATTATTGGTGTACTGATAATAACATACTATGGTTTAACATTGCATTATTAATATTAATAATAATATATAATAATAATAATCTTCCCTGGACCATTTAAAATACAGTCCTTTCCCTTTAACTTGTGACCCCAGGCTTTCTGAGAGTCCCAATAATGGCTATACTCCGTCCTTGCCTGGAAGCGACCGGTGGGTCCAATATCTGTGTTGAAGTTTACTAAATAATTTCAGAGCCTACGTACAAATCAAGTTAGAGGTAGGTTAATTAGTTAAAATTAAAATGATAATGCAAAAATTCTTTTTTCGTCTTTAGATGAATAATCGAGAGTTTACGTCATTTGTCTTATTCCAAAATGTATATATTTAAAGCATATCTGAAGGATTTTGCTTGGCATGGACACTCCGATTCCTCATTTTAAAAATATAGAAAAGGGTGCCAGAATATATTAATAGCCAAGTAAATTAATATACTACGGAAGGTCTAGAGCTAGATTCCAATCAAGACCGTCCTCCCTGACTTGTGTTTTTTCCTCCGGTTTTCCTCAGTCTTCATAAATGGCAAATGCTGGGGAGGTACCCTACACTTAGGCCTGGAAGGTTTCCTTCCTTAAAAAAATATTCTTTCCCAATATATCATTTCATTGCATGTATCATCAGTGTCCAGCTCCTGTGGTGCCTCAGTAGTAAAAATGGACTTTAAACACTACTAAAAAATTAGTGGTGATCAATAAAATGAAAAAATTCCAATTCATATACGCATTTTGCATTCATATAGTGTGGCATTTGGATCTATAATCACAGTAAAAGCCTGAAGCTATTATTTTAGTAGTGTTGTGGTTTCTTTGGGTCTAGTAATTTAATGGTAAATTTAGGGCACTTTAATTAAATGAAAATCTGTGTTTTCATACCACTTTATCGTCGTTTCCCTTAAGTAGACAGAAGGAAACGTTAGAACTTAGAGCTAAGATGTTTTCACTACATAAAGTGTAATCACGATGTAACAAAACCTTATCTGTTTGGGAAGTGAAAAAGGCCTGTTCCCTTGAAAGTGTGATAATAGACGCCACAGTGCACTGAAAAAGACCCCGTTTGTCCCAAAGAAATCTCTCCGCGTCCGCCATTCCTGAAAACAGACAATAACACACCTGCCACGAAATACCTAAAAATTCTCCATTGTTGTCACTGCTACTATGGTATGTGTTAATATTTACTGTTTCTCATACTGTTAATTGTATTTGAGAATGCTTTAATTAGTAAATGACAAGTAAATTAATAGCTCACTTTCACCTTCGCTCCCGACGTATATTAGCACAAAAATAATACTGAAAGAAATTACAGTGACGTGACATTTTAATTTTTCTAAGCGAACTAATATATTACATTCTTCATGCGTATAATGTCAAAAGGAACTACAACCGCAGTTCAATGTCATTTAGACTTATCCATAGCATATCCCGAAGGCAGTAGCCTGTTCAAGAAAATTCTCACAAATGTACCAACTCTTGTGAAAGGCAGAATCATTTGCGATGAGGGTTAAGAATTCTGGGAGATGAAGAGCGGTACTAAACTGTGAGCTTGAGAAACGAATTTTTTGTAACATTGGTGAAAATCCATCGGATAGTATAAGAAAAATTGCAATGGGTTATCACAGAACTATTTGAATTTTTGTGCATAAAATTTTCTTTGTATTTTTATTATCTTCAACGCCGCAAGGGCTTAATGCGTCTGACCTTTATCCACGAAGAAAACTCATGAAGCATTAATTTCTTAGAATTTACTTTGTTCATTAATGCTTTACACTACGGCATCTTCAACTAGCATAGCAATTACATTTGGGCCTATGAAACTCTAATGCAAAACTTCAACACATATTCAATTTAATCATTCTCTTTGTCCCTGTTTCTTCTCATCGCATCTGAAACAAGACATTTATCTGATATTTCCCCAAATAAGTTGCACCATTTAATTAATATCGCCACTTTCAGAATTTGATTAATAAATGATGACCTTTCAGATTATTTTTATCTGGTAGTTCATTTTTTGAATGCCACTTTCTGAAAATATAGGCTGGTCGAGGAAAATTTATTGAATGATTTGGCGATGACATATTTGAACCTGATGTAATTTTATCCTCAAAAATATTTAAAGAGCTTAATTTCGGTAACTTCTTATATCTCATGCTGGCATTCGGAGAGAGTGAGTTCAAAGTGAAATTGAGCATAGAGGACACAGCCCAGTTTTCATGAGAGTACACCAAAAGATTGACCGTAGTCATAGGGGGATGCATGGAAGCGGGAAAAGGTAAATTTTTAACATGATTGTAGTATATATTGCTTTATTAATATTTATTATTTTTAAATAATACAACTTGTAATTAACATTGTTTTTAGCAATACGTTGTGTAAATATGAAATAACGGATATTCAGTCCCATGATTATATATCCTTTTTAAATTTTTTGCTGTTAACAAAAAGGCCTTGAAACGTTTAGAATCAATTTATATACACTCTGTATAATTATACCCATATTAAGTACATTCTAAACAACGGTGATTGATAAATGAAATATAGAAAAATCCGATTGTTTTATCTCTTTAACCACGCCGAGGATTGCAGGTTGTTTATGGAGTGTGAAGTCTGTAGGTGTCAGAAAAGTTTATGACTATTTCAACAACAATAAAAAAATATTTATGAATTGAGAAGAGACAGGGGAAAACAGTGTAAGATAAATGCCGAACAAAATAACTAAAAGAAGTGACATAGAATGTCAAAATCAGAAAATAACCGTAATATATTTTCTAATATTATATTTCCCGTCATATTAAATGAAGCAAAGTCTATCTTTCTGTCCCCATCGGTCATTCTTCCATCCATCTATACATCCATTGCAATCCTGTGTAATTTAATACAGTGGTATCTCATATAATTTATTATAACTGTAAACATCTAATCTAATCTAATCTAATCTCTATCTACACTTGATCGTAGTTCAAGCTAAACACGCAGTTTGATTGCACTCTTGCCTACATGTGATTGTTATTTATATTTTCCTTGTATCCAATAAAATGGTAAACTATGTAATCAGTAAAATCCAGTATAGTAACCACATACAAGTAAAAAAAATCTATTTTTGAGCAATGGAGTACAATGTTTCAGTAAGAATAGACACCATTCTTTGATGCTGATATGATGTACAGGTGTTCCCAAATTGCCGTTCACTTCTTGAAATTATACCTTGTAGTTGTGCCTGACGCGCTGATATTTCTGGTTGCATTTTACAAGGGTTTTACAAGGGTAGTGTAGTTTGCCACTATTTGAATGACCACTTTTCCCAAAGATGCATTGGTGGGGAACAAATTTTTGAATGACCTGCTTGGATACCAAATTTAAATTTAATGAATTCTTTTCAGTAAGGACATGCCAATTTGTTAGTTTATGCAACTCCGTATCTGATATAGGCATTTTGAGAAAACGTATTCATAATGAATTTCAGCAAATACGAAATATTCGGAGAGTTTTCAATACCGTATACGGAATCATGGAACGCAATGAATGAATGAATAGTGTTTAACGCCCGCTTTTGCTAGAGAGGCACCACAGGCGATCTGGAACGCAAACTCAGGAAATGCATCAAAGAGGGAGATGGCCAGTTTTAACAAGCTATGTAGCATACGTAGCTTAATAATCGTATATCACTTACTATTAACTCGTTTGTTAAAAATGCATCAAAGAGGGAAAAGGCCAGTTTTAACAATTTGTGTAGTATACGTAGCTTAATAATCGTATATCACTTACTATTCACTCTTTTGTTAAAAATAAAGTCATGTAACTTTGAAGCGAAGACTTTTCAGGCCCGTGTTTACATAGACTGTTTTAATGTTTAGCTGCTAAAAATTACTCCTAAAATATTTGACAGAAATTTATATACACCTCTATACGTAATATGAATTTTCCCAACATATTACATGTCTAAAAATGACCACCATAAATTAGGTAACTGAATTTAGAGCCTAACTAGAGTACGCGACTTCCATCAATTCAGTATAAGGCGGCTGGGATGAACGTGTATTTTCTTGTACTTATTATCAATTTTAGTAATAGGTTATTCATTAATTTATGACAGATCCATCAAAGGTTTCAAGAGAGTCGTTCAGACGGTTATAAAAAGCGAAAAAGACGAGAACACTTTCGCTCCCGCAGTAGCATTTCTCTACACTCCTCACTCTCTCACCTTACTTTATCAGACCTTTATACCTCCAGCTCGAGCTATCTGGCATGTCATTTTCATAAAATATCTTCACATGACAGCCTCGATATCAGACATCACTCTTTACTAACCATTACATCGAACAACTTCATATTCTTCCTTTTTCGCAGTTCCTCTTGCTCGTCTTTGGAACTCCATATCTTGCAATTTCAGGGTTGCCGAACATATTCACAATTTAAAACTAAAATTAAAACAACATATTGCTGTCAACATTCTACGAATTAAATCGTGATTAAAACTTATTTTAATTTTATATTTTATATATAATATTTTTATTTCTCTTATGTAATTATCCCTCAATGAAACCTGCAGAGCAGACACACTAACACTAATTACATACCTCTGCGAGTTCTTCATCACTGCTACAAAACGAGCTTTTCGATCCTACTGCATAAGTCTTAATTGTACGTTTATAATTTTACTGTTATGTTTAAAATAATTCTTGATCATTTAGTTTGATAGTGTAATCGTCAATATTTTTGTTAGTGGTCAAGGCACTTAAAGTTATTTTGCAATCGATTTGCTTATACATTTATAATTTATGACATTTTATCAACATTGTAATATTATTTTGTGTGTAACATGTATACGAGGTGGTATCCAGAATATTCGGGACAGATGCTGCCAAAAACTTACTTTGAAACTAATGACCGCCTTTAACCTCGAAGTAGCTCCCTTCCACACGCATACACCGGTGCCAGCGATTCTGCCATTTTCCAAGTGCAACTTGGAAGTAATAGGGGTCAAGAGCGTTCTTCTTGAATCCTCTCAATTTTGTCGAATCGACGTCCTTTCAGCTTTATTTTCAGTTTGGGAAATAGAGCGAAGTCGCAGGGTGCCAAATCAGGCGAGTACGTTGGGTGGGTACAACCGTCATGTTGCTTTTTCCTCAAAAAGCTCCTGGTGAACAAGGAATTGTGACAGGGCTCATTATCGTGATGCAACAGCCGGTTCCCTTGTCGCCAAAGTTCTGGCCGTCGTCTCTGCAAATTTTCACGGAACTGTCGCAAAACGTCACAGTAGTACGTGGAGTTCACTGTTTGATTTGGTGGTACGAATTCTTTGTGCACAATTCCTTTGGTATCAAAGAAAACGAGGAACATGTTCTTGACTTTGCTCTTCACTTGTCTCGCTTTTTTGGTCTTGGTGAGTTCGGGCTCTTCCACTGGGAGGATTTTTGTTTTGTCTCAGAGTCATAAGCGTACATCCAGCTCTCCTCGCCGGTGATGACCCTGGACAAGAAGGTTGGGTCTTCGGATATGGCCTGATGAAGCACCGTACAAACTTCAATACGCTGCGGCTTATGATCAGCAGTCAGAACCCTTGGCACAAATTTTGCGGCGACACGATGTATGCCAAATTCATGAGTTAAAATTCGTTGGCATGTCTCATAACCAATTCCCACTTCATGAGCAAATTCTTCAATATTTCGACGTCAAACCCATGAACGAGGAGCTGAAATTTGGCAACAATTTCAGGCATTGTGCAACTGATGTGAGTGTGAGCATCGTCTTCAATAGCTGTACGGCCGACCCTGAACCGAGCATGTCCCTCAAACACACGTGTACGGCTCATGCTTTGTCCACCAAACACTTGTTTAATCATTGCAAGGGTCTCCGTAGTATTTTTCCCGAGATTTGTACAGAATTGGATGCTCACTCTTTGTTCTAATCTTGGATCCATCGTAAAATCGCCACACACTACACACAGAGTATCACGAAACGTACTATAGAATCTCAACACATCTACCCAGCTACAAGAATCTTTAAACACTCACTCATCAGATAGGCTAGTGTTGCCACCTAGCGGCACAAAACTCTACTGCAACTGCTGTCGAGATTACTGCACCAGTCTTGAATATTGTGGCTACCACCTCGTAGTAAGTATACTGACACTGCCGAAGAGAATTCAATTCTCTCTCTCTTTTTTTTTTTTTCTTTTGGTTTATTTATGGACGCTCTTTAACGTCTCAGGTCATCAGCGTTCCATTCAAATTAGGGCGTGAAACGGTCCACAAATTTTTCTCAGAGGCCTCTTTTTTAGACTTGATGTTCTTTATCATGCCGTAAATGTACGACACGGGACCCACGGCTTTACTTCCGTTCCGAAAGAAGCCATACCTAATTATAATTTTTCCGCCCGAAAAAAAACGATCGACCCTGGCCGGGATCGAGCCCGCGATCTTGGGTTCAGAAGGCAAATATGGTTACCACTACACCACCGGAAGGGAAGACCTAATGATCGTAGCATTACTAGTTTAAATTTATTAATGCTTTAAAATAATCCAATCTAAATTTGTCTTGGCCAAATAAAGATATCCAAATTTTATTCAACATAATATGTAACAATGCGAGGGTTAAAATTAATAGAGATGTTTGCAGCATAGCCTCAAAAATTGTTTGTATTTCTAGATTTACTCTGATACATTTCTATCACTCATTTCTACGCCTACTCCCCTCATCCAAGATTTTCTAGATTTTCCACAATGTGCTAGTTGCTAATCGAGCATTTTATTGCAATTAGCCATATATTCTACTTAAATATCAGCTATTTTGCATGTGTGTTATCAAACACATCTGTCCAAAAACTTATTTCTGTATTCTTCATTCTATTCAGGTTTCCTTGCTAATAACATTATCTCTATCAAGTAATTTCCAGTGCTTTTAATCTGTCGATTTTATATTATTATTATTATTTGGCTTTCGGTAATATAAGTGTTTATTTTACCGTTTTTTATGTTATGCCAAACTCACTAATGCCGACTGTCTTACATAGTTACTGTACCATTAAAATAGGCAATGTTTAACAGTTTTCGGCGACCGCACTTTGCGATGTCGCGAATCCCTTGAAGCGGTTTTGTGTTTTTGTAGTTAATGTTGTTTGCCTCAGTCTGTTGTGCACACTTCTCGACAACAGAAGCCCCCATGCGTGTCTTTCGCTGTGTGCTGTTGAGCCCGGTTAGGAGAAAATGCTTTTCGTTAAAAAAATTTCATGACGAAATACTTTTCGCTGCACAGTTTATTTATCGTAACTTGTTTACATTAGATGGTGTTTCTGAAAAACGCCGGGTTTGGTACAATGGCCTTGACCTACACTGCATTCTCTATAAATCACCTTACGATGGAGAGAGTAATTAGAATCAAATATTAATCTTAAAGACTGTCTGCACCAGTCCTCGCGTTCAGGTCACCGACCCTGTGGTTACGTAAAATATTCCGTAACTCACTCGGCACAATACGTTACCGACCGCTACGAAGTATTGATTTATATAAACAAACGAGCCATTAACAACTTATCTTTCCGATGTGGTTTGCTCACCCGTAAGTAGTCGAAGGGAATTATATGTAAACTGTATATATCGATTTCCATTATATCGGTAAAAGAGGTTCTGAATGGAGGCAAATTTTCTCTGTACATACTCTCATTAAAATCACCTCCACGTGGTTTTCTGAGGCGATGGGGTTAACAAATATACTCTCACGCTACCCATGAAACCTTCAAAATTCAGAATACAGAAAGTATTGACTCGTTCAAAACTAAATGACTTCATAAGTCGCAAAAATTAGCGTCCTGACCCAGCCAAAGCTAAAAAACGAATTACCCTCCTTCATTAAAACATATAAAGCTTTTACTTTGTGTTCACACTTTGTTACATTTTATTATTTTATGATAATGAAATTCTTTTCTGCTAGCATTGAGTTATTCGACAGAATTTTCTTATGAAAATTATACCTTATAATTATACCTTATAATTTATACATATTACTAGCATTATAAACTAAACGATATAATCTACCATAATATAATTACACCATATACAACAAAAATGAGAAATGAAGCAAACACCTTGAACAACGTAACCAAAATATCAAGAACTAAAAAACAGAAATAGATGAATATATTTACACCACTTCCAATATTTTGAACCACTAGTGTTCTTCATAGACGGGAGAGGCTAGTTTCTAATTGATGTTTAACATTTAGATTTCACTTAACTTATCTTCAAACTGTTGCATTAACTGGCCCATAATTAAATGTAATATTTCTTCCATTCCTAAACTACAATGTCTATTATATACATCGGGGTCATTAATTTAAACACTTTCTACTCTTTCTAACTCTTCTATCTCTGACTTATTTGCAATTATATTCTCTTCCTCACTTCTATCCGTCATTTTGTACATACAGTTACTTCTTAATACCATTAACACAAATAAGTATACATATATATATATATATATATATATATATATATATATTACATACACATATTGCCTTTCATTTTATGCCACTGAATATAATTTATGATCTTTTCTTTTATGCCCTGCTCTAGTACTGTTCTTATCCTCATGCCAAGTGATTCCTTGTCGCCCTCGTTATCGTTGTCCTGGTCGCTGCTGACAGTTGTTCTGTCATTTCTCCACCGAAGTGGTTCATTGGTGGTGTCCTGTCTCTTAACTTAGTCATCGATTTCCTTTCACAGCAGCATTGAAGCCACAACGTTGGTTGGGACTTTTGAATTGGTTTCGTGTTGTTGTAGATAATGCTGCTTGCCTCGGCCTGTTGTCTACTATTCTCCGCAACAGAATCTCAATGGCGCATTTTGCAATGTTTTATTATATTTTTTCCGTATTAGGTGAGCCCCTGCTCTACAGGACTCGGAGAGGATGCATTTCGTTAAAAAGATTACACGGCATATTTTTTTATACTACACACTTAATTTATCGTAACTTGTGTCATTGTTAAGTGTTTCTGAAAAATTCCAGGTTCAGTGCAGTGACTTCGACCTACACTCGATCCCATAAAATTACCTTGTGATGGGGAGAATAATTAGAATTTAATTTGGATCTTAGGAAAGACTACTCCTGTTCTCGTCTTTAGGTCACCGGCCCTATTAAATACGGTACGAAAAAATTTCGGCTACTCCCTCGGTATAAGACGTGTTTTTTTAAGGCATCAGGGTTCACAAATAAACATGCAAGCTACCCACGACACTTTGAAAGTTCAAAATACACAGAAAGGATTGGTTCGTTCAAAAATGAATTATGTCACAAGGCGCGAGAAAGTAACTTCCTAAAGCGACCAAAGATCAAATTATAATTACCGGTACTCTCAGCGTCATCAAAATACGTAAACCTAGCCTTTCGTGTTCGTCATTTGTACATATTACCATGTGTTCATTTTGTAAATATTTCCTGCTGGCATTGAATTATATAATAGAATTAAAACATTAATGCATATTATTCCAGGATTATTCCGTATATTGTATACGTATAATAAACAAAATGAACTAAACGATATAATCTAAAATAAAATATTTATATATCATATATTATTACAAGGGCATTCAATAAATTCCACTTCACCCTAGAGTCGTTATTTGTATATGATGAAATAAAAGGATGCCTTTAAGAAATTAGCCATACAAAATAAACAGTATTAGCATTCCAAAATAGAGGTGTGTACCTCCCGAACAATAGCTAAATGCTATAAAACACTGGCATTTATTTTAAAGCTTACAAAAAAGCCACAAATTACATGAATAATAACGATTAAAACATTTACTCTCATAACAAAAAGTATCACTAATGTACAAAAGTAATTTTTCTTCCTCCATCCTAAATTATAAAGTATGTAGATAATTGCACTAACGAACATTAAGAAGACTCCTCCTAATTTAGTATTTGCTTCTACTGAACGAGAGTGCGGAAAATTTTAATACCGAAATAAAATGTAGAATTTCCACTTACCGAACACATTTACATCACATCTAACATAGCAGCAAGAAGGTTTCGCCAAACACGCACGTGTAGAGCAACCGCGCTCGAGGCCAGGTGGTAGATGTCTTTCTCACGTGTCTTGCTCCTCTGTCTGGGCTAGTTACTCTCGAACCGCGTGACAGGAATGACAAGGGAGGCAGCACTTCACTGGCCCTTACCCACAGCACAAATGCTCGAACGGTACTGCTGCAGTCCCAAGCAACAGCGGAGAGAGCCGAATTCCTCAATCCCGAAAGGGACATTGTTTACGTGATCGCATGTATAAGTGTAAGAATTGCATGTATTAATATTTTATTAATGGTAATGTAACCTATGCGCTGTCCTCCGAAACTTTCTGGTTGCAAAATGTTATTCCTTATTACAATACTGAGTTTTTCACTTTTTACCACGCGTTGTGTTATTGGAATTCGCAATTAATTCTTACTCACACACACACATACATATACACACACACACACACTAACATTAACGCTAATCTCGGGTAAATTCTAGAATCAGCTGAAGCCAGTGGTTTGCTGCGGCGAGTGTAGGCCTCTACGGCCTGTCGGCCTATTCTCGCCTTCTTTTCATAAGTACAGCTTGGTAGTGGCAGGTAAATCACTATCATTTTTACCACGCCTTGTCTTATTAGAATTCGCACACACACACACACACACACACTAACCTTAACGCTAATCTCGGATAAATCCTAGGTGAATTCAGTGGTTTGCTGCGGCTCACCACGGCCTAACGGCCTACGCTCGCCTCCTTTTTGTAAAGACAACTTGATAAGAGCGAGTAATTAATGCAATGGTTGCAAATCTGCTTTGATTACAGCAGAAAAATATTCGTAAATGTAAATTTATAGCGCATAATATACGTGGTACAATGTCAGGGAGTAGATAATTGTAATAGTGGCAAATCACCTTTAACTCCAGCGAGAAAAACCCAATATGTGAGGATTCGAAACCACACCTTCACAATTGTAGCATGACGCTCTAACCATCTGAGTTATTATGCCGTTGTGCTCGAGTACCTTATTATTTAGCTATATCTTGAAAGTTACCATACCTTCGGCTTTCTCCCCTATCGCTTGGGAGTGGCTCGGGATTGCAGCTCTACCGCTCGGAAATTTGTACTATGGGTAAAGAAAACTAAACATTTTTAGGCGATGATAGAGAGGCCGGCTGCCAAAATTTAAAGCACACTTAATATCACTGGCACAGAGTTCATCATGACACAAAAAGCATAAATATCAAATGGTAAAACACTAGAGCTTGTACGCTGTTTATGCCGAATCCACACCTATCTTTTAACTTTGAGGTTTATAACTGGCAGCGAAATTATCTGAGCTCTGAGTAAAAAAATATTTCTGGAGCAACATTAAACCATGACTTACTAATATACAACAAGAGTTAACAAAGGCAAGAATGAGCTGTATTAGCTGCAGATAATAGAAAAGGAACTAAATGTGAGCGATATTATAGTGGCGGCTAATGTAACTAGTGTGATATGAGATACGTAGAACATTCCGCTGCGTCAAAAATTGTTTGCTTTACATTATTGTCCTTTTAGTGAGAAATTAAATCCCTGGAGTAAGATAACTCTTACAATCATATATACTTTAATTCAATTGTAGTGTGGAAAGTTTCATAAATATGAAATCCCTTTATCTAAGTTATTTCTGCTCAAAAGTTTAACACTTAAACGCATTTGGCATTACATATAGATTGTCTTAATAAACACAAAAAATAGATAAGAATGACCAATTTTTAAATAGTGTGACGCTTTTGATAGGTACCAAGGAGTCTCAATGACAAAGCACATTTTCAAATTTTTATTACCAGTTAGAAATTTGCAGTAAATTACTTCAGGATGGTAACGGTTGACGAAAACACTGCGGTATATATTGCCAAACATTAGGTAATGGAATGTCGGTATATAGAACTCGTGGGTAAGCTGTAAAACGATTTTGATTTCCTTCTTATATTGTTAACTGAAGAAACAGCTCGTTCTCTTTTTGGATATAGTAGCAAATTTGCACCATGTGGGTAACACCTTCTTTAAACTTTTACTCTTCTTGAACCAGCAGTTGCTTAAAGTAGAAGTCGTCAGTGCATATGCAAATATATTTTTAAAAATACCAAAATATAACAATATTATGAGCAATTTAAAAAACGCGACTATTTCTGAGTACGCATTCATACAGCTTGTAACGTTAATCATATATTTTGAGTTAAGCGAGGTAGCAGGAGCATGAAAAATGTACTCCATAAAATAGTGCCCTAAATTACATATGTTAGTGGAACAGAACTAAAAAGTAATTAAATAGCTATGACAATGAATTCAGATGGTTACAAATGCAGAAAATATCCTTGGGTCAACTAACTTCCCTTTGTAATCTTCCAGATACAGAAACAAAAAGCCAAGCGAGGAAAATTGTTCGAGCTTCAAATGGCTCCTGTTAGACAAAAATCAGAAAATTTTATTTTTAAACAAAGATGTTGGAAAGCTACTTGTATCTAGTAATGCTATACAATTGCCAAACGTGATCAATAACTGCACAGCACTAACGAATGATAGAAACTACCCAAAGAAAGAGGGGAGAGGAAAATTCCGCATATACATCACAGGAGAATGAATTACTAGAACATTTGACGTCGAGCCTACACTATCGGCATAAAAACAAAGTTCTACTATTGAGGTGGAAATGGGAAGGAAACATATAACGAACTCAAAATTCTGATTAACATATATAACGCCATAATGAGATCCACTATATGAAAGATTAGCTGACCTCTAGAATGTCTCTGGTCAGATATTTTAGTACAACTGGTGGCCAAGTGAACAGGAGATCTGGCGTTCAATTCAGACCAGGATGTGCTCCCTGACTAAAAAAAAAAATTCAGCTTTTCCTAAGTCCTCATAAATGACGAATGCCGGGAAGATATATAAAATTTAAGCCTGGAATGCTTCATTTTTTTAATAAAATTACTATTAAAAACTGGTAGTCAATGATAAAAAATGTCAAGGAACCGGACTACATGCAGAAATTAAAATTTGGAGAAGAGCTATACTTTAGGAGCCTGTTTATTTTTAAACCAAGAACTTCCACAAGGATGGATGGGGCGCGGAACGACAGGAGATCTGATGCTCTTACCCTTTCCACAACGTTCACCAAATCTTACAACATGCGATTTCTTCCTGTGGGGATATGTTAAAGATCAGGTATTTTGTTCCTCCTCTACCGGTGGATATTCAGGAACTGAAGCAGCGCATCCGAGCTGCCTTCGAAACCATCACCGTTGCCATGTTGACTCGTGAGTGGGAAGAGATGGACTATCGAGAAGGTGTTTGTAGAGTTACAAAAGGCGCACATATCGAGCATTTGTATAGAATATAAAAACTTTTTCAGTTATAGTACTCAATAAAACAAGATTCATATTCCTATTTCAATTGCACTTAGAGTTATGAATTTTTGTAACCCCGACAATCATTTAGAATAAAACTGTACAACCATTAAACGTGACACTTATTTTGTAAATAGAAAGTTTGAGCAAACTACGGCAAAATGCAATTACTTTTCACGTGTACATCATGCACGAATTTGAGCAGATATTAACATTTATATGTAAATGAGTAATACTTTTAAATTTAATTATTTCAGCTGTTTTGAAATGTTTTTGCGCTAAAGAAATTGTTTGCGTATTTTCCACCTGGGGGAGTATGGAAAAGGAATAACCTAAATCTCTGGATAACGTTTATAATATCGCAACGGTGGTAGTTAGTGGTTTTTAAACACATTTTGTTATTGTAAAATTACAAACTGGAAAAGCATTGTTACTCCTGATAAAGACCATACAGTTCAGAATGACTGAAAGCTGTAATTTCATTAATCTGATGCGACTGATAAACCGAGATTTATTACATATGTTTAATACCATTATTACATTTTCTTATATATTATACTAAATAGCTGCTTGAAATTCTATTTTGTCGAGCTGAAAGAGGCTAATAGGATGTGCTTGTGCAGGTGAAATGATGCGATCAGCTATAACTGATTGTTTGTAGCTTGGCATCAGTTATTAATGCAAATAAATCTTTGGAATCAGTTATTATGTACATTCACTAATTGCACTATGTCCTGATTTGGAATCTAGTGTGAGGATTGTAAAAATTAGGAAATACGTAATAAATTATCAACTATGTAATTGGACTCTGCTTCAACGGAATACTCTTCTACTTGTGTATCCAAAGATGGTACATATGCAGTGTTATAACCATTTTATAGCACCCCGTGCTACAAAATTAAATTTATAGGTTGAGTACCTTGCAATAAAATATTTAGTTTGAGCAGTCTTAGGAGACAAATTCTATTCTGATTATGGTATATTTATGTTACATTAATTAGAATTCTATATTTTTAGGTGAAACCATCGGAAAAAAATATTAGACATTTAAAATTAAAATTCTTAATATACTTTCTGCAAACTTGCACGTAGGTTACTAGAAAATACGAGAATAAACTATAAAATTTGTTTCTATAATAATACACCTTATAAAATCAAGTAGTAAGGAGAAAAATAGTATAAGAACAAATAACATTGGTAGCAAATTGAAACTAAAAGAAACAAATTGGATATAATGGAAGTAAGTAAAAATATATTATTGTATTTTAGGCAGAAAACTTTGATATACATTCAGATTTCTTTTAAATGGCAATTACACTATTTACATTTTTATATTAAAATGTGAAATTTATTAACAACTTAAAATCCTTGAATACGGTTGTATTAAATTTATTTCACTCATTGGGGTGTTGTTTGTTAAATCATCTATATATAAATGAAAAAAGAGGTACCACTATTAACGATGTTACTAAAATAACAATAAATAGAAAAGCAGAAAAGGATAAAACAGTAAAAAATGTCACATATTTGTAATCGCTATATTTCGAAATGGTATAGCTCTTCTTCTTCTTTGGTTCCCTCAGGGGCCCAATTTATTGCGTACGGGGCGTAGCGACCCCGAGGCACCCGAGCTGCTCCCTCAGGTCCGCGCTCAGCGCGTTTGACTCCTTTTTAGTTGGTCTCCATTTTACTTTTTAATTTTAAACCTCCCTGCTTTTAGTCTGATGGATGCCCCCGTGTTTGATACGGTTCATAGGTGACTGGATAAGGGCGTGACTCCCAGGACTGGGCCATCATGTAGGGCTAGAGCGTATCCCCTGGTAAAGGCCAGGCCCGGGGAGGGGCCATTACACGCGCTGTAGACTTCCTGTACGCGTTTGGGTCCCTTTGTCTATACCCAGGAAGGTGTGACCCTAAGGTTACTTGTTCCAGGCCAGGGCAACTAACCTAAGCCGGGGTGGCGCCCAGGAAGCAGCCTGCCATCGGAGACAGGTGTAATGGTGGAGGATGAATCCGCTATGGTGCAAGAAAATCCTCAAATAAATACTAAACGTAAGAGAATGGACATAAGAGGGGTGACTGAGGTGTCTTTCCCTCGTTTCTTGATAATTAACAGAACAGAGGAAGGTCAGTCGTTTACTCACGTGAACCCTTTCATTATTCAGAAAGGTTTGGACAGTATTTCTGGGCCTGTTAAATCGTGCACGCGCCTACGCAATGGGTCCCTATTGGTAGAAACTGTGAGTGCGTCTCAAACTACTGCGCTTCTTAAGGCAATTTTACTCCACGGTTACCCGATCCGTGTCCAGTCCCATCGTACCCTGAATTCCTCCCGAGGAGTTATAACCACTTCTATACTCGACGGTATGACGGACACCGAAATTCAGGGTTATTTAGCCGAGCAGAATGTCACCTCAGTTTATCGTGTGCAGGCTAAGAGAGATGGTAGGTGCAGCCTACGCGAACACTATTCCTCACATTTAATAGAGCTGAGTTACCAAGCAAGATTAGGGCAGGGTATGAGGTAATATCATTCCGCCCGTATGTTCCTAGCCCTTTAAGGTGTTTCCAATGTCAGCGTTTCGGTCACACCCGCCTGTCTTGTAAGAGCCCTAAATCTGTTTGTGCTGCATGTGCCTTAGAAAGCCACGAGGGAGCGTGTTCATCCGCCCCTGTATGCGTGAACTGCCGTGGTCCTCATCCAGCAACATCCTGCGACTGCCCTCGATTTCGAAAGGAGCGCTCTATTCAGGAAATCCGCGTTAAAGAGAAACTTTCGTTCTCTGAAGCCCGGAAACGCTATCAAGCCTGTCTACCTCCTGTACCTAAGTTCGGTACGTATAGCTCCGTAGCCGCCACTGCAACGGGACAGTAGCACGCAAACATGTGACCTGGTCTTCACCGAAACGCCTACTCCTACCAGTACCAAGCGCTCAACAGCACCCAAGCCAGTGGTTTTTGTTGCTGATCCAGTAAAATTCAAGACTGCCTACACACGGACTGACTTTCTAAAATCGTCCACAAATGAAGGAAAGGCTAAGAAGAAAAATCAAAGCCCCTCACCTCCTCGGAGGTCGAGCTCCCACGATGGCTCTGGGAGCAAACCCGCAAGGCGGTCACCGTCGCCGCCTCTCAACACCTCCAACCGTTTCCAGGTGCTGGAATCGGTTGATCCATCTCAGCGGGAGAGCCCTCCCTCCGAGGATTTTATGGAGCAGGAAGCGCCTGCTACTGCTAAACCACCGAGTCCCACGCGCTTAAAGAAAGGACGATTGATTCGTCCCGGTCCGACCAAAAAGTAAGGTGGTGTTTTTATTTCTTTTAACGGTTTTAATAATGCCTATCCTTTCATGGAACGTACGTGGGCTCCGCAGCCGAAGACCTGAACTAGAGTTGCTTTTACGATCGACTGATGCTCTGCTTTTATGCCTCCAGGAGACCAAACTTCGTCCTCAGGATGCTTTCAATATTCGAGGTTACTCTTCGGTAAGATTCGATCTTCCCGCCGAAGACGGCATTCCCGCGCATGGCGGAGTTTTAATATTAATCAGGGATGGCGTGCATACTTCCCCCTGTCTCTCCAATCTAATCTTCAGGCGGTAGCAACTACGGTTTATTTTTCTGGCCTTAGTTTCACAGTCTGCAGCATTTACATACCTCCATCTGTTCCTGTCTCCGTGGTTGATCTGGACAACCTTCTATACCAGCTGCCACCCCCTATACTGCTTTTGGGGGACTTCAATGCTCACCATCCCTCTTGGGGATCCTCTGTAGAGTGTGCGAGGGGTAGCTTGGTGGCAGATTTTTTGGATCGCCACAATTTTATTTTACTGAATACAGGTGAGCCCACTTTTCTCTCAGACAGCACACACAGTTTTTCCCATCTGGACTTGTCTTTCTGTTCCGCTTCGCTTTCAGTACACTTTACCTGGCACGTTCTTTCTGATTTGTACTCTAGCGACCATTTCCCCTGTCACATTCGTATCCTGTCTTCCCAAGTACGTCCTCAGCGCACAATGAAGTGGCTTCTAGAAAAAGCAAATTGGAGTCTCTTCCGTTCTCTGGCCGTATTTTCCGGGTGTCCCTTTCCCTCCATTGATGCCATGGTCGAACACCTAAACACGATCATTGTTGCAGCTGCAAATCAGGCTATTCCCCGGTCGTCTTTCCACCCGAGACGAATTCCGGTTCCTTGGTGGACCGACGAATGCCGGGACGCATTGCGTGCACGTCGAGGTGCTTTGCGGGTCTTTCGTCGCCACCCTACGTTAGAGAATTTCATCCGTTACAAACAACTGCGCGCGAAATGCCGCCGAGTTATTAAAGACAGCAAGAGGGCGTCCTGGATTGCCTTCGCCAAATCTTTTAACCGTTTTACACCTTCATCTGTTGTTTGGAACCGACTGCGCCGGGTTGCGGGCAAACCTGGATTTACGCCCATATCTGGACTCAAGGTATCACATTGTGTACTTACTACTCCCAAGGATGTAGCAAATACCTTAGGTCGGAATTTCGCTGAGATCTCGAGCTCTGCCCAATACCCCCCTGCCTTTCGCTCTATTCAGGAGCGAGTTGATCCTAGAGGATTTAGCCTTGCCTCAGACAACCAAGAGTGCTACAATGTCCCATTTTCGTCCAGGGAATTGGAACATGCGTTATCTGCATCTCGGCATTGCGCTCCAGGGCCAGATGGCATCCATGTTGCTATGCTGCAGCATTTATGAACTGAGGTCATGCATTTTTTACTCAAAATTATTAATCGTATTTGGTGTGATGGCACATTTCCATGCGCTTGGCGAGTGGCCATAGTCATTCCTATCCTTAAGCCTGGAAAGGACCCACACCTTCCTTCCAGTTACCGTCCCATTTCCCTCACCAGTTGCGTGTGCAAGGTGATGGAACGAATCATTAACGGGCGGCTTATGTGGTGGTTGGAGTCGCGGCACCTACTGACGAACATCCAGTGCGGTTTCCGTCGTCATCGATGTTCCATCGACCATCTTGTGTCTCTTTCCACCCATATAATGGACGGATTTGTGAGAAAGTGCCAAACTGTTGCGGTATTTTTTGATTTGGAGAAGGCCTACGATACCTGCTGGAGGGGCGGTATCCTTCGTACGCTTAATGATTGGCATATATGTGGTCCGATGTCTGTTTTTATTCGGGAGTTTATGGTGGACCGGGTTTTTAACGTTCGCGTGGGGTCAGTTTTATCTTCTCTTTTTACTCAAGAGAACGGTGTACCGCAGGGCTCGGTACTTAGTTGTACACTCTTTGCCATCGCCATCAATTCCATAGCTGAGTGCTTACCACCGGGAATCCAATCGTCGTTATTCGTAGACGATTTTGCGATTTATCTTTCCTCCAGGACAACCTGTCTTTTGGAACGCCGCCTCCAATGTTGTCTGGACCGCCTCTACCTTTGGAGCGTACGTAATGGGTTCCGTTTCTCCGCAGAGAAGACCGTCTGCATGCACTTCTGGCGTCATAAGGTGTATCCTTCACCATCTCTCCACCTTGGCCCAGAAGCTCTTGTTTTCGCGGACGAAGTTAGATTCCTGGGCTTAATCTTTGACAGAACATTAAGCTGGTCTTCGCATGTAGCACAGCTCAGAGGCCGGTGTGAACGTTCTCTGTGTATTTTACGGGTTTTAAGTGGCACATCCTGGGGAGCCGACCGGACTGTTCTTTTACGTTTTTATCGATCTCTAATTCGGTCCAAACTGGATTATGGCTGTATAGTCTATGGCTCAGCGCGACCTTCCGTTCTTCGTCGTCTTAACCCCATTCACCACCGGGGTATCCGTGTCGCTGTTGGTGCATTACCCACCAGTCCTGTGTCGAGTTTATGTGCGGAGGCTGGGGAACCTCCGTTGTTTTATCGTAGGGACCTTTTACTTTCTACGTATGGTTGTCGACTGGCTACGCAACCTCGTCATCCTGCGTATGAACCGTTTTTCAATGTGTCTCTCGCCCCATTTTACGCTGCTCGGTCTTTTACTCCTAAGCCCGCTGGCTTTCGTTTCCGGGAGCTGTTAAGGACGATGGACCTGGACTTACCTGCTTTTTTCTTGGCCGGGGAAACCTCCTCTCCCCCTTGGCTCTTAGCAGAGGCCCCCGTACATCTTGGGCTTACGGCCTGTCCTAAGTCCTCGACTGCAGCACCATTCATTCTTAGTCATTTTAACGAGATTGTCTCTTACTTTCCTGGATGTAATTTTATATATACCGACGGTTCTAAATCCGACACAGGTGTAGGATGTGCCTTTGTTTTTAATAGAGCTAGTTTTACATATGGTCTTAACGTTGCGGCATCTATTTTTATGGCGGAGCTTTATGCTATATATCGGGCTATTTTATTTATTTCTGACCACGGGTTGGGGAACAGTGTCATTTGTTCCGATTTCTGAGTGCCCTTTTATCTCTTAAACGCCTGTACACCTACCATCCTCTTGTGCAGAAAGTTCAGGATGCAGTGTCTTCACTTCTGGCAGTTGGTGTCAGAGTCATTCTGCTATGGGTACCTGGACACGTGGGACTCCCGGGTAATGAGGCCGCGGATGTCGCAGCTAAATCCGCCATTTTAGACCCTGCAGAGTACGAGCAACGCTTTTATGTAGGGGATTTTAAACATTGTATACGTCGAGGAATTCTCTCGCGCTGGCGCGATGAGTGGGATATCATTCCCCACAATAAGCTTCGAGAAATTAAATCCACCCCTTTTCATTGGTCGACTTCTTCTCGCGCAGTCCGTCGCGAGGAAGTGATTTTAGCTCGTCTTCGAATAGGGCACTGCCGATTTAGTCACCGTCACCTTTTTAATGGTCAACCAGCTCCAGATTGCCCACGATGTGACCACCCCTTTACGGTGCGTCACATTTTACTCGAATGCCCTCATCTGGCAACTTTTAGACTTTCCCTGGGTTTGCCCTCCTCTATTGAGGAGCTACTTGCCGATGATGTGGTTGCTGTGGAACGAGTGCTCCGCTTTATCCGTGTTTGTGACTTTTGGAGCAAGGTGTAAATTTTAATGGTTTTACCCATGACGGTAATTTCCGAATTTTTTAGGATTTTTGTCCTTTTGTAGCCAATTTTATCCTTGTTCTTTGTTTTAAGGGGTTTCATTGTTATATTTTTAGGCCATTATAACAGTTAATATCTGAGCTCTTGCAGCTGCGTTTTGATCTGGTCTGTTGATGAGAATTTAACCCCAGTTATTAAAAGCGGGTTTTATATTATTGCACAAAGTGCTACTGTTGCGCAGATTTCGGTGTGTCTGGGCGCTAATGACCTCGTAGTTTTGCGCCCTTTAAGCAATAATCATCATCATCTTCTTTGGTAAGCAAATCGAAATATAGCGATTACAAATCTGTGTCTTATTTTTGGTGTTTTATCCTTTTCAGCTTTTCTGGTAATTGTTATTTATTATATATGTGTGTAGAACTTTTTAACAACCCTTCAGTTTACGAAATGTGAACTAATTTCAAATATTGAACCAAAATGTTTAACAAAATTATACCTGTTATTCCTTCCTAGGCTCTAGATTACCTCATTCTTATAGTGACTTAACAACCGTATTTCTTGAGTATAGTTGCTTATTGTAGAGGTAAAAAAAAAACATCCAGCTCTCCTTTTGGATGTTTATTTTTGGGTTTTATTTATTGAGAATAAATGGTTTCGACATAAACAGCAAGTATTTATTTCTTCGCTTAGGCCAAGTCCAGCCCAGGCTGCTTTACGTGAAAACTCTCTGTCATTCACCTTACATTCTCGATTAAAAAATTTTGAAATGCAGTGACTTTTAAAATTTATTTTATATAGTATTTACTCTACTCACTAATGACAAAAGCATTGCAACAGCGATATGTAAAGAATAACATTATTTTACTCAAGATTTCTCATGAAGACTAAACAATAGATACTAGACACTAAGGCTCGGATTTTCTCATAAATAAAAAGTTATTTACTCCACCAATTTTGCGAATATATTTTATTACTTTGAATCTCATAACGTTACATACTTCGACAATTGCTATAAGACTATTTTTTAAAAATAAATTTATTCTTACCATATACAAATACAACACAAATTATGTTACTTTCCTGCTTAGTCGTTTTCTCTACGGATAAGTAGTTCCTTTATTTCCTCGTCAAAAACCGAGATGAGCCCTTCAGTTGCCAATTGCGCACAAAGTACTTTACCTCTTCGTCGTCGCTGAATTTTTTTCCTCCCAATACCTACTTCAGTGGCTTGATATATAGTACTTACAAAGGGATAAATCTGGACTATAAGGTGGCTATTCCAGCGTAGTGTATTAAATTTATACCTAATTTATCCCATCTTTAGCTGTTGTATGTGGCTTCGCGTTGCCATGCCGAGGCACATCACAAATGGGTTGTCGGCGTCATTTGTTGCGATAGATGACTGTCATATCGCCCGACAGTTTGCAGCAATAGACCGTATTCACAGTTCTTCGTTCACGAAGGAAATCGATGAGCAACAGGTCTTTGTGGTCCCAAAGCATAATCGCATATCTTTTCCAGCTGGCAGGCGAGTTTTGGCCTCAACCTGGGAACCGTCCCTCCTTCTGCTTCACTTCTTACTCGTTTGCTTATTTTTGGAGGTTTGGTGGTTTATTCACCTCTCATCACAGGTAACAATTCGAGTCAAAACTGCTCATTTTATTTCTCAAACCAATTTAGAAATCTCTGATTGATGCTCTTGGAACATGTTTCTGGTCATTAGAGAGGACAGGACACTTTACCAAATTATAATTCTTCATAAAGAATGCTAAGTACACTTCCTTATGCCCACCTCTGAAGTAATATCGACCACACTTAGGAGTCGATCAGCTTTCGCAATGTCACAAACGGCCTAATGTTACTCTAAATGACGCTCTTCCGTGGAGTCACTTTATTTTACTACTGCATTACGACCGCAGAGGAACTTCTTGTGCCAGTCAAACACTTGGGTTCGTGAAAGCGTGACTTCTCCAAACTTTGCCCTAAATCTGGATAAAATGTTAATTGGTTTGATATAGCGCTACTTATTTATTTTAGGACGCTCTTTAACAGCTCAGATCATCAGCGTGATATAGCGCTACAGTGGCTATGAAACAATCAATGTGGGGGTATCCATGGGATCGCTTTCTAACTACCCCTATGGCCCCGCCCCTCTCGCCATTCTTTTCTAGTACAGAGAATAAAATTCCGGTTTAAGTTAAAATTACCCGGCCATTTAAAGACATGAAGATAAATTTCTGCACAAGGCAGAAGAAAGCTATTATAACAAAAAATAGCTTTATTAAGAAAATAATATTTTAAGATGGTCTAGGAAGCATTAAAATACAGTTAACAGCATTTATTCCTTAATGTATTCATACAATGAATTGCGAGAAAATGAAATAGGATGAAAACTTTTATGTATGTTTATTTAGGGGAGTTCATTAGAATAAAATTAAAGGAGGCTCTTTGTTACGGAGGAGCTTTCAAATAGGTAAGTCGAAAACGTGGACCAGGCGGAACTGTCATATGTACCGTCATATTTTCCCCGGCAACATCAGGCATCTTTTAGCTGCAAACTGCATTGACTGGGACTTACTTGCTCCAGATTTTCCTGGACTGTTAAATAATATACCGATGTCTTACCTAACAATTTACTTGCGCAATATTTTCATTCTCTATATTTGTTTATTTAAAAACAAGTACGAGTTAAATATAAATACTGTCGTATAAATACTGTCGGAGAAGGTATATGTCCATTTTGAATACTGAAATCGTAAATGGGATTTAATCGCATAATTTTTCAGCAAAACTAAGACTAAAATTTACTTCAAGAGTTTAAATGGTCAGAACACACACGGTTAAATCTACCTATTTTAAGGTTACACTTGAGGGAAGAATAGAGATTACAAAATCTGAGCAGTCTGAATAAGGAAAACATATATCCCGAGGAAAACGGGAGGGAAATTATATCATGTTTGATATGCAAGATACAGCGAACGCCTGGCAGCCCGACGGTGAGAGTAAAATATTATGTATATGTATTAAAAACAAATAATGGTACACCAAAATATGTAGTATTGCAAAGAAGGTGGCAGAAGCAACACTGCGAATTTTCAGAAGGGGAGGAGGCATACAATCAACTTTGTAAAAGTATAAACGGACCATGTTGATATGTGAGTGGCAGACGAAAACAAAGGAGAGATTGAGACTATTAGCTGGAAGGAGAGAAAATGCCTGATTGTGGAAATAAGCCAACGAAATAAAGTACCAGAAGCACACTAAACATAGCCTAAATACAGAAATATAGTCAGAGCATTTAATCAAAATTTTGGGGGGAACTGAGTAGAAATCAAGTTCGGGGATTCCAAATAGAATAGTTTTTTTGAATAGTGTTTAACGCCCGGTTTTACTGCTGAGGAACCACAGGCGGTGGAAACTGATGACATATGGGATGAAATGATCAATTGGGGAAGGATAATTTTATTTTAGGAAGGAAACATTCGAGGCCTAAGTTTAGGGTACCTCCCCGGCATTTGCCGTTTATGAGAACTGAGGAAAACTTGGAAAAAACCTCAGTCAGGGAGGTCGGTCCTGGCGATATTGGAACCCCAGACCTCCCGCTCACAAGACCGCGCCTTAACGACCTCGGCCGCCATGACGGTCAAAACAGAATAATGGGAAACACATAGAGATAGTAGACGGGACATGATGAACAGTAAAATAATCGTAGAAGTCAAATGTTTTAAGAACGGTAAAGCTTCGGGGGTAGATAAAATACCAGGGGAATTCTTGAAGCAAGCATTAGAAATAAAAATAATCGCATACATTAGGACGCTAGCGTGCATTAAGCTATTTGACGTGAGTGCCATCCGACAGAATGAACGGTTGCTATTATTTAGCCTCTGTACAAATGGAAAGGAAGTGACAGCAATCCATATAATTTCAGGGATATTTTGCTGCTTTCTGTTTTGCGTAAAGTGAACCGCAACGTTTTATATGACACTTTGCGCTTTTAGCCTGCTTAGTTTGCAAATATCTCGAAATATCAAGCCGGCTTTAGAGAAGGGCTTTCCACTATGAATAACATTTTCATATCGGACATATTAGTAATATTTACCAGAAACAAAAGTGGGAACGCTTTACTGTGATTTCGTTGATTTCAAAACGCAGATTAATGAAATTACAGGCCAACGGTATTTGGAATAAAATTGTTTAAGCTATGAGGAAGACACAAGTTTTGTAAGAGAGTAGGCCAACATCACGTATTTGAGAGTAGGGAGGCTTTAGGGAGGTTAGGCATGGCTGTATTTTTCTTCTCTGTTGTTTAATCTAATTGATGATAATGTGTTCCTTGCTGAGGTATTGAAGGCACCGAAAATGACGCTCTTATATGCGGATGGCTATCAAACACTATGAATGGTCTGCAACACGGGTTGGTTACCATACTTGCCTCCTAAACCCAAGATCGCGGGTTCGAACCCGGCCAGGACCAATGGATTTTTCCTGGCGTAATAATCCTAAGTATAGCTTCCTTCGGAAGGGAAGTAAAGCCGTGGGTCCCGTGTCGTACATTTACGGCACGAAAAAGAACCTCAAGCCTGAAGGAGAGGCCTCTGATCAAAATTTGTCGGCCGTTTCATGCCCTGAGTTGAATGGGATGTCAAGGTATGTCTTAATGTTCTAATTTTTGTCCAGGGCTCCTATTGGCTGGATTTCCTAGTTGCGATCTCTTGATATCTCCGATTGGCAATCCCGTAAGCGTCTTTTATAAACTTGTTTATTTAAAAAACTGCTAGTTAAACAGGAGGGAAGAGAGCATTGACGTGGGTGACTTAACAACATAATGGATTTTTGTGAATGTATTTTTAAGTGCAGCCTTCAAAACTTTGGATATCATGGCTGGTTCGTTCCTTTGAGGATAGTATCTATATGCATAACTCACTGAGTGTAAATTGTGTTCTCATATAACCATATTTGGTGTTTTATAGTAGCATGTACTGGATGTATTGTGTAATTGAGTGCAAATAGTTGATATAATGAAAATCTTATTTTAAAATAAAAGCACAAATACTTAAAAATGTGCATTTATTAGTTGATTTATATGTTTTAAGTTTGTAAACTAGTGATAAATAGTTTTAAAATATATAGGTTGCTAATTTAAATTTATCGATTTTGATTTAAACGCGTTCTAGTTTACCTGATCAGAGACTACTAGGTTGGTTATCTCCGAATAATTAGAGAATTAAGGTTTACTTCAGAATAATGAGGGCAAAGTTCTAATAAGCTGCCTTAATACTTAGAAAATTGATTAACAGAAAGTCTTACAAGAACTTTGGAGACACGAACCGAGCGTGGCCACAGAGGTAGTAGCATGTGACAGGTATTACGCACTACCTCCTTACGAAGATGCACGATAATCCTGTCATGCTCACCTAGCAATCTCGGAAATAGCCTCCTTGGACCAAATTTACGACGTTTTGCCTCCTAATTCTGTTTCCGTTTAATCCTACTGGCTTTAGCTATAAACTTTTCCCGCTAACGGTTGTTCTATACCTCCGCTAATAAACATGCCGTAGCCGTCAGAGCCTGTATTTAAACTCCGTTCTCTAAAACGCCCACCTTATCTTACTCTAAAGAAAATGCTGGAATTGTCATCCTTCCTAGTCTAGAGAGATATTGTACCCAGTGGAACACTGTTTTAGGAAAATATATGTTTAATCCCATTATTAATATTTTTCTAAAACACACACACACATATGTATATATTTATATCCTTGGTAATGTGAAAATAGAATATTATGCACATTTGAAGTCCCATTGTATAATATTCCCCATGTCCTACTGTCCTATGCCTAAAACATACCAATGTGGCTTTTAAAAATGTTGAAGGTATGGAACATATTTTGACCTGAGACCTGTTCATCGAGTAAACTGATTTTGACATATTTCTTATATTATCAATTATTTATGTCCTCTTAAGGGATTTCTATAATAATAATTTCCTGGAAACTATGTCATAGTTTCATGATGATGATAACAATAATACAAAGATAATTTCATGAAGAAATGACATTTACTGCTTAGAAAATTAGTGACTGCTAATTGTAGTTCATCAATAATTCACAGTCAAAAAGGGTGTAAAGGAAACTCAAATCAAAGCGTTAAGATGTTAGGATTCCGAAAGATATTTTTACAAGAAACTTGATTATGAGAGTGGATATTATTTTTAATATACTTTTTATAAGATAGATATGTTCGTTTTTGTGCAGTGTTGAATATTCATTTACTGTGATATCGGAATATCTCAGTCGGGGACTTTTTTAAGCTTTAATTACTGAGGCATCACTGACGGTGGAGAGTGATGATACACGAGATGTAATGATAAATTGGGAAAGTTTTTTTTTTTTTTTTTTTTTTTTTTTTAAGCAAGGAAGATTTCTTCCAGGCATAAGTTTAAGATACTCCCAGCATATTAGCATTTATGACGACTGAGGAAAACGTGGAGAAATACTCAATCAAGGAGGACGGTCCTGGTAGGAATCAAAGCTCAGACCTCCCGCTTACACGCGCCTTAACGACTTCGGTCATCCGTGGAGGTAGCCGGAGACGTGACTTTTTGTCGCACTATGAAAAAACAAAACGCCGCATATACTCCCACTGCTGGAACAGAGAATTCATAATGCAAAGCTATCGGTAATTTGGTAACAGAATCACTCTACAGGTAGCGCCAGCGCCATTAGTGTTGTATACTTTACTTTTGTTGCAACAAAGGTAGCTTTGATAATATATCACACCCAGTCACAATCATAAAATAGCTACATTATTAGTCAATACCAAATTTCATGCATTTATTACTTTTTTTAATATTTTCAAATATACAGATAAAACCTATTCCATAGTTTCCACTAACAGTATGCAGGAAAATTCTTTACTTGTAGTAACAAATTTGCTTCAAATTGCCTCAACCAAGTGCTAGTGAAGCATTTGTATGGTGAATAAGTGTTAATGTGCTTAATGTTGTTAATTCATTATGATGAAGTATTTAATGTGATAAAATGTCAAGACGTCCAATTATATGAGCGGTGTGGCAACCTAGCTCTACATCGGTCGATAAGCATTCCATTAATGTCAGCAGTACCGCCACGAATAGCCGAGGTCGTTAAGGTGCGGATTCGTGAGCGGGAGGTCTGGAGTTCGAATCCCGCCAGGACCGCCCTCCCTGACTGAGGTTTTTTGCAGGTTTTCCTCAGTCCTCATAAATGGCAAAAGTCGGGAAGGTACCCTAAACTTAAACCTGGAACGTTTCCTTCCTTAAAAAATCCGTTCCTAATTTATCATTTCATCTCATGTATCACCAGTGTTCACCACCTCTGGTGCCTTAGTAGTTAAAACGGGCGTTAAACACCATAAAAAAATTAATGTCAGCCGGGCGAGAATGAATGAATAGTGTTTAACGCCCGTTTTTGCTACAGAGGTACCACAGGCGATGGACACTGATGATACATGAGATGAAATGATATATTGGGAAAGGATTTTATGGAAGGAATCGTTCCAGGCCTAAGTTTAGGGTACCTCCCCGGCATTTGCCATTTATGAGGAATGAGGAAAACCTGGAAAAAACCTCAGTCAGGAAGGACGGTCCTGGCGGTATTCGAACCCAGACCTCCCGCTCACGAGTCTGAGATTTATCGACCTCGGCCACCCGTGGCGGCAGCCGGGCGAGGAGACAATTATCCACACAGCAAGAAAAGTCCGATTTTGTTGGAGCTGCCGGTGCGGCAGAGATGCAACCAGAGCCCGCGACAGCGGAGAGAGCCGAAGGTAGTGTGGCTTCCACAGATATAGGTGGATAATAAACGTAACCGTATGATAGCGCAGACGGTTAAATGGTCATTGTATAGTTGTGAGGGTAGCCTTGCGTACTGGTGTTTTTTTGTTCCTGCCGGAGTTAATGGAGTTTTGCCACCACTACAATGATTTACTCGCCAACATAGGATCACGGACACGATGAGATATAAATTGATATTTTCCAATTTTTTTCTGATGGAGTAAAAGGAAATTTGGCATCATTACAGTTATTTACCCGCCCCTATCAACTTATAATTACTAAAAGGAGGCGAGCATAGGCCGTCAGGTCGTAGCGAGCAACAGTAAACCACTAGTTCCACCGGTTTGGAATTCATTTGCCTATGACTACCGTTAAGGGTAGTGTATATATATATATATATATATATATATATATATATATATGTAAAATAACTATAATTAGAAATGAGTAGTCGAAAACTTTCAAGGCCGATGTCAGACTTATAACTGGAAGTTTCTTCCGGGTTTCATAGTCAAGGATTCCAAACTTTTCATCCCCACCTGCGGAGGACATCTTCATTGGCGCGGTCTGCGTCTTCTGGGCGAAGGTTCTGGCACCTTGCTACAATTAATTGCCACATTAAGAAAAAATGACTTATTCCGGTCAAACCTTATCAGCTCCCAGGGTTACAGGGGAGTAACAAAGACATGCCTTATTCGGATGTCAGGATGTCATTGCCAAAGTACTTCTCAGTTTATGAATTGGCTAGTGTGGAAAATGTAATAATGCTCGTAGGAAAATGTTGTGAGGGAAATGTTGTGTAAAGCTTTGTGTAGTAAACATGTGCGTTAATACAGTGACCTGTGGTTTAGTTTAAAATTTCGCATGAAACAATAGTAAAATACGCGAATAAGCCTGTGGAATTTGGTCAAATGAAAGACAGCAAGATTGAGTTTCTCTACAAGCAATTATAATTACATGTTTTATACCAAGTTTCATTCTATGACTCCTGCATTCATTCTTAAACGGTTTTTCAATATGGTTTGGAGAAAATTAAAGTTAACGGAACTACATGATTTCTTATAGAAGGATGTACACTTTCTCCTTCTATTGTGGGAAATCTGTGGCGATTACAGCAATTGTTGTTTTGTAATTATGAGTTGAAAGACTAGAGGTAAAGCAAGCAGATGAAGCCATTAACTCAAAAGGTTACAGCTTGATGAGGTTCACGCATGTAATAATGAATAAATTATAAACTCTCATGATCCCGCATATATTTTATAGTCCGCAAACCGTAATTGGATACAGTATTGCAGTACTTCCTCTCAGACACACACATATAACACACGCACGCACGCACACACACAGACATATATATATATATATATATATATATATATATATATATATAATGTAACTATGGTATCCAACAATTCCCAGTTGTGCTGTAGCGGACAATAATGTTACCATTACTTTTTTTCCCAGGCCTCGCAGTACAGAGCTTTTAGAAAACGCAAATGCACCGTTCGTTTGACCCCATATTTCCGAAAATATATGGTAGGCACTTGCATGGAATATTTAAAAATATTAAGCATACCGCTTCATTTTATAACCTCTTCTTTGGATTAATAATTGTTTTGCACTTAAATATGGGAATTCTTTATTGCGTCACAGGAAGTGATTGTATTCTTGCGAAGGTGAAATAAACATGAATAGAAGAGCAATGTGACGTGGCGTCACAGGCCTTCTCTGTGCAGAAATCCCCAAGTTTTCCATGGGAGTTGAAAAAATGTTTATTATTAACTATAAGCAAGTACTTGAAAACTCATTAACGCATATAATTTAGTGTACAAACCTCAATATTCAACATTTTTTTCACCTAAGATCTTCACCACCACGGATGATAGAGGTCGTTAAGGCGCGGACTAGTGAGCGGCAAATCTGGGGTTCGATTCCCACCAGAATCGTCCTCCCTGAGTGAGGTTTTTCCAGGTTTCCTTCAGTCCTCCTAAATGGTAAATACTGAAAAGGTACCCTAAAATTAGTCCTTGTAAGCTTCCTTCCTTTAAAAAAGTCCATTTTATTATTAGATCTCATATGTTATCATTTCCCGCCGCTTATGGTGCCTGAGTAGTTAAAACGGGCCTTTAGCTCTATTAAAAAGAACAACCTAAAATCTTCAAGACGTAAACTGCTGGTGGACGAAACATCGTTTGCGTCTAACCAAAGGAACTAAAAAGCAGCAAGTACTAATAAAGTATACATATATATGTCTAGTAAATAGACAACAAACTTCCGATCTACACTAGCGAGTAATAGTGATAAAAAAATTTAAAAAGTATGAGTTCTTTTAGCTCAACTAATAATTGCCTAGAGAGAGAGAGAGAGAGAGAGAGAGAGAGAGAGAGAGAGAGAGTTGAGGTATGCAAGTACAGATATGCTACTTTTCTTTTAACCTTTCTTGCAATAATTGTTTCATTTTCATGGTTTTACCGGACAAATCCAGATGAGACCTTTACACAGATAGACATCGGCAGCACGCAGCAGGAATTCGGAATGACCACTAGCCTGTAGCTAATCATACTTAGCTGGCAGAGCGAAGGGAAACAGATTCCTTATAGAAGTCGTTTAACGTGCATTCTGTCATTTATATGCTCTAAAGTGCAATGATAAAACCGGAGTTTTCTAACCAAGAGTTAGAACTTCATTTCATTATATGTCTGAATTACATATAAACATTTTAAAATATTTAAAGGTAAGCACCCATGTATACAATGTCCCAGATGCTCTGCATGTTTTATTTTCTCCCCAATTGTACTCTCATGTAATTTCATGGCAAGCACGCCACATTAGTTGCATCTTTGCATCTTGCTGGAGTTACAGGGATGGATAAAATTAGATATATACATTTCTTTACTTTAATTTTTTTGCCGAGTAATCCGCAAATCGAATATTCAACTGACGCGTACGTATTAATATATTTGTTCATTTTCTACTCTAGTTGAAAACCTTTATTAACAGTTATTCCTTTAGCCACTAGTGATTCAGGCCTGCTGAATTTACCGTCAGCTCATATGGGTAAAATATTTATGAAATGGCAGCCAGTGAAATAAAGATATCATTTTAAAATAAAATATATACATAGTATCTTATGCACATTCTTAGTATCCAGTTATGCTTTTCTCATCCTTTACAGCTCAATGTGGTTTGCCCATTTTAAGCAGTTATAAGGCGATTCTAGGAAACAATTCATGGAGAAACCTACTTGAGTCATGAGTGAAGTTGACTAGTATCTCTCAGACAATCGTTTAGTGCATAACCTCTTTTAAAGGTTTAAAATAGGCAAGTTTTATTTTCCAAACGCAATAATGTAACATTGAATAAAATAAACGAAATTCGATTTACTTAGGTGTTAAAAATATATTAAAAGTTTAATTTTTCCAAGAATTTTACAAAATAGAATAGCGGTTATCAATTAAAATGCAAAAAAGGAATATTTCATAACTGTTAACTACTTTATAACTATTATAAAACACAAAAACATACAAAGTTTATATTAAAAATTATTAACCATTTTTATACAAACGTTTACAGATACGTTGCTTATGACTTGCATTCTGTGCCTAAATAAATAAAAAATTACGTCATATTTAATAGAAGATAGTGTTAAGGTTTATGACTAATTTATTGTCTCACCCTATAGATTTTAGCATTTCTAACGCAATTTAAACACTTTATTATTTAGATTATACTCATTCCCATGGTACATCGTTCTCAATGTATTTTTTATCTTCATTTCGCACATAGCATCTCTTTCAGTTGGAGCAGTCCGATTTTAATGACTTTGAAGTAGAATCAATTAAGATATCCTTTTCTTCCAAGCTAATTTTGCATTAGCTGTAATACATTGCAAAGATTAGAGAACATTTGAATATATATTCAACATGTAAAAGTTTCTATATACTCCTGGGTAATTTGGTTGGTCGATTCATATAAATCTACATATTTATGTGGACGTTCTAGTTTTTCATATAATTGTTTCGTACTTAATGCTGTCATATGTGGGTTACCCGTTATTTCCATTAAGAAAGCATATTTATGTAAAAGGATAATAATACTTGAAAAATTTGGGTTCGATCCAGGCCCACGCATTTTCAGACTTCTTACTGACGATTTAACAAATGAGCTACCCTATCCTTCTATAAGGAACCAGGACCCTCTCTCATCTGATTCTATTTACTCCTACCTACATTTTCCTCTACTTTGGGATATAGTTTTCCTTAATACTACCAGTGATTTGGCCCAAGTTTCTAGTTCAACCATCAACCATTTAATGGTTAAATTATACATAAATAGTTCTTTAACACTACCCTTGTGTAGGACATTTGTTGGGAAAGACCCAACTTTTTGGAGGCAATTTTTTTCTTTTCAAGTAATGTTCTACAAGCAGTTAATGCGAAAGAATTATCGGTATATAAAGAATATTTAAAATGAATTTCCACTTGCAGTCAGAGGGAAGAGACATTAAGCATAGATTTATCGCCTATTATCAGAACTACATCGAACTTCATGTACGGAATTATAACAGGATTAAGATTAGAGCCCACCACCAAGTAAAACGCAAAGCGAATCACTCACTTCCATTTTGAATACCTGAAGTGGTTGCAGGTTATATTTAACAGTTTTTTCTCACTGAGAAAAAGGGATTTTCAGATTTAGCCATCAAACCAATGATCTATGCCTGTAGATCTGAGAAGCTAAAAAGTATTAAATGAAATATTATACATGAATTTTTTTTATCAGAAATCACACTTTTGCAGTAAACGTGCCTAAGTGTTTGAAAATGTTGTCAAAGTTCTCGATAGCTTTAATTGTAAGGTTTAACTTATACTTGCAATTTATAGAGGAAATACTTTGTCTGAATATGCAGAGCAGAATTTGGTTTTAACAATATATAATGATTCTTCCGCGATATAATATTCACAGAGCTTGTACTAACGATGACTTGCTTTGTAGTCCTATTTTATTGCGCTGTCTTCTCAGTGGTGGGCGCAGACTATTCCTGAGCTTACGAGAGAAAGAGGAAAATAAATAACGCATTTTTCTACATTATCTTACGTTCTTAAGGTGTCCTGCTATACCTTTATTAAAGGTCTGAAAAGAACTACGTGTCAGCTTAAACACTAACTTGTAACCCTCCTGACAATATCGATTCGCAATTTTGAAGATATATAATACAGCGTGATAAACGACAGTAGCTATATTTCCAAAGTTTCATAAAGCTATACAACTACAGGAAAACTCTGCTATTTAGCGGAAGTTAATGCCTGGTGGAACTGCAGAATTATGAAAATTGTTGCCGTGTTCCTACAGATTTCTTGGCATAAATTATTCACTAGGAGGTATAGAGATGACGCAGAGTATCGTTTGTACAGCCAGTGTTTGAGTACAATATACAAGGATAATGATAAGCATAGAATAAAAGCGTCATAGAACATTAGCACTATGATGCAGCCTCCATTATTTCATAACCCGGTCGACAGATTTCAGAACAAAGTTTATTAACGCGGAGAAAATTCACGTATGTCTTATAGTTTTGTAACCAAGAATATGCTGTTATATCATTGTTATGGTCGCCTTTTCCTAAGTTAGATGGTATTTTCTTTTCAGCTTACTTGTATATTTATTATTAATTACACAATCGAGGATCTATAATAGTTTTTTTTCAGAAAACAAATAAAAACACGCAAAAATTACAATGTTTATTGCCCTTATGTGTGCTCCAGCAACTGTTGCTTTTGCTGGACACAATCCTGGACATCATGGTCTCCTCTTCTTCAGAGAGATCAATACCTTGTTCTTCTTTACTGGATAATCAGTGTCCAATTAGATGCTTCTTCACATTTGAGAATACCAACAAATCTTATGCTAGCAAGTGAGGGCTATAGGTGGGTAAGTGGATAGTATCATAGTTTTTTTTACCGAATTTCTTGATTTTGCCGCACTGTTATGATGTGATAAAACGCATTGTATTGGTGGATTTTTAAGAATGTCTTCAGTACATCACTTTTCAGCAATTTTCACATTACCTGGTATAAGAAATTGGTCATGAGTTTGTTTTCCCAAATCGTTCATCTTTCTGTTCTCGTAAGCGACTAATCAACTATAAAGTCTCAGAATGAACAATGGAGATTTGGTTTGGAATTAAATTGGTACATCCATATCTATTGGATTGTTACAGTCAATTACCAATAAAAATGCATTAATAGATCAGCATCACATAAGATATTTGCAAACAATCTTCTCAAATCTTCTAGCACAGTCACTACATATTGATTTGTTTTAAGTATTCAGCATGTTGTCTTTGGCTCAGGGGTACATGGAAAAGCTTATTCTCGTTTTATTCTTTACTTTTAACGCCTACAATATTATTTCAATAAATTTTAGCAACATTACCTCGTTAGTGTTTCCAGGCGTTGATCTGTGGAAAGTGCAGTAGTGGCTTAGAAGTCTGGGAGAAGAAGGATAACTTTATCAAATTCAAGAATTATTAACTAAGTACAATTTATTATCATATAATTAATTATGGTAATGCACACACAATTATTTTAAGATTTTCAAAAATGAAAATAGTAAAATAGCGTATAGCTTAAATGAATCGTACAGCAGAAACAAGGTTTCTGTTCAATTTACAAAATTATTAATGCTTTGAAAAATCTGAAACAAAAATGATGAACGTACCCATTTAACTGTTCAGTTACCTTAACTTATGGGCAAAAATATAAATATTTTCCAACATATTAGAACTTTCCCTCGTGTACATAAAAAGATAATCAAGTTTGTATAAATACAGAGGGTACCAAAAAGGTATACACACTTCAAGCAAAGAAAAAACTGTGTTAACACAACAAAACTGAATTTACACAACAGAAAATGATAAGTACTAATCATCTTACACTTTTACAGCTATAACAGTTACAACAATTGCTTAAAATGCCCACCCTCGGCGTCGATACACTTGTGAGTACGTTGAACTACTGATTGAGCAACGTTTGCGAAAGTTTCCTCGGCGATTGTAGCACATGCCGTTTCAATTTCTTTCCGAAGTGCTGCAAGTGTAGCTGGTTTTACAATATTCATAAGAGTTCCTCATAGGTAGAAGTCCAACTTAATTATATCCGGAGAACGAAATAGAACTTCTTCGTCCTATTACCTTTGAACTTCAACAACATTCTTGGTTTTCCAATACCACTTCAAAATTGCTGATCAAACGATAATCTTGACTTCGTTTGTTCATTGTTAATTAACCTGTCACGTAGCAACGCTATCATAATGTATGTGAGTGAGATCTATTTACAGAATATCATACTACATGTTTTCGGTCCAACTTTGAAATGTATTAAATAGATATCTACTGTGAAAGCGTTTACACATTTTTGGCACCCTCGGTAGTATGACTACACAATTTCATTTCCAAAAATAATTGACTTAAAATACTTGTTCAATGTCCATAAAATCACCTGACAAACTATTACAAAATAGTATTTAAAAGAGAAGCATGAATAACAAAAAAAAAACTATAAATTAAAAACAACATAAATTCAGTGCTTTCCAGATACTTAAATACGAGAGTCACTGAAAATATACTTACAATGTATAACCGAAATAGTCGAACCCACAAACCCTCAAAGCCTATTGACAACGTCTGTTCTAAAAGAAAACTAGGAGAATTGTCTGATCTAAAACAAAAGTCAAAAAGCGGCTTATTCACTACAAAAGTATTAGCTATCTGGTTTTCATTTAGGTTAACGGACAAGGCGTCTCAGCTAATAAACGAAAGCATTAAACAATAAGCCCATGATCACGTCGCAAGTAAGGTGGTAAGGGAGACGAAGCTGAAATATTAATCTGAATTCAGGGATGAGCTCAGAGGCCTTCTCTTTCAGGCTTTAGGTTCTTTTTCATGTCATAAATCTACGACAGGGGACCAAATACTTTATTCCCCGTCCAAAAGAATCCATAACACCCGAAAAAATCCATCGACCCTGTCCGGGATTGAACCCGCTATCTTGGATTTAGGAGCCAAGTATGGTTACCACTACACCACCAGGGCCGACGTGTTGAATATAAAAATGTAATTACAACAATAATGTAGTTTTACAATTATTTTCGATCTACAGGGGATTGACTGTGTATTTATAGTTACTAAAATAGTTATTCAGAACTGCATATGTTAAAAACTCCGTATTAATGAGCAGGAAGATTTAAATGTGGAAACATCCCTTTGTAATTTCTGGATTAAGTCAAACACTATGCATTCTGATGTCCAAGCCCTTGATGCCCATGCAATTGGACCAGGATGGCAAGTTGAATCATATGATAAAATTTACTTTTTAGTGGAACAATGTCCAAAACGAGTTTTTAAAGAGAGTTGAAGCAGTATTAATGAGATGCCGTTCCCAATTAATAATTATAAAATATTAGCATAATCAATTATATATATTATAAATAGTATTGCAATTAGTGTGTACAGTTATGTGTGTTTATGTTAGTAGTTAAATTATTTGTGTATTGTGTATTTATTATTGTGTATTTCATGGGTAGTAAGAAGGAAAAAAACTGGCGGACGGAAACATTAGAAATAAGCGAAAATGTAGATAGTGAATGTGTTTTGCGTATTGGACAAAGAACAGATGACCATGAGTTTCCTTTATATTTGATCCTTTGTATAACAAAGGGTCGCCCCCTTTAAGGCTTCTGGAGAAACTCAGCTTTGTTAAAAATTCGTAGGCAAGTGTAAAATAGAACAGACAGAAGAATCAAATCACGAGGGTGAAATAAAACAGGTAACCCGTCTTGGTGGTACTGAAGGAAAAAAAGAGAAAGTATTGCTTAAATTTTAGGCCTATGAAACTTCCAATCAGGAATATTAGAATTAGTATATGCACGCCCCTCGGCGAATAGAGAGAAATTATTAAGAGGAATAATAGTGGAAATGGTAGGAAATGGTCTAACTACCGGATGAGGGGATATTTGATGAAAGATTGGGATTTCGAGGCCCGGCAGTGGAGTATGAGTTGAGTTATCTGTACAGAAAGAGTTGAGCTATCAGTAGAGTATGAGTTTAGTTATCAGCAGAGTATAAGTTTAATTATCAGAGGTAGTATAAGTTTAGTTATCAGTGGAGTGTGAGCTTAGTTATCGGACAGGGTGATTTTTTAGCTATCTGAGGACAGAGTGATGGAGTGTGCTTTTATATACAATTAGTTCGATTAGTGCAAGTGTGATCTACGAACGGTCAATAGAATTTAAAAAGGCGACCCTTAACATCGAATAAGCAAATAAATAGTGTCATCTCCTATCTTATGATTTGTTCTTCATAAATTATCCAGTTCCCGACTCTTTCCCCCGTTGACCTGAAAAGGTCACGAAATTCCAGCGCTCTACCAAATCTAGCTGTGGCATAGCGACACATTGAAACTGCGGCGGGGGAGAAGAAGAAAAACTTCATTGATTTACAAAATAGGTGTGCAGGAAGGGAGCAGTAAATTGTAATTGGTTTTATAGAAAACGCTTAGGGATATTAACTAACAAGTTGTAGAGGCAGAATGCAGACAGAAAATATTACTTAGTTTAAGAAACAATCTCAAAATCAATTGGGACAGACAGAATATACTACATAAATTTTCAAATAAATCGAAACTGGCGAGGGCATAGAACATATGCTTTTTGTGGAGACAAAGAAAACTGGCAGCACATTTTAATGGATTTCCTAGGTACCGAACAATGGAGGTTGATTGCGCTTGTAGCTAGGTTTGCTAAGGCGAATAGGGATATGTTAGCATGTTGGAATCTGTTTGCAAAGGAAGACAACTGGCAAAACTTAGTTTTTCTAAGCATAATGAGTGGAATTTGGAACACTCGTGTGTGTGTGTGTGTGTGTGTGTATGTGTGTATGCGTGTATTTATGTGTTCTTGCTCAGATTATAATAATTGTAGAAGTGTTTTATTTGAAGAACAAATTCTTTTTGTATAAGTATTTGTTTATTTATTAACATTTACGGTCAAAATCCATTTGAACTATGTTATACAAACATGTTTATAAAAACTGAGCATTAAATGTATACCATCGCCACTTTCGGACATAAAAATCCAAAGTATGGCTTCCTTTGGAAGAAAGTAAACCTTGGGTCCCTTTTCGTAGATTTACGGCACGGAAAACAATATGAAGCCTGAAATAAAAGGCATCTGATCAAAACTTATCGGCCGCTTTACGTTCTGAATTGATGCGACGCTGATGACCTGAGATGTAAAGAGCGTCCATAAATTAAACAATTTAAAAAATCACCATCACTATTTTCCGTGAGAGGACATTTCTTATGCCTGCAGACAGGGTGTTTGAAGTTGTATAGAAGGTTCTTCGGACATTCTTTGAAATAGTTACCCCTCAAGAATACCAGGAAGTTTACCAGGTGTGGAAAAAATTGATTGCAAGGACTGGGTCATGAGAGATTTTAAGCTTCTTTCCAAACAATTCAAGAAATATAGTATAACAAAAAAACACAAAAAGGGCAATTTGGAACAAGTTATGGTAAATCCCATTGTCAGATTTAAGGTATAGCCGAAACATAAATGTGATGGTTCCTCCTAAATGTTCAAGCGCTAATAAAGCAGGGAACACTGGTTGATCAAGTACTTGAACTTACTGTTATTAATAAATTGAGAGCACTCTCAGATGCAAAGAAGGTTGAAATCAATGATCTACCTACGACTATATCTGGAAATATCCGACAAGGTACTGACAGTTGCGGATGTATCATTCAGTTCTGAATATTAATGGAGGACATGAAATCAATCCTGAATCCGATGATTGTGACTGGCTGCATGGGGAGGTGAGATAAGAAAGTCAGTAAAATGTTGGCCTAATAGTGTAATTTAACTCTTATATTCCATTTAAAAATAACAATTTCTGCTAAAAGAAACAATTTTGTGTACTATTTTAATAGTAAGCGATGATTAAAACAGTCATGTAAATATGACAAACTGTTGTGATTTGTTCAAATATATGATGATCTGTAATTAATGTTAAATGTGTCCAATTATTCAATTAATTACAAATACAATAGTTATACTTATTTATAA
Source organism: Metallyticus violacea (assembly GCA_030762175.1). NCBI lineage: Eukaryota > Metazoa > Arthropoda > Insecta > Mantodea > Metallyticidae > Metallyticus > Metallyticus violacea. The sequence continues at coordinate 132,451,818 of CM060846.1, forward strand.
ACAAATACAATGGTATTATATCAGTATTACTTGCACTTTAAACTGTAGGAAGTTAGTTCAATAAGTATTAACCGACATTGTAAATTAAAATATCATATTGCTCATTTATAAACCAAATACAGCGTTCAATCATATAACATACCATCTCAACAGCTAACATTTGAAGTTTCTATTTTGCAGATAACTTTGTGTTGTGAAGTAAAATGTATCGCTTCATTTTTGAAAATGTTTTACCCGTGGTCTTCACACATTTTTAAACGATGCTTCTCAGATTTAGATAAGCGAAATGTAGATTTTCTCCTCCATAGATAACCAAAAAATTTAAATTGCATATACCATGTGCTTGTCGGTGCTTCCTTCCTGGATTATGGTCGAAGGCGATGTGAACCACGATTATGAACTTCGTCGCATGGAATTCCAGCACACAAAATACCTTCTAACTGCTGTTGCTACCATTTTCTCAAAATATCATGTGATATTCAAATGATCAAACTATGTCCAATAAGGACATATTAAATACAATATTCCAGAGTTCCTTCATGCAGGTGTTTAGGATATACGAAAAATAAGTCAATTTAAAAAGTTCTGGTGTTTCAAAACTTCATATATATTTTAATAACCCCTGTATGTGGGTGTGTTAACAAATTATCAGTTCATGCTTGTCGGCGATCAGCAAACATTTAGGTACGAATGTCATGCAGCAATATGGGTATCGCAGTTGCTCCCTTGCGCTCTCAAGGATCTGGGAGTAGAGGGTAGAAAGAGGTATGAGAATTTACGTTTTGAAATTTCTACAGTCTGTCGAAGATTTTTGTTGAACAAAAAATCAGGTGCCCTAATTAGTTGCCCTAATTCATGTGTCATTTTGACAATAAAGCGCTCTAGATCTATTGTGGGGTGTTAAGTATTAATTCTACTTTGTGTGTTTGCTATTGCACACACCCGCATTCCCCTCAGGGGCCCAATATTTTGGGTACGGGGCGTAGCGACCCCGAGGCACCCGAGCTGCTCCCTAAGGTCCGCGCTCAGCGCGTTTGACTCCTTTTTATTTCGACTCTTTTATTGTTTTATTTGTCCTACTTCCCTGTTCTTTGTCTGATGGGAGCCCCCGTGTTTGACACGGTAAAATGTGACTGGGTAACGGCGTAACTCCCAGCACAGGGTTATCATGTAGGACGGGAGCGTATCCCCTGGTAAAGGTCAAGCCCGGGGAAGGGTCATTGCATGAGCTGTTTAACTTCCTGCAGGCGATTGGGTCCCTTTGTCAAAACACAGGAAGGTGTGACCCCGAGGTTACTTTGTTCAGGCCAGAGCCAGTAACCTAAGCCGGGGTGGCGCCCAGCAAGCAGCCTGCCATCGGAGACATTTGCAACGGTGGAGGATAAATTCGCTATGGTTATTGAAAATAATTTTACCCAAATGAAACGTAAAAGAGTGGAAGTAAAAGAAGTAATCGAGAAGTTTTATCCTCGTTACTTAGTTATAAGTAGAACAGAAGAAGCTCAGTCATTTTATAAAGTAAACCCATTTGTGATCCAGAAGAGCATTGATACCATAGCTGGACCCGTCAAGTCGTGCACCCGTCTGAGAAATGGTTCTCTTTTGGTGGAGACATTTGGTCAGTCTCAAACAAACTCTCTGCTCAAGGCGACGATACTCCACGGCTATCCCACCAGCGTTCTAGACGGTATGTCTGACCCGGACATCCAGAGTTTTCTGGAAGACCAAGGGGTCACTTCTGTATATCGAGTTCAGGCGAGGAAAGAGGGGGAATTACGGCCAACCCGTACTGTTTTCCTCACTTTTAACAAGGTCGAATTGCCGCAGAGAATCAAGGCGGGCTACGAGGTTATTGAAGTACGCCCATGTATACCGAGTTCGTTGCGTTGTTTTCAGTGCCAGCGTTTTGGCCACACACGCGTTTCTTGTAAGAGTGCCAACTCCATCTGTGCAACCTGCGGTCAAGTAAGTCATGAGGGAGCATGTACATCCGCTCCAGTCTGCGTCAACTGCCGCGGAGATCACCCGGCATCATCCCGCGACTGCCCTCGATGTAGAGAGGAGCGTTTTATCCAGGAAATCCGGGTGAAGCAAAAGCTCTCCTTTACTTAGGCCCGGCAGCGATTTCAATCACGCCAACCCGTTATGCCAAAAACGGGCACATACAGCGCCGCATATTCTTCGAAGATCAAGAAGTGCGATAGCAGTACGCAGACCTGCGATCATGTTTTACACGAGTCCCTAATGAGCGCAGTCCTCCGCAGCGCTCTACTGAGAAGCCCAAACCAATAGTTTTTAATGCTCAAGAAATTAGATTTAAGTCCAGCTACCCAAGGACTGATTTTTTGAAAACTTCTACTTGTGCTGAAAAGCAGAAAAGCCCTTCTCCTCCTCGGAGGTCCCGCTCCCATGATGGGAGCAAACCCGCTAGACGGTTGCCATCACCGCCTATCTCCACATCAAACCGATTCCAGGTGCTGGAATCGGCGGATGCTTCTCGGCGGAGGGCCCTCTCTCTGGGGAGAGAGCAGGATGGGCCTGCTCCCGAAAAACCACCAAGTCCCACGCGTTTGAAAAAAGGACAGCTAATTCGTCCTGGGCCGACCAAAAAGTAAGGTGGTAAATTTTTAACTACTTTACCTCATTTTAACAATGGCTATCCTTTCTTGGAATGTGCGTGGACTCCGCAGTCGAAGACCTGACTTGGAGTTACTTTTACTATCGACTGACTCTCCGCTTGTGTATCTCCAAGAGACCAAACTTCGACCACAAGATTCTTTTAATATGCGCGGTTACTCTACGGTGAGGTTTGATCTTCCTCCCGAAGATGGCACTTCCGCTCACGGCGGAGTTTTAATTTTAATACCACACGACGTGTACAGTACTTCATTACAGCTCCAGACAAGTTTACAGGCAGCTGCAGCTACAGTACACTTCTCTGGCCTTAGTTTTTCCATCTGCAGCATTTACTTGCCTCCGTCTATTACAGTTACCACAACTGATCTAGAACATCTATTCACACAGCTACCACCCCCTGTCCTTCTCTTGGGGGATTTCAATGCCCACCATCCTCTATGGGCTTCCACCACGGAGTGTGCAGGGGGCAGCATTTTAGCCGACTTTCTGGATCGTCACCATCTTGTGCTGCCCAATACTGGTCAACGTATAAATCTTTCAGACAGCACTAACAGTTTTTCACACTTGGACTTATCCATTTTTTCTACCTCACTCTCTGTATACTTTACTTGGAATGTCACTTCTTACTCCTATTCCAGTGATCACTTTCCGTGTCAGGTACATGTACTCTATTCAAACGCAAATTCTCTGCGCGCGTCAAAGTGACTCTTGAAAAGGCGAATTGGCCTCTCTTTCGATCTATGGCCGAATTTTCAGGGTGTGAATTTCCATCTATCGACGTCTTGATCGAGCACCTCCGTAAAGTCATCACCACGCCGCAGATCAGGCTATTCCTCGGTCGTCTTGTCACCCCAGACGCTTACCGGTTCCCTGGTGGACCTATGAATGCCGGGACGATTTGCGTGCTCGCCGACGTGCTCTCCGAGCTTTTCGTCTCCACCCTACTTCTGCAAACATGATACGCTATAAACAACTGCGCGCCGAGTCATTAAGGATAGCAAAAAGGCTTCTTGGATTGCATTTACCTCTTCTTTTAATCGCACAACGCCTTCATCCGTAGTTTGGGAACGATTACGCCGCGTTGCGGGCAAACCTAGGTTTTCGCCCATACCCGGTCTTGGGATTTTAAAACGGATGTTCACTACTCCGATTGATGTCGCAAATATTTTAGGACGTACTTTCGCTGACGTTTCAAGCTCGGCCAACTATCCTGCTGCTTTTCGCACAATTCAAGAGAAGGTCGTGTCGAAGGGCTTCTGTTTCGCCTCCGAACATTAGACGTGCTACAATGTCCCCTTTAACTCCAGGGAATTGGAGCATGCCCTTACGAACTGAACACACTGCGCACCAGGGCCGGATGGCATTCATGTTGCTATGTTGCAGCATTTATCAGCGGAAGGCAGGGATTTTTTATTACGAACTTTTAATTTTATTTGGTGTAATGGCACATTCCCTAGCTCTTGGCGAGTGGCCACCGTCATTCCTATACCCAAGCCTGGAAAGGACCCACATCTTCCATCCAGTTACCGTCCTATTTCCCTCACCAGTTCCGTCTGCAAGGTGATGGAGCGCCTGATAAACGGACGACTTATGTGGTGGTTGGAGTCGAGACATGTATTGACGAACGCTCAGTGCGGTTTTCGTCGTCACCGTTCCTCTGTCGACCATCTTGTGTCTCTCTCGACCCACATAATGGACGGTTTTTTACGGTAGTGCCAAAAGGTTTCTGTGTTTTTTGATCTGGAGAAAGCGTATGATACTTGCTAGATAGGCGGTATCCTCCGAACGCTTCACGATTGGCATATACGTGGGCGTATGTCTGTTTTTATTCAGGAATTTATGAAAGACCGGGTTTTTAATGTTCGCGTGGGATCAGTTTTATTATCTAGTTTTATTCAAGAGAACGGTGTACCTCAGGGCTCTGTACTTAGTTGCTCACTGTTTGCCATTGCTATTAACTCTATCACCGAGTGTTTACCGCCAGGAATACAATCGTCGTTGTTTGTAGACGATTTTGCCATCTATCTTTCCTCTCGGAGAACCTGTCTCTTGGAACGCCGCCTCCAATGCTGTCTCGACCGCCTTTACGCTTGGGGTGTATCTCACGGGTTCCGTTTTTCCGCAGAGAAGATCGTATGTATGAACTTCTGGCGCCACAAGGAATATCCTCCACCTTCGCTCCATCTTGGCCCAGACGCACTCTCTTTCGCAGACGGAGTTATGTTCCTTGGCTTGGTGTTTGATAGGAAATTGTGCTGGTCATCGCATATAGCACATCTCAGAGGCAAGTGTGAACGTTCTCTTAGCATTTTACGTGTTTTAAGTGGCACATCTTGGGGAGCTGACCGGACTGTTCTTTTGCGTTTTTATCGTTCACTCATTCGATCGAAAATGGATTATGGCTGTGTGGTTTACGCTCAACGCGACCTTCTGTGCTTCGTCGCCTTAACCTGATTCATCACCGGAATATCCGTGTTGGCATTGGAGCATTCCCCACCAGTCCTGTGTTGAGTTTATGTGCGGAGAAACTCCGTTGTTTTATCGTAGGAATGTTTTACATTTTGCGTACGGTTGTCGCTTAGCTGCACAACCTCGTCATCCCACGAATGGGCCGTTTGTTAATGGTGTCTTTTGATCGTTTTTATGCTGGTCGGTCTTTTACTCCTAAGCCTGCTGGATTTCGTTTTCGGGAGATTTTACAGACGTTGGACGTGGTATTACCTGCTTTTTCTTGGCCGGGGAAACTTCTTCTCCCCCTTGGCTGTTGGCAGAGGCCCCCGTTCATCTTGGGCTTGCGTCCTGTCCAAAATTTTTGACCGCAGCACATATCATTCGTTGTTATTTTAGCGAGATCAAATCCTCTTAATGGCTGGAATTTTATCTATACCGACGGATCGAAATGCGACACAGGTGTAGGATGTGCTTTTGTTTTTAATGGGGCAAGTTTTACGTATGGTCTTAACGTTGCGACATCTATTTTTATGTCTGAGCTTTATGCTATTTATCGGGCGGTTTTATTTATTTCTGATCAGGGGCTGGGGAATAGTGTTATTTGTTCTGACTCTTTGAGTGCAATTTTAAGTTTTAGAAACCTGTACAACCACCACCCCCTTGTACAGCAAGTCCAGGATATAATGTTAACTCTTTTTGACGCTGGCGTCCTGGTTACACTATTATGGGTACCTGGACATGTGGGACTCAAAGGTAATGAGACCGTAGATGTCGCAGCTAAATCCGCTCTTTTAGACCCTTCTGAGGACGAGCATCGTTTTTATTTTGGCGATTTTAACCATTTATTACGAAGAGGCATTCTCTCGTGCTGGCGCGATGAGTGGGATTTAATACCCGCCAATAAGCTTCGGGAATGTAAATCATCCCCTTTTAACTGGCGGACTTCTCGCGCTGTTCGTCGCGAAGAAGTAATTTTAGCTCGTCTTAGAATTGGGCATTGCGGTTTTAGTCACTCTTACCTTTTTAATGGTCAACCCGTTCCAGTTTTCCCTCACTGTGACCACCCCTTTACAGTGCGTCACATTTTAATTGAATGCCATCATCTGGCAGCTTTTAGAAATATACTAAGTTTGCCCTCCTCTATTGAGTAACTCCTCGCAGATGATGGCATTGTTGTTCTGTTTCGAGTGCTCCGTTTTTGCTGTGTTTGTGGTTTTTGGAGCCAGGTGTGAAGTTTTATCTTTTTACCATTGACGGCATTGTTATACTCTTTTAAGATTGTTGTTTTTTAAGCTTTTGCTGATTCATTTTAGTACGGTCATTATATTGTTGTGTTGCATATTGCCCTGTTGTTTGTTTTGGGATTTTATGGTTACCTTTTTAGACAGTTAAAAACAAGTATGTTTTTTACTGCTCTTGCTTGCCTTTTAACTCCAGTCTTTACACGTTGTTAACCATATTGCCCTTGTTTTAGTTTTCGGGTCTTTAATGTCCAGCTTTGGGCTATTAGAATTGTTTTGTTCTTCTGCTCTTGCGGTTGAGTTTTGCTACACGCCGTTTTTCCGTTGACCAGTTTACCCTTGCTATTTGTTTTTTATTTTTTTTATGGTTAGCTTTTGGACCATTAAGGACAGTTGTGTTTTCAGCCCTTGCAGCTGAGTTTTTAGTAACGGTCTAGTTTGTTGTTATGTTTATTACCCTTGTTATTTGTTTTGGGGTTTGTATTTTAATGCCTACAGGGCCACTGTGAAACTCTTCTACACAGATTTTGTGTAGAATACTTATTTCCTAGTTCTGGCGCAGTTTTTTTTTAGTGTGTGTGGGCGCTAATGACCTTCGATGTTGTGCACCCTTTAAACAATAATCATCATCACAAACCCGTATTTTAATACCTATAGTGACAAACATAGCTGATGATTGTTATCTGTACTGAAACTGTGTTACTAGTTTAAATCTGAGCTGCTCGTAATTGTACTTATATTAAAGTCAGGAGCTGATAGCTTAAATGTTCTATTAACTATTAAAAAAACAGGGTATATTAGTTTAATGCCTATTGCTCTTTCAAACATTCACGCCAGAATGAATATTTATCATAGAATGACATTAATAAAGGATGTTATATTAAATTAGGTAAAAAGAGGAATCCAACCCAAATAAAAGTTGAAAATCTGTATTAGTCCGCAATTTCAGTAGAAATTGGTAGGTCATAATTTAGCTCAAGCTAACTATTTTCAAGTGATTATCTCAGTTCACCGCGTGCCTCTACTTGATAAAGAAAAATTTCCTGTAAATATTTCGTTAACTCTTGAAAACTAATATTATGCATTATTTCGTGCAGTGGTACTTTACAAGTTATATTCCGTAATCGTCCTCCCATATCTCTATGTCGCACTAACTCGAGCATGCAATAAGAAATTGCAATCCCACGGAATGAATGAATGATGTTTAACGCCCGTTTTGGCTACACAGGCACCACAGGCGGTAGACATTAATGATACACGAAATGAAATGATACATTAGGAAAGGATTTATTTTTAAGGGAGGAATCGTTCCAGCCCTAAGTTTAGGGTAACTCCCCGGCATTTTCCATTTATGAGGACTGAGGAAAACCTGAAAAAAATCTGGCAGAGAGGACGATCCTGGTGGGATGTGGACCCCAGACCTCCCGCTCACGAGTCCGCGCCTTAACAACCTCGGTCATCCGTGGCGGTTGCAATCCCGCGGGAACGGATCTGGCTGATAGCTTTAATTGGCAATAACGACGCCTAAAGGTAAGTTCACTACGCCAAGTTAACATATAGTTAATGTTTGTACAAGAATCTTTGCGTAAAGAATACGTAAAATTAGAATTTACCGGTGTAGGAGGTTATACGTTTCCCTTGCGCATTTTAGCATTTGAATGCACTGAATTAATTCATCACAAATATTAGGTTTCAATTGTTTACTCTGTAAATGTGACAATAATATTCCCACGCATTGTAAAGGGGCCTAAGTGTGAGCGTATTTTCAGAGTAATGATCAAGAAATAACACTTCAGATTTTTCATGAAATTGAGTAGGAGGATTTAAAGGAAGAAGAAGATACCAGTGAAAAAGTGTCGTCTCCTATAAACCTAAAACAAAGGTACTGGTAACTCTAGTTTAAAGTATACACGATATGTGTCTATTCCATTTAAATAAAAAAAAACAAAGAAATAATCATCATATACAAGTATACCAAGGAAGAAATCGATACTCTGAATCAAATGTGCCGGAATATTAATAGTGGTTGGAAAACACTATGGAAGCCCATGTGTTTCAACTATAATATTTTCAATACTGCATCAATACTTTCGTGCGTTATGCATTTCAATCGGCACTTCAAAAAGAATACAGAGAAACTCGATTAGAAAAAAAGCTTCATTTTACTATTTCATTTTCAATGCATATATCCATGACACATCTAACAAACTTCTGTGCCGAATATGAGCAAGAAGCTAAGAAGTGCAATAAAAAGGGCAATGAAAACTAACGAACAAAAACAACAAGAACCTCTTTTGCAAAATAAACCAAGAAAGTTCTCTTATCGCTTGTCACTACTCCCGACAACAGGGAGCTGCTCCGAATGTAACAAACCAACAATCCAACATGAGATGAAAGTGTGTTTAGGTTGCCCATAGCACGGTTGTGTAATAATTTAACTTTCAATAATATCAATTATGGCTTTCGGTGCTATAACTTTTAATTAAAAAGACAATTTTCACTCGTTTGCTTGTTTTGTAATAATCATTTACGGCATTGTTGTGTATTGTTTGAAAATGTTAACAATCTTAGTACAATGCCCATTAATCTATTAAAAGCTCTAAAATAACATTACATTTTAAAGTATATGTACTACTTTTGATACTTCTAAACAATTTATATATTGACTGCGTAAATTTTGCGCATGGTTTTTATTTAGAATAAGTCAAATTACATTAGTATTCTAGGGCTAATGCCAATGTTTCATTCATGTATTTTCTTTACTTGAACAGATTAAGTTATTATCAATAAATAATATTTTATTTATATTTCTGACATTTATGAATACTATAAACAAATTAAAATATAATTATATATTGCTTAACCTAACTAAACTGTGATCTCTTGGGTGTTTTTTGAGACAAATGATTAAAATGTATGAGTTGAGTGCAGTTTGATTTACTTATAACATTCAGAACCTTGAAAAAAGGGCTTTATTCCAAGTTTTGAGATAAACAATTTAACTAACAGATAGACAAGAGGCAATAACTATGTATTGTATATCAATTACTATATAATTCAATATTTTCAATAATATTATAAACAATGAAATTATCATACATAGAGGGAAGAATATTTTTTTGGTTTTCATAAAAAATGAGAATTTTACATTAAGGTACTTGAGAAAATGATTCCTTCAGTTGTACTGATATTTCATGTTGCCGAATTTGAGACACTCATGTGTAATAACCCTTTCACAATTTACAACTATTTTACCTCATTTCCTGCAAAGTCCTCGGTGTCCATGAACCCATGTGAGATACCAATATGAGCACTACAGTATTACAGGTTGATTTGAGTACGGATTAGAATAGCTAAAAAGGCAGTAATTTTATTTATTTATTTATTTTATTTTTATTCAAATTAAACTACTGCTTAGTGGAGTCAGCAAACATAAAATCTGCCTCAGTAAGCAGGAGAAACATTTTGAGTAAAGCAAATAAATATACATCAGTGTCAACGTAAACCCTAACCATGCGGGATGTCTCGGGCAGTAACGCTTGAGGCTTGCATTTGGGACGTCCCGCATTCAATTCCCGTTTTGCCGGCCATCCTTACCTTAATCTTTTTCGTGGTTTCTCCTGGTCAATTAGATGAATGGTGGGGTGGGTATTTACATTCGTCGAATTTTCCGCTCTTTCAATTCATATCCTTTCATTCCGTTGGTTCTGTTACATGGTGGAAAGTGCCAGAGCGAGGTGGCTGGCGTGATATGAAGGTGGCTTGCTCTTTGGGAAAGTTTTCTACTTCGGCGTCTGGAGTGCAGGGCGGGGGGCTCGCATAACCCGGGAGGAGGTGGTGGCTCCATGTTATCTATCTGAAAAATTATGGAGTTCATCTGCATGCGTATGCACCGGTGTCCCTCTAAACTCATTCCTTCCCCCTGAAGGTACCCTCATCGGGGCGCAGGCCCAAAGAATTGGCCCTGAGCAAGACTTTGTGCCGAAAGTATCCTTCTGTGCCAAACCCTAAGCTGTTGGTCCCGTGTCGTAGATTTCTGGCATGTAAAAGGGCCTCAAGCCTGAAAGAAGAGGCCTCTGACCACAATTTATTGGTCTTTTTACGCCCTGAATTGAATGGGACCCTGCTGACCTGAGATGTTGAAGAGCATCCGTAAAAAAGTAAAATAAACAAATAACCCCCAGAACATCCATCCACCCGACATGAACTATAAAGACGCATCCAAACATATCGTTGTCATCATCATAAATTTAGTAACCAGGAAGGAATATGCAACAGTTTGACATAAAAAGCCTATAAGAGGGTTGGATCACTAGATTTGATATAGCGTGTTTCTCGTTATTTAAAATTGACAAAGGTGAAAATCTGCCCTTCATTGTGAATGTTGGCTCCTCTCTGTCTATAGCGGTTAAGTATACGAGATATATGTCTATTGTGATAACTACATGTGGTTTTGTGCAGCAGTCACGGATGTTGTAATAAGGATATTTGGTAAATTTGATTTGCACTCGATTTGAAAAATTTTGAAAAGGTGACACGCTATGTAATGTCAAAGGTTCGAAAAAAGTACGAAAAATGTGTTTGAAGACTTTAGTTTAATCCACGTGAAAAGTCTGCCGAGCATTGCAAAATTTTAGGAAATGTGTTCGCGTTAGACGATGAATGGATGCAATTGTTACAAAAGGATAAAACCACTTTTGATTTTATTTCAAAATTAGATGTTTATTTTGTATATGGCTGCGACTTTCATCATTCCAAATTTCCTTCGGTCAGTATAGATCTTCGCTTTAGTTTATGAGGATTGACTCACAACTTGTTATCAGAGCTCTATCAGAAAACAGTGTTCAGGGTTGTACTCGTTCGCAAGTCCGCTGTAACTTAAAAGAAAAGAGCCACATCAATTTTTGGTCAGATGTTCATTTAACAGATCATATGACATCTGAAACAGAGTCTATGGTGGATCCGTACAGGCATAATTTAATTACTTGTAAAAAATTATGCTTACAATTTCACGTTTCACTTTCCAATTTCGGCCGTAATTTTGAATAACTGTTTTCATGTACGCGTGGAAAATAACGATATATTGTTAAGAATCCCAGGTTGTTTGCGAAGATAAGGATAATAGGCTTGAAACACTCAGCAGTGAATTTGGAATAATTTATCAACAATGGTTTTTATGAAAGTTTTAAGGCTGTTTCTTGAGCAGACCAAGAGATAATGTATTAAAACAAAATTAATATTATTGATTAGGTATGCTGAAAGACTCCCGTTGAATCGAGCTCTGCATCCTTTCACCCAGTAATTTATATTTTTTCACCTACTGTCAACGTGTTTAATTTCCTGTTCTGTTTTTCCATTGCATTTCACTATGCGCGTGAATATTCGCACATAACTAACGAATACAGTATCATTTATATTTGAAATACACGCCTCAACTTACTCTTTCTCCTCTTCCAAGGGAATATGTGAAAAATCGAGTCAGCGAAAACAATATGTTCACTATCAAACAGTCGCAGCACGTCTTCCTTCCTCGCCTTCTCCAAAAGTCCTGTTATGCTTTTTCTACTGAATAGTTGTTGATCTCTGTAAGACAGGTAGGAACCAAAAGAAGGTTTGATTCGACCTTTAGAATCCATTACATAACTGCATTCATAATTCAAATTAAAATAATGAAACCTGAAAAAATATACCTTGTCATCTTAAATACTACAGTTAGTGGTTGCTATTGAATAAAAATAAAATTTATAGACTATGTTTATGTGAGGAATATAATGAGTTGCTCAGTATATCGAAAATTTCGAACTACTGAAATTCGGCATAAGAAGGACAAAACTGTATGCAAATTATAGAACTTTTATTAGGAAAATTTAATTACTTTGACCTACTAAAAAATCAGATAATGGACGTTCGAGTTATACATATTCAACTACTCAGATGGGGAGGTTGGCGATTATAGCCGGACAAAGCACAGGGGGTGTGATTGTAGCGCATCGGCAATGTTAGCAAAGATACGCGGTTTGAGCTTCGGCAGTGATTTAGAATTTTTCCTAGCTAGCTCTGATTCAAAATATTAGACTAGCATACTGTTTGTGTAAAAAACATAATCACATTTGAATTTAGGAATTATTGTTTTAATTGGAAAAAGAATTTCCTGAATTTCCCACAATGAATAAATTTCATATTCTTCCCTCGTTATTATATTTGCAGGTAGAGAGAAGAATTTCCTCCAACGCTTTGATTTCTTTCATAACAAGATTCTTGTACTCTCTTCTAACCTAAGCAACTTCGGATTTTTGTCTTATAGTTCATAGCAACAGCGCATCTTTTGTAGCAAGCTAGTAAGCCTTTCTTCACAATTCAGAAGTGCAGTATAAAGAATGATAATGCATCATTTTGTAAATGTCCAGACCTTAAGGAATCGCTGTAGAGAGTTTGGTTTAGGCAACTACATAGCTGCATGTAAGGAGGTCCTTTATAATGAACTCGGTGTGCACCGTCTTGCATATGCCATTAAGAGGATCTACTGGCGGGGAGTAATTTCTGCGTACTGTTGTGTCGTGTCGTATAATGGGTCAGTGGGGGTGTACCGACCACGTGGTCACCGATATGCTACGGTCACCTTGTAGCTACTCATGCCCAAAGTGAACGCATAAGCTTCTTATGTTGGGGCTGGGTTTCGTTCGAAGGTCCTGGACACCTTAAACGAATACGTGGAAAATTAAACAGTTTGACCTATCACAACTTTTTGGAATTCATTTTACTCTCATCTCCCAAAGAATGGTGTCCCGATAGATCAATCCTGTTCCTGCAGGGTATCCAAAGTGTTCACAAGTCAAGCGTTCAGCGTTGGTTTCATAAGCAATTCTTATGAAACCAACTTTCTCACTAATTCTTCATACTCCCAGATCGCCTGATCTAAACTCTATTCAGAACGTTTGGGCAAAAATAAAGGAGACTCTGCAAAATTTCCGCTTCTAACTCCATGGACGTCTTTTGAGCAATGAAGTAGGGTTGAAACCACGAAAGTCAAATTATATTCGCCGGTTCACTCCATGGCGAGAAGAATTAAGAAGCTTTTTCGGCATGAAGGATATTGGACTAGGTATTAAGTTCTTTGTTTATTTTATGTTCTGTTTGTATATTTAGCTATGGTTTGTTTGTTTATTTTAATTTATAATAGAGACCAAACTGTGTCTCAAATTCAAGCAATTAATTTTTAAGACCAAAGTGAAATATTATAGGTAACATAAATAATATAATACTCCTAACTTTTACTACACTTAATAGAATCAAACTATAATCCTAAAATATCCAAAACGTTTGTGTCTTAGGACAGCAATGTACATTTTGGGCTACAAGCACTAAACTTCCTCTTATGTTAAAAATAAAGTGACAAAAATAAAAAAGAAAAGAAATAAAAAAAAAAAAAAAAAAATTGTTCGACATTTCAACAGACGTTAGCTCATACATATTGTCTATCAAGTAATGCCTATAACTGCTGGATTGCTTTGCTTGAAAGGCGAAAAATGTTTTCGATACGTTTTCATATTACAAAACAGCAGCTGGCTGTATTACGTTTAATCAATGCAAATCCTGTATTTATTTATGTTTCTCGTTTTAATGAAGAAAGTGGTAAACTTCCATGGTATTCATGAAGAAACAAATATTTCATTGAAAGTTAATCTATGTCAAGTATTTGCAATCACATTATGTAATGCACTATAATAACATCGCTTGTCTGCTCCGGATATGTTTGGGACTTCTTTTGATCTTTTTATCTTTGTTTCTGACAAGTTACCATTCATTATTTGAATAAGTGCACATAAAATCCGTTCTTCTGGACTATATTTTATACTGATAAAACTAACAAAAACAATTAGTACTCGAATTGTATAATTTGTAGTAAAATGGAAACAAAATTAATATTCTTGTGGTAAATAGCAGATTACGTTCTGCGATTAATTTGGGTTATATTGTGTTGAGAGGAAAATTTCATATGTAAAATTGCATCTAGGCCTTTTGCACCCTTCTGAACCTCCATTACGAAGGGGAGCGGAAAGGGGTATTATGGGCGGCCAAGACGGGGGAATAGGCATGAATGAGGGTCGGATTCTTAAATTTTCCAAATGAAACACCTCAGATGCCGCCCCTCCTAGAGTTCCAGTCCATTGGAACGTCGCTTCCATACTAAATTCCAGGCAATAAAGCATTCTTAGTGAGCAAATTTTGCCACCGCAAAATGACACTCAAGTTGTTGGTATTTTCTACCCCACCCAGAAATGTGGAATGAAATCAAATAAAAGGGGAGAGCGGAAAATTTGCGGAAAGGAAATATTCATTCCAGCATTCGCTTAAGTGACCGAAGAAAACCGAGAAGAACTCTTGGGGCCGGCCCCAGGGGATTTGAATATAAATACTATGTGTTATGCCTGGGTCACCCCGCTCGGTTATGCCCTGCGTTACTATAATAGCCTCTCTTTTTCACTCTTTTACAAAAAAGGTTCATATTAAATCTGACGAAGTTTCCTGAGATAAACGCTATAACTGAACCTTTATAATCAATAGTACTTTGAGAAAGAAATTTAAGTCTCTAGATGCTTCCATATTACTGTTCAGATTAGAACCTATTTATGGTTGCTATTTCCAAAATCGAAGAAAATACTTCTTTTAGATGCCACGATAAAATAATTTGATGAGGCCATCCAATAATAAGACTCATAAATAAGCAGTGTCCTCATAAGGATAAAAGTATTTTTGGGCATTAGACTACTGCCAGAACAAAATAAATATTACATTGATTACTGCGTTTTGCAATCTTTTCTTAAAGAGAAAATCTACAGTGTGCAATGAATTGACCTTCGTAGCAGAATGATACGACATTATTCGTTCAATAGGAGTTTTATTATTATTATTATTATTATTATCTCACTGTAAATGTAGCTGATACTCTAAAAGTTAGCAATGTAAGAAGTGGATTAATTTATCACTTTAAATTCGGCACTAATGAACTTTGATTGTGCACAACACTTTGGGTAGTGAGCCAATTACACTGTAATAATGCATCCTTATATTTCATTTCTATCCATCCATTTATTCCATTTGTTTACTTTCCTTAATACATTCACTTTCCACGAGTTTTCGAGCCTTGGTCATTGTACATTGGTTAAAGCAGGTGTCTATTGTAAGTACTGTTTGCTTTGTTTTGGTCACGCTACCCATCCTTGGCAGCAATCTTTCAGTTGGTCCGGAGACACCGAAGGGATAATTTAGTTTCGCCAATCCATGGGTTTTTTATTTAATTTATTTACGGACGCTCTTTAACATCTCAGGTCATCAGCGCTTCATTCAATTCAGGGCATGAAATCAAGATAAATTTTCTTCTTTCTGCTTGAGGTTCTTCACGGGACCCAAGGCTTTACTTAACTTCCGAAGGAAGTCATACTTATGACTTTTACTCCCTAAAAATCCATTGATCCTAGCCGGATTGGAACCCGCGATCTGGGGTTTAGTAGGAAAGTGTGGTTACCACTAGACCACCAGAACCGACAATTCATCAGCAGCGAGTAAGCATTTTGCGAAATTTGCCTGACGCCTTCTAGCTGGAGTTATCACCATATTGGTTTGTTCTAGGGTAAATTTAATCTTTTTTGACCTAGTGACACAGGTATGCACGTAAATTTGTTATTATTACACTTTCAAAATTGGAAATGGTTAATTGAGCTCCTAAGGAAATTCTTGTATTCGTATTGACATAGAACGCTATTATATATGTACTTTGGCTTAATCATTAACATTTAAATTTATTGGCTAATGTATACTCATTTTAATTTCTTTGATTATTGCAGCTCAATGAGCAAATTTTTCTAAAGTTCAAATGTCGTTGTGCTTTTAGTTACAATGTATATCTGCTTTGATAATCATTGGTGGAATATTTTCTTATATATTTACATGCTTAACTTGTTATGATGTTAAAATAAATTCAGAGTAAACGTTTACAAATTGTCTTGTGTTTTTGAGTTTTCCATGGTTGCATTTTGAGGGTTCCTTTATTGCAGTAGGAATCCAGGTTGTTTATTTAACTTTGATGCGTGATATTACCGAAGACGTTCCAATAAGAAAATGTCAATGAGAGATAGCAGCAGTCACAAAATGGTAGCAGAGCCTGCTTTTTAAAATGCACTATATGCTCTTTGTTATGTACCAGTAGCTGCTGATAAAAGCTAAAATAAATAAGAGAAATATCAATATGCTCTTGTTTGTACAAGTTGACATTTTCTACATTTATTTAAAAATTCTGGTAACGTGATTGCGCACAGTCGCGGATTTCAACTGTAACATTAGCTTATGCATTTGGAGGAAGCAAAAAGTCAGCTTTACTCGAGTGAAACCGCACGGGAAGCTTTGACACTAATCCCATTGCTGAAGCATGAGGATCCATTTGTACCGCTTAGGCAGGTTACATCCCTGTTTGATCTTGCGATGAAGCCAGGCTTTATAGGGTAAACCTGTTGAGTCAGCCGTACATAATTTTCCATCGTTATAATATCGCAATCAAACAACTTACATAATAAAATAACAAAACAATAAGATTTTGGCAATTGCTTTCGAGCATTTAACTCATTCATAGATTTTTCGGTTAAGATATATGTGTATAATTAAAGTCACCATCTTAAATAATGATCTAACTAATTTAGAAGAGAAAACCTGCACATACTAAGATGAGTTTCTGAACACACCTCACTACGTATGTCACTCAAAATACATAATTAAACACGAATAATAACAAATTAGTGAATAACAAAGATACTGCTAACCATATGCTGTTTCAGTACGTTCCATAACGGTGGACTATAAACAAATGTGAATAAATATTGCAGGATAAGACACATTGTGGATGTTACATGGGTCACTTATGGCCGTAATACAATTATGTATAAATATTACCTAATAAGTAGAATCCAAATTAAGCCGCACTGTACAGAATTAAAGTGTACACTTTCTATCCACTCTTGCTTTGTGTGACAAGGAGGACGAGTAAGACAGCTAAAACAAATGCTGCTAACACAGATGATTAAGAGCATATATCACATATATTTACATAACATAATAAATAAATATTTATATTTTTTGAATAATATAAAATGAGCTTATTTGAATTAAAGACCTCCTCTATACCGCCGCCACTGCCTAAACCAGAAAAAGGTGATTGCACTCCGCGTTAAAATTATTTGAATTTTAATATTTGGACCTTTTCTGAAAACATAAATTAGCTGGTGTTCCAAGATATGTAAAAATGATGCCCCTCAGAGGCAATATACTGCCAGTATCTGCACAGAAAATGCTTTGCATTGAGTGGTACTGTCACTTGTAACTTTTTAATAAATAGGCAAACAGTTTATCTATATGGAACACGATTCCCAAGATATATTCTTGCGTATTATCTTATCACTTCTCTCAAAAACCCGTTTTCACTTATGTATCGTTTACAAAATTCAGTTCTGCAAGTTAAATATTTGTGTACAGACATACTAATGAAGAAAAATATTTACACAATTTACACAAAGAATGACACTCAAACGCACAACCACTCTCTGACAAAGTTTCTCTCAAACAAGCACAAGTTGAAACTTGCACATGCATTAAAAGGTCTTAACGCTGGCTTCTCCCACTATGCAGCGGTAATCTTCTGACCCGTAATTCAAATAAGCTCACTGTACTTGTCATAGCTAATTATTAATATAAGAAAATACAGAGTAAGAACGCTGTACAGAAAGTTAAGGAGCTAAAATATAAATGAAACAGCACAACTTCTGTAGCAACATAAGGTAACTAAGAATTTAAATCAATAAAATGTGTACGTAATTTTTGTTCTGGATTTAGATTGTGTATCTTATAAAGCATATCTTTTTAGTTCTACTGAAGTACTATCGCTTCTATATTAGAACGCAAACTCCAGGCATGTAGAGTAATTTGGTTCATGTATATTCATTATCATACTCACTGCCGTGCAGTTCTAAATTAGCTGTAAAGCAGGCTCAGTTAGTCTTGAAAATTGGGGGCATAATCGGAACGTACAGATGAACCGGCTTTATTCGGTATACAATTACACTCCTGTTGGATTGCCTGGAGCTTCTCGGTAACAAGAGCTCTGTTCTACTAATAAGGAATGCATATTTTGTTATAAGTACTGATGTCTGAAATACCTGCTTTGACACAAACTCTGTTTCATATGCAATCCAAATATACTAACGGCTTAAACCATTATCGAAATATTACCTCAGTACCGTGCCAAAATTATTAGATGCTTTAATAATAACGTCGTTGTATACTTCAACTTCACTACTTACTACAGTCTGTGAGGAAATGCTATGTTTGCTCAACATTCATGACTCAGCTATAGCCCGTACGAAATTGTTATAACGTCATTATCTCACAATTACTTGAATAAAACTCAGACGCTATTGTTGTAACATTTCTAACTGGGTAATCTGAATCAAGTTGAGGTGTTTCCCTTATCCAGATTTTGAAACAAAATAGCGTGTTCCCTGTAGAAATTGTTTTATTTTAGTTTTTATTAGTAGAAAATTGTTAAACTGAAAATAATAGAAATATATTAAACTCCCCATCTCCTAATTCCCTATTTTCAATTTTGACGCCTTTTTCTGCTTAGACCTTTTCTCCTCGATTAATGTATGAAGCATTCTTCTTCACCTCTTTACGTGAAACAGAGACACTGGATTGCTATTTGATACTTTTAAGAAGGCATATGCTTCCATTAATCATGGGACATTATTGCGGGTAAACGGAATTTCAGGGAAAACTATACGGGCACATAGGCCATTTATGACAGTGTGGAGTTCAGCATTAAGTACAGCGGAAACAGTGCCGAAAAGCATTCCAAGCGAGAGGCGAGTGACACAAGGGTGCATTTTGTGACCTTTACTATTTAACCTGTTTTTAGTCAACATAAAAGACATGATATTACACGAGAGTATGGAGATGCCCGTAGTGCGTGATGTTCACCTGCTGGTGATTTTACGCAGATGACATGTATTATGATCAACGTCAATTAAAGAATTTCAGAGGGGATTTAACAATTTACTGACTTATTGCTAAGAATGATTACCCACGGTAAACCTAAATAACACGAAAACAATGACTTTCAAGAACGGACTGAACTTTACGAAGGAAAACTTGAACTTACAGGCATCATACCCTAGTCAACAAACTTCATATATCTTGAACTTTCTCTTATCTTGAACGGACCGTGTCCGAAGCACTTTGACACGGTGAAACACAAGGCTGGAATGAAGTCCACACAGACAATCCGAATTCGCAACAGAATTGTAGACCTTTTGGTACGTTTATTACAAACAATTTAAGGGGCTCTGTCCAGACACACGGTAACTTATGGCTCGAAAATTAGGATATTGGGAGCGGAGCATCTATATCAGTTGCCGACGTATTTTTGAAAGGTATTTTGATTATCGGGAGGTACACGGCGAACTGACGAATTGAAGATGAATCCGAGGCCCATAGTGAGAAAATATAATATAAAATAAGAGCGGTAAAATATTGGCTTTGAGATATTCTGGAATACAGGTCTTTAATTAGAACAATCTGCATTCAAAAACAACAGATTTGGAGGGAATAAAACATGGGCCTCCAAAGTAAGAAAGGGATTGGAAATCATAGTGTTGGGTTATATGTGGATAGCTGATTTAGATTTGATCTTTCTCAGCATGGAGGTAGGTCAGGAAATACCTGACGGATATAGAAGGGTGTTAAAATCTGGGTGGGGTGGAGCAGTACATTAAAACAGGAGTCAAACTCATTTAACAACGGCTGGCTTAGTTTAGGCTTGGGGTATAGCGACAGACTAGAATCTCTAATGAAAGTGAGTTGCAAATCTGTCCTTTATGTACGGAAGAGAAATCATGGCGAACTCAGAGGTATAGAAGAAAATGGCGTTTCTTCATTGATTCCATCAGAGAGCAAGAGGCATGCTGGCTGTGCTTGTAGACAAGGATGAGAAGTAGATAGATTAATTCCGGCCGAAGGAGAGACAACTCAAGTCTGAGAATACTGAAAGCTGAGGAGAGGAGGGGGGAACTGAACTTACAAAAGGATGTGTATATAGGTATTATATTGCATTCACTTAATCTAATTAATTAATTCACTCATTAATTCATTCCTTTATTTACATCCTTTTTTTTCACTTCCTTGTGACACTACGTATGTGTGGTTTGATCAGCAGGCTGGTTACCCTTGGGTTACAATATATCATAACACAATTGAACAGTTACTACATGTGCAACGTGGCAAGTTTACTAGGCAATTTTTGGCCTTTCTGCCTAAAAAAACGTCGGTGCTGATGGTGTAGTGGTAACCATACTTGCCTTCTAAACCCCAGATCGCGGGTTCGAACCCGGCCAGGATAGATGGATTTTTTCGGGCGTAAAAATCCCAAGTATGGCTTCTTTCGGAAGGGAAGTAAAGCCGTGGGTCCCATTTCGTACATTAACGGTACGAAAAAGAACCTCAAGCCTGAAAGAAAAGGCCTCTGAGCAAAATTTGTCGGCCGTTTCACGCGCCCGGAATTGAATAGGACGCTGATGGCCTGAGATGTTAAAGAGCGTCCGTAAATAAATCAATTCAAATTCATTCCTACAAAACGCATAAAAGGACCCCAACTAAGGTTCGGATGTAGATTTTTGGTTTTTAAATTCAGCATTTTTATCTCTGGGTTCTTCTCCATTGTACACCTAGAGACTCAGGTAGAATGCAATTATAAAAATAATGAATTGGTAAATGTTCTTCTTTATTTCAACTCATAGAACGAGTACTTTTTTTTTTTTGCCCAAGGAAAGTACATTGCTACGCCAAGGCATTAAGACATGATGATTTAGGCGTAAACGTTGAGTCTTTTGCTTATATGAAAATGAAAGAGTTTCCTTTATACTTTTGTCAGTAGTTTTCTTTATCAATAATTAATTGATTATTACTTGCTAAATGTACCAAACGTTGTAAGTTTTAGCACTTAAGAATTAACGATTTAAAACTTGCATGTAAAGGGTTTAGTCAAATTTTAAAGATTTCCGTGGAGTATTACTTTTGTAAGTTTTGTCAGTCATATGTTAAGCTATTTTTTTGTTTTACACAAACCTTTTTATATAATATTCAACATTATTTTTCATATTAAGTGCATGGTTCTATTGTTCAGGAGTTGTATTCAAATATTTAATGCCTAATTTTTTTAATTATCAACATGTTTATCCAATATTCCCAGTTATTTTTCCATGACCATATTCTGGGGATTTTCCTCCAGCACGATCTTAAAGTGAAAAATGTCTGACATTAACGGTAGGATGTTGAACTCAAGCTGGTGGCCGATGTTTTGAAACATGGAAAGAAATATTCCGTAATTCGCTCACATTTTTTACATTGAACGAGAGTGATCAACTTTAAAACCCACCGTCTTTATTGTGTTACTTTGCAAAATTAAAAATAAATCTTTTAATTTCAGTGCAAAAAAAAAAAAAGTTTTTAAGGCATTTTATGCTAAAATTTATTTTAATTTAATCGTGTTCTGAGAATTCAAATACTTATACATATAATATTACTTAATATTACTTTTTTTCTTTATAACAAATACACTGTCTATTAAACATCTTAAGCATCTTAATGGTTTTGTGTGAGAATGTACTGATGTGCGACTGACCTCCCACTGTTATGATAATTTTGCAAGAAAATTTCGCAGTGATTGTTCTAATTGAACACCTAGTTTTTACTCTATTAACACTTTACTCCTACACTTATTTACTTGTTCAACGCTATTTGTGTTGATTTTATTTTAAGCACTACGAACTATAATTCCGTCAGACGATGAATCGCTAAAAATAGTTTTGAAATTCTACACGACACTAAGCAGCTGATTTATTTAAGTAGTTATTCAAAATGAAAATACGCTGTTCTGTACTAACTCTTTGAACTATGCTGTTTAGAGAAATGAAATACAATAGTCACAGTTCCGAACCTATTTGTGCATGAACTGGCATTATCAGTGGCAATAAGTCTCCTAAACTGTCGGTGTGCTTAACTGCGACCTGCCAGTTTTGGACTCGGAAATCAAAACTAAGAACTAATATATAGTATCTATACTGTATTTTACTCTTCAACAGTAAAGAAGTAAATTGAATATTTACTTTTATCTCTATCTAATGCATATAATTTATAACTCACACTGTCCTTTTATACTTCTCCCCTGCTGATAATTTTCGAGTAAAATGCAATATCGGAATATAATATAGTGAATACAGATTTCTTGACAGAATGTTTTGTTCTGTCACATAGCATCATAATGAAAGTGATTTTGAAATTATACAGGATCAACTTTGTAGCATTACGCAAATTTAGCGATGTTTTTAGCGTTATGAAGTACTCGAAGTTTTTAGCGTTATGAAGTACAGTACTCGAACCGTACCATTTATTTTTGCCAGGTAGTGTAGTGCATATATGCAGTCAACAATTAGGAAAATTTAGATCTAATATCTTTAATGTGTATACAGCTACAATTATTTCATGTTACCCATTTTGTGAGTGCTGCTAGAGTGTGACTCAGAATAGTTAGCTAGCGAGAATCATTTGTTATTTACTGTAATTCGGAGCTAAGGTAGAAAAACATTGAACATTTAAAAACTGTACTGAAAAAGGCATGGTAAGTCTACTTTGTCAATCTGGTAGCCGAGTTGGGAGTACTTTTAAATGGTGAAATTCAACTGAAAAAATTCCTACGATATTATGTACAGACAAATAACTTTACCGGTCCTGGTGAAGGAGGGTAAGAGGTTGAGTTTAAGATAAATGCATAATTTCATGTAATTTTGTTGTACTGTTATTACATTTCACTTTTGGTGAGTTGGTGTGAAAGTTGTGTGGCTCGTTGAATGTTTCTGTGAGTTTTAAATAAGTACTTTGTTTGCTTTTGTTGTCCCCGTTTAGTAAAAATTAAAATTATTATTCTATTATAATTTGTGTGATTATGAAACGAAAGTAACTGCATAGAAGATCCAGGAGCTGAATCAATTGATACCTTGGACGCTTTCTGCATTATGAAGGAAAAGAAGAATTGGCAGAATTACAGACATATCAAAGAAAATTAATTTTAATGCCACGACATGGTAGAATTGTTTGTTTGTAGTGAAAGAGTTTCACGTGTAGGTGAGTAAATGGGAAAGCTATAATAATATTTTGAGCCAAATGAAAATCAATAACGATGTTAATTTTTTCATCAGGGAACTCATTTACGTTGGGTGAAGGTATAGGCAACATAAAGAAGGAAGTTATTTTCGTAACTGTACAGTGGTCCAGTTTGCATTACGCTGATAGGGTGTTTCTTTTGACCTATGGGGATGACATTACTTTTCACCTTTTACTTTAAGTGACGGCGATCTGCTACCAAGCTTATTGCATCATAAGTAATAATTAATTGACTTGGTAGGTGACGTGAAAATTAGTATTTCAATTAAAATAGAATAACTCCTTTCTTATTATTAGTATACTTTAGCTACAAATATTGTGGCGTACAAATTGAATTTTATTTACAGGCCTAGGCTATTCATGTAAAAATGTTTTTGTATGTTTGCTAAAAGAAAATAAGGCCTTGGTGACATTGACTAGATTTATTAAACAATTAATAATCAAAAACCCGAATTCAAATATCATGTGTTAAGGCAACTTGATACAACATTAAATTGTGCATTGGACATAAAATAAGTACTTTGTGCTTAAAATAAATTAAACATTGAAGGAAGAATAAATCTAAGTGCAATTAATTTAAAAAAATCCTTTAAATATAAAAATCTCGATACACAGGAAGTCATAGACTGAGAACCTACCACAAAATAAGAGATTTAAGCACAATGTACACGATAAATAAATAAAATTAGGTTAAAAATTACAGAATATCTGGGCCACCATAGTAGGCAGCAAGCTCTTCTTAAATTTGGGAGAGAAAATCCAAACAGCCCCATTCCCCTGAGTTCCCACTTCCTACGTCTTACAGTACGACAACTCAGAAGAGAAGACGTAGCACTGTCCCCAACCTGAAGTAATAAACCCCTGAGCGTTTAAGACTAGACACGTAATGGCCAATAGAATTAAGTTCAAAATAGGGTGTCACCACCCTCATGTGGCAGTAGATAAAAAGTGAACGGGAAAGTACTGATCGGAGAACAACTTTGGTGCCACAACGGTACAAGCTATGGAAGCAGGTTTTTGCAACTATAAATGATATCACTCGAAGTAAGGGAATCACCGGGCTATTTCAATGAAGGAAATGTATAAGGACAAACACTTTCAATTCATATTTCCCTTGAGCATTACATGTTTGTTTTCGACTTAAGATTGGTCATCCTAGAAAGAAGCTGCAAGATAAGTATTAAAGGAAATTGATAGGCTAGAACTACTCTTAAAGTATACATGAAAAAACATCAGAATTTTTCTAGTCCTAATTTATTCAGTGATGAAACACGATATATATACAAATATTTAAACTATGAAATCTACACTGTTGAATTGCCATTCATCTAAAATTAGCTCAATACAACTAATATACGAAACATGAAAAGTCTTATTTAAATCACTCGTGAATGAAATATGGATAGTAGTGAAAATCTAATTTTCAGCTCCAAGCTAGAATTGGAGATTAAATCTATATTACTCATACCAAGATTCCACAATTTAAATGTACATAAAACTTCAGTTTATGCCCACCAATATTAAACAAATGTGTTATTGTATGTTCAATTAAAATGACACAAACAGAAAATTGAATGCAATAAATGTAAAGGTAAAAATAAATAAAGAACCCTAATTTAAATGAATCAAGAAGAGATAGAAGAATAATTAATATAATAAAACAGAAATTTGTCATTTAATTACATTTTATCAACATTTATATGGAAATTAGCCTATTAAGCAAGAAGTGTCGTTTTAATCAATGGCACTGCCCGACCTGACTTCCATAGGAAGCATGTTCCAACTGTTAATAATGGAGGTAGTATATAATGAAGAATACAAAGATATTATATGACAAGGTATAAGGAGCAGCTCATCGTGGTGAGGCTTGATATCTTATTAACGACGAACAGATAAATCTGGAAATAACAATTTAGGTTTGTTTAATGGTTCTAAGAATTCGGAAAAGAAGATTAGTTAATGCAAAACTCGGCGAACGTTTAGTATTAACCAGGATGGAGTCTCAAAAGACGGGGCAACATGCCCATTATTACAAAAAATACACATATTACGAACAAAAGTGTTTCTGTACACGTTGTAGCCTATTGCTCAATTATGTACCAAGGTTAGTAATGGAACTTCACAATAGTCGAAGTGTGACATTTCCAGTGTTTGTAATAAGGCTATTTTAATTTATCAGGAAGTAAATTCTTAAGTTGCTTCAATGAGTGAATAGAAATATAAGTAGAAAAAATTGTTGCATGCATGACATACACACTCGTTCCATTCTAGGTTACTGTCCATGTAAAATCATAATTTTTCACAACCGGCCTGTATGGAATGATCATATCATTTACAAAATTCATTACGCCATTTATGATTGTCATACTAAGATATTGAATGTTTTAATAGGATAACTTGAGACTTACTTGCATTAAAGTTAAGGTCGCACTTAAAATAGAGAAATTGAGGGCAAGAAATAGAAATAGAAACAAAAAAAAAAATTGAAGGTATGATCTACTTATTTGTTTCATTCGAGGTTAATGTCCATGTTAAATTATAATCATTCACAACCGGCCTGTATGAAATGGTCGTAATATTTACAAAAATATCTTGAGTGTTCCAACAGGATGCATTACGTTTTACTGGCTTTTAAGCTAACGTTGCATTTAATTGGCCATAGAGAAATGCAGACCTTCATATTTTTCCTTATAGTACCAATAAGGCAATCATAGTAAAAGATATGTATATCGTCGGAGTAGTTGTATGTCGGAAATTTGATAGATTAAAAATATATTAATATAAATACGTAATAGAAGCAAGCAGTCAAGCATTGGGTTTTAAGGAACACCACATTAAACGATTAGCCACGAGGAGTATCAATTGTTAGTGGAACCAGGAACTAACTATATTATTGCGATTTCTGCTTAAAAAAAAGAAAAAAAAAAAAAAAAAGAATTCAACCTTATATGTTTCGTACTTTCATCCATTGTAATCAAAATACCACCATCATAAAAATAGTGAGTGTGAGGTTCCACTCTTGGTGTACTTGGTGATATGAACTTGAATCTGCAAGATATAATTCCTATCCATTTGTAGCTCTCTGAATAAATGAAATCATTGGTTTCCTACCGCTAATTTGCAAAAGTCACTGGAGGAACCAACTCAGAATATCAAATAAGCCACAGCTGATGACAAACACTGGCTGAGAAAAATAGGGTTACTTTTGTCAAGATATTGTTTATAAAGTTAGGATAGAAGTTCTAAAGTAATGGTTCTTCATAACTGTATCTCTAATATCTCTGTACTATTATATATACAGGGTGTTTCACTAAAAGCATGCAAAAATTGAACAACAAATAGAGGATGGAATACTGAGGATTTTGAGACAGAAAACCTATGATCTGAAAAGTTGGCTTAAGGAAATATGGACTTAAACACACCCATAATCATTACTGTTTTCCACAATGTTTACAGCTAATTTTATATAAATTTGTTTTCATTGAATAATTTTAATATTTACATTTTTTTGTTTGCAGCTGTTTTACATTTATTTATTTACTCTGTACATCTGCAAAACGATGCGGTACTCTACAAAGTTCCAGCACGTCCTCTTCAAAATCACTGCCAGTTCCCCCTTTTCTTGGTTGCAACAAATCGTCTCTCATACTCACTGGTTTAGAGAAACAAACACTGATCTTGACTGATGATGCCGGTTGAGAAATCGTTGCCTTTATAACATTTCAGCAATGGGGGAATTTATTCTAATACGCACTTACAAGGTGTCTGTTAGTTGTACGAAACTGTACCAGCACTAAGGCATCGTACTATTCCACATTTCCAATGATATAGTCGTTGATTTTTGGTATATTCTATCATGTGACAATGTAAACTCGATAAGACAAAGCACCCTTATCAGCTGTAGATAAACAAAACAATGAATTATTCATTGCCTGTTTTCCCAGCTTTCTCTTTAAATTGGCTTCGCAGATCACAGGTTCCCTATCTCCAAATGTGCTTTATTTCCGTTTAATATTTTCCCTCATGTATTCTGAAAATTGTAAAAATAATATATTTTAAACGAATAAAAGGTTACACTAACACATAGTAGTCCTGATAAACACGAGTAAATACAACGTCATTCACCGATGATCAGGTGCTGTTGGTTAGCATTAAAAATTATATTCAATATAGCGCAAATATTGTAACATTTTACTAAAGGTTTATGATATGAAGATTTCCCGTAAGAGGACGAATTTGGTAGTATTGGAAGCAAATCCTTTAATCAGAACTAAAATAATCATCAACGGTAAAACTATAGATAAAGTTCATTTTTTTTTTTAATATTTACGACGCAACATAACTAACAATAAATTGTACTAGGTGGCACGCATGTCGTTTTTGAACCTCTCCTCTTGGTGGAGTGGAGAAAGCGTCATCTGGTTGTAGAATTTTCTTTAATCAAAGTGGACAAGTATGTCCATTTTTATTGATTGAATATATACATATCTGTATACAACGATTAAAAATGAATATAAAATTGTAGCGGTAGTAGGAAATTTAAAACACAATGGTGGCAAAATTGTAACTAAAAATGTGTGGTGAGGGAAGCTCTTGGTGAGAAAATTAGAAATTGTAATATCTGAGGTTACGTGTGAAATCTCTTGGTAGTAAAACTGTAAAATAAAAATGATACGGATTTAGGAAAATAGCGTGGTAGTGGGGATAGCACTTGGTGACAAAACTTGTAAATAAAAGTGTACAGTGGATAAGAAAGGGGATATGCAGTTGGTTAAAAATCTGTGAAGTAAATGTTTGGCACATAAACATGTTTATTCACTAAGTTGCAAAATAAAATCATATATAGTTCCTATCACACTGCAGCACAATGAGAAAACTATAACATACATACACTCTGTTTGCATTTAATAGTTTTCTGCACAAAAATTATTTTAAAATGTGTTGCATAGGTACTTTTTGTACAAGCTACGCAATCACCATCGTGATTACTTTCGACTTTGCTGCTTTCTTAGAAATCCTGGTTTCGATCCGCGAAGGGTGTACTGACACAGGAAAGTATCATGTGGCAAAACTTGTTGAGGTGTTTATGGGTGAATAATATGGAAATCGGAACAACGAATTCACCTATCGAAACGATGGAGAAGCACTGCACCGACATGATCTGGTATTCTAGTGCAGGCGTTTTGTTGGCGGTACCAAGGTAGATGGTAGAGCCAGCCTCTATTCCATGGTAAAGTACTGTTGAAGTCAAGTATCTGACTTACACGACGTCAGCTTCGTGGAAGGCATGTTTGCCGATGACTGTTTTGTCCTCATTAATGTAAGAGGTTGTGTTGCTGAGCTAGTTGATGATTGAGAAATACTCCCCCCCTCCTTTGATGTAGTTTCAGGTGTCAAATAGAAGTTTTGCAAAGTGATTATTACCAATGTTCACGGGATTGGTTTAACATACCTTGTTCCATGTGGGTGTGAAGTTTACGACTTGCCTCCGGTAGCCGTTTTAAGAACCTCCTCGCCTTGGTACGATGTATAAAGCAAATGAATTGAGATAGTTGACTAGCTCTGGAGAAAGGTTGTTCAATCGTGTGGGTAGGAACAGTTATTTTCCGTTCTCCGGTCTAATAAGTGATCTGGGTCCGATCTTGTTGGATAGCTCCGTGGGCCATGTTGCCTGTTCATTATTTTCGCAACACTGCCGCTGATGTATATTGGATAGTGCTTTGCAAGAGGGGTGGTCCGTCAATATAAGTAATGAGGTAAGAGAGATTGTAATGCTGATGGCAGTTACGTTAAGTCACGGAAAATTGTTTTGCTTCTGGTGTAAGGCACCCCCACACATGGTGCACATCTATAGTGGGATTGCGAGTAAAGAGCATTTTCCTCTATGATTAATGAATGACGACCTTTGGACTCCACCATGGCGAAGCGCAGTCCATTTTGCAGAAACTTCAGCTCAATATTTATGTTCATAAAATATATTTCGGTTGTGTGTAAGACAAGGTCTCCGGTGCAGGAATTTCAACATGAGCTTTTGGTAGTCATAAATGAACAAAATATGTGAATATTTGATATAACTGATAAAAGTATAAAGTCTAATATAAGTATCAAAACCATTTCTAAAGGTTACAAGGCATACACTGTCAGTTCAAGTGGTAAACAACCCAAAGGCCAGATGGCACCGCACAAGGAGAAACAAATTTGACCATGCAGGTGTACTTCAAGCTCTTATGACCTCAGAAACTAGCTCTGGCGCCACACAATTGGCCAATGGAAAACCATATGTAACATGTAGAATGTTAATATTTTTTTTCAGCAAATGTGTAATTTAATTGCGACTTTAGAAAATATCCTTTTTCAGGGGCATAAGAATTGCACCTCATGCATTCAGTATAATTCGCTTCTCAAACGCCTTCTGGAAGCATAGGTGTGAAACAAGTATTTGTGATATGCCAATATTTGATTTCGCACTTCGATTTAATTATTCTTTTTGAGATATAGGTTGCCGGTAACTATTCGCTGTAGGTTTTCTGGTGTCTTCAATTCCTCCATGTTCAGTGATGGGTAGTGTCCATCCTTTTGGAAGACACTGTTTACAGATCCAGATATTTGCTAAAAAGGAAAGCTTAACTGGTACTCTTTTAGATGAGAAACTAAGCTCTACCTTTACAATTTCCTGGACTCTGTCGTACCCATGGCTACCACGTCACTTCGACCGTAGCGGTATTTAATGCTTCGTGACACTATAACAAGAATGGAGTGGTAGAACGCTATAATATGATGAAGACTTAACTGTTAGCCTCTCTGAGACAGCTGACTGAACGGTGCATAAAGAGGCGTTGTTTTTATGCTGTCACAAGATCCTTCTAAAAAGTGAAAATACCAGGATTACTAACAGACATTTAATTGTATCACTTATCGATAAAATTATTAATTGGTTTCAATACTAACAAATTATCGATTTGGAATTCTGGTGTGTAGTGTGAGCACTTGGCGAGATGTACATCTTTGTAAGTTATTAAATGACGTCATCATTATCCTTATATTCGTTTAAAATAATAATGCTGTGTACAAGTTTCTGCAGCGATTTGATAGGCACTTAATTACGTAATGACCACATATAATGTTATCCTCCCCATGCAACTTTCTAGTGTTGTGAGGCCAATAGATAGCGCAGCTCTGATTGAGAAATTATAGGAAATTGGACCAAAAAGGGCCAATTCCATAGTTATCAAAATATTTTCATTTACAGTTCTTTGCAATAAAGATGCAGATTCGATGTTTTGACCGAGGATATTTGATCACAAGCTTGCAAAATTATAAGTGCGACCGCGTAGGGTTACACTATGACAGAAAGCTGTATATCCCAAATGTGTTAATGGTATTAAAATTGTTATATGGACAACGATCTCTATAGTGCAATGAATCTGTGACAACATCAACAGAAAAATGGTTTCCGAAATTTTTTCATTAAAACCTATTATTTTAGAAACATTACCATGCTGTTTTCCCGCAATTTTAGATCGTTGGCACTCATTTTGGCTGTTAGATCATAGATCATATTGGTGTATCCATGAGGATATTTTCCTAAATGGAGTGACCTTCGTCTCTGAAATGTATTCCAAGTCCCTCTTGAACAGTTTGAAAACATTGGATAAGATGACCGGTGTCTAAATCGGGCTGCAGTGGTTGTGAAAAGGCTGTCCGTTTATATACATTAAAAAGACTTAATATTAAAGTGATATAAACTGTATGAATATTTGTTGATGTTGCCATGGTGTGCCTGATCGATGGCCAGGCCAAAACCACTCTTCTGGGAAGTTGGAGGTATAATAACATCGTTGAAAGTCGTGGTGTTAACTCCCTTTGGTGAGTAGTGGGCGTGAAATACGATATCTTTGAGATGGTTACCTGGCATTGCTCTTTGGTATTACTGTCTGATATGTAAGCTTGACGGTAGGAGAACGTCTGGCATATTTCAAAATATCTAACAGACTGAAAGCCCTTTCCCCTGAAAAGAGATGAAAATTGGGGAAGAGGTGAGTATAATGATAACGTCCAGGTAGTTCAAGAAAAAATGTTCGTGATTAAAGAGTGCATTAGAAAGTTTTCCCAATAGCTGTATATCTTGTTTTCTTTGATAATACCGTCACGCCACAGAAATCGCTGATTGGATGTATATATTTCCATGATCCCTGCCGTGTCCCTTTTTCAAAATGTTAACTCTAGTCAGCTATTCATGTCATATTTTCAGTTATTTAGGAACTTTTTAAAGGACGTTCTATAGGGTAGCCTGGTTGTTGTATGGAAAATGACATTGTCTAGTAATACTTCTGCCTGTTGAAACAACGAGTTTAGACACTACTGGAATATATAGCTCTTGTACTCGTGAGTCATGTCAAGGTAATTGTCTGCATTACCAGAGTAATAAAACATGATGAGTGCATTTTTATATGGGTATATTTTACGGATTTAGAAAAATACAACGGCACTCTTACACGTTAATTTGAATCTTTAAATTTTTAAAGATGTGTAGTTCAGAGCTCATGATTACCAGCGCTTAGTCGGAAACTTTATTAACCATTATGATAACATGTCTTGCACCCTTCGTTTTCCGCGCTAGATCTTGAGCAGTTTACTGTGCTTTCCATTTGAGAATTTTAATAGGCGTTCGTTTCCCTAACCAATGTTAGAATCTATCTTTACGTCCACTTTCCTCTTACAATTAGACTCCATCTCCTTTAGTCTTTAACTTAGCCTATGGGAAATTCCGAAACTTTGGCAGGCTCATTGGCTCCCTTTTTCAATGCCACACTTTGCCTACCTTTTTTTTTTTTTAATTTTTTGCCATTGTTGAAAAATGACAACACGGTTCTGAGAAATCCACAAAAAAAAAACAAACAAACAAAGCACAAACGGTTATTATTTTGCTAATGTTTATTTGTGTAAAATGAAACTTTGATGGTTTAATGTTCTCTCAGCCTGATTTAAGCACGTTGGGTGACATTGTGCAGATCCATTATTTCTCTTTTGAACGAAACTTTACAAATATAATAGAGAAAAAAAAACAGTGTCCAAATAGCGAAAGATCGCCGTTTTTCATTTCCTACAATTATGTTCACAATTGTAAAATCTGGCTGCATCAAATTAACCCATTTAAAAGAAAAGAAGCACCTTTCAATTATTTAGCATGAGTTGTCATGTTTATCATACCATAAAGAGGCACTTTCAAATACTTGTATAAAACTATGGCCCATCAATTGTGAATTTATTAGGTTGCAATGCACGAGCATTTTGTAAGGGAACATCATATACACATTTTCAGAATCTTTACCAATTTCCTGAAGCCCAACGTTGCTATAGGGTTGGAAATCTATTATCTGGGTAAGAGATAACTCAGAAAACAGGTTGTGACAGAGATGCTTATTTTTTATTCCTCTCTTGAGTATTAAGCGTAGAAGTGGTGTCAATAGAGGATGAAGTATGGCTAGATATGGTTGCCCATGGTTAAGGCGTAGATTTGGACTTCGGCTGGGGGGATCTATAACCAGGATTGGAATTTCGCATGTGGTTCATATTTCTTTTACATCACACTTCCCTGTTGTTTAGAGGTGAAACATTTTATACATTGCTCACAAACGGCGTGATGTGTGACTTATTGTAAGTGCTGGCAGTTTCTTATGCTCATTGTATAGAAAAAGAATTTTACATTCTGATGCATAGTTGACGGAATGTATCGAAACTATGGAATTGTTTATGATATCATGAGACATTGTAAGTTAAAATTGGAATGTGTAATTGGAACAGACATATTATATATGGCCTAAATGACATGATTATCGTGCTTTGTTACATTGTAGAATTTCACAGGAGATCATGCTTTTGTATTGCCACTTCCCACTCTCCTTTCATCACTTTTCTCTTGAGCAAGCTGTTTGAAAATCTAGAAGTGGTGTTATTTGTAAAATCCATGGATGCAATACTCATGAGCGTGAGGAAAAATCTTTTTGCCTTAATCATACTGAATCAATATTGATGCAAAGGTCCACGAATTAAACTTGTTTGGATAATCTCTCCACTTACCAAAAGCTACATATTTTGATTACGAACTCTATAGATTATGTTGTAAATTTTGAAAACAATTGGAAGTGTATCCTATTTTAACTCCTTTGTGTAAAAGATGCCGTATATGACTTCGCTCTCCAAATCCTTTAATTTATACACCACAGGACCACCCTGCATTATGTGGTCAATTTGGAAATATTAACCTGTTCAGTTTTGTTCGTACCCCTTAGAAATTTTTTTATTTTCTCCTTGGATACACGTATGAGATACCCGGATTTAAATATAAGTTTGTGACCTTTGATCATGCGTTCATTATTCCCATGAGGATTTTTGTGTACCTGGAAAATTTAGGAACCGTTGGCATCCTTTGTAGCCATTTTTATGGATCTGTAAAATGGAAGAATTATAGGATTGTAAAAGTTCAGGAAGAACAATTACATATCTGTAAATGTTTTTATGCATGAAATATTTTACACGATTTCGTCTTTATTCCCTTTTAAAGAGCTGTTATTTCTCATGCAATTTTTTACGTCATGTTTGGTTAAAAAGCGTTTTTAGGGTTTTTGCGAACTCGTTTCCTTTGTCGGTTTGCTGCACCTTGTGAATGCCATGAAAAAATATAATTTTAAATGCTTGTGTAACTTCCGTGTCTATACTTTCATCGCCCAAGCATATTTCCATATAACATAATCCACCGTTAAGATGAAAACGCCAAGTTAGTTTTGTTCTTTAATGTTGTTCAATATATTTAGTTTGGCTTCCCTAAGGTCATCCATGTTGTTACGTGATAATTTCTGGTCGTTTTTATCTGCTTGCAAAACGTATAACTATGCTGAGTTTGAAGAAATGACCTCATTAGACCTTGGTATACCCTTGACATTGCAAAGCTTCTCTACTGTGCCAAAGCTCGCGTAATGATCCATCTTGAAATTGATATTTTATTATGATCCATTCCTTCATAAGTTACTTATATAGCGTTTCTCACAACTGTCTGCGAAGTTTACAGGGAGAACTAAACATTTGTCTACAACTGCTTTTTTCCCCTTTCTCTGTAGTATAATCTTTATTCCTTTCGGTTCCTTTTTACATCAATGTCTTGGTACATATAGTACGTTTCTCTCCCTTGTGAGATAAGATACAGATGATTAATCAATTTATTTTGTATCAATTTCCATTTTTAGGGAGTTGCCAAATGTGCATGCTGCATTTGATTCATTTCGTTGATCAATTGAATAGCTTAGTTGTCTACGAGATGAAGTTTCAGGCTGCTCAAGGCTGTGAAACTACACTTATTTGCTTACCGTACTTTTCCTTTCAAATTTAGACAACAGTGCACTACCCAGCTAAGTCAACATAGGAAGTGAAAATGCAGCTAAAAACCGCCGTTGTGATTAAAAACTTTTTCTTTGCCCTTAACGAAAGTCTCTTGCTCATTAACTTTCTAAAGCAAATGTTATGTTCATTTAACTGCTTCACATATTATATAAGTTAAGCAAACATTGTGAATTTCTTTTTTTTATTCCACATTTACCGTTTTTAATCATTTTTCTCGCAAAACCGGTTTGGCCTTAAATAGCAGGGTTATGTTTCCTTGCTGTCTTCAGATCTATTCAATTTAGCAATGCTCATTCTCCTTGTAAGCTGTGTCTCTACAAAAATGACGCTAATGTGCTCCTTGGTTATTTACTTGAACGCTCTTGGTTTACCTGTTGAATATTGTGAACTAGATACTTCACTCTGGAGGTCAATAGTTCGAGCCTCTTAAATTGGTAAAAATCATTATAATGGTATGAATAAAATAACAAACGTACGACACTATGGACAAACTCAGTTCGATGCTGTGCTAGTAAGTTTTAAAATATCAAAGCATATAACCATGAAGTTCATCTGTTCGACATCTGTACCAGATGAACATTTATTTAATTCGGAAGAAAATTCGGAACCATTTCTCCCGGGAGTAGGCCGGTTTGATAACTGAATCGATTAGCATGTATTGAGTGCAATCCATTAGTGGAAAACCATGTGGATTTTCTGTGGCCTTCTCAAAAGCTTCTAACATAAACCTGGGGTTCTTTGGTTCGATTTGTTGAAATAACTTGTCAATTAGCATTTAGTGTCTATTATTTTTAAAAAAAAAATTAAATTGACTTTTATAGATATACTCAGAAATTTCTTTCCATGTGGAAACACATTTTTCTGTCTGCAAATAGTTGCTAAACACTTGTGATGTGAATCCATTGAGAAAAATTTGCTCCTTTTTGCCCACCCGCATTTTACATTAAATAGTTTAAAATTACCACATCGCCTTCGCTAACCACCTGCAAATTTAGTATACGTATCTTAGTGTCACAGCTTGAACTTGGTATGTGGACTTAGTGGATAACATCAAAATTCTTTTATCGAGGGTTTTCCTTACATTTAGCTTGCATTACCAATTACACATTTCATTGGTGTACATTTATCACAACGCGAGGGAATTGAAATCAACATGGTGCATGGAAAGTTAAATTGTTTCATGTAAAGATATTTAAACATCGAGACACGGTCAATCAAATATCTTTTGAAGAAACAAATAAACGTGCCTATTTATACCCGTTCGCGTAGAACCAATGTACATGCTTATTCACCAACATCCTAAAGGTTTTCACCAATGGTTTGATAACTACTAAGCGGAAGAATTTCCTCGAAATTTGTGTACATTTCAGCATCAACCATCCTTGATGACGTCGGTATCTACAGTGTTCACATTTCCAGAATTCAGTATTAGGCTTTAATTTTGCAACAGAGTGCGTCTTCTCACCATAGTTAACCTATATCGTATAACCTTTTGGGACGGTGGATGTATACCTACATATATGATCATCTTTATCGTATTTCTTTAATTCATGCGTCATGCAGCACAAAATGATCTCATGGGTGGCATTTATTCTGTCGGTTTGTACGTGGAAACAAGAAAACCAATGTCAAATAACACACGCCTTTCCCCTATTTCCTAAGATGGAATTATAGTCCAATTCTTGTGTGCTGTTGTGTATGCCGCTATAATCGTGTTAGTGGTGGGATTTAATTTAGGATTCTATTCCCAGTTCCTCTATACCACTTACATAGCCTTCTCTGTAGCAGGCTAGTAAGACTGTACTGCCACACCTGGGGTCTATGAGCCTAGGAAAACTTTGCCAAGCTTACAAGTGGACATATTGTTTCGCTGACTATACCCCCCCCCCCCAGTTTAGTATCAACTTTGGCGCGCCTACCATGGTTGTGTTAAATGGCCTCAATATCTATTGCAACGCCTTCTTGGCAAAAATCGTTCGACACTTTCTATATTTTTAGCAGGAATATCACAGTCTTTGGGCCAATCGGAGGCTTCGGTCTTTAATAATAGGTACTGATTAGCTCAGTCCTGAAAAATCCCCTTTTCACCAGAGACGTGATCGTAATTCAAAATGGTATATTCCTAGTTTTCATAAACATGTATTACATTCTACGAGGTACAGAGATTCCGGTGGAAGAGAATTGCATTCAGTCCCTTCATAATGGGTTTTCTTAGAAGTTGTACCACCGCCAAAGAAGGCATCTCTAAGATTTAAAGTTTCGGGATGAGGAATAAATTCAATAAATTCTGCCTTAATCATGGCATTTAACTTACATTCCCAATTTCAATCACGTGATATCCAGCATCTATCATCTCTTTGTGACCTTTCCTGCATTCTCATATTTGGAGGCGATGGTTTCATTACCCTTGTTTTATAGCACTGAATGCTCTTCGGTAATACTGTTAGCAGCAGTGACTAAAACTATCGTTAAAAATTAGACACATTTGTCGTTTTTGTACAAGTTTACCTTATGACGCAACACTTTAATTTCTCTATCCCTGAAATGTCTTCCTGGTGACACATTGTTACTGATCCAACCAAGAAAGCCAGGCGTATGATGTTCTACATTCTTTATTCACTAAGCAACACCCACCTCCTGGAATGAATATATTTTTTTGAGCGGAACCGTTTTTGGTACACTTTCATACATGCACATTCTCTAAATGAGTTAATACCATTCCCATACAGGTATTTTTTATATACTTGTAAACTCCCAAAATTAAGAGAAATGGGTCCATCTTGCAATGTCACCATATTTTTCATGCCAAACATGTAATTAGACGACACATTCTCCTTGTGCCACTGTTCAAAGATCTTACATGCCTGTACACTGAAGCCATCAGGATAGTAATATTTCTCATCTGGCACATACTTTTCGTTTTCATTATTGCTGATTACATAAAGAAAATCCTTTGCATTCGAGGAGTTAAAAGACTTCTGAAAAGCGTGACAGTGATACAGGAATGAAGTTCAGTTAGTTTAATAATGTCACATTACCACACTTCATCCTGTAAATTTTACTTCAGTTCATGATAAGCTCGGGGGACTAATTTAGGCTCTCTACCACGTACTTTAACAAGAACTGACCGTCATAAGAACTTAAGTGTGTGCTGTGATAACTTCGCCAGATTCAAACCAGGGTTGTGTGACTTATTCAAAAAACTATTTCACGGGGTCCTTGTAAAACACCCCATTCTTTCACGCCACGCTTCTTACAAAAGGCCTCTTGTGAGGTTCGTTAATGCACAAAATACATGCTTGATATAGTGCGCCGATTTATGCAACGCGTAATTATGGTGGCTAAGAAGGAAGGGTCTTATGACGGTCTTAGAAATGTCCGTGATTTTGCAAAAAATTTCGTCGTTGCAAGACCAGCATAGTGGCTTAGTTTAAATTAGCATTTATTTTAATTTTTTTGTTTTACAATTTATAGGGTTTCCCAATTAAAATTCTCCTTCTCCTGGGCATAAGTACATAGGGGGCATCACAGTGTGCAGTGTTGCGAGCTATTTTGTTCCATTTAGTTTTCGCGGTTTCTCTTTTTATTTTCTTCGTTTTCGGCTATAATTTTACGGGAACTTCTTGTTTTACATAGTTGTCATCGCGGTCATCTTCCTCATGGCTACTTGCAACATCGACGCTTTACGATTCAAGTTCTTTCTTTATGGATACCAAGTCAAAGTTGTGGGTCTATTTATACCTTAAGAGATGCAATTTTCCCTGAGTTTTAAAGTTGCCAATTTTGCTTCATCTGCGCGGTTAAGTTCAAAATGGTATCCCAGTGATTTTTTTTTTGAGTTTTCCGGCTGCGACTGCAGCATCTACACCATGCTTACAGTGGTGTAGGCCATTACGACAAATTACAAACAAGTGCGCTCGTCAAAGTTCCTAAAATAGGAAATAAAAACGTAAAAAGGTGAAATTTGCCTTTTTGAACCAAAACTTTATTTTCAATCTTTAACGAAAGCCTCCTGTTGACTAAACCTTTGCACAAATATGTTGTGCCTTTTTAAACGATTTAGACAACTGCTCAAAATGGGTATGTTGCCCCGAAATTCGTTTAGGAAGCCCTAGGAAAGAATTCTTATCAATTTGGAACTGGCTTTGCTCAAAAGCTCTTTGCGCAAAGCCACTTTTGGTGTACATGACACCGATAAATTTCCTTATTCATTTTCATTGATAGGCGAGATTATCTTATGAAGCTTGCGTTGCTTTCATGCTTTAGGCAAGCTTGCAAGTGTTCGGACTAACGTGTGACGTAGGAAAGGTTGCGTGATATCATACATGTATCGGGTGGTGGGCTAGTAGATATACGCAAACGAGAAACTACAAACGAGCATATACGTGACTAACATTCATATTGGCATATTAACGAAACAATTAGTGATGCATGGTTGGTGAGAGGAAGCACACGTGCGGTATTGCTCATACCTAGGTGGGCAATTTAATATCAAAGTGCATTGAACAATTAATAAAATTGAAATTACACATTTACAAGAATGGCATTCATTGCATAGATTGTAATTTTTTTGTGCAAGTGCTAACGGATTAGGCATGTCATTCAGTGCACGAGCGCGATTAGCCTATTACTAAGCAGACAGGAAATTAGGTGACAGACGGTTTACCGCCTCTGGATTTACTGTACGTACAAAACAAAGCATGTTTTTAGTAAACATGCAACTGTCGCACCTTTTGTAATGATAATGGTACTTATTTACACACATGTTATTAATGGCGTACTGTAAACAGGCAGGAATGTATCTGGCAGTTGGTTTGCCGTTTGTAGTTTTTAGTTATACTTTCAACTGTCGCATTGTTTGCAATGATAATCGCACTTATTTACACTTATATAATAAATGCTGCAAATAAAACAACACAATTAATATAAAATATTAAATTATGATGGAAAAAAAAGCGTTTCTCTAGGCAGAATGCCGGTGCATTGTAGTTGCTAGGCGAACTTTGCGAGCAGTCTAATACCAAATAACTATACAGTTTCTGTTCCACCTTTTCAAAATATTCTAAAAAAAACTTGAAATATCTGGACTCCAGTGAATAACACAACCTTTCCACGCATTTAATCTATGTTGCTCTTAAACAAAGCAAAATAATTGAGCTTAAGTATATCGTTCTAATCTACTTATCCTATAGAAACGTATATTTATAATGTAAATAACCCGAACATTTCCTTGATGCGAGTTTTGTAAAAAATCACAGCTCTTTCCCGTCCCGTCGTACATGAAATCTTGTAGAATAACTAAGTCGTGTTCCCCAACGAACTACAACTTGGGAGTGCCTATATATGTAGCAACTGTACGTTAAACGCACAGTTGTCAAAGCGTTTTCTGG
The DNA here is from genome assembly GCA_030762175.1 of Metallyticus violacea. NCBI lineage: Eukaryota > Metazoa > Arthropoda > Insecta > Mantodea > Metallyticidae > Metallyticus > Metallyticus violacea. The sequence continues at coordinate 132,492,193 of CM060846.1, forward strand.
GCATATTCGCTTAGAATGACATCGCACGACCCTTCGAACAGGATGATTGAATACCTCATTGGAATGATTTCGTAAATTATTTACAAAAGTAGATATTCCACACTTGAAAGGTCCGGCCATCCCCATGGTGCTGGGAAAACCAATTTTAGCAATTTCTGGGTTGATGGTTCAGCTTCTCTTTCTAAGCTGCTGTGTGGGTCGTTCATTTCACGATTATCACCAACGTCCCTAAATTTTCTATTATCACTGTCATCCACAAGCGCCGTGTGGCTGAATGAAGTTCATGCCAAGCAAAGTAAAAGTTCCTTCTCTTAAGCGTGCAGTTTGATCCTGCTACTTTTAACTTAATGGACATCGCATCGCATAGGATCTTTGCCGAAAGCAACTTGTTCTTTCTCTTAAGAATGTAAAATTATGATTTTATTAACAATCACACTTTCGCCTATATTAAAGGAACCCTTCCTAGTACACTATCCCATTTCCAGACAGTCATTTAAACTCCGCACCGGGTGTTCCCGGACACCCAATTAAAAGATCAAGGCATTTAAATGATCCGCACTGTTCTACACTACGGAACAAACCTTTGTATTTTGCTTATTTTTATGACATTTTAATGAAACAAAAACTGAATTAAACGGCATAAAAAGAAGCCTGTATGAGTCCACCACACTAAGATTTACTGCATTTATTTGCAAAATAAAAAAAAAATACATTTTGGAGTGTATTTTACGTGTCGGATTGCGATTTGTGGAGTTAAAAGAGCTGTCTGCTTTTTTGTTTCCATAGCTAGTACCATTCAACACTAGTGTTTATAAGCATTGCAAACTTTTAGCTGAGTTAGCACACAAAAAAGTAATAAATATTGAAATGCTTGACCTAACGCAAAGCTACCATGCACATACTTCTTTGTCATTTTAGACAGTAGGTTTTCATATACAAGACATGTGTGGGTGTAGACGAAGTGCTTCAATCATATGACTCGTGTGCATGGCACAATAAGCTTAGCTTGTGTGTTCGAATAGATGAATTAGCAACTTGAAACTGAAATCTGTTCTTTTCATCATCTGTTTGGATTTGTTTATTAAGAACATTTTCGTTTCAGTTGCATATTAATGAGGCAGCGTTCACCTGTCAAAGAATTATAAAGTTACAAGCTCGTTGTTCCTAGTTCGAATCACGGTTTCAGCTAGTGAGACAGAGTTATGAATTCCGAAAGCTATTGCGGCATAAAAAGACATTTTCTTCGGAATAGAGTCTGTGTGTTCAGCCTCATACACAGTTCACATATGAAAGCCAACCAATTGATTTTTTACCAAAATTTTGATGTACATTTAGTAGCTCTTATAATTACTGAAACAAATGTATATGAGCGTAAAATGCACCAATATATGACCTCAAAAGTTAAATACGTTCAATTTGTATTGGATTACCAAAGTACAGGCTTTAAAGAGAGGGAAAGTGGAAATGTGTCAGCTTCCACCTTTGACTTACATTGCTTGGCATAAAAGAAGGATAGTTATGCTTTATCTAATGACAGTGAAAACTAGAGCGAAACTAAAAGGATTTCAAGCCTTATATTATACATAAATACAATATGCATGTGGGTGGTGTTAGTTTAGTGGATATTTCAGGCATATCCCTCTTTGCGAAAACCAATAAAATGGATACCAAAAATTATTTTTTCATATGACGCATATCACCATATACATTTGCTTGTTAAACTCACAAAAAACAATGACATATCTAGATTTTCGCTAATCAATTGCTCGCTGCTAATGCAAGCAACCAAATTCAGAGGCCTGTACACAAAGGCAGTAGAAATTCTGAAACCCCTGCAACTCTCAGATTGACGGAAAAATATTTTCGCAAAAAGACACCGTCTACGGAAAAAAGGTGTGCCCGTTTCAGAAATGTGTGGTATGCCACAAAAGGGACACACGCAGGGAAACCTACATACTATGTGGTGAACAGGGAGATGTGCCCTTATTTCACTATCCATGCTTCTAGGTGTATCATTCAAAACGCAACTTTTAAAGGATAAGTTTAACTATATTATAGAATGTGTTGCAGTTTATTATTTAAATGATATTAAAATAATTACGGGTTGAAAATCATTCCATTTGCAGGGATTGCCGGATTTGTATACACGTCCACATCACTCTGGTGCATTTTACTCTGGTCGTCTACACAAGTCCATATCGGGAAGAGTTTAATTTAATTTCTTTTTCTTAAACAACTTAAGTTTAGACAAGCACTTTGTCTCACCAAACTTAGACGCTATAACTTTATGCTCTTATTGATATTCATGGTGCGTTTTTCTCCTAACAATGTGCAATTTACATTACATCTTGGGAACTTTTGCTTACTTTTGCTTCTCCGCCAACATAATACCTACTTAATGTTTATACGTGATATGAGTGCCGGTTTTTTTCACCTGTAAGAATAAGAATAAAATCATTGTTCAACACGTTTATTATCGACCATTCAGAACTTTTTCGTGCGTGGTTCGGTTACCACGGTCTAAAGAAGTTTTCTGGAAATTTTGATGGTTGTCATACGTTGCATTGTCCCTCGACACCATATTTACATTAATTTTAACGTTTGATTGTTTCAAATGTCTGTAATTAAGAGTTATTCCTTTTATTTTGCCCAACTTTATGGCTTATAGTCCGCATACTATATCGAAGATTATAATTTTCGAACACGTAGACACGAATCAGGAGATATAGCTTTTAATCCATACTTTTGTATTTTGCAGGAAATGTTGACCAAGTAAGGACATGTGGCAGATATCCATTTGCCGGTTTATGTGTGTCAATGATTCGAATCGGTGTCAAAATAGTACAAAAGCTCGCCTAGTTTCCTAAGATGGGGATGTGGTACATGTCCGCCATGACTAATGTTATATCCAACATTTACAATATTCGTAGTCGCATTTATTTCCGGTGTGCTGATTGTGCAATTAACGTGAATAATTCTTTTTTGATAGGCATTTGGATCTGAAGCTACTTCCTCTCAAGCCTCGAAACTTTGCACGAACTGTTCCTTGTCGCAGGCGAGCTACACCCCGATGCCTCCGCCCTAATCTTTAGGAATAGGTTCACGAAATTTTCATACACCTTCATTTGGCTGTTTCTCGATCATAACGCGCCATGTCGAGCTGTATTAACTAAAATATTTCCATTATGTAATACTCCTCCTCTAAGACCATCTTTGCCTCGTCCAAGACCCAGATGGCATATAAACTTCTCTTTTCTCCAGAGTAGAGTCATTCCTTTTTACATCCAGCCTGTGCACAAGCGTCGCATAACTGAAACATGACACACAAGTACAATACAAACTGATAAAGGTTTACCGGGGGAAGAATTTTACACTTGTATAAACCACCCCGTGCTTGTTCCGAATCTGGAAAACTATCTGCATACATCCGGGGTGTTCCATGGGATACGCCTGGATTTTTACACCAAATTACAGGCTGCACATAATAATTTCGTCCCTCTACTTTGAGATAATTTTGGTGCAATTGGTATGTCCTCCACAAAAGGCAACCCTCGGATTTAGGGCCTCCGGGTGGGTTTTACAAAAGGACGAATTCTGCCAATTCGCTGCTGTTTGTATCGTTACAGATATTTCCACATTTATATTACCAGGCAGCCGGTATTTCTGATTTTGTTAGTATTTCTTTCGAATCTCGAAAGAAACGATCGTGAAGAAAATAAACGTACTATTAATTTTCCTACTTTCTGTAGCAATCTACCTTGTACTTTTAGTCTTTTCACTTCACAGCAAGGAAGGTGTTTTGAATGTAAACCTTTTCTCGCTTCTCCACCCAGGACAGCCAAATGCACACAGCGGCGAATGCGTATCGGATTCTTTATAATCACACAGAGGCATTTCAACTATTTTATTTCAAGGTATGAACTTCTATCTGTAATCGCACGCAATGGCAATGGTGACGGTTTTCCTGAACGGATCTATGCTGTTAAGGTACATGAATTATCGTCGAAAATTAGAAACGCCACAAAATAATAGATAAACGTTCGTTTCATAATAGGTCACGATCCCCTTCTACATGTCAAATTTTCATTCAAAAGATACTTTTTCCCCGTGTCACTCTTCGAAAGCCTTCGTATGATAGGCTGTTTAAAAGGGCTAACAGTACAACGCCAGTCGAGGTCAAACTCCCAAACGGTTAGACAGTTCTTTATTTAATAACCCTGCAGTAGCAGTCCTTTTAAAAAAGAAAAGGGCTTCATATGCGACACTCGGCTTACTTCCTTCTGAATAAAGGTTTTATGACCCTATTGCTGGCTTTCCAACCTTCTGTTATGAAACACCAAGGAGTTTCCCCTTTTTGCTGACATTCAGCTCACGAGTTAGCATTACGCCGTGTTATACATAAATGATATGTACATTACTAATTACCATACATAAAATATTATGATTCGGCTTACATAAATACACATTAAAATTATATTTCAGTGGGAGTGGAATGGCAAAACAATCAGCTTTAAGTTCTATACATAAAGTTTCAGGGCTGTTTGTGAGGAAGAGTTTTGATGTTGTGACGGTTAACATTTTCGCAACTCTGTACATAACCTTAAATTTTCGAATTACGTGCAGAGTGATTGAAATAGCTCAAATAAACGACACTGTTTGGCTTATATTTTTCTCTTGCATTTTTAAGAATCCTTTCAATATATCAATTTAAATTATGTTTCTTGAAAGAACTCCAAATATAGAGAAACAAACTATCTTTTCCGAAAGCAATGAAAATAAAGCAGTAATTTCAGCTACACCTTTAAATACATAATCACCAGTACAATGGGCATTAAAACTATTTGTAAGAAATGTTGAATTGCATTATTTCACATAACGATCGTTAACTAAGCTTCGATATTAAAGTCTGGTCATATATTTATAGAAGTAAAACATTAGTGATCAAAGATTTTACCTTAATTGTTCCTACACATTATCAGCGAGATCTATTGAGTTAACGTTCTGATTGCCTTAGAAGGTATGGATACTCTCGGATCAGAATTTTCAGTAGCTACAGGTATAATTAAATATACCGTATTTAAACAAACTCACCTATTGAAAAAGACTTGGAAAATTCAAATCGCTAAAACTTTATATAACTGGCAAGTGCTAATATTCACACAACTTTGGTCTTCAGACGATAGAGAACCTTCCAACCCAGCGAAATAATTTATCTTCTGAATAAACGAATTAATGTTGTGTTTCAAATACACCTTCATATTGCTTAAAGTAGAGAACGTATATTTCTACGTTCTAATACGACAAATTACGTATATTCTCACTTGGAGTTAGATGAAGATTATGTAAAGGGACTTATTTTGAGATAATGCGGACTCACTTCTAAGATCATTGTACAATAATCTGGCCGGGGTGGGGGGGAAGGACAGGATAACTTCACCCAGCTTTGCATAAACTTGTCCGAACTTGTATCACCCGTTTCAGTTTACTTTACCGCTGGCTAGTTACTCAGTAACTAGCTTATTTGTGTCATACTATGTACAGTCGTTGCTGTAAGAGCAGCTCTTGATTATGTTAGTTCTCTCATTTTCCGAGCTAAACAATAGACCAAAGATTATATACAATTTGTAATGGATTATAATTGTTACATAATATTCGGTGTTAATCACTCAAGTAAGCACATTTTATATGCGCATTACGCTTTCTTACTAACGACCACACTATCGGTTTCACGTAGGCGGTAAATTTAACTTAAACTGGTAATATTATATAACGAGTTGTGATACGACGGTTTAGAAGTTACGTTGAACTGGTTTCATTTATGGACGCTCTTTAATATCTCAGGTCATCGGGCCGATAAAATTTGTTCAGATTTTTCAGCCTCGAGGCTATTTTACGTGCCGTAAATCTACGAAATGGGAAACACGGATTTACTTCCCATCCAAAGGATTTTTACTCCCGAAAAAAAAATCTATTGACCCTGGCTGGGATCTTGGGTCTAAGACGCTAATATGGTTACCTCTAGATCACCAGGACCGACATATATTGCGAGTATCCAGTACCGTGTGACATAGTGTTCACTTGGCTCAAACCTCTTTCATTACCTTTCCTCTGATGAAAAAAGTAATTATCAGAAACACATTTACCTTCTCAATGTTTGTGTCGAAAATGAAGTCAACAGACCTCCATCTGAAATGGTAGGAAGAATATTTTTGCAAAGGTAGAGAAGATATTAAATACGCCATGTGCTGCAAGGGTTTATGTGGCCATTTTAAAACATATAACTCGCCATCATACTGCATGACATAATATTCTCTAAGCATAAACTGAATCTGCGTTACTACTACTACTACTACTACTACTATTATTATGTTATTATTATTATTATTATTATTATTATTATATACTCCTTTGTTTCATTTAAAGTATATTATAAGCTGTAAAATATATGTATATTTTATGAATTATTGTAATTATTATTAGAATGAACAGAGCCAAACATTGAAGCTATAGTCATTTCAGGGAAGAAACCTAAATACATTTAAAACTGGCTAAAAAACAAACAGCTATGAGAGCTGTATTATCACTCAGGAAAATGCGATCTCTAATGCTCAATCAGGGTGGAATTTTTACAAAACAATATTTGTCTAAAGTGCCTGAATATATTTGATCTAAAGAAGCTGATTTATTAAATTTGTACATCTTGTCATAATATACCAACATATTGAAATAATATCTATTGATATTACGGGACAGATACGTAACAAAATAACCAAATTTATGAATTTGTTTCAGTTATCAATTAAAGTTTTCACATAAGAGAGAGGAACATTTGATTATATTTATATAAGCGTAGATGAAGAGCTAAATGACCATACTTTTTTGTTTGATTTAGTTACTTTAGAAAGCAATGAAACTGAAAAGAAAATCTTAATGATGTTAGGGTGTTAGTGGAGAAGTACAACATAACGGTCTATTTTGAGGTCTCTCGTTAATGGTGTCTCCCCAACCTTGGTTGAAATTATAAAATGTATCTTCTCTTTTCATTTGATTCTACAGCCAGGGTGATCCTTGGACTGACGCGGCGACCTCTGCTTCTTCTATCTCTATCCTACGGCTTCATTGACAGAGGGCGCAGTATTGCAGGGCGACATGTGCTATTTGTCTTCACTAGGCTGGGAGGATCCCTTTCCAGACCTTCCTTATGCAGAAAAAAGTATTATGTAGAGACCGGGAATCGAATCCAGGCCTCCCAGCAGCAGTCAGCATCGCTAACCACTGGACCAAGGACGTGGTCTTTTAAAAAGTTTAGTTGTCCTTATTAAGAACTTTTATGCCAATGAACTTTCTGACTATATATGTTTTCCACTACATTATGCACCAAAAAGCCTTAATTTCAAAATCTACCTAAACGAACACTTTTATCTAGCCATAAAAATCGCAAATTAAATAACATACACCACACTTAACCAGAGGAAATTCGAGAAACTGCCTTAGGACTCAGGAACTGTTAAAAATATTGCATTTATATATGACGTGAAGAGACTCAGTATGGCCTAATTGTATTTTTTTTTTTTTTGGGTGTGCAAAATTGATCGCAACTGTTGAGAGAGAACAACAAAAGTTATTTATTACAACTAAAACAAAAGAAGTTAATTTGAAACATGGCATTTCTTTGCGAGGTATGTGAACATCTACAGTGTTTTCAAACTAAAAATTGCACCATGGTGCAGTTTCGTTAAACAATGTTAACGCAATCAGACTGTAATCTGTCTGAGAGAAGACTGAGATTTCAAAAAAATGTACGCTATAACAAAAATGTAATATCGCTTCCAATACTATATGAAGCAAACGGAAGGTGCATTTCCGAATACGTAGTACAAACCACATATTTTTAGTTGCAGTAGTTATAATTTCACAATAATTTAAATATTTTCCTAAATTAGCATTACAGTAGCTGGCCTTATAATGAAACTAAAACGGTTGCATGTTTTTTGTTCACGCTTACTTCTTTGGAACTTGTAAGTAACACGCTATCGCATGTTGGTAGACCCTCAATTGTTGATTTAATTTAAGAAAATAACGACATCATCGAAAGTGTCAGCCTGGTAAATTAAATTGTCAGCTATTACCGACACTGAATGTGCGGATTCTAACGCAAGTGTTTCATTATGTAGTCAAGTACATCGCGTATAAACCGTGAGGTGCCGGCAGTACAAAAAATTGAAAGTTATAGATTCAGGTTTGAAGTATTAACTTAGGGGATCATAGCGTTTACAAAATATGTTTTATTGACAAAGAGAAGAAAACCTTAAAATATATCGGTTACTCAGATTAAAGGGCTGTGCTATAAACAAAGACATTGTATCACATTTCTGCTATGGGATGAAAAAGTCAGACTTTAGCATTACTCCTATTTTTCTGTCACCAAAGAAGGATATCGAACTCATAAAGAAACATTCAGACTTTAGCGGTTTTAAGGATTTTGTACAAAGGGCTCTTTTTAATCTCTATGTTGGAGGTAACATAGAGATTACAACATTACAAAATTACTCACAATTTCAAATAAAAGTTCCATACAAAGCTCTAATTCGTCTACCTACAGAATTATGTAGAATTTAGGTTTCAGACACAAAAACACGAACGAATTTTACTGAACAGAACTGGTAGACTGCAACGCTGGAATCGCGTATAATTTACGATGCACAAAATTAGGACTTATGGTGACACAAGTTCACATATAACTTAGACGGCTCTTGGGTTAATAAAGAATACACATTAAAGCCAGTCTAGCAAGATTTGAATGAAAATTTGGGGCAAGGCAGTCATGTGATTGCAAAGAATAAACATTGTATCAGAGAGTAAGTGGACATTTACATCGAAATAACAATCTGTTACCATAAGGAAATGAGAGCTACTACATTTAGTTATTGTCTTTTGAACAAATTTTACAAAACTTCCATTTTACAACATTTCAAACTTTACTACTAGAATAATAATAATAATAATAATAAAGCAATAATAATATAATACTGCTTCTTGTCCCTTGATTCCTTAAACAAAATTCCCAGCCCTCGTAGCAAATAATCAGACATTTTGGAATAGCTGCAACTAAAAGGTAGAGAGAATTTGGCAAGCGAAACTAAAACTGAGCTATCACTCGGAAATTACCGTTCGAAAACCAACCTAAAATGTATATGTTCGATTTTCTCCCCCTTCGCCCGTTTTTATACTGTGACATCGCGGGTACTTTTATTAATTTTATTGTGTTAATTAATTTTCTTTTGCAAATGAAGTGGATCAAGGAATACTGCGGTTGCTTCCTTATCTTTGTCATTACAATCAAACAGAACCTGTTTGGACTCAGATAAACCATGGTGTTGAAAAAAGAACTAGCACTTTTAAACTAAAATACGTACAAATACTCATTACGAGAGTCTCGAGAGTGACAGAGACAGACTGGGAACTGAGTAAGACATGCAGAAAAGCTGCAAGATGATTCCATGATAGATGTAAAAGGTAACAAAAAATTTGAATTATGCATTTCTATTTCGAGGGTAGTAAAAATTACCAATTATAGTCTTTTGTGATGCATTTGTTATTTCCATTGTAACCATGTTTATTTTCTATAGTGCGATGTTTAGAAATCAGTTTTTGAATCTCAAATTGGACTAATTGTTTTATTTTTCGAACTCTGATTAAAAAATGGGAAAAAATCTTTCACATAAGCTCCAACAATGCAATTATGTAATGATTTGCCTTAGGGAAGAATTCTGTGACCACAGTTCTTCTCTCGTTAGAAAACTACGAAATTTCATTGCTTTGTGTTTAGATCGAGTTTCTGGTGATATAAAAATAGTGCAAATGCTCTTCAAGAAGTACGAGGGTAGTTGAATAAAGAATGATCATGTTTCTTTTTGACAGCATGCCTTTACTCATCCTAAAACAGTTTATGATTTTTCTCAATGTAGTTCCGTTGAATGCACTTTGACTGTCCCAGAGTTTCTGACAATTTTCAAAGATATTCACAGATCCTTCAGCATTGCCTCCGCAGTCTTCATAACTGCTTCACATTATGCAAACTTTCTCTTCACTATGGGGAAAAGGGAACAGGAACCCGGGGATAAATCGGAATTGCAGGGAGAGCGAGGGACAAGCTTCATATTGATTTTTGTGAATTATTGAGCAACAACATTTGCAATGTGCGACCGTGCATTATTGTAGTGCAGCATCCAACTTGTTGCACGAAAATGTGACCTTTAAGGTATAATATGGCCTTGAAGGGATTTGCGGAAATCTCTCTGGTATTGCTCATATACAGTCACATGATGGTAAATAATTTCTTAAATACTGACACATGAGTTTGTCATAGCTTTCCCAGCAGAAGTAACTAATTTTGGTTTTTTGATATTAGTGATAATAGAGCTTTCCACATAGAGTTTTTTTTTGTTTGTTCTCCGAATAGAAGAAATGTAGTCCAGTTTCATAAGCAGTGATTACCTTTGAAATAAATTCCACATCTCCACATTATATTCAAATGCATGCAAATCTGCACGCTAACGCGCTTTTGTTTGGGAATCAGCAGTCTTGGATCCCATAGTGGACAAACATATCTCATGTGCGACTTTTCAGTTCTCATTGTATGGGTGGTACCCAGTGAAATACCCTGATAATTTCTGAAGATGTTCTTAATATAGTTCGACGATTCTTTCATAATGAAAGCATCTACGTTAATATGTTCTTCCATTAGAGCACAAAATGGAGCAGTTGGCCAACGTTCCATGGAAATTCTTTAAACATTTTAAATAATGTTTGAACTGTTTTAAAGGAAAAAAGAAAATCTCCATGCGCCTCCTATAATTGCATAGACAGCAGCTGAAGATTTGTTGAGACGATAGCTGAACAGTAATATTTAAACTTTTGCCCGTCCATAACCTGTGAGTTTTTAATAGTGTTCAACGCCCGTTTTAATTACTGAGACACCACATTTGACATATTATTACAGCATTAATATCATTCATTAAAATAATCTACATAAACTAATCCTAGAGATCAATTCTTCGAAAATAAAATTTAGTTTCAGAGCAACATATTGTTCTTCAGTCACTTTCATTTTGCTGTATAGGGAACTGATCCTGTCTCAACTTGTATGTCTCACAGGCAGGAACCGGAAGAGGAACAATGAAAGTAGTGCCACGTGTACATCCACCAATTACATACCTGAAGCTGGCGTTGCAGCGTTTTCGACTTTGGTATATTCCTGAGGGGCTGGAATTACAACGTAACTGCTTATAGTTGTATACATATATACATACATACATACATACATACATACATACATACATACATACATACATACATACATACATACATGCATACATACATACATACACAAGAAAAGACCGGCCTTCACTCCAAAGCACGTATTTCGGAGCTTAGCTAAAAAGCATTAGCTAATGTTATACCTTATTTTGCACTCTGCTATACCATGATCTTATACTACAGTTACATTTACGAATGCAACGGCTGGAATTTCGTGAACATGTCCTCTCTTAAATTAACAAGCTCATATTCAGTTCTAATGGGCGGAAATTCGTAATTGAGATTTTGTTTTAGTTTGATTGTAACAGTGAAAAATTTATGAATATCGGGTGAAAGTTTTTCCGTTCATTTGGGTCATAAGTAATTATTACCACCATGGTACAATAATGGCTTATATTAAAAGTAGAATGGAAGTAGCCTTTGATGATATTCTCAATCGAAAACAAAATATCCATTCGTTGTCTCTAATTTTCTTATCATTATCATTAGCTTCCTTTATCTTACACTCATTAAAAAAAGAGTAAATTGGTTTGATAGTTGTAACATTTCTAAATGCGTTTACTATTTTTTGTATATATATATGCTCTAAAATGTTTAAAACAATATTATTATCATCATTATTATTTGTAAACACACCTCTTACTGTGGCATTTTCTTATTTAAATACAAAATATTAATTTACATATACTTCTATTTATATTAAAACAATAAATAATGACAAATATAAAAGATAAATGACAGGTGCATCAAAGAGAATTAAATTCAGAACAGAAGGGGACAAAATTGTATATAAATTGAAAGAACGTAGAATTAAGGAAAGTTAGAGATGTAAAAATAGTATGTGTCGTAAATTGTTAAATAGATTTTAAACAATAGGCTGCAAAGTAGAAACTTTTCAAAGGAACGAGAAGAAAATTTAGAGAAATGAAACGAATATTCGGTTGTTAAACCTCATTTAGTGGTTAGAACATAATGAGAATTGATTGAATAAGGAAATATCTGAATTTAAAGAAGTTGATAATGGTTTCATCCACAGATATATGTGTTGGAAATTATTAGGAGACATCAATACAGTTGGGCTGATATTTCAGTGCCGTTGTCCTTGAACGAATGCGCAGCAAAGGTAATTGTACTAACATGTGACTCACCGACTCAGTTGAGTATCAAATGAAAGCAATGGCTTGCAGAATGGGTGTGGGGCACAAAAATACTCTTACAAGCTCACATTCTCACCCATATGCATATATTTCTGATAACCACTGCAATTCAAGTCGTTGGACTTTTTCTGAATGTGTGCAATCAAAAATAACATTTTTAGATCAAGCGATGTGTATCATATAGATTGATAGTTCTTTTTCATTGCTCCGGTTACACTTACATCTGTGGAAATTAATAGACGGTATGTGACAATATTCTTTATGCATTCTTTAATATTATTACAAATTATTGTTCCAATATTGCATGGAGTATTTCTCCTAAAAGAGTAGTATATTTATTTATTAGGAGTATCTTTAAGTCCAAAAAAAAAAAAAATACCCCAGCAATGGGATAAGTAACACCATCTAGTGGCATATTTCCAAAAGAACCTCGCATACATCAAGCGGCTAACGCAACAAGTACTCTGTTCTCTGGCAAGTTCGTTGTTAGACTTCAAGAATGTGCAACTTAGCATGCCTGGAACTCAAGGCTCGCTCACTACTTATCAAACGACAGCGTATTTGAGTCATAGTCACAAAACTATCTCCCTACTGTACTTTCTATCAACAGGAAATAATAGTACGGCGAATGGCTCCGGAAGCATTTATTGTAATTGTTAAAATATGAAAACAGCGACACTGCTAAAAATTACAGGAAGATTATACAAGGAGAAGAAACCAAAAATAAATGAAATTACAACATATTTATTCAGTATAGTGAATCCCATAATGAAAATATATGCCAGAATAATGAAATATAGATTATAAGAACGTATAATAGAGAGGATCAAGAGCTGCATTTCTATACACATTGTTCATATGGTGATAAATTTCGGTTTCACTAATATCACAAATCTTCTAAAATTGAATTACTGCTTGCTGGGTCCGTTTAGACGAATCCACATTGTAAACATGTTGAAGAAGTCTACATGATTGTGCTTGTACACATGTAAACAGCACGCTGCGTAATTAAGCTACGACAAAAGTCTTAAGTTTCATTTGGGCATCCTTTATACATAACAAGTTTAGTTATAGTATGTAAGGGTGAAGCTTTCTAAATTTTATGTTACTATTATTATGACGTGTACTACTGAGGGCTCAATATGGATATTTGGGAATGTGACCGCTCAGTTTCTGAAAAGCTGATCCACCAAATCGGAAGAGTCCGTGAAACATTAGATTCACTTATATCAAGAAGATGGAGATGAAGGGTTAAAGACCAAACCCAAATGGTGCTTCCCAGAAGATAAACAGGGAGCAGAGTGATTGGCTTTTGGAGTTCAAAAACACGAATCCATTTCTCCCAACAAATATGTTGAGGCGCAACATAAACCACCCAGTAAGCAATTGTATGGTCCAAAAGTATCTTCATGGTGCTGGTGCTCACCATAGCCCACCTGCCAAGAGGGCTCTAACTGCGACGCACAAACAAGCAAGCATCGCATTCGCTCTTGAATATGTGTCTCAAGTTTAGCTGGGTAAACGAAATCTGGTCAGATGAAATTTTCATTTTTTATTTTCAAATAATTTCCATAAATGAATTGGGAAGATACATACGCTGCTCAAAGAAAAAATAGTCAGTGATGCAACGTTATATTTTAAAGAGGCGAATGCATGTTAAAATGCTGCAATGTCTATAGTTAACATGAAACAAATCCATGTTCTAGAGAAGGATGGTTTGCATACTGAGTAAGATGGCATGACTGACGATGGATACAGGTAAGCAACAAACGAGAAAATAAGGCCACTCGTGCAGTTAGGTTGATTAAAGAGGGCCATTCTCTGCAAAATGAATATAGAATGCTTGAAGTTGTACAAGCAACCATGTGGAAGCTGTAAAAATACCTTCAATAGCACGGAACTGCAGCCAGAATTTCTAGAAAACGTCGCGAATGAAAACTTAGCACAGTGGCGCTTTTTCATCTGCAAGCACAACGCAACCACCATACTAGGAAAACAAGGCAAAACTCAGGGATAAGAACTAGCGAAAAAATTGTCAGAAACGCATTAACAAAGGTTGTTTTAATCTCAACGACTATTAAGCCTCCACAGTTGAAAAGAATACATGCAGTATGCCAGAGATCCCATGCCTTGGTGTCTTATGATATCTGACGAGTCACGATTCTCTTACATGGTTTAGATAGGTAAATGTGTTTGAAGACGATAAGGAGAAATATTGTAGTATTGTAGTAAATATAGAGTAAATCAGCGTACCATTGCTTTTGTAGGAGTATTTGTTATGGTCTGAGTGAGTTTAAGTTTGGGTACAAAAACTAATCTCATTATCATTTGAAATTGGATCTTCTGTGAGACGATTTATTCTGAGATCATACTTGCTATTCCTCCATCAAAGAATATTTGTGAAAACGCATTATTTATACATGATAACGTATTCATCCAGCAGTGCCATTGGCAAACAATGGAATGACCATTCAGGAGTTTCTATTTAAATCTGACGGAATAAATCGGCGATCAGGAACAAAGGGTCCAAACGCGAGAATAATCCACCTTAACAATTCAAGCCCTTGCATAAGCCCTTGTGAACGAACATAAAAGCTTGCCTCAAATAAATATAAGGCGATTGTCAGATTAAGCGTTGTAGTGCTGTTCTCCATGCTAAAGGAGACACTATTTCATATTAACCTTTTTCATCCTGAACTATAACAAGCAAACCCTTTGCTTTAAGACATTTTGTTAAAGAAAAGCAAGAATTGTGTTGTCTAAAAATAATTTCATGTTTTCTTGTTTTCTGAATAAATGAAGAGTAGTTATTTTAATATTATTTCAGTTTTCAATTCAATGTACAACAATTTGGAATATTTATGAGGAGTTATTATTATTATTATTATTATTATTATTATTATTATTATTATTATTATTATTTCATCAATGTCCTACTCGTTTCAGCTGTCTTTAACTGCTGAGTGTGGGAGTGCTAGTGTTGTTGACATGAAAATGAAGGCGAGTGAGAAAAGAAAGACGAGCGGCCGGCAGGGTCTAAAGCATGGTATAGTCACTTCACAATGTAATAGTGCGCAGCTGCCACATTATTACGGGAATAAAGATATGTATGCGTGAGTCATGGAAACTAAACAGTATACTATGTAGCAGTTAACAGATGTTAGTTGTTATCTGTTATATAACGCATGAGTGAGAGAACTACTTTAATAAAGTGCTTGCTTCAATGAACTAATTTTTCCGCAGCAAATGACAAAAGAGTATGACATAAGCGGTTAGTTATTCAATTCGCCACCGGTAAAGTAAAGTTAAACGGGTAATAATTTGCGTGATATTTTCTTATTAGAGAAAATGCTCGCTTCCTATGCCTGAGGCTTAAGGAAACTATTGATATAAAACATATATAAGCAAATATTAAATGTTAAATTGATAAAGAAATTTGTTAATTTAGCACGCGTACATGCATACTATTTATTGTTTAAGCGCTTTCAAAAGTGCATAATATTTTCTCAGTTGCGTCAAAAACCAAAAGATAAATATATCCATTCATAAATATTATATAAAGTAACCTGATTCAAATAAATAGTTGTCGACTGAAATATGTGCAATATCAAACTTTAATTTACAGAGGATATCGTTTTCTGAACTTGAAACCTGTTAAATTCATATTTTTTCAATATCAACTGACAATTTCTGTGCGATTAAAGCTGACTTTAAAGATAGAAAGATGTAGAAATTACGTGACAAGTTCATTTTTCGTTAAAATAGCATCTAAATTTGAGTAGTTGTAAAAGACAAACTTTAATGCAGAAATATGGTCCTTTCACAATAAATATAAACAGTTATCCGGCTTTCTTCAATCGTTCATATACAATAGATTACTTTTAATTCTTTCAGAGTCTTTTGTTAAGATCTATGCAACAGAATGCATTGCTAATTCCATCATTACACCTATCAGAATTCTGCAGTTAATAGGAACAAGCTTAAGAGGAAACCCGTGAAGATATAACATCAAGCTTTGGAGTCAACGAAAAGAAAAAGAAAAATGAGATTTTAATATGTCAATATGAAAATTATCACACAGGAAGAAAATATCATATGATATTATGAGAGATGTGAACAATACTTGATTATACTACTTTAAGTAACTAAACTACATTGTTGGTTCATTTTAACGATTAAAGATAATCGACATTTCTCTGAAAAAGTTGAAAGGAGCTCAAAATGAATGGTGACTTATAGCATTGAACATCTGCATGGAAAAAAAAGACGACTTCAATTATCCAAAAATATCAAATAGAAACATGTTTCTCTTATTCTTTTTAATAAGAGCAATATAATGTTGCTTCGGTTCCAGTTAAGACCGAATTTATAGCGGTCTGGTTAGTAATTTGTTATGTAAAATGTATGTAATTAAAGACGACGATGGTTACAGTTACATGAAAACTACAAACGCCTCAAGCTCGTTTGAAGCCATTCACCACTTGTTACATTAGTGCACATCTGCCGACAAAGGTAGAATGGAATAAGACATAAATAACTTCAGAAGATTATTAATTTAAATGAATCATATTTATGTACTATTAGCGTTCTCAGAAAAAAAATCGTAGATTTAAACGGTAATAAACTTCATTAATTTAACCCTCTTATACTCGTAAAAACATTTACTGGAATTTAATTATTTGCAACTACTTGTTTACCTCTTCTGATATTCATAATATTCAAGACATAAACTTTCATAAAGTTAAAGATCATGCAAATAAAACCGCATACATTTCCTTCATGTTTCCAGGACGAGGAAAATTACTGATATACCTACCTCACTAACATAATTTCCTATAATCGGTAATGAACCAGATCCCATTCATTTATAAGTGCATACTCCAATGTTTCTATCAAATGGTGCAAAACAAAATGCATGAAAAGTTATCAACTATTTTATCTAGATGCGAATACAATAACGATATAAGATAGTGTGCATTCCTTATACCTCTCAGATCCCAATAGGGCCAATAGCGGATGATTAGTGAACGGTTAATATATAACAAGCAGATCATTGTGTGGTTAACTTTAAACACGTATTGTTATATTTGAATCTTTTTTTCACACAAGCCCTACCGCGGCCGCTAATGTGCTAATGTACATACTCCCCCAAAGGGCGTCCAGGAATCCGAAAAAAAAAAAACGATGTACATGTGTAGGCGCGAGCCCTAACATTTCCATGAAGGATGTGCAAGACGCAGGCCGGCCCACGAGAACCATCTTGGTTCCATCAAGGTATCCACCCGAGGAGTATCGAGGTTCTTCGATGAGGCCTCCAGACAGAACCCACCACACACTAGGAGAGGAACTCTTCTTGAGCGCAAGGCATCATCCTTCCTCGTCTGACACTTCCGACCCTATAACAGATGCTATGAAATGAAATGAAAGTATATACAATATATTGGAAAACGAAAAATTCGTGGTATGCAAATACTCCTCCCAGTTTCACCCAAGTTAGCAGAAGAAACCACGAAAAACTCAATTTCACAATGCCAGTCCCAAGAGAATAAAACCTGGGATCTCACGAATGAGATTCTAAAGTGTTCCCGCCTAAGCTTCCCCGCTTGGCAAGCCCTGTTTGGAATCAGAGTCTGATAAGAAAAATTCTAGGAGAACGGCCGGGAGTGGCACCACGGATTTTTGGCCTACCGTTCCAATACCTTTATCAACTGAGTTACCCCATTAACCGCGAATCTTCCCCGAATTACTATAATTTTACTTATCTTCTGATTGAATGCACATATTTTGTCATTGTAAAATTACTGAATAGTTCTCATGAGATTTGTTTTAGAAAACAGCGTCAAACTTTTCAAAATAATGGCTCTGCAAATATACAGCCACCGAATAAAGTGCTTTGGGCTGCTGTTGCAGTTCTTTTGATATTATATTACTTGATAACGAAAGCAGATGCGTATAGCATGGTTGAGCTCGTCAAAAACAATTTTCTTTAATCAATATGTTATTAATGTAAGCTATAAATATAGCAAGTTGAACGTCAATATATTTCAAACGGGCATTTATATTTTAGATAATTAAATAGTTAATTAAGTTACCATTATTGACATAGGGCGGATTTTAATGAAGAACACAAAAAGTTGTTTATAATGTAAAAGAAGCATTTGGTTATATATGCCTTTAAAATAAATGGGAAAATATAATAATACATAACACTTTTAATTACTTATCAGTTTTATGTATCCTATTTTGTAGAATTTGCTTTGCCAAGGCAAACATACGTTTTCATCTTGTGCTCCCTGTGCTGGTTAGACTGGCTATTACAACAGAATGCAGAAAAATAAACGGTTATTTTTGTTCTCCGCAGAAAATATAATGCGAAGATTACCTAAGTATTTTAACAGCTAAAAAGGAAACAAACTTGACCCCAAGAGTACAACAAACCCCATCATTACAAATTATACACATAATCCAAACAAGGTAGACTAGAATACAGCAAATGTCTCATGGTGAATTCTTTAAAAAGTGAATGTTGTAAGGCAAGTTATTGCTTGGTTAATTTATCTTTGCCATGAATAATAAGTTCATTCATATTTATGTAATATATAAAATAATATTACTGTTTCCCGATGATTCAAATCCTTTATATCCCCTATGAATATATATTTAATATTTTAACATGTTTCAATTTTCGGCATTAGTATTTTTTCACACAGCAATTGAGATTTTTGTATTTTTAAACTGTTTGTTTGTAATTGGAGTTGTTTGTCAGCAATACATATACCGTAAAATCCCTATGGACACAGCCCCCTCCAGCAAAAAGGTCCAAAGCAGCTAAGCTGTAGTTCTCTGAATGCGAAGATACGTGTTTAGGGTGAGTTTAGCTGAAATGCCTATATGTATTACAACTGTTGTATGCTTTTCGAATGAACACTTCGAATCAAGTCGATCCTTTAGTACATACTGGTATTACTGCACGTTTATTAAGTAAAACTATTTGAAAAGTCCTCTGCAAAAATGGCAATAAGCAATAACATACATAAACCCCTGATTTTAAGAAGTGTTCTTTTTAAAAGTAATATCATCAGCATTTTTGTCGATAAAACCTGAAATCGAAAATGTTAGGTGAGGTTCTTTACTATAATATTCGGCATGCATTGCTCTTCAAATACTTAGGAGTGCTTTTTGGGAACATACCCCAGAATATCGTTTCCACTCTATTTTTCAAATTCAATCAAACCTAATGCTCCGTATTGTGTAAGCACTCTTGTTGCGCCAGTTAACATTGTACGGATTTTTTTCTCCTAATCGCAAATGCGTAACACTTTTGTGTTTTGAATCTGACTGAATCTACTAACAAAGCCTATCTGGAAAGAACAAAAACACCGCTGTATACCTTTGTGTAGTATTATTTTCAAAATGGAAAGTAAAATAAATGCCACTTACTTGTTGAGAAGACGCGTTTATATACTACTCTCAACAGGATGTGCGTAACGCCAAACAAGTTTGCATGTGCCTAGTTATACTGTCCAGGCTAAAGTACATAGAAGTAATAAGATCCCGGGCGTTAAAATATGAAAGACATTGAAACTATCGCTTTTATCACCAATTTTGTTCTGAAACGCCAACAGTGGCGTTGAATTCCATTTTTGCACTGAAAATTAAGTGTTATAATGTGTAAATTTAAAGCTTTGTTTTTGTATATAGAAAATAAATTTTGCTTTACCTATTATAGATTGATAATATTATTGTGCCTTGGAGAAGACACCTCTTTATACTATATTCTGCAAGAGCTGCAACTTGCTTCCAAAATTAAGTATTGTTTAATAATAAAGAATGGTAGTACAAAAAACTTTTGCAAAAAATATGGTCTGCAAGAGCTGCAACTTGCTTCCAAAATTAAATAATATTTAATAATAAAGAACGTTCGTACAAAAAACTTTTGCGAAAAATATGGTCACAAATGCACAGAAATGAACCATCTACTGTTTCATGCGCTACTAACAACTAAAATTGCAAGGCAAATACACACACAGAGATGCATTAAACATTTGGTTATATAGGTCCGAATGTTACATAAATATGAATACTAAAATGGAAGTCTGTAAACTATGAATATTTAAAAGACCAATTGTCATGCTATATGCTGACTTGAGAATGTACTTTGTACTTATGCCTTATACTACTGTGTAATAATAATAATAATAATAATAATAATAATAATAATAATAATAATAATAATAATAATAATAATAATAATAATAATAAAAATAATGATAATAATAATACTTTTAATTAACAGTAAAATATGTGTCTTGCTGTTCGGCATATTGAGATGACAATCTCTCTTAATGTGAGTGAATTAATTCTAATGCCTCACTTGTCGACCAGGCATTGATGCTCCGCACACGGAGCAGTCCATCTAAAATGCGCGCAGCAAAAATCGGTGGAATACCTTTCGCAAATGATGAAGATATGAATGAAATGATGGAGTAATGACGGCATGAGTGGCTGGAGAAACCGGAGTACATGAAAAAACAACTGCCCTTGCGCCTCTTCAACCGCCACATATCCCACTTACGGCCTCTAGAATCGACTCACTTTAATGGGCGGCGAGCACTCTTACCATTCGGCCAAGCCGTTATCTATCATAGTGTCTTGTTTATGGCTTCATTATTGGTATTGCATTGTTTTGATTCACTCTTGCGAACTAGTGAGATGCACATGGAAGTAACAGCTTTATTTAATGTTCTTCTACTGCTAATAATTGTTCGGAAATAAATGGGAGATGACATTATAAAGTTGATCATCAACTCAAGGAAACTATTGAAGCTAACTCACATCGAACTAACAGGAAATTTCCTAAGGAGTTACGGCTTCCAGCCCTAACAATTTAATCCCTTGAAGAAATTATGAAAAGTAAAACAAAAAAAAAAAAAAAAAAGCTTATTAAATAAATTGCACGTGAATTCAACGAGTTTCAGCAAAGGCGTATATTTGAAGTCTGTGCTTCACTGATTTTGTGCAATAAAAATAGTTTCCCTTTGAGTCGTAATGTAATTTTAATGAAACGTATTTTCTATGCTACTACCGTAAATAATGTTACAATTACTTAATCTCGATGAAGCACCGAAACATTTCACAAAATCAAAATTATTCAAGAGGAAGAGAATATAAGGAATGTATGACGGTGTGCGGCTGGATTAATACACTGCACACTTCTGCTTCCCGGTATAACAATTAATATGGAGATGTACTGTTCAAAATTGATAAAATGTACCAGTAGCTGCAAGAAATACGGCCAGCTTTATTCAATAGAAAGGACCTATTACCTCTTCAAGGTAACACCCGACCATACATTTCGCAAAGAACACTCCAAAAGCTGAACGAACTGGGTTGTGAACCTATCTCATGCAGCATTTTTTTACGTTACTTCACATATATTATATTTTAACCTCTCATTCTTACAGTTTGTCATACCTACATGATGTGTATTTCTGTACAGAGCTGCCGCTTGACCTTTTTTTTTTTATTCACTTGAAATTACATATTATATAATACAATTTCTGTGTTTTCATCACTAATAACATACTGTTCATGTCTTCAATTCTATTTTATATATTGTACAACCCACTCTTTTAATATTACATTTATTGGAAGTCAATTGGGTGTGTATTTTTTCATATTGAACCTTCAAACTCATATAAATATTGTACAATATATCGCAACACTGCCATTCGTTGAGCTATTGAGGACCAACTAAATACTGGAAAAATCAAATATTTGGGGTTCAAAATATTTCTCAGAGACATTCAGGATATGGAGGATTTTGGTCTGCATCCTCCGCCATGATGAGGCAGCAGCGCCACATTCTAAACGATGGAATATGGCATCTTGAATGCCACAATTATCACAGTTGGAAAATATCTTTATACCAATACGCTGTAGGCGCTCATTTTAAGGAAGATATTATTCACCAGTTGGTACCAGACACTCCGTTGGTAAGTGTTGAGTGCAGGATGTGGAATGTTGAACCAGATTCGGCGCCAATTGTATATTGGGTGTTGAAGAACTGCCTTAGGAGCTGGCTATTGAAATAGCCAGGCAGTATACAAGTCTCTGGTGTTCGGTGGTTGCTATGTAGGTCGACAGGACAGTATGCTATTAACCGAGGTAGCTTCTTAACCCAGGGCGCCTGAATCGGCAACCCACAAAGATATGGTGGATTCTGGAGCCGTAGTGTTTGGACAACCACTGGGTTAGAAACTGGTGACTGTAAGAATCGCCATATTCTCCTAGGTGTGCCCAGTTTGTCCGGAGAAATAGACAATCCGCTTTCGCCCATGGATCAATGGCATTTAGACCTCCTTCAGAGGTTGGATGTGTGAGTTGATTTCTAGGGACTCGTAATAAAAATACCTTTCCAAATAAACCATCCTGTAGCTGATTTCAACTTAACGCCAAAGATAGATGGTAACGCCAGAACCTGGCTTACAAACCATACTTTGGATAGCTAAAATATATTAACAAAATGAACACGCTGTAACAAATTAAGGGAACGAAATTAATGCTCTTCAAGAACTTTACGAACACTGTTAACAACACAGTTCCAATTATAATGAATCATAGCTGGTAGGTATATTTTAATGGCTGAAGCCATAAATAGCCATAAGGATGGGCCTATTGAAGTGGAGCCAACGAGAATAGCTCTTGATTTATTCACATTGAGAATCGCTCCAGAATATCTACAATAATTATGCAGAATCTCTTGGATATGAGGAAGAAGAGAACCACGTGAGATAATCAAAGTGACATCATCAGCAAATGCTCCAATAAGAGAGTGACCATCAGAACGAAACCACTGTTGTAATGTTATTAGGAGAGGTTCGATTAATAACACAAACAAGTGCATAGCCATCGGACAGCCCTATCTTACAGACGCCCTCACAGGAAATGAATTAGTGAAATGGCCGTTCACTAACATTTTGGAAGTAGCTGCTTTTAATATATTCCGAATGAGGTAGCAGTATGTATCAGGGATTCCTAAGTGCATCATAGTATTAATTAAATAGCTATGTTTCACCCGGTCAAAAGCATGGTCAATGTCCAAGGAGATCAAAAGTTTCCCAACCCGGGAAATATGGGCGTCACTAAAAGCGTCCCGAAGAGCACATAGGGCATACAGTATGTTCCCTCCACAATGTATTGACTGTTGTACCGGTGCAAGAATATCAGCTATTATTGGTGATAAGCGCATGAACATTTTATAATCAGTATTGAGCATTGTTAAAGAACGAAAGTTTTGTGCAATACTGGGATGGCTACATTTAGGCACAAGGATCAGTATACCATGGATAAATGCAGAGGGAATCAAGGTAGTACACAGTAGCTCATTGAAAATTGCGAGAAGTGCATCCTTCAGCAACGGCCAAAATACAGGGTAAAATTCTGCAGGTATTCCATCTACTCCAGGTGATTTATTTCGAGGACAGGCAGCTAAAGTAGCTTGCAGTTCAGTCACGGTAAAAGCAGCAATATTATCACCTGGGCTAGAAGAGGTTAGAACCTTAACTTCCTCTGTAGCAAGGAGTTCTTCAGGTGTGATATCAGAATATATCTTTTGAAAATATTCATACATAACAGAACGAATATACACATGGCTACTTACAGAAACATGGGAGCTATTTTGAATGCTATGAATATATTTACGCTTGGTGCGCTGTTGTTCACGAACATGATGATATATGGACGGAGATTGCATATTATTGAACGTAGCTCGGGAACGTACCTTAGTGCCCCTCAGATAGTCCAGTTGAAGTTTAAGAATCCGAACATTAATTCTTTTTATCTCAATACTACATTGTGTATCAAGCACAGGGCGACGTAACAAATTTCGCAACACCCCATAAAGAAACTGTCGATAACACAGTTTTCTGCGATATTTTTCACCAGACACATATTGAAGAAACCGTTTTATTTTTGTTTTGATGACAATCCACCGTTCCAGTTTAGCAGAGTAAAATCGTTTCTGATAAGTCCAACATCGCCATCGCTAGGCAAAGAGTTCCTGAACATCTTTGTCAGAAAGAATCTGCACATTCAGTTTCCAATAACCATGACAATATGATGAAGAGGATGCAGGTAGCACAATGGAGGTAAGGTATCCATAATGATCAGAGAGCTCTGTCAGGCATATATTCACAACGCTAATACAAAGATCGCGATGAACATAAATGCGATCGAGTCGTGCTCCCGAGAGTTTGCGTTGAAAAGTGTAAAGCGGACGATCACGATTCATGACTTCCCATGTATATCGTAGCTGAAGTCGATGAACTAAATCTACTAATGCAGGGCAAGGTAAGTAAACTCCAGTGCAATCTTTAGGAGATAAAACGGTATTAAAATCGTCATCTAATAACACATGTGGAGAGTTAGAAAATAAAGAAGCTACTTCTTCAGCAAAAATTTTCTGTCTTTTCTTCCTCGTATGGGTGCCAGAAGGACCATACAAATTGATAATATTGAGATTCCGTACGATAAGGATGATTCCTCTAAAATTTGCAGTCTTACGCACATCCGTATATTGCAAGTGATATTTAAGCAAATGGCAGTACCACGGATAACAAAATCAGTATTAATTTCAGAATTATATCCATATAAGCGAGCTATAAACGCAGAATTTACCTCGTTAAGAAGAGCAATGTCGACATCCAGGGAATGAAAAGTTTTTGCAAGAAGACGAAATTTTTCAGGAGTTTGGATATTACTAATATTCAGTTTAAGAATTTTATATGTATGTGACATAAAGTGAAACAAGTGAATCCAAGAACAATTAAAAGAAATAAACAGGTAGAGGAAAGTAATAAGAAAGTATTCTCCAATCGTGAGCTCTAAGGTTTCATGAGACGTGTCTTTCAACATAGGCTCATAGTAGGACTTTCAGATAACGGCAGAGATTTCCCAGCTTTGCCACTCTTAACATGACGTTTAGAAGACAAGTCACCCTGTAATCGCGGATCTCGGGGTGAAATCGCTGGTTTATTATTGAGTAAAGTCTGAGCATCAAAGTCATTCGAAGGTGTCACCGTAGATTGGGATCTTTCGCGTACTTTTTGTTTCTTAGCATTGGGTCCTATATTTATCTCTTCTTCATGTGATGTGCAGTAGCTACTTTGTCAGTGCTACTAGTAGGTGGGGATAAGAGAGGTATGTCATGCCGTTACGACAACAGCAAGGTCGGGTTCATGAGTTCCAAGGGAGACGCGGCCTGTTGAGAGGGCTTGGGAAGGGGGAGAGCGTCTGCCTGCTGGTAAGGTTGAATGGGGCTGGAAGGAAAAGTTTCCTGAGGAGTAATAATAATTTGCTTATAGAATAAATCACTCATTAATGTTGGATGAGGTACTTGTGAGATCTTAATGGTAAATTTCTTATAAGGACGACAGTCACGGAAATGAGTGGTTTCACCTCATGTATTGCAAGTTTCCCTGTGCCCTGAGATGCATGCGGATGGTTGCCCTGTGTAACTAATATATGCCTCGTGACCAGCATTCATCAAATTAGATGGAATAGGTTTTTTCATATCAATTTGAATAGAACGAATTCCATTTTGCACCCGATACTTATAGCCGAGAGACCAATGTTCATTTTCAATTATAATTACAGAGCCACATACCTGTACACCTTGACGTATATTATCACTTGATTATTCCGGGGGTAAAATAAACACACGGGCATGGGTGCATTCTGCACTGCCATCACTAATCGTTATGGAAATCACAGATCCGTCTTCATTTACAAAGGGAATTGTGCCCTGATGTACATTTAATAGCTGTTCGAAAATCACTCTACTGTGTAACTTGATAAATACTGCATTTTGCTTACCAATTAATTGAAGTGTGTCCAATTGATCCTCAGCTATATGTAGGGTAGTATGCAACCAGAGATGTTTATCTAATGGCGTAGGCCGAGGCTTACTTTTATCGAAGGTAGCTTTCAAAGAGTTTACTGGTGTGATCTTGTTCATAATCACAATTTGCTGGATAATTATGAATTTGTCCGCAAAAGAAATGTAAAGAACATTTTCAACTTAGAAAAAACTGACAAAAACCTAATAGCACAAAGCGAAACGCAGTCAACTATTACGTCTGTACTCCACGCCACTCTGCAGCGGACTATGCATATTCACCCGTCTGACTTTCCCCAATCAAACACCTGGACAATTTTCTCAATAATAAAGTCTTCAATAACCAAGAAGAAGCTGAGCCACCATTTAGCAACTTCTTCTTCGTCAACGTTTTTAATAAAAAACGGTATAATTAAACATACTACTAATTGGCCAAAATGTACAGATACTGATAGTGGATTTTTTAATTCATAAAATCAATATTTAATTTATTAGGGCTATATTGATGTTTAATCCTAATGGCGCTATTGTTTTCCAAATAACTCAAGAATTTTTTTTAATATTCTATTGCATTACTATTATTGTCATGTTAAATTACATTACAGGGTATTATAATGCTAGGTTCTACGAGCAACATTGATGGGAACTTCCATATTTGCAGTTATCACGATGCTATGCGAAATTTTGGTTGTGAGATGCTGTTATGTCTACGAGATTTGATTGAAGAGTAGGGTGACAGTGAGATGCCATAGTTTCGTGATTAGTTTAGCTCCAGTTAATTCGCATTGGATACTCACAATGCTTTCAGTTATCAATATTTATTTTCAATTCTGAATATGTGCAATTATTGATTTATAGTTAATGTGAATGCTAAATAATGATATACATGTTTTGGCGTTTAAACCACCAGAGTTCAAATTTTATTGTAATTAATGGAGATGAAAATACTTAAATGCGTTACTTACCCAGTGTTTTGACCTCTTATAATTAATGACAGGGACCTGAAACAAAATCCAAAGTTGTTATCTACTACATGTATGAAAATACAGCAAATTTTACAGCAGTAATGATTATTCAATGGTCGATATATGACATGAAGTTATGATGAGGCAAAATTAGAGTAAATAACGTCCATCTCGTTGTAGAGATTGGATTCCCTAGATCCTCCTAAAAGCCTTCAAATACTGATATCTAGAGCGATAAAAGTCAGTAATGTGGCACACTATACCGTATATACAACTAGAGATAGAGGATACATGTGTCACATAGTACTCGGAAGTTAACGCAGCACAACTGAAAAACGATACTTTCGTTCTGTTTTGGGTATATGATTCATAATCCAATTTAAATAAAAGTTTTTCCCCGTTCATTTAGTAACTACTTATCCAGCGTCTATCACTATGAAAATGACAGTAATTATTCCAGTGAGTGAAATAAATACCTTGTTACTGTATTGAGCCTGACCGAAACCTCGTTTCCTTAGTGTTAGTTTGGGAGGTGTGACTGCATCAATGCGAAGCGGATATAACACTTGAATGGTCATAACGTACAGAAACAAGCAATCTAGTCACCAAAAATAAACTTTGTAGGAAGTATGCTTGTAGTTAATCAAATGAAAGCTAACGGGAAACTGTAATATAGCAATTTAACACAGAGAGGAAATGATAATTAAACGAGAAAAGGCATGCACTCTCAGCAGTAAAAGTATTGCATGTATTCCGAACTGTATAAGCAAGATATTTCTTAATTTGAGGTAGGAATAGTGTCCATTATATCAGGTTTTGCAAGGGGAATGCAAAGAGATGTTGTCATCGCTTTACCATCTGGCAGCAAAGAAAGAACGATCTTGTTAGCTTCCGTTGTATCAGGTTTTGCAAGAGGAATGCGATGAGATGTTTTCCTTAATTTATTTACTTTTTGTAGCAAGGATTCCTCTCTGTGGAAAAATATTTCTCTTTTCCGACATTTGTTTAGTTCTGGGTATGGATATTTGTTCATTTTGAGGACGAACTGCTGCTGTTGATACCTTTAATGATACCCCGTGCTTCTTCAAAACTTCAAGTTCTCTTGCTGTGGAAATTCTCTTAAGGGCATCAAAAAATACTTCTGAAGCAATTTTTTCAATTTATTTTAATAGGGGCACAGAATAGTTGGGGCAGTTTCTGTGTTAGCATTTCCTGCTTTTCATTGAGAACGGAAACATATTCAGTGTATATTATTAGAGTCATTAACATCTTCATGATATGCTATAGGTTGTTCATATCGAAGCTGAAATTGACTTATGCTGTATATGTATTTATACATATTCCATTTAATATTGGAATCAATACACGAACAAGAGCATCTATGTATGCATGTATTACATTCACTACAAATTAATTTGCATTTACTCTGGATGTCATTGTCACTGGAAAAATATGGACAGCACCTGAAAATCACTCGTGTTAGATATAAAGATGACTCCTGGAAACCTTTGCCACATGCCATCTAGTACCTAGTAATGTTGTGAGCTTGAAACCATAAATGCGTTCCGTCAAAACAAAAAAGTCGTTTCTATACCTTTTAATAGTTCGTCCTGTGCATTGTTCATAATAATGAATATAAAATCTGTGTTTTTAAATTCAGAGTGGCAGCCAATGACCTTGTCTTATAGTTTATAAAGCATCAGGCAGAGGCTGTTACTCGAGTTCAACTCATATATCCATGCATCAACACTAGTTTCATCATTTTGATTCCTGCCGAACCAGAAGCACAAATTATAGCATCGTTCTACATTATATAAATCCTGCTTAGTTAATAGATGATTTCTCTGTTATTTAACATCTGACACATATTTGATCCAGTATGGTTTGAAAAGGAATTTTGATTGCAATATCCCCTTTCTTTTTTTGATAGTTCCAAATGACTTAAATCATGATGACCAGTATGATTTGACAAGGCATTTTCTATCTTAGGCTTGCCTTACTCGTATCTTTGCAGGACATACGCCACCGAATTTATCTCTTCCTTGTAATTTTAAGTGTCTGACATCTTTACTTTGAGAAACAAAATTGCCTGAGTGGTGGCATACATAATGATGCTTTACAGCATCGTCAGAAGAAGTGAGAGAACCCTGATTTTTTACGACCACTTTTTCTCCTCAATTTCATGCTTCCAGTTGTTAAATTAATCAAAAGATGAGAACTGTAGGTCTTCCAATTTTACTTTTGTTTCACGTAATGATTCTAAATGTGCAAATAAAAGATGTTACGTTGTTACTTCATGACTACATAAGCTGCATGTCATTGCTTGCTTTGTAGCTCATCCCTCACCATGGTAATCTCGCTGATGGTGTTTGAAGTGGAATGCATAATGAAATTCTTGTTGCACATAGGCGTACGGTTGCTGTTTTTTTTGTGAGAGGCGGGAAAACATGCAACTTTTCCTGGTGTACACTAGAGACGCCTTCTCAACGCTTTATTGTACTCATATCCCCCTACACATTCCAGGCATACGGGCATTAACAAAACTAACACATAATACTGCACACTAATAATAATATTAACACACTTTAATTCCACGCTATGCTACAATAAATTCGAAAAATAGAAACGCGCACTATTTACAATAGCATTCACACCTCCAACATGTGTCCAACACAAAGGAGGCGAAGTTTCGGTTGAGGTGTTCGGTTTTCTCCGCTGCCGATCGTGAAATGAGGCCGGTGATCCTCCATGTAACGTTAAATCACTAACTTTCGCAGTATTGTATGTAGCGTCCATATACCGATTCATATTTCACCTTTGTTTTACTTGGCAAAAGTGGTGAAACAATTATCGAAGCACTTAATGCAATATCTAAATGTAAAACTAGGCTCAGAATCGCTCATTTTTTTTAAAAAAAAAAGTACTGTCCTTCCTCACAGATTTTCGTCCGTTCTATTTAATCGTATATGAATTGTTATCATAAACAAATTAATATAACTACCATGTTATTTCTAAACCAACTATAATCTATGGAATACAAAGCATATTCTACATTAAATCATAGTGCATCTGAATAAAAAAGAATAATGATATTAATAACATTCCAAATTAAGTGGTTATTATTAAGGGAATGCGGATAAAATATTGTAGGATACAACTGATGGGATGAACTTCACTAGGACTCGCGTGTAATTACAGAACTCGGTTACCCCCCTGTTCTGTAAACACTTAAGTTATAGTGAAGCTCATAGCTCACCAGTTGTAAAAATAAATATTCATATATAGCCCGTGTGTTGTATGTGTTGCAATTTTCATTAAACTAGTTATAATTTATTTTTAAAAATAATAGAAAATATTAAAATCATAATTAAATGAAAGTTAATGAGTAATTTTCGTACTTAATATGTAATCAAAAATCCATTGATTGTTTTCAGTAAAATTTTATTGGCTCAATGGTTAAATTGTATTTTAATTTCTAACATTATTTTCCAAATCTGCAGCCAATATTTTTAATATTACTTTCTTAAACAGAATATAACCATGCACAATTATAACCTTATATACGCTCTCAAGCAGTGTAACATTTTTCATTAAGCTTTGTCCAACAGTTTAAAAGAAAGAAAAAAAAAACATTCCCATCACCTGAAAGTGTTAACAAATTAACGGATAAATGAAATGAAAGCTATGTGACGACATACAGTTCTGTAACTTAGGTATAATCTCCCAGATGCTTATCTGCATCCTTCCTTCTTTAATCTGATGGTTTCTTCTCTCAATATGGCCAGGTTTTGCTCCGCTTCTGTACTTTTTTGTACTTGATAGATGAACGGTAGTTCACTCTCAACAATTCGCCTCTTGTTACGATTTTCCAAAGTTTATTTCCTTCTGATCCCGGTTACAGTTAATTTCACGGACTGTTTCACTGCGCCCTAAATTGAGCTCACCAATTGCTTTAGATGTAGCCAAATCTATTCTCTTTGACATAAATATTTCTTTTGAGCAATTTTTCTATACCATGTTATGGAGACACAGTTGGAATTCTTTATTTAACTTAATAAACACCTTTGTTACAAAGTTATTGATACTAACTTCCGATACAGGGGACGTATGCGCGTAAGAATGAATGAAAATGGGTGTATCAGCATAGTCTTTATGTGTGCTTGGTGTATGACCTTCATGAATCGCATGTTGTAAAAGCACCAACATCTAAAATTAAGAATTGACCTTTACCTCTTTTACGGGTGGCGCGTTCCCTTCAGAATACTGAAGCAGAAATTAAGTAGAATGATATATATTAAAAATATGTTTCTCAATGCAGACCAGATGAATTTTCTGTAATGGACAATGGTATTTTGTGTAAGTTTCGCCCAGTGGAACTGGTTACACCTATATTATTTATTTTATTTACCGACGTTCTTTAACATTTCAGGCCATCAGTGTCCCATTAAATTCAAGGTGCTAAAGGACCAATACATTTTGCTTAGAGATCTCTTCTTTCATGCTTGAGGTTATTTTACGTGCCGTAAAATCGAGGACACGGCCCTCATGGCTTGATTTCCTTTCCGAAGGAAGCCATACTTAGAATTTTGAAGCACGATAAAATCCAACGACTCTGGCCGGATTTGATAGTGGAATTGCAATGAACAATGGGTGTAATATTAGAAAACACATATAGAGTAATAAACACAAACTCGCTTTTAATATATCAACGCCAGATGGTAATATGAAACAGGAGTCCCCCTCACGGTTTAGTCAATCTCAATTATGAACCATGTGCAACATTTTATTGCAGCTATTCTCCATTTAACACACTACAGAATGCTAAAACTGCATGTACTTTAGAAATCTCAGACTGTTCAACATTGAATACATATGTGTAAAATATATGTATTTGTATTACTCCTTTAAAGATGAACACAAACTTTTCGAAAAATAGCGATATTTGTGCTTCTATCTAAGCGTTTATCTATTTCTGCTTCTCTCTATTTTGTTATTTAAATTTATTTACGTTCCAAAAGTTTTTCATTTTATTGTATGTATATGTATATGACAAAGGAGGAGCATTTTTTGTTAATGTGAATGTAAATAAATTGAATGCAAAAGGTGCCTGAAAACACTCCCAACATGCGAATAATTAAAAGATTAAGATAAAGATACTCCATTGTGTCCGTTAAGAGCAGATACCTCCTAACAAGGGAAAGCTCGCTTTTTCCTAATGTGGTGAGCAATTCCACGGTAATTGTTCATATGCTGTTTAAGACACTGACTGATTTGTTCTGTGATTACTCCAATTCTCACTGCACTAGCTGCTTTTCGAGAGATTTCCATTTTTCTTTTCCTCTTGACTAATCTGGACCTGCAAGTTCCTTGAAGAGGTCTGTCCACCTTCTTCTGGGTCTGCCTTGTGTTCTTTTTCCCATCCGGCGTCCCACATGGATATCTTGGTGGTCGGCCTATTGTCCTGCCTAATTGTGACGTAACCGCCACATTGTCATTTGCTTCTGGTAGCTATTTGTGCGATGTCTGTTGTCTGAGATAACTGATTCATTAATACTATAGGTAATTTGTCCTTCAATGTTATTCCCAGGATCTTGCGATGCATTTTTCTTTGGCATAATTGAATTTGTTCTTTTGTTTTTCTGCTATTGGCCATGCCCGGCATCCATATATAGGTATACACAGGTTTCGAGCGTCTGGAATCTGATATTCTTAATTAGTGTTTGGTCTAACAATATAAACTTAAGAGCCCAAAATGCCCTCCAGGTTAATAGAATCCGTCTTTGTACTGTTTTTTTTTTTTCATTTAATCATGTAAATAAATCTGTTGTCCTAGATATGTATATTCGCTCACATATGTGAGGACTGTCCCATTTAGTTTTATCCGGGTTTGGGGTCCGTTTGAAATTAACTGTGTCTTCAGTTTCTGTAGTGATATCACCGCATTTTTGCTATGCTCACATATATTTTCCATCATAGTTTGTAGTGCTTTCGGTGTTTTAGCGAATAAGATCACATCGTCGGCAAATATTGGATTTGTTAGTCCACTGTCATTTATGTTGATCCCGAATTTATTATACCAGTTCATTTTCCTGAATATATGCTCCATTACAGGTTAAGAGTTTGGGAGAGATTGGATCGCCTTGGCGAACTGCTCTTTCTAGTCGGAATGGTGGTCCTTCTTCTGGTTTTACTTTCACCAAACTTTGACTCAAGATGTTGTGTCGGATACGAATGTACTTTGTCTCTATTCCTTGTGGTGCCATAGCAAGTAATATGCTTGTATGTTCCAGTGAGACGAATGCTTTGCTATAGTCAATAAAGGCGAGATATATGGAATTCCTCTGTTTTTTCCATCAGCTGGTTTATACAGAGGGCGGGAAAAATGTATACACACTTCAAGCAAAGAAAAAACTGTGTAAAAATAACAAAACTGAATTCAAACAAGAGAAGGATAAGCACTAATCACCTTAGACTTTTACATTTACAATAATTGGTCAAAATGTCCACCATCAGCGTCGATACACTTCTGAGTACGGTGAACTACTGATTGAACAACGTTTGCGAAATTGCCCTCAGTGATTGCAGCACATGCTATTTCAATTTCTCCCCGAAATGCTGCCAGTATAGCTAGTTTTCTGCGGTATACAAAATCCTTAACAGTTCCTCATAGCAGAAGTCCAACGGAGCTATATCCGGAATACTCGGTGGAAACTCAATTGGACCTCTTCGTCCTATCCAGTAACTTGGATAGGGCCTAGGATAGTGCCTTGGATCTAGTGCGGAGGGCTTGTTGCTGTACAAGGTCTCCCAATTCTGCCCTTGTGAACATTGCATACGGTACCGTGAATCTCAAATTTGTCTCGAATGAATGCAATTGTTACTCGTGTTTGCGGTTCTGTTCTGTACACTGTCTCCATTGCCTTTGAACTTCAGCAACATTCTTGGTTTTCCAATACCATTTCAAAATTGTTTCCCGCGGTTCAAGCGATAATCTTTGCTCCATTTTGTTGTAGCAACGCTAGCCTAACGTAATGTCAGTTGCATCTGTTTACAGAACATCATACTATATATTACTGTTGATTTTCAGTTCATTTTTGAAATATACTAAATGGATATCTACTGTGAAAGTATATATATATTTTTGACCCCCTCAGTAATTTGGAAAGAACCTATTGTGCTGAATCTTGTACGGAAACGTGAATAATTAATCATTGTTAATAATTCTTAAATATGAAGGTTCTTTAACAGAGCTAAGAATATGTTATGACCCTCGTACAGTTTTCCTTTTTTGTGCAATTTCTGATCAATCACCTGTGTTAATTCAGACATATAATAGCCTACTACTACTGTTAATCCTTCCCTAATCCCGTCTTGTGTACTATGTAACAGGCGTATTCCACAG
Source organism: Metallyticus violacea (assembly GCA_030762175.1). NCBI lineage: Eukaryota > Metazoa > Arthropoda > Insecta > Mantodea > Metallyticidae > Metallyticus > Metallyticus violacea. The sequence goes on from CM060846.1 coordinate 132,526,933, forward strand.
TTCTGTTTGTAAACCCATATCATAATATGTCGCATTGCTGACTTTTAGCAATACATTTTTTGAAGTCTACCTATAACCGAAACTTCTTGGTTAACTCTATTAGGGTTAATTAATAATTAATTAATATTACAAATTATTTGATCACACCAATTAAATGTTCTGTTAAGTTCTTGAATCGTGTCAGATAGGCAAAATTGGAGATTATAGCCGAGACTCGCAACACGGACCTTTAGCTTACCTTGCCCATGCTTTTCTACTAACCTACCGTGCCAGTCATAACTGAGAGTATTTGCCTTCTGAACCTATATACCCTGTAGACCTCTTAAGTTGAGTCCCAGTCGTGACCTCAAATTTTTTCTATCCCCTATTCCAAATTTTAGCCTAACTCATATTTGGTATAAAAAGCATTTGCTTTAAATAAATTCTTATGGTATGATTAATTTAAAACATTGGCCCATAAGTACTAGAAAGATTCTTAAGTATAATTTTCGACACCTGTATGGTAGCTACACGTTAAAGCTATTAAAATAATAAATAAAGGAAAAATATACGGAAATAAATTGGCCATTTGACCATTAAACACGTGCATAAAATTTAAAATTTACTTTCATTTAACATTTAGAGCGCATTATCGAATATGCGATGAATGAGCGGTTTATGTGCAACAATATAGCGTTCTTTATAATTCTTCAGTAACACTGTATTTTATCGTTGAATCATCGAATGCCTAATAATTCCTCAATACTAGCCACTTGCAGGATTTGGAACAGAAAAAATACAAAAATGCATTAAACAGAAGGCTAACCTGAAAGGAACTGGAAAAACAAGCCCTTCTTTATACTTTTCCACTATAGCAATCTGGTTTCAGTTTTATTTCAATATTTTTATTTCCATTTGTTTAAATACCACGGTCTTGGTAAAGCACAGATAACGAATCAGAGCGCTCATATGTCCTTCAATATTTTATTTCCTAATCTTTGTGTTTTCGGATAAAATAATTTTGAAAGGCAATACTGAGAGGTTCCCTCTATATGACCAGGAAACTAATTAAGCCACAAAATTATTCACTTAATTTCTAGATAAAGGGTAGTGTCATGTAACTCATTGTGCACATTTTAGTACTTTTATTACAGTCATACACATTTGAAAATAGTCTAAATCATCAATAAGATCAAGGGCTAGTCACCGAAAAAGAGGTAAGTTATAATGGCTCGTAACTAAAGTGGCAGCTGGTAAAGGTATTAACTAATGCTTTTTTGCGAACGCAAATGCACAATTATAGCTATAACAGATTAAATAGAGCATTTTGTTGAATGTAATTATTATGAACACTTCTGTATCAAATACAAATCCTACTGACTATTATTGGAGTGTTTCAGCTTACAGGTTATAAAAGCAAAATAGTTTGGCAAGTTGTAGTTTCAATAAATTTACTATACAATCAGGTTCTTCGTTTTTCTAACGAAAGGGTATCTACCCTTTCTGCTTTGAATTACATGCATTAATAATATTAATTTGGAAATATCTTTATAAGTGTTGGATGTATAGCTTATTAAAGTGTTAAACACGTTTATTTATACAAGGGAATAATTTTAATGTAAAACTATAAAAGTGCAAGCAGCATTTAATTGAAAAAACAATTCAGTTTTATGTTCTATTAGATGTCATTTTCTGTCCACACCTCCGGCATCTATAGGCGCTAAGTATATTTGAATTCAAATGGTTCATCTGCTCCGTTGAGACATGAAATAGGCAGTAAGAGTAATCATTTTGAGTAGATGATATTTTATTAAATATGCTGCAAAGCTATCAGCTTTACTGCACAACCTATTCCAAGAAACATAATTTCTTACATACAGACTTTATAGTAGGCATAAACAGTTCTTGATGCAAATATATTAAGTATATAAAATGTATAGATGCAAAATGCCGAAATAGTTTAACACTGACTCATGAGCGGGAGGTATGTGGTTAGAATTGCGCAATAACAGTCTTTTCTGATGTTATATAGCAGGTTTTCCTCTGTTTTCATCAGTAGCAAATGCCGAAGAGGCCTGAACTTAGTTCCTTCCCAAAAAAATTATTTCCCAATTCATAATTTATTTTCATGTAACATCAATGTTGTTCAACAGCTGAGATTATTTATACAAGTTCCAGGATTATAATCGAATGGAATGAAACACCTATCCCATTATTTTAATAAACTTTAACAACATCCTCCCCTTTGTTTTACAGGCGTCGATTGGTAGAATGTGCTGAAACAATAGCCCCGAGAGGTAGAAAGACAGCTTAATAATACGGGAGAAAAGCATAGCTTGAAAAAATTCAGAATTCAATTTAAATACATTTTATTGAAGATAAATCAATAAAGTTACTAAAGCAATTATAAAATTGCTAGATGGCAGCACAACAACGACAACAACAACAACAACAACAACAACAACAACAATAATAATAATAATAATAATAATAATAATAATAATAATAATAATAATTGTCTTCAGACTAAAACGCCATATGCTTGTACGGAATTTAATGCCTTTTGGTGTGCGTAGAGACAAAATATATTATTAAATCACATGCATTTTTATGGCTATAGGAATGATACATGTTATAATATACAGACGGTTTAATTGTTTACAATAATTTAAAACGTTAAATGTATCCTGCAACAACAACAGGAATGTCTGGAGAGCTGTGGATAGTTAAAATAAATTGTACATAATTGGACAAAGTTGTATTGCTTAATTTAATCATTTGATAACTTCAACCTGAACTGAACATATTAAATCAACGGCAACTCAATGCGGAATAGGCCCTACTCTGCCAATAAAAAATTAATAAATCCTGCGGATTTATTACAACAAACCAAGGGTTTTCTTAGAATCACAGAATGTAATTTACAATATTAATTTTGATGATTAACGTTGAACATTATCACAAAATATTACATTCATATTATTCATATAAGGAACATTTTTAGTCTTTTGCACTTCCTGCAAACTTTGTATTGATAAACTGGCTGATTGCGGACCCAAATTTCACAATTATTACTCGGTTTCTGCGCGTATTAGCATGGCAATTGAATACTTATTTGTTTACCAGAATATTTAGACATATGTTGATTCAGTACTTTCTTGGTGCTGTAATGTTTGATATCAATGAAAGAGTATTTATGTTTTAATATTATTTTCATTCATGTACACTTACATGTCCAAACTGCCCAGTTTGAAATGTTTCTCATGGCTATTCGGCCATAGCTTATCGAACAGATTGTTTACTAAATTTATGTACAGGACCCAATTTTCACATCATATTTGAGAGATTTTTTTGATTAGATTTATTTACGAAAGCTCTTTAACATCTCAGGTCATCAGTGTCCCATTCAAATCAGGGGGTGAAACGGCCGGCCAATTTTGCTCAAATGCCTCTTTTTTCAGGCTTGAGATTCTTTATCGTGCCGTAAATGTACTACACGGGACCCACGGCTTTACTTTCCTTCCGAAGGAAGCCATATTTAGGATTTTTACGCCCCGAAAAAATGCATTGGTCCTGGCCGTGATTGAACCCGCGATCTTGGGTTTAGGAGGCATGGTAACCACTACACCCCAGGACCGACTATATTTGAGAGATGTGGAAATATATAGTCTTGGAAGAAACATTCTTCGTCATAAACAATGGGTTCAACAACATGGCGCCACCAAGCACTTGACCATAAACGCACTGGTTTTTTTGCAGGAACGTTTTAAGAAACGCTTAATATCTTATAGAACGCATTTTCCCTATTCATGGCATTCAGCTGAAAATGTATCAACCGAATGTATGGGATGTATTACACGAGTTCATCTTTAAGCAGAATCTGCCGAGAGCAATTGTGAAATGTTGGGAAAGAAAGTGAAGATTCACCTACAACCTTAATTTACAAACATGTTTGATAATGTCCTGAACATAATAAATATTGTATATAAATTAATGGAGTCACTATAAATATGCAATATATGAAAAAGGTGTAGGTGACCATTAAATTCTGTTTTAAAAGTGTATGTTTGCGTTATGGTGTATTAAAGCGCTCCATTTAAAATACAGTTACATAAAACCGCAGGATCCATTTTCAGTGCTGTTTGTTTCGGTTCACACTGTATTTGGCACAAGCTGTTATCCTGTGATGCTGGATATAAATTTGATTTACAAATATATAAAATTGTAGCTTCATTTTTTGGATTTGAGTATTCCAGTTTCGAACATCATGGAGTACATCTATGTATTTTTCCCCATAAGCAAAAAGATTTATTTAAACTTATTGCACTTATACTGGATCACATCTTTTAATGCTATTTTTCATAAACTTCTAATTTATAATGATACTTGATACAATTTAAATTTATCTAGAAGTACCTGGCCATCTTTTAAATGCAATCACCTGTAATAACAACCAAATTAATAGTGGTTTCTCATAACGTAGATTTAGTTTCCTTAGAAGGACAGAAATAAAATTATTTCAATATCTTCCTTGCAAAAAGGATCACAAAACATCAGAAAAGTCAAATAACTATGTTAAATTTAATACTTTAAAAACAAAAGATAACGCAAGTAAAGGAGAAAAATGAAAAATAAACGTGTAAAAATGTTTAAGGCACTATTTATAAAACTGCATTACAATTGAAGGCAAATTTTAGCAATTGTAACTATTCAGATAAATGAACCGTTATCAAAGAGGTTCTTTATGACTCTTGTCTTTTTGTTTAATTGTGTCTATCTGGTAATAACAATATTTTATATTCATCCTAAATTATCAGTATCCACTCAGTCCGAAAGGTTTTATCGACAAATTGTTGTTTACATCCTTCAACTTATATTGTTTTCTTAACACTCCAACTTAAGCTAATTTTGTTTTACATTCGCAAAAGTGGACTCTTTCCTGGTAAAACAGCTCTATTTTTTATAATTAATGTTAATGTCCTTCATTTGACACAGTAATATTTGCAGTTTTGAATCAGAGATGATACTACCCACCCATTGCTGGATTTTCCCTTTCCATCAAAAAGTTCTTTTTCAATGTACAATACCTTAAATTGATCCATGGTTTTGAAAATTATTGTGCATAAATTTAATTTTTCATTTTCTTTACAACAGTATAATACATACATGGTGTCCCTGAATTGCCATACAATTTCCATGTATTTTCGCCGTACTTGTATTTTCATGGCAGGCATGTTATGTGATGTGTTGCGTCTTGTAAGGATTTTAAAGAAGAAGAAATTCGACTCTATATAAGCTTCTTTCTTTAATTTTCTCTCATATTTTCATTACTGAAAAAATGCAAAACAAATACTCACTCGATGCACAATTATTAATGTATAGTTATTTTCTCCTCTACTTGTGAATCTACCGGGCTTTCAGAATATGTCCACACAGTTCGCACGAGATTTAGCGTCTCGGCTAAGACCGGCTTCCCTCCCCACTCAAGGCCATCCTCCTTCCTGTTCTTGAACTAGCGAGTAGTCATTATAATACATTCTTTCGTGAAGACTTTAGATTGGGGTAATGTATTTTTGTGTGTAAATTTTATAAAAATACGAATCTTTTCATCGCTTTCGTGAGGAATTTATTCGGCAGTTCCCTGGGCATTATTTTCTTCCAGAACTATAATTCACGATTTTGTGAAAAAATTTGAAACTACTTGCTTCCCGGAAAAACAGGAGAAGACGTAATGTTTTAAGAGAAAACATATTAAATGAAATTGGAACAAATCTGGAACGCTCCCGAATCACCAACTACATTATATAAAAATTGGAAATTGAATGTTTTCTGAACGTACTGCAACAAACTTGTTAAAACTTAAACTAACAAGTGTAAACATGTCTATTGTCTACAACACGGCGATCCCGTAAAACGTACGTAATTTTGAGTGGTTCTTTATCAGTGACTGAACCGTTAACCAACTCACAGCTTGTGTTCATTTCAGACAAGACATGTTTTAACTAAATGGCCGTATCTAGTACGGGCATGCTCCAGCAGTAGAGACGCAAGACACTATGCTGGCGCCAAGGATTTGTTCTATATATCAAGTATAATTGATTTTGATCTATTATTGAATTTGAACTGCTGAATTTATTATCAGTTCTTGCGAGTAAAATGTTTATGCAATGACAGTGAAACAAACGAAACAGTTTTCAAAGAAAATATATGTACGAAGTGTCAGTAACAATTCCCAATTGTCAGGTATTGACGATTGTTAAATCAGGTTCTGCTTTTATCCAAACCTTATGGCGTAATTTGGATTGACTATTCCTGAAAAGTATATGGCTATTCTGGGACACCATATGTGTGTATATATATACACATATATATACACACATATGAGTACATACATACGAGGCGTATTTAACTGAAACCCATCCGGACGCATTTGTAAATTTAAATCAACAGAATTAGTTAAAAATTAAACACATAAAGCAACCAATAAAAATTAGGTACTGTCTTAGTAAAAGAAGTCATCCTGGGCATTCAGAAAGGTATTCCTCAGTCTCACCAAGAGTCCATAAATAAAAATATTGATTATTGCGTAAAGTAGTACAGCACCGAATCCTTGACGTCAGCTTCGTTGCAGAAGCGTTCGTCCTTAGAAATTTCTTGAGAATTCCGAACAAATGAAAGTCGCAAGGGTCACGGCTGTGCAGCCACTTTGCGCAGGAATTCGTCACCATGTTCCTCGTACTGACAGATGTTGCAGATATAATCCTATTCGTTGTTCCTATATAGTCTCAGTCAACATTCGCGTGCATTTTGCAAAGAGACATTTTTTCATAATTTCTTCTTCACATGGATTCGTAAGTGATCTGTTTGCTGGCATCCAACACATGCGTGCCCAGTCCTTCATTGCGGCCTCCGATATCTATTTCTTTCTTACTGTTTTCGGCATTTATGTACTTGCTTCCTACGCCCAAAACGCGGGGTCGAACCAGGCCAGGATCGATGGATTTTTTCGGGCGTAAAAATCCTAAGTATGGCTTCCTTCGGAAGGGAAGTAAAGCCGTGGGTCCCGTGTCGTACATTTACGGCACGAAAAAGAACCTCAAGCCTGAAAGAGAGGCCTCTGTGCAAAATTTGTCTGCCGTTTCACGCCCTGAGTTGAATGGGACGCTGATGACCTGAGATGTTAAAGAGCGTCCATAAATAAATCAATCAACAACAACAAAAAAAAAAAAAAAGGCATTTATGTGACGATAAATTTTATTCGCCTGACTCACCTTCGCTCTCATAAATTGAATCACAACACGACGGGTTCGGAATTACCGCGATATTTACTCAGCGCCCGCACTGCCAAACGATGGATTCTACCTGCACCGCCGGTTATCTTTTTAAAATTATTTTAAAAGCGATTCTGTGGTGTCTATATCTTAATATTTCATGGTGGTCATTAGGACTTTATATCATTAGTCTGATGAGAAATGGTACCCGTTACCGCTTTTAATACACCCAGAGACTTATAGGTGATAATTCAAAAACTGAAGCGAGGTAGGTGTCACGAGATGGCACTAGTCCCGACGTGCACCTATATATTGTGATGTGTGTATCTATTTGGGACCCGTTACTAGAAACATTGTATATTGGTAAATCTCCGTAGAGAGAAATTAGGTGTTTGCAGTATGAATTGTTGAATTTGGGGGTACCAAAACAGCCGTCGTAAATCAATTCTACAACGAATCCGATTTCATGAAGTTGAGTTCTGGTGGTATTTGTTGATCTGTGAAGGCGTTGCAATGAAGTTGTATTATCTTGTAATGTGGATGTGACTTTGTGATTTACATGTAGGGTATGCTGTGAAAGTTCATGATGACGGAGTGGGGTATATAATTTTTTTCTCGAGAGCACTAAGGCGTGTTTAGGTGACCAACTCTATGAGATGGTTCATACTCTGACTTAGGACGTCAATGAAGTTTGCTGTGGCTATTCCTAATGTCCGCAGTCGGGTTACAATTTCTTCGTTGTGTTTGGCGGTTGGAGATAAAGTTGGCCTGTGCTAGTTTCCTTTCCTTTCTGCAGTTAGAGATTCCAAAGTGTAGGCTTAGGTAGTGCTTTCTGCCTGCGGTATTTGGAGAGCTGGGAGGCGACTTCTGTAAAATGGTCTGAGCACTCACAGTAGGCACAGTACGGCGTCTTTGATTCAGATCATAGTAAATGCATTCACCAGGGCCTGCGAACCTTCTTAATGATACCGTGGGGAATTGCTGCATTTATTAGCCACGTCGTCATAGCCGCAGCAGCTCCTGCACGGAGGACGTAGCTAGCTGCGATTATCCTCGATGCAGCGTAGCGTGGAGAATAAGAGTAATGTTGAGATGCCTCGAAGCCCAGTAATGACATTGCATGTGTGTCAAGCATCAGATAGGATTGGAGAGATGTCTGCTGGAGTTGGTAGTGAAGGAGTAGCTGCAGAGCTTGAGCTGTTCAGTGTCGCAGGGCGAGACGGTGAGTTGGCGGAAGGTGCTGATTAGGTTAAATGGTCGGCTTCGGCATGGTGCGAGTTGTTCCGTCAAACGGCTGCGTTCGGCGAGCTAGGCTGAGCGGGATGGTTGCAGTAGTGACAACTCGCTTCTTCTCGCCCATGACCAAGAGGAGGCGCTATTCTCCCATTTAAGCCATGTGGAGGGGTAAGTGCGACTGTCACAGGTAGTGGACACATGAAACATGCGATGAAATTATTCATTTGAAAATAATTTTTGTTTAAGGAAGAAAGTGTCTCAGGCTTAAAGTTAGGTTGCCTCTCCGGCATTTGCCATTTATGAATTCAGGATAACCTGGAAAATACCTGTCAATGATAACGGTCCTGGTAGGAATGGACCCCAGACCGCCCGCTCACGAGTATGTAACTTAACCTTGGCGGGATGTGTTTGTTTGTACACATTAATATTTATATATCCATAATCATTGTACACTTTTTGAAGTAATAAACTCACCTCGTATTTTCTTGGCATACATGCAATGGTTGCATCTTTCAGCAATTTTAAAAATGGATAATGTTAGACGTTAAATATGTTCCTTTAATTTCGGTGTAATATTTTCGTCAATGAATAAGTTGCAAATTTTATCTACAACTAACGTGTAGCTATTTGTACTTATGTATTTCCTCCTTTACCTCTGTACCTGTGTTAAACATAATTTCTATTAGCGGTGGATGAGTATGACTTGCTGACTTTAGTGGCAGTTCATGTAGGTAAATATTAATGCAATGACAGTCACAGAAACAAATATAACAGTTTACAAACACACACACACACATATACACATACACACACAAGCATTATCTGTCGCACCTTCTCAGTGCTCAGGCATTGACTGTTGTTAAATTACCTGCTGCTTTTCCCAACCCTTACAAAATAACGTGGATTGCCTATTTATTCTAGAAAATTATACGGCCATTCTGGGGGATCGTATATTGGCAGATATGACTTATGCTAGAAGTATTACGAATTGTAATTTAGTTGACGCTTGAAAGAGGCATTTGGACTATACTGTAAGCAAAGCGATTTTATTTTTCTGTCACGCACAGCCATCTGTCATATGCTAACACAGAAGTGCAATGAAATTGATAAAATCAGTCATTACTTGCTTAAATGTTAAATTAATTCATATGTTATAAGAAAATTTAAGGTGTTTTTAGACGTCAATTTATAAATTTCTTCAATGTTTCCACATTCTATTTAAAAAATATAGTTTAAAAAAGAAACAAAGTAAATGAAAAAGAAAATTCACTGTCTATTTTGGAAACTAAGTACTTCAAATAATTCAAATTAGTATATAATTCACCTTCAGATAAACTAACTTAAATTATATCTGAATGCAGCACAAATAACCGAAAAGTGCTCCCTCCATCCACCTAACGGATGAAATATTATTTTCTTCTTGACTCCATTTTCAGTTTCGTTTGAATTAGCCTGACTAGAAAAGCTTGGAATTACAGCTGGGGTAAGAGGAACTGATCTAAGATGCACACCAATGTTGTCACTTTAGGTAACAAGTTCGTTAAAGGCAACTGGTGAATTTTATGAATTAATGTAAATATATGAAGTTTGAAAGAATGGAAAGGAGAATGTATGAGTTTTACAAAAATATTCAGTATATTAATATAAGTGCTATTCGTTGCTGTGAAAAATTAAATGAACACAGAAAGCCCTCTCCTAAGAATTTAAATTTATACAGAGGGTGCCAAAATATACACACACTTAAAGCAAAGAAAAAACTATGTTAATACAACAAAATTCAATTCACACAAAACCGCCACGGGTGGCCGAGGTCGTTAAGGCACGGACTCGTGAGCGGGAGGTCTGCGGTTCGAATCCCGCGAGGACCGTCCTCCCTGACTGCGGTTTTTATCAGGTTTTCCTCAGTCTTCATAACTGGCAAATGCCGGGGAGGTACCCAAACTTAGGCCTGGAACGCTTCCTTCCTTAAAAAAAAATCCTTTCCCAATTTACCATTTCATCTCATGTATCATCAGTATTCACCGCCTGTGGTGCCTCAGTAGTGAAAACGGGCGTTAAACACTACTCAAAAAAAAAAAAAAAATTCACACAAAAAGAAAATATTGAGGACTAAACATCTAAGAGTTTTATAGTTACAACAGTTGCCCAAAATGCCCACCATCGGCGTCAATACCCTTCTGAGTACGTTGAACTACTGATTGAGCAATATTTGCAAGAATGTCCTCAGCGATTGCAGCACATGCCGTTTAAATTTCTTCCCAAAGTGCTGTGTGTAGCCCAGTGTAGCTGGTTTTCTACAGTATACAAGATCCTAAAGAGTTCCCCATCGGTAGAAGTCCAACGGAGTTGGATCCGGAGAAAATGGTGGAAACTTAATCGATCGATTCGTCGTACCCATTGCCTTGCAAGGTTGTCATTAAAGGTACGCACGTACATCTCGATGGTAAAGTGATGGTGCACCATCCTGTTGCATACGGTAACATGAGTTTCAAATTTTCTCGAATGTGCAATTTTTACTCGCGTTGGCGATTCTGTTCTGTACATACGTCTTCATTGCCTTTGAACTTCAACAATATTCTCGGTTTTCCAATACCACCTCAAAATTATTTTCCGTTGTTCAAACGATAATCTTGGCTCCATTTTGTTGTAGCAATGACTGTACAACTTAATGTGAGTCACGTCTGTTTACAGAACACCATACGATAATCTTGGCTTCATTTGTTCATTGTTGTTTACCTATCACGTAGCGACGCTATCATAATGTATGTGAGTCATACCTGTTTACAGAACATTATACTGCACATTACTGTTGTTTTTCGGTACAACTTTGAAACATATTAAATAGATATCTGCTGTGAAAGTGTGTATACATTTTTTGGCACTTTCGGTATTTGTATGAATCATATTTTTAAAAGCAGTATAGATTTTAGAGACCTGAAAACTTTATATGTAGTACACATATATTTGTGTTAGTTTAGAAACCAATTTTGAAATAATCTTATTTACGATCATTAGTAAACTATTTAACATGTTTTTCTTTAATTTAATAAAGTGTTCTTTAGAAGATCGCTATCAAGATCTGGCCAAATTTTATGACTATATTCTAGCATTTATAAGCAGATTGTGCAAATAAATTTCTTTTTTTAAGTTTCATACATTAAATGCAAGTTGAAAAATTCATAATGCATTACAAATTTACTAGCTCTCAAGTGGAAACATAAGTCTACATCATACTTGGATCATCTGTATTGTGATGATCTTGTGTACATTTCTTTGAGTCAATAAACTCCTCTGTTTCTCCTCTTTCCTTTCGGAGTCACGGCACAATGGTGTGATAAACATGCTGGTTGACCATTGGCTCAAGGAAACTGCCTGCTCAATGAAATCAGGGGTTTTAGACATTCTGGGTGACTATTTTAAGTTATTCTCTTCTCTTCCACCACAAGAAAACCCAGGGGAGACGCATACAGTTTCGACTCTTCCATTTTAAATTGCTACGACCGGGACCTTCTTCGTAGCCTACACCTAGTGAACCAAGTAGAAATTATTTTTATAATATTTCATTGTTTTTATTATAGTGTATTAAATTGACTTAAGGTTTCGTTACTATAAAATTTCTAGAGAGGAAAGTATATTTATAAGCCAAGCGTATTGAAGTTATGGGAATTTAGGCACAGTCTTTCTTGTTAAAAGCAGGAGATTTGATGGTATTTCCTTACTTTAATATTTGTTTTCCATTAATTTCATTAATTTTCGCATAGTAAATGTAACAAACATTTAAAGATTTATAGCTTAAACTTTAAATGTTCAAAACTTTAAATTTAATGTGTAATTGCTTTATAATGGGCTCAATTAGTATTTTTGACATGTGTTTACACCAATTGTGTATCAAAGAGGTTTACTGTTTTACCATTATGTGTTGTTATCAAAATTTAAATCCAATTTACATATACTGTATACTGTCCATTGTTCAGGAAATTATATTGATTCTCCACCGTTTAAATTGTATTTTATTGCTCTCCCGTACTGCAAAATACCTTTCCATGACCATATCCTTTGAGTTCTTCCTGCATTCTGCCGAAGTCTCGTCTCACATCAACGGAACGGTATCGAGCTCAGGCAATGATATCATTTACTTAAGAAGTGATACAGTTAAAAGTATTAAAAACTTGTATACCCATGAATAAATTCAATTTTTTGTAATATTACAAATTATTCATAAATTACTATTCTTAGTTTTAATTTGTTGCACAGAAAAAATAATATTATTTCAGTGCCAGCTTTATCAGTGTTAAAATTGAAATAAAATTATATCCTACGTTTTTACTTTTTAAGAGAATTGCATAAAAGAAAGAATTTTAAATTCCTGGAAAAATCATTTTATATTTGAATCTTAAAATATAATTGCTGTGTTTGGAATCTTTGAAACAGAACATTTATTGAGAAAATTAATACTCTTCTAACTTAATAGAAACTCTATTTGAATGGGAGGATATTTTTATGAACTGCAGTAATTGCTTGAAAAATCTTTTGTTTTTTTCATGATAAAAGTTAATTTGTCTTCAATATTTCATTCTCTCTCATCTAAACTGAACTGCTGAAAATGTTGCAGATTGAAAGTCAATTACCATGTACAGCTAAGAAGGAAAAATCGAACAAGCAAAAACTGAGTACCAGTGCCATTAATTATAAATACAGTAAACTATCGATGAACAATGCAGTTCCTCTTTAGCTACAGCAATCGCTAAGGTATAGTACAGAATAACCTTATTATTTAGAAAGAATCGTGTGCATTCACTAAATGAATCATCAACGCCACATCGTGCAAGGGTATCAGTATTACATTGTGCCATAATTTTAATGATTGCCTGTCAAGTGCAGAATTTTTCAAAGTTAAAATCAGCACCAATTACTTGATTTTTCAACTATTCCCTGTGAACAGTATAGTAACGTAATCAGTACTAGACTGTACACAACTAGTCTCGACCAATCGGGAGAAAGGAAAATACATGCAAAGACGGCATAAAGCAACTATTAAGAGCACGTGTTTTAATTACCACAGCGATGCCATGTAACTCAAGAAAATCTATTTAGAAGTTTGACTATATATAAAGAAGATAAATAACATTCTTGCCGCATATGAGCAAACCTGCACTACTTTTGCAATGCACTCTTTATCGCCCAAAATTGTGTGCATCAGATACGTTTTGAGTCTTGGGTATGAATGTCTGAAGTTTGTTTGCAGCGTGTAATAATATTTTTGTTGTAACTTAGAAATGTTATTCAGGTGATTTATTTTATATTTTAACTAATTCTACCCTGAAAGTTTCAGGACGAAATGGAAATTTACACTATCTAACATTAATGTTAGATAATGCCCATTTTGCGTTTACCGTTGTTGTTGCTGGTGTCATCGACTTAAATTGACGGAGAGTGTACCTTTTCGTTTTTACAGCAGGAATCTACAAAAGTTCATTTTTAAGAAACTTCAACAGTGTCCGAAACAGACATCGGTAAGAGTATGTGCCCCCTCTCGGTACATTTACCGAAAGAACTGTGGCTTTAGTCACTGTAGTAAATTCAGATAAGAACCCATAAAAAGAATCCAATTACCCGGAAAAAACTGAAAAATAACACCGGGAATACAGAACCTCCAGTTCTTAAGGGAAATTGCTGGGGAATTTATGCATAAATGATTGTAAAATAGGGAAAACAATTTCAGCACCTCATTTCTTAATATATTTTAGTATACAATCTTTTAAACTATTTACGTTTAATAACAAACCAAAATTATAGCATGTGGTCGTAATGTCGTCGATACTGGGCTGCTTTCTTTATCAGCGTCTGACAGCGCACGTATCGATATGTACGTCGCTGCTACGACAATATAACAGACTCATATGGTGTACACTTGCCATAACAGCAATGAAACATAAAGTTAGTGCAGATTACTTGTCTAAATGTGCTCGATGCATTTATTTATTTTATTACAGCAAATGACTATTTTAATTCAGATGAATGAGGAACGACTTTTACTCCCAGCTCTGGAACATTATCTTATCATTACTCAGTCCATGTTCTTAGTTTTTTTACTGTGGCAGTGTTAATACCTTAATGCTCTTGAAAACAGTAAAGGATATATAAAGGAACTTTCCAATTTATAACACCACTCCACTTTTATTTTTTACTTTTATTACACTACAAGAAATTGCTAAGCAGTAAAATCAGAAAAAGACGAAATTACATTATGTTGGTGCCGGGGAAACAAGTGGGAGCGGTGCAATATGTTACGAACTACAAACACCCTCTTTCCTTGCGTCTACAACAGTTCTTGTTTACCTGCCGAACGGCGGTACACAGCTTGCTTTGTTTGTGTTTGAGTGTACCTAAATGGGTGTTAAATGCTTAAGAATCCCGATGCCGACTTATAACAAGCTTCTATGCCTTCGTATGTGGTGAAAAATCTATTTTACTGGCTGGGAGGTGAATCTTCATATATCGATATGGAAGGTGGGCCCTGTACTCACAATATCATCATTATTCTTGTCGCCGTTGAAATTCTCTAACTCTCAGTATTTGCTTTTAAACATAATAATGAGTGAAAACAAACAGACCAATATATAGGCGTAAAGGCCGGGATTCTAAATTCGGATCTTCAGCCCTCCATGCTGATGCACTAACAGAGTTACCGTATTCTCCTCCAAGCACGTAATCACGAACTTTTCTCATGTGATTCCATATACGAGTACGCCGGAGACCTCCTTAAGGTTTTCTTTACTGTGAAATCGCCAAGGATGGCCTAGGTCGTTAAGGCGCAGAGTGGCAAGAAGGAGATCTGGGTTCGATTATCACCAGGACTCTCCTCCCTGACTGAGGTTTTTTCCAGGTTTTCATAAGCCCTTAAACGACAAATGCCGGTAATGATACATTCTTCCAGGCTAGTATGAAAGAGTTATTTCTATACGTAAATGAACCCTATATAATTGGTATTTAAACTAATTACCTTGTTAAAAAGCAATCGTACATTTAGGAGGCCGTCTTAAAGAATAAATATCTCACAGTAGAGAAGACCTTAAGAAGAACTCCGGGATATATAAAATCGATGAGAGAATCGTGATTCCGTGTTTGGAGGAGAACATGGTAGCTCAACTGGATAGAATGTCAGCACGAAAGACCCAAGATACATGGTTCCAATTTCGGCCGTGAACCAAATATTTTGGCTGATTCTTCCTTTCAAACTAATGTCCTACATACTTCTTGTTTGAAAGAGTACATTCTATGTATAAATGAATAGATCATTAAAGAAATAAATCAGATAAAATATGTGCATGTGAAGTGATTGGTGTATTGCTTCACGTTGTGAATGAGTAGCCACCAGTAATTTCTAATTTGCGGGGCCCTCCAGGTAGGTGATGGCTGATAACTATAGTAAAGAATTCTTATATATCTTTTTGACGGCCTGCGAGAGCTCTTTGGTTCTTTCTTTATGTATTTTAATGTTGAATTCGATTCCAGGGGATTTTAAAAGATTCCCGTTAATATGTAACAGGAAATATGTGTCAAAAGGAACAATTTATGAACCGGAATATTCCACCATTAGGTATAACAGCAGCCCGTAATCGTTCATGGTTTAGGTGCCTGAATCTCGTGAGTGCAAAAATGAGAAGAGCAACAAAATAATTTAATATTGGATACTTCTAGTAGAATACATCCACATGATCTAACTCCCTGCGGAGGCGGGAAGCAGTTCTGAGGAAGCTAAATGACTCCATAGCTAACGCTTTGGTTTCCGAATCGTCGTCTTGTAATCTGGCGCGCAGTCTTCAAGATGGAAACGATGAGAGTACATCCAAAACTACAGCTGCTTTTTAAAATGCAATTTGTAAAACTCACGTTCCTGATATTATTGGACACTGCGAATTTCGCCTGCCAAATCAAAAATACTTCCCTGTTGCCAGGATTGCTGTTGGAATTGCCTGTAATTATGAACGGCTTAGTACTACAATCTAGAATTGTACTAACTGTAAATATAGAAACAGTAACTTCACTTGGCACCAAACATTTGCCCTCTTTGTAGATTCTTACCTACTATAAATGTGTTCACTTGCACGCAGGGACATCAGTCGATATGTCAACTATTGTTCTATTCGGATGATCAATACTAATATTGCAATATCGTTGACATCTGTAGTCCATTTCAATCACCTTATAATAAAATGTTGCTCACCATTCTTTTACTTCTGGACTGTTTCTCTGAGAGTCCTGTCCACCTTGTTGTTCTATGTGTAGAACAACTAGCTTCCCCATTTTATCAGATTTTATAAGAGCATTTGAGCTACGATATAGGAAGAAGAATCATTACATGGCGCAACTGTTATGTTCAGAGCCCAGATGCTGATAACCAGGACCTGGATATTGATGACCTAATAATGCCTTAAAGTTATAAAAAATTACCCAACATTTTCGAAAATTCGTGAAAAGCAATGTAGATTTGTACATACAATTGATTTATTAAATGTAAGTTACTAATATTTTCAAATGATTATATTTTACATTCACTTGCAGTAAACAAAAAGGAACTGAAAAAAATTCCTGTAAAATGTAGCTACCTTATTTGTGATTGTCGGCAAGAACAGTCTAATATTTTTGAATATCTCCTTTCAACATCGGCACTTGCAATCGAAACAATTGAAGTATTTTAAGTCACTAGATGTCAATTCTTCTTCGAAATCTAACGTGCAAGTTTTCACCAGTTAGTACTTTAGAAACCCAGCACATGGAGAGATTTTATCCAGTTTCTTTTCAATTTATTTTTCCACCTTCACCATATAAATCGTAAATAGTGTATGTTGACAAGTTTAATAGAGGTTTCAAGTTTTACACTACTTTGATGCAAGTTGGATGCCAAACGATAACTCCATGAGAAACCTCTCCCTGCAGAGATAGAAAATCACCAATTCGCTTGCGCAAGGCAGGCTGAGTCATCAATTGTGTTACTGATCGGCACCATTTAGAAAAAAAAAAGCCGTTTTTAGTTTTAGCGGCTTTTATCAAGTACGCTGCTGTATCGATGACAGCAAGGCGTAGTCATGTCAAATTTACTGGAGTCACAGTAGAAGCAGTCCGTAGGTTGTTGATTGGTCAACTTGCTTCCAAAAACTTAGGTGTTGAGCAGAAATAATTGGCCCGAACTGTTTAATTCTTTAGTCCCCCAATGACGTGGGCGATGGAGCGACTTTCAATATGGTTAGTTTTATAAATAGAATAAAAGAGCTTGTAAGCTTCTATCATTTGTCTAATGCTCCTTATGGCATCCTCAAATCACTGAGAAATATAATTTCTTTTTAAAGTCGTTTCATTAGAAATACGTTGGCTAGTGTAGCATTACAGAGAGTTTTGCTTTTTCTTAGTTTCTATTGAGAAATATTCACTGAAATTAGAACGTCACACCGTTATTTGAAAAATGCTGAAAATTTACTGCTACTTGTTGCAGCTTATGTTAACAGTGATTGTGATGATGTTTTAATTTTGACACCATTCTCAATGGTATTCGCATTTATGGGTTGTTTTATTGTGAATTTCTTCTCTGCTGCCACTTTAGCTACACTAATCTTGCACAATATCATTCTAACAGTCGCAAACACATCTTCGCCAATTTCAGAAATCCTTTTACTTAAATGATACTGTTTACAGTTTTATTTTCGATATTTTAGAGCGCAACTAAACTGCAACTAAAACAAAACCTTCTGCATTAGGTGATTTGTAGACATTCAATGTAACTATTTTCGAAGGTTTGATGTTCGCCTGAACGGGTGGAGGGATTTTAAAGGAACTAGTTGTCTGGGGGTTTAGTTAACCACAGTCGAGGTTAACCACATGGGCAATCTTGACCAATGACCGCGTGATTTTCTTTTGAGCAGTGTTTAACGCCCGTTTTACTACTGAGGCACCACAGGCGATGGACACTGACGATACTTTAAATGAAATTACATATATTGTGAAAGGATATTTTTTTAAGGAAAGAAGCATTCCAGGCGTAAGTTAAGGATACCTCCCCGGCATTTGCCAGTTATGAGGACTGAGGAAAACCTGGAAAAAACCTCAATCAGGGAGGACGGTCCTGGCGGGATTCAACCCCGACCTCCCGCTCACGAGTCCGCGCCTTAACGACCTCGGCAACCTGTGGCGGTAACCGCGTGATGAGAGGCTCTGATTGTTCACTTTGTCACATCTTACTTCTTAGTTCCAGAATGTGTGGTTGGCTATTAAAATATTTTCTCCTTCCAAGTTACTAGGGTAAAGTTCTGAATATAATCAATAAGGTTCAACACCTTTTCTTACTACTGCAGCTATTTCGAGATTAAGCCATGCCTTATTTAAATATTACAACCTCGCTTTTCTTAATCGAGGAAGGCCACTTACTGCAGAATAGAAAAAAAATCATTAACACTACAACAGCTAAGAATCTGATATACCTAGAACAGTGGAAAGGGATCATTTTGTCCCCCAGCATATAAACATGCATAGTATATTATTTTATTTTTATAGCTTTATTTGAATTTACAAATGCTTTCAGAATAATAAACAAGTGGATATTAACTTATGCTTAAATGTTTATCTTGAAAAAAGTTATATATTATTCCTAAACGCAAAAATGAAATTTGCTTTCGGTTAGTGACTGTATAACGTTTCCTAGTTTTACTCAGTTAAGTAAATTTATTTGAAGGATTATAACATTTTTTATTAACAGCTTCTACACATTTTGTACAGATGATCTGTACACATTACTCCTCGAGTGTACATGATGACGATCATCTTCAGTTCCTCGTATGAAACAATCCACTTTCTCTTTTGTGGACGTACAATTTATATGTTAACGTTGTCCCTTATTATAGATATATACGTACATATATGACAACTACATTACTAATTACAATACATAAAATATTATGACAATTAGATTTGCAACAAACATTTTATTTATAATTCTATGGGGGTGGGGGTAAGGTCTGTTGCACAAGCATCTCGACAACTTAAAATGCCAAGAAATACGATCCACAATGAGGTTTACAAACGTTTGAAATTGTTTGCGTACACAGTCCGGAAGATAAAGAAAGTCAGGTGATCAACAAGGGGTGAAAATTTACCCCTCGGATTCTTAACCATACCAACCAGGATAATGATAGGATATTTTATTGCATCTTTGCATTAAATTGTTTATGTGCTTATGCATTGAAGTCTAATTTTGTATTTCATTTCAAGGCTCCACTGAAGAGGATAGTAGTTTATGATCAATGTAATCATTTGTACATATATACCGATATGTAATCTTTAGTATTAAGATGGATATTAGCAACAATGAGAATGATGAAAGAAGAGGGAAATTATGGAAAAGAGGATAGTATTTTAGGCAAAAGTTTAGCTTGCTTGATTAGCATCCTGAATAGAGCTCTTGTTTAGCACTCTCAATAACACTAGCATTTCACGAATGCCAACCATTTTGGTTTTGTACAATAACAAATCACTTTTTTCAACTTTTTTGGCTTTTTGTTTGTTTGTTTTTGTACTCAGCACAAGAAACTGTATGCACCAAAACAACTTGGTAAAATTCCTGTCTTTAAAATCCTCCGTGGTCTAATGGGCCGTGAATAAGGCCGCAGATCCTGAATACTGAGAATTTATCAAAAGATGTGAATATGGAACGGGTTCACCCGTAAAATTGAGAAGAAATAAGGTGTGCCGTCTTGAAAGTCCAGAAAATGGCTACTGAGTGGCGTTGCCGTAACCACATAATCCCACTGGCGTCTGGGGCAAGAGCCAACTCATCAGACCTGGTTCCTCTAGGGGGCTGTCTTGCCAGGGATCTAATTTACTCTTACGAAGTCAAGGCTGTTCTTCTTTTCTGCTTTTTGTAGGGTCCCAGCTAACGTTTATCTCAATAGTGGGATGCATTTTTTGGCAAGTTGAAGTTGTAATAATAATCATAACAACAATAATAATAATAATAATAATAACAATAATAATAATAATTCTCTATTACTCTATTACTGCAATTCGAATGTGTTTGCGAACTATATTATTATATAGACTTTTCATTTCAAAATAATTAGTTTGAAGAGCTATCTAATTGCCAAATATTTCTTTTAAAAAAATAAACACGTCATTTTAAATATTAAGAAGAAAGAGCGAAGGGATAAATAATTAAGTTTTATAGTTAATCCCTCATCCCCAATTACTCAAACTTTGAAATTCCAAAAATACTTCCCTATCATATGAAGCCGTTTTACAGCCCCACGTGCTGTACCGCGGCGATCACTGCGTCTTCTCCCTCCATCATATGATTTCATTGGTAGAGTGCAGTATTGCAGGGGCATGTGATCATCACACCGCATCCCACTGATTGCTACATCGCGGCTAACTAGATCGGAGATCGCCACCTCTTCATTCCAATTGTCCTCACGAGGCTGTTTGGACCTAAGAAGAAGTCGGAAATCAAACCCGGGCCTCCCAGGCAGCAGTCAGCTACGCTAACCACTAGACCAAGGAGGTGGTCTTATCTATCATATGATAAACAAAATTTTAAAGCCGATTCAAATAATAACATGCTTTTTTATTTTGTTTAGTAGAAATGGACGTTTTACAGTACGTTTTAGGATACAAGCAAATAAACACAACTGTCGCATGGGCCTTACGGCCGTACATGCTAATGTAGTCCTTATAGCAATCGAAAGTGCCCTACTGATATATACATACATACATATACATACATATATATACATCCATACATATATACATACAAATTTACATGCATACATACAAATATACGAACACTTCGATATATTTACGTTTTCTATTAATAATTTTGTATACAAATACATAAAAATGAGTGGAACCTTACACTTGCGACCCCCTTCCATTTACTCACACTCCTTCTCCATGTCTCCCCTTTTCATTATGACATTAACCTCCTTTGTCGGGTCTTCTCTATAGATATTCCCAAACTGTGTGAGTATCTCGCATGCACCAACACTTCCCGGAAAATGTTTAAACTTGTATTGGAATTCAGAAATTGCTGTGATAAATGCTCATTTCTCAAAACCTCCGTTTCCCTGCATTCTGCCAAAATATGCCTCCAGGTTTCGCTTTCTCCGCATAACGGACACATTCTTTCCCCGAAAGCGTTAACTGTTTTGTTTCCTTTCCAAGTCCCTAATCTGAGTCATGAGAAACCACTTCTTTCTTCTCTGCCACAGATATCTAGATAATCCCCCCTCCCCCACACCGGATGTATTTGAGCCTGCAGGTTCAGCGATACTTTTTCTCCGCATTGAGACAAAATATTTTATTTATCTATATCTCGTAAACGTCTGTTAACTATTTTCCAACTATTTCGTAAAATGTACTCTACCCTTTACCAAATATACCCCAATCCAATTTTGTCTAAGCCTTTACTTATTTTTCTTGCCCTCCCGCATACCCCTTCCTTTATTTGCTCCCTTAGACAGATTGCCCGAAGAAGAGCTTGATTCCCCGGTATTATTCTTAACCAGTAATTAATTGTTCCTATTTTTAAATTCACGCTTTCGTTTGAAATACCAAACTCTTTGAGAACCCCACAATTTGCTGCACCCCTTCCTATTTGTAGCAACCGTTTTAGAAACTGTGTTTGTACCTGATTAAGTTCCTTGGTTTTCTCTCAACCCAAAATTTCGGCCCCGTATGCCATAATTGATCTCACAACCGTCCTGTGCACCAACGTCATTGTTCTCAGTGGAGTTTCCGGTATTTTTACTGAGATCTTTGATGCCTCTATATTTATTTTGCATTTAAGTTTTGTGTTACCTATGTATCTTGCCCAGTTCCCGTTCATAGCTAAGGTGACTCCCAAGTTAAGTGAATTTCTTAACATTTTCCAGTGCCTGACCTGCATACTCTCACCTCTCTTTCCCGCTGCATACCGCACTGTTCTTGAATGTCATTGTTTTGGTGTTCATCTCATTAACTGCCATTCCCCATTCTTAGTAATACGCCTCTAAGCAGTGTAGTTATTTTTATTTTATCATTACATGGCACCTTAACTGTAGTTATTGTTGCTTTATTTTGAAAAGAATGATACAGCAAAACATGCTAAGCATTTAAATTAATAGACGTATTTTGACAATACATTGTTTCATTATTCTGTAAGCCCTATAAGAAAGAACGGAATGTAAGTGAAATAGCCAGAGCTTCAAAAATAGGCTGTATTACCGCAATAATAATGATGATGATGATGATAATAATAATAATAATAATAATAATAATAATAACAAAATATAATTTTACAAATAATACATTTCTCTTTCACCCTATATTATTTATTCTGTCCTCATTCGGTTCTGCTAATTTCTATTGAATCACTATGAACTCTCATATAAGGTTGACAAGTTTCAATTATCTTTATATTACAGGACGACAT
This sequence comes from Metallyticus violacea, assembly GCA_030762175.1. Lineage (NCBI taxonomy): Eukaryota > Metazoa > Arthropoda > Insecta > Mantodea > Metallyticidae > Metallyticus > Metallyticus violacea. The sequence goes on from CM060846.1 coordinate 132,549,874, forward strand.
TTCGAATTCTGATTGTTCAGAATGCATAGCTGACGATTTTAATAATTTTATTGTCTCCAACTTTTTCCCATGGCTCTATTGGGTAGGGCTGATCATGGTGTTCTAATGGTAAACATACATACGTCGTAGATCAAAGGTCGCGGATTCGAACCCGGCCAGGGTTGATGGATATTTTCGGATGTAAAAATAGAAATGTTGGCTTACTTAGAAAGGGAAGTAAAGCCAATGGTCCCATGCTGTACATTTACAGAACATAAAAACCTCAAGCTTGCGAGAAAAGGCCTCTGAGGAAAATTAATCGGCCGTTTCACGCCAGGAATGGAAAGGGACGCTAATGATCAAAAAATACTAAACAGCGTGTATAAATAAATTAAACCTAATCAACATGTTGGGCCTCAATGTGAAGACAATAGCAAAAAGACAAAGCTCAAATTCGAATTCTGCTCAGTCAGAGTGCAAAGATGACGATTTGAATATATTTTTTTCTTCCTCCGTTGATAGGATGCTTTTCGAGTAGTATGACTTTCAGTTCCCAGGCTCATACAGGGCAAACATCACTCGTTGTTATGCAAGTAATTGGCACAGGAATCCGTATCTCACCAATGGTCAAAAGTATTAATGAGTGTGAATCAAGATTCCGTGTGAACCACAGTAGGTGTTCAATACAAAGCAGCTCTCATATAGGTTGAGCAAATCTTCATTCGTTGACGCTTAAACGTTACGCGGCATTATACTCTCCAAAATGAAAGGTGTTTCATAAAGCTTATATTGTTTTCAATTAAGTTGCATGATTCTTCAGATGTTTCATTCATATTATTTGTTATACAGCACATCACAAATGAATTTTTAGTTTGTACCTACACGTATTCTATATACTTTATAAACAAACTAAAATTATACTATATGTATTTGTATTTTCTAATAGAAATATAATGTTGAAAAAAATAAAGGAAAGTTTAAATAAAAATAAAAATAGAGACTGCTTCTGTATTTAAGCTGTAGATCCACAATTAAAAAATTAAAATATGCATTCTGGTCACACAGTGTAACGGCTTTTACTCGTGATATTTATTTGCGAAAAATTATGGTCCTACCACATGTAACAAAACCGAAATTTCCTGGAAAGGTGACTTAAGAGCAAGGAAGAATAGGATAACTGGATAAAATTTAAACGTCATTTTTAAATGCAATATATTACGCATAAGTATTTGAAATACCCAAAGCAATGAATATAAAATGCAGTATATTTGAAATTGGCATGACACGAACTTAACGAATGAAAACAAAAATGTAATATTAATAATGTATTAAGTAATGTTAATACAAATTATTTCAACAATGAACCTCATGAGCACCTACAACAAATATGGCCCATTTGACTGCCGGGTAGTATTAAATTTCATCAAGAATCCTTAACTGGGCCATAAGCGATTTGCCTTCTTACCTCAAAAAACAGGCAATTAAATGAATGTGAAAAATATGACAATATAATGCTAAAACACTCTGAAACAACACCTAATGTCCTGGTACATCAGGCATTTTTGCATCACTTTTGAAGAAACTTCCTGTTTCAGATATTTTTCTCTTTAAAAATAATATGAAATGCAAAACTGCTAATGCCAGATTAGGGCTGTAGCAAATTTTATACTTTTCATTTTCAGGTTTCAAGGGGTTTCCTTCCTCATGATCAATTTTATGGCAGCATACCCAAGTTTCCGAACATTTGCATTCCACTTATGTCACTTATTCTGATATATAGCAGTTGTTGCTACCCAAGGAGAAAAACCCAGTGGAAGTACACAAATATAATCCTAAATGCCAAATATGCATTTTACCTGTACCAATTTAGGTGTTCAATATTTTAATCTTTCCACCCTTATAGGGACATTTTGTACTAGATTTATGACGAGAGCATGTTTAATCACCGGTAATATTAGTGCTAAGAGGAAATGAGAGAACTCAGAGAAATGTTAACATTTAAAGAAGGAATGAAATTATAAGAATGAAAAATTGGCGAATGTAAAGAACACTTGTAAGTTTATTATTGTTATTAACAAAATAATGCTTGAACATTTTATCATTTTGAACGGTCATAACAGACTTTTTCAAAATTGTAAACTACTGACTCATGTTTTGACCTGAGAGCTCTAATATATATTCTATTTTAAACATGATATAGTTAAATAAGCAAAACCAAAAGAAACTATGCCATTGTCTGATCATTTGTTAATTGTTATTGCATGCAACATACATATAAAATAATTACATTAAAATTTGCTCTACCAGCTATGAAAGTGCTTAAGAGAAAACAGCAGATATTGCATAGTTTACAAGTTTTCATAATGAGCTTGCTTTTCAAGTGGCGAATCATCTGCTTTAGAATTACGTAGAGCTATTAATTGCATTTTAATAACGTTTATCCAGTTACCCGATGACCGACGCAGAGGCGAAGGATAGCATCGGCTGTTAAGTCATCACTCAAAGTCAGCCGGATTATACTTGTCGGGGCGGTGCTTATCAAACTGCTACCTTACCCAGGAGTTTTACATCACTTATTCAGTGTCCTTTGAATAGTGATGGGAACAAGACATGTCTAACTCTACAGCATAATCTGTTAAGAACACTAAATGACACGTATTAGACCTAAATATGTTATTCAATTCCACAATGAGTGTCAACACTAATTGCTCTTGATGTCAGGAGGTTATTTTAAGAAAAATTCTCTGCGATCGAGTTCCAAATCGTAATACGATTCATAAATTTGTAATATACACACACGTTCCAAGCCTAATAATAATAATAATAACAATAATAATAGTTATAATAATAATATCCGGTCTGTTAATGCAGCATAATCGGGATGGTCTAAATGTATACACCCATAGTACATTCTATGTTACTACTCCTAATACAGACTTTGAACAAATAAGGAACTTGCTGCTGCAAGTTCACTAAATAAGCATTCTTATTCCCATGCTGCTGGAAATTTCCTCTTTTTTTGAGGTGGGTGGTTTTGACAATGAGATGCTAGACATCCTCCTACAATCTCCTTTGTTTACCTGAACAGACTGACTGAGCGGTCTCATACCAGTAGGACAGGGCCGACGTTCCAGTGTAAACAATCCCCAGTTCACATGAGTCATTCTTTCGCTTTGCCCTAGTGAATCTTGGCTTTGCGTTACCTCGCCCGCCTGTGTCTTTCGCAGCGAATCTAGTTTAATCCTGATGACCATGAGCGATGGCTTATCGGCAGATGCCGTCCCTGCCTCTGCGTTGGTCATCACCTAATTACATGACTGGATATACTTAGAAATATATAGCTGAATTATGAATATTTTAGAACCACAATTCTCCAGATGAAATAAAAAATTTAAAATATTACATTGTGAAATAACTAATAAAGGAATACCTTGATATGCTATTGAATTCGTACAATATAAACTTATATGTGTTCATTTTAACCTTATAGAAAATCAGAAAGGCATATCACCTGAGAATTATAACTATAGGCGATAGGAATGGATATGAGAAGACAAATTTTTTTTCTCGAGTATTTAGGCCATCAATATTCACCCGGTTTGTCGCAGTTATTCAGTTACTAGCCACTAAAAATAGCAGTTAATATTCAATTGGCTTTACTTTGATTTTACATCACTATATGTGTTTACTGAGAATTTTCTTTTGGCCACCAGCATGTGGTAGTGGCAACCCAAGATCGTGGGTTCAAACCCGGCCAGGATTGATGGATTTTATCGGGCATAAATATCCTAAGTATGGGTTCCTTCGGAAGGGAAGTAAAGCCGTGGGTCCCGTGTAGTAGTACGGCACGAAAAGAACCTCCAGCCTGAAAAAACAGGCTTCTGAGCAAAATTTGTCGGCCGTTCACGCTCGGAACTGAATGGGACGCTGACGACCTGAAAAGAGAGCCCATAAATAAACCAAATCAGCAACCACCAGCATGTTCTGCAGACGGTTATATTACCAGATGGAGAGCTCTCGAGACACTATTCCACTTATGGTGCCTCAATAGTAAATACGGGCGTTCAAAAAAAAAAAAAAAAAAAAAGGAGAGAGAGAAAAGAGACACTATTATGTGGGGATGCGATCAGTCACAGACTCGTGTTTGGTAGATGGTCGGTTAACATAGAACAGAGAAGCACGTCCAAAATAGTATTTCTTCATGGATATAGGTACTTCTTTCCTTTTGAGATTGACTTTTATCAAAAAAGACTAATTAGCATATGATCACAATCCGGAACAGTGACAGTACAGCCATACATAGGCTATCCACATTTGCAAATGCTCTTTGAGACAGTGGATAATGATGTAGACGTAATGTTAAATTTTGCAGCCCAAAAACTTAGTCACGCGTTTGGAACATGGGCAATATCTCAGGTACTACAGGAGGAAATATGTTAACTTACTGAAAAACCTTTCTGGGTTTTAACAATTATGGACAGGATTTGAGTAGCTAGACAGGAGTTGAAACTAATTTCAGTATTTTACCAGCAGACACTTTCATTTGTAGTGAATAGATAATACTAATCATCTCGAAAGAGCTGGAACTTTGACAACGAGATCAGAATGGATTTTCGGGTATTTAACATTATTGCTCCAAAGCTGTCTGTACAGAGCTGCGGATGGTCACAGCTCTGTACAGAAGTTGTTAGAAGGTGTTGCTAGTAATTGCTTGGGAATGGGGCGACCAAATGATACTTACCAGTTGTTACTCCAAAACAGGTGTCGGCAACGCATCAATTGCGATCGACAATCAATCGCCAGACCATTTCAGGTAGGTCGAGGAGAAATTTTAGCAACTGCAAGCGAGTTAAACCTGGAACTTCAGGACAAGGGGAAGATAATTCGGTAAATTATTTCAGGAATTAAGTTATCCGGTGCAAAACTTCAACTGTAGGAAAAGGGTTTGAGACAAGGCGATATCAAACATTGTTCCCTTTTTTGAAAAAATAAACATGTTGAATGAGAAAAATGCAAAACTTATACAGGAGCTGAGAAACACACAGAGAAATATTAGCACAACGTAGAAACAAATTTGAAGTCCCCATTTACGACTTCATAGAGATCTAGTCACAAACTCAGTTCATTTCGACCCTTAAACCTTTAGAAGTGTGTATCACTATTGAAAATATATTTTAATGAATATGAAGCTATAGCTGATTACAAAATATTTAAATACTTTATAAAAATGTTTGTGTTTCAAGATTGTTGTTGAACAACAAAATGAACAAAAATGGGTCTTTTGTACCCAGCGACAAATACCCAATATACAACAGTGTAGCTCTGAAAGTAAAGGCCTTTATATTGCCCTACTTATTTCTATGAATCAACGTGTGCAGCATGAGGTATGTAAGAAATAAATATAGAAACAGGCTTACAGATACACCCAGACGTTAAGGACCTGAGTGATGGAATGAATTGCGAAAGTTCATATTACGGCAGTGATGGTTTTGTTTATAAAAGTGCACTGCAAGCATTAAATATTTTAAATATGTGATTGGATTCATGGTATGTTTTAACTGTGAAAAGACGATTGTTCAATTACATGTATAACATTTGTTCAAACGTCAAAAAAAAAAAAAAAAAAAAAAAAAATCTTCTTGTAAAACGAGAATTGGGCCGTGGGACCCGTTCCGATTTCAAGAAAGACATTACTTCATATATGAACGAAAGTATGTCAATAGTGAATTATCCAATTTTAGTGCCTCATACATCGCAGTAGATCTTCAGTAGCTAGCCATTTTGTTAAATAATTGACAGATATTCATAGATTAGCGATAGTTGCTCTAATGATGATTATCGGTGCTGCTCACATAACAAAATATATCAAACTAGAAGGTGCAGGAATTCTTAAATGTCGTTTTAAATTATAGTACATTGCGCACAACTGGAAAATTCTACGCATTTCTTGGGTGTGTTTCAGAAAATGATGCTTCCAATAAATTCTCACGCTTTAAGGAATTTACAATACCAACTGCTGGTAAAGGTACTTTTAAATTATGTTTAATATTTAATAGAATATTCTGTAGATGTGTTGGAATATGCGTTAATGGGGCTTAAACCAATATTGGTTCTCTATTATAGAAGAAACTTGAACCTACAGACGATTAAAACTTACTGTTCCATGCACTGTGTAATTTTAATGACCAAGAACTTCAACGGCGATCTTAAACACATTCTTGACGATGCTCTTCGTGTGGTAAACAAAGTCAAAATGTAAGTTTATAAACATTTCTATTTACAAAGCTCTAGAAGTCTGTGAATGCTGGTGTGAAATGTTTTATGCTCCAACAGACGCACAGATCCAACTCAGGCAACACAGGTGGTGGACACTGGTGAAATATTAAATGATAAATTGGGAAAGCAAACCTTCCAGGCCGAAGTTTAGGGTATATATGCAGCATTTGCCATTTATGAGGACTGAAGAAAACCTGAAACAAAAAACCTCAGTCAGAGAGAACGGCCCTGGCCGGAATCGAACCCAAGACCTCCTGCTCACTAGTCCGGGCCTTTATGACCTCTGCCACCCAGTCATGATTGGATCATTCTGTTGGGTTGTAGCAAATGTTTCCCTTTTTGCATATGAAAAAAATTTTAAATTCAATCTGTAGGAATTATAAAAAGTTGGCTCGGAAGTTCTTCATACTGTGTTCAGTGGGCACTTGAAAAACTAAGAATTACGACAGTACTGGTTTTTACCTCGAAACATAAGAAAAAAAACGGACTTCTAATAAGTAATGTTGGTGTATAAGCGTGTTTTTGCACAAATTGGACCTTAAGTTCCCTAATACTTACATTAGATAAATACCTCATTAATCAAGAGCTTTTGTTTGTGATTTATTGTTATTAAGTTTATTGTTATTAAGTTTACAATATAATTTAATAACTTTTATTTTATTATAATAACTTTAGTAATTTGTATATGAGAGGAGACAGAAATTTAATTTCATTAGCACTTAACAATTTTTGTCTCTTATTAACAAGATATGTTATAGAAGTAGTTGAAAATATCGGATGATGAATTAGTACATGGTGAAAATTAATTTCTATGACTTCAGTGCCAATTATAACGGAAAATACATTAAAATATACTCTAATTATTAGCTTCAAATTAAAAACAATTATTAAAAAACAAAATAAAATCTTAATTATGTCATTAAGTAATTAATAGCCGTTAAATTTTCAAAATACTAGAACTTTGATCATGTCACTTTTACGCTATTAAAACAATTTCGTATCTAAATTCAATTATGAACATAATTATTATGATAATTACAATAACAGTGGAATAAATGAGATCCGCATATCGTTTTAAAAAATAAGAGGGGAACAAAGAAACTCACAGAAATTCAAACTCATCTAAGCAGCTATTTACAAACTATTAACATATTATGTCCAACATTGTGATATCGAGCAGGCGCAGTATAGTAGAACACAAATGCAATTTCCCTTCTGAAACTTTAACTCCTTCAGTGCCAACCCCCCCCCCCCCCCCCCATCAGATTCCATTCTATATATTGCCTATGCTTTTGAACAACAAACATACGCAAGAGATATATAGTTATACATGTATAGTTAGTTACAGTATCACGGAATTCTTCTGTTGTTGTAGTGGAATGGCTCTCTCCTTCGTTAAATAGGTATTACGACCGTCTCCTTGGTCTAGTGGTTAACGTTGCTCACTGCAGGCAGGGAGGAACCGGATCCGATACCCGATTCCTGCTTAGGAATTTTCTAAGATAGGGTGGTCTGGAACGGGGTTCGCCCAGCCTCGTTAGGATAGCTGGGGAGCTGTTCAACGAGGGGGTGGCGTCCTTTGATCTCGAAAGCTGCATGAAGGGTACCGCCATGCTGGTCACATACCCTCTGCAATACTGCCGTTTATCAATGAAGTCGTAAGACGGAGATAGAGGAAGCAGAAGTCTTTACAGAAGGCCATGGTCTGCTCTCGAGTTGTCCCACCATAGCAGAAGAGAAGACACTGGTATTTCACTTCTCCCCATCCCTACGCAAAATACCGCCACGGGTGGCCGAGGTCGTTAAGGCACGGACTCGTGAACGGGAGGTCTGCGGTTCGAAACTCGCCAGGACCGTCCTCCCTGACTGGGTTTTTTCCAGGTTTTCCTCCGTCTTCATAACTGGTAAATGCCGGGGAGGTACCTAAACTTAGGCCTGGAACGCTTCCTTCCTTAAAAAAAAAATATACTTTCCCAATTTATCATTTCATCTCATATATCATCGTGTCCACCGCCTGTGGTGCCTCAGTAGTGAAAACGGGCGTTAAACACTATTATTTCTACGCAAAATTAAACGTAGGCAGTGAACCATCCCTTTCTATGAACTAAGTTAAGGGATAAATAGTACATTTTTGTTTAGTTGTTTTTGTAATATTAACTGAAAGAAATAAAATATGATGCAATAATGACAAAATAATCTTAATATTTTAACATCTAACGTAAAGATGTAACTAAACTATGAGTTATATCTATTATTTAATGAAAGGATTATGTAATGAAGAACTATTAGCTTCACTATAACTTTACATTTGTTTTTATTGGTTTTATCATTTATCCACCTTACCGTCATTTCTTATAATTTTTCCAATTTTGCTTTAATGGAAGTGACTTAGCAAAACTACATTACCACAATCATTTTTCATAACTGTCGTAACCTGTGAGGCCAGAGGCCATCCGTCATCCAGAACATCGTTCATCTTTTGCTCGACTTTGGCCCCAAACGTTTTCCATTGGGTTGAAGTCAGCGTTTCTAGGAGCCTGAGGGACTAGTGAAATGTCATCTTGAAGGTCCCTAAACTTCAATGGCATCATGTAGATGAAAATATAATGGAAGTGTCTTGTATTAAATAGTCATTAGTGGATATCAACTTATGTAGGCAGATGTTTCAAAAGAAAAACAATTTAAAAAATAATTAAATTCTGCATTCATATGAATGTCTGACGAGTAAGTAAAATTTATATGTTTACATAAATACAAAATTTTCTGCCCATCAGATTTCAGAAGAACAGATACTAAGGATTTTACAGAGCTCATCTATCACATATGTAATCTGCAGCTTTTATGTATTAATATGTATTTTTGCTCAACATTTATTTATAATTAAAACATTACTTTTGAGCAATATATGCTTACATCTTACTGCAACATGTGTATAATGCATTCAGTGATACATATTTGTTTATTATGTGGATATATTACTGGGAAATTCAGTTCCCTTCAATTCTCAACAGAGATGATCCTTCTAACCTAAAATTTACCCTATAGAGCAGCAGAGATAAGTACACTAGCATTTTCTGGTGCTATAAAGGTCAACTTTTAACTATAGGGATAAACTTCAGCAGGTGATCCCTGAGAGGAGAAAGAAAATAAGTTCCCAGGAACATATGTCCGAAAATGCCCAGTTAGGTCTGCAATAAGCAAAATTTCTTTACATTTTGCACGACACTGCAATTTACATTTTACATATTTTACAATAGACGTTCGAAGTATCCGCCATGAACCTCAAAGTAAGCCCACGGGTTGCATAATGGTTTGACGCACCCGTTCAAATGTACCAACCTGGAGCACCAGCAAACTTTTGCAGGAGCTCCATCATGCATCAGCCACAGTACCTATGTCATATATTCTACCAGGATAAGCAGTATTTTGTTAGGATCTGGCGATATTGAGTGTTATTCGGACATTGTGGAAGAATGACGGGTCCAAGTAAGTTACAACTGAGAATTCCAGTTCAAACATTCATGCTAAACCGTTTCTGATGATGCGCAGTAACATTTCCTTAGGAATTCTGACGAACCCATATATGCTTTAATAATGGTTGATGATGCCATACCCACAAAAGATGCTTCATCTATAAAGAGGATTGATGACAGAAATCCTATAATGGTAGTGGCCTGTGTGTTCAGCGACAAAATCATTCTTTTGGACAAAATTTCCCGTGAACACGTTGCAGGCGATAGGGATAGTAACTTTTCTCATGCAAGGTATTCAACACAATTGTTTGGCTTGCACCACGATGGCGGCTACTTGCTTGGGTTATACTCAATGTCTAATGCAACAAGATCTTCCATTTTAAATGTACGAACATAACGCAACTGCTCCGTGTTCACTCTTCTATTAAAAGAACTCATCACACACAAATGACGAAATATTGCTGCAAAAGATTTTGGCAACTTTTATGGTAAATCTGCTGAAATTCCCGACCTATTCCATTCACTTTCCTAGAGGCAAAAATCCACTCTGCTTGTTCCAGATATAAACAACGGATCATTTTAACAGGACTTCACTAGCACGGCTACTCAGGAGCAGATCTGTAATAGAAAAGAGATTAAACCTATAAGTACTTTTACGAAGTATTAATACCAGCAAGAACAGGGTTGCCATCTTTCTCTAACTACGTGCATTTCCGCACATATGTTCATATGAACTTTCATGTTTCTCTTTCTGTCAAGATTCACCCCCTGTAGTTTGTCCTTAAAGCTAAAATTCAGTCTGTACATTCAAACCGGAACTCTTGGACTCAACAGCACGGAATACCTGAACAGTCTCAAAGAGCACTTTCTCATCGGAAATTTCTCTGAGAATTAGTTAACATAGCTTCGTCAGCCGCTCTCCGTGGTGATATATTAACTGGTTTCCTAAGACGAGAGGCATCTTGAAAGTTAAATATTTCATTCTTGAGTGTACTCCATTACGTTCCCCAGCATTATTAGCGCTCATTCCACCCTTCTCAGTCTGTGCAATGACAGATTTAGAATTTACTGTTACACAATATGTGATGGAAATTTGAGCATGGTAAATACATGGTGTTCCAGAATCGCTGTGCATGTTTTCAAGTTATACTCTCTTGTACTTTCTTTCATGTCAACCATATCCAAAATTAGAAGTTATTTAAGTGTTCTTTCATTAATTTTCTGTGTAACATTTTCCTTGTCGAATAAGCTGCAAATCTAGTATTAAATCGAAACATAGTTATTTACACATGTTCATTTTCTCTTCTAGTTGTGTACCTACACGAAATATAATTTCTTTTAGTTGTTGGTGGTTCTGATCTGCTGAGTTTATTCTCAGTTCAATTGGGTAAGACATTTATGGAATATAATTTTCTAAGCGGAATACATTCGAAATATCTGTAAGACGTTCTCAGTACTCAGGTATTAACGGTTATTAAATCTGCTGCCACTTTTCTCAGCCCTTGCACAGTAATGTAGGTCGGGTATTCCGCAAGAATAAGGGACGATTATAGTTCACCGTTTATGGGTACGGAAGAGATTAAGCACCTATACTAGAACCATCTGCCATATTCAAGGAAATAGACATGAGCAAACACAACTCAATGCATCTATTTCTATTGGTTACATACTTATTGTTACTAAAAGGCTCACTAATAGTGTAATGTATGTTATGGGTTCCAAGCTCAACCTTATGCATACTTGGCTACAGCTTGAATAATTTGATAAACGTTCCTTCCCGTTCCACCTAGATGGAATATGGCAGGTGATATATAGTGTCAACTACCAGTATTATAAGCGTTTAGTTCCAAGTATCATAAAACGAAAATGTTATAAGGGACAGTATGTATAATTTTATTTTAATATCTTCTGTACATTTAAAGTTTAAATATATCAAGCCGATCAGCGTTAAACATTTATGGTTTTGGACGCCTATTCACTGTTTTTAATTAAACAAAAAAATTAAATTAAATTAAATTTAACTATTAAATTAACTATTATAAAAATGTTTTTATATTTTTTTTAAATTAGTGCAGTTAATATTATTTATTAATGTTTCGAACCCATAAAAGGTGTTTACATTTCGCGCTTACTTTAAAAGTATATACCTTTAAGTTTCCGTAAAAATATTATTTTAAATGAGATTTTCTACTGTTCATGGATCTGCGTGTACAAAAATCTTTTGGGCGGTTTCAGAAATGGTATCATCGTGCCGTAGTAATGACTGAATAAAAATGAAACGCTATTTAAGGGGACCGGGCCGTGTGAAATGACCAAATTTCACCCATAGGGTCCTTGACAAAAATAAATTCTGTAGTTAGTCTGACTGAGAATATAGATTGGTTTTTTTTTGATTGATTTATTTATGGACGCTCTTTAACATCTCAGGTCATCAGCGTCCCATTCAGCTCAGGGCGTGAAACAGCCGACAAATTTGGCTCAGAGGCCTCTCTTTCAGGCTTATGGTTTTTTTCGTGCCGTAAATGCACGACACGGGACCCACGGCTTCCCTTCCTAAGGAAGCCATACTTAGGATTTTTACGCCCGAAAAAATAGATCGGTCCTGGCCGGGTTCGAACCCGCGATCTTGGGTATAGGAGGCAGGTATGGTAACCACTACACCACCAAGACCGACGAATATACATTGGGTGTGTATATATCTATATAATTCAAATATTTTACTTCTTTTTTGAAAAGTGTTTAACTCCCGTTTTTACTACTAAGGCACCATAGGCGATGGACACTGATGATACATGGAATGAAATAACATATTGCAAGGGTTTTCTTTAAGGAAGGAAACGTTCCAAGCCTAAATTTAGGGCACCTCCCCGGCATTTGCCATTTATGATGACTGAGGGAAACCTGGAAAAAATCTCAGTCAGGAAGGACAGTCCTGGCGGCATTCGAATTCCAGATCTCCTGTTGACAAGTCCGCGGTTTAACGACCTCGGTCACCCGTGGCGTTAAAAGATTTTACTGTATGGGCACTTGAGAGTCTGAGTGTCTCTTAAAATGTGGTGTTCTATGTAACGTTCATTGAACTTCTTAAAATTTCATATATTTCTGAACATATAATTTTTAGGTAAATGTTTTTATTCTTCCTAGTTTCAGTAGTATTGGCTATACTACGTAACACGTGCTTTTGTTCGACCGTTAACTTTAATTTCACATGGAAAATATCTTATTACTTTATCGGGTGATTTTTTTGTAAGTATGATAGTTTTGCACTGTTTACAATAGCAAACAACACGGTAAAGAAAGATACAGTGTTTAAGAATGAAATATTTCCGTAGAAGATGCAGGAAAAATTAGGGAAACAAACAAGATAATTAGAAAATTCAACCACTCAGGTTCCCACACGTTGGTGGAAAATAAGGCTGATTCCTCAAGAAGAAAATTAGATAACAGCTGTAAGCGTAATACAAGGCAGAAATGTAATATAACTATTTATTATATATAATAAATATATAGACCGGAAGATAGTTTAAATAGTGTTTCTGAACAAAGTAACGTTCCTCAGGAAAAATAAATGCATGCTAAAAAGGTAATACTGGATGCGGTTTGCCCCGCAGATCTCAGATCATTGTCCATAGAAAATCCTTGGCCGATTAGATAAAAAATGTACTTGATTTAATCGGCCAAGAGCTACATCTGCTTAAAGCTATATTCATATACACATGAAGCTATATTTCAATTTAAAATATACCGAAACACATTTTCGCAAATATATGTTTTTTTTACAAACTACAATAGCTACTGTGTTGAAATTATACATAGGTACCAATGTAAGACAAACCGTTAAATTTGGGGAACTATAGTTATAGATATTAGTGTAGTATATATTAAAAAACGAAATTTATTTTCTTATATTTGTGTGAAGAAAAAACATTTTAGAAAGTGAAAAACTGTAGCAGCTAGATTTCGTTAGTTCGGTGGAATGACACAATGCTTTAACCAGTAGTAAAATGTATGACTCAGTGCTTGAAGTATCTTCTATGAAAAAGAAAACTATATTTAAAATTTTTTCCAACTTTTTCAGAAAATATACATTTTTTCAGACACATTATATTTGATACATGTTGAGATAACTCCATATGTACAGGTATTGTAGTAGCATTTTTATTCTGATCTAGCAATGATACCTAGAAGTATGCCTGTTTTCGAAATCCAATGCATATTTATACATTTCCAGGATCCCTAACTTCTAATTTTAATGTTTATACCACGCGCATTTCGAAAGTTTGTCAAAAATAAACTTTCCCATCTATGAAATTAAGAAGAATTCACAATAAAGAAGAATTACACAAATATTGCAATTGTTGCAGCAGGTCAGAATATAATAATCGGATTATACAAGCATTGAGCTATACAGAAAACCATTGCTTTCCGAGCGTTGCTTTACATGCGCACTAGAATTTTCGCATTAGTTTTCCTTGAGTGTAGCGAGACACAAACAACAGAGTAATAGGCTTTGTCCGTATCAATTAGTTTACAGTAGAGTTGGAGAGGACGCCACAAGTACAATAAGGCTATCAACAGAGGAAGTTTGACCAAACAGGACATAAAAGCATCGGAAGCAAACACGCATTAACAAGGACAGTGAAGATGGAAGTCGAACATAATGAAAGATATACGTGAGTAAGGCGTACAAAATGAACGCTTATAATGAAAGTAATACTGCAAATGAGATATTTATTGCTGAAGAAGCGTCAGACGTGTCCGTCACATTTAATCATGTTACGATAAATTCTTAATGCAAAGAGGGTAGGAATATTTTGAATATTTTGGGTTTCCCGGGGTCTTGATGCGCATGTCCTCCAACCACGAGAACTCTCTTGCACGGGAAAAATATGTACTGGTTGGGGTATATGATGAACGTATCTATTATCTATGTTAATATCATACTTATCCGACGTCAGTAGTAACATGCCTTAAGTTTGTTAGCAAAATCTAGAGGGAAGAAAGGAATAACTGTTTATAGTGAATTTCAGATGGAAATATGGAATTTTATTAAGATGCGTAATAAGTATACATCGGAATTTGCAAACATTAAATTTAGCAGAATGAGGTTATGTTGGTCTTGAACAACAGTTGGGAAGGATACAGTACATAAGTCACGAGCTACAAACCATCTCTACCCTTGCGTCTGTCACTCATCAGTTTTTGTGTACCTGTGGTGGCCCATAATAACTTGTGTCCGCGCTTTGTTTGTATTGAACTAGTAGTAAAAGTGTACCTAATTTGAATTTAAGTACTTAAAAATCGCGATACAAGGTGATGAGGAATCTAAACAAAAACACCGGCAGCTTCTCTTGCCCGAACAACATGGCGGGCATCATTTCTTTACTGTACAGCCTATATTCTAGCTCTGTCCAAACCCGAGCCCCATAATATCTTAGATAACGCCAGAGTTGCATAGGCAGTATGTTCCTCTTAGGATTAATTCTAGTGACTGAAAGATAGTGGTTTCGTATCGTATTCTGAAAGAAGTATTTCAATAGTAGAAGCAGTATGAAGACGTCACCAAGCTTTTGTAAGAAATACATTTTTACGTTTGCAGTATTATAGCTTCAAACATCACAGGTTTTAACATCACTTCACATCCTTCCAAGACATCCATAGTTCTAAGATAACTGACATAAAATGTTTCTGGTGTTGGAACACATTCTATGATTACTTTTATTCAAGTGCGAAATTACGTGAATTTATGTTATGCGCGAAACAGAGCAGAAATACCAACGTATTCCTTAGTGGAGTGTAATATCAATTGGTATTATTAATGCTTTCGAACAACAGAAGCTCATTAAAAATGTAAACCAGTTCTTTACAATTTTAATTCATGACTAGTATTTTCCAACGTCTATTCTTTATTTCGACGAACGACAGTTAATATTAGGAACAACAATGTATAAAATTTCCTCCCAAAGCGATCAATCAGAACATCTGTTGGTCTGTTTTAAATTTTCATTGAGAAGAGTTTATAATGACGTTTTTGGCACTGATACAGTTAGAAGTTTAACTAGCCATTGTGGGACATGAAATTAAATGAAGAAAAATAATTTTGTATTATTTTTATTGAAAAATTTTAATAAAATCAGTTGGTAATGTAATATTTAACAACATAATGGCAAGTATTCCTTCTGTTTATACATTTAACAACACAAAGATACTTAAATCATAGCTACAGTGAAACATTAGAACCATTGTTTTTTTAATCTACATTTTGAGCAGCTAATATATTTGATTCAAAGTCTGCCGCTCCGAATCTAGTGTAGCCCGGCTGGGCTTGAGCGATGACTTTTCGGCTCATGCAGTTACCCACCGCTGGATCTGTCATTATTTAAATGGATTAAATGGGGTAAGAAAAGGCATATCAAAACTTTAGGGAAGTATTCCTTGCATATGTGCAATATGTTGTATGAAGATATGTCCGGAAACGCTTTATTTCCTTGTTAAAATCCTTTGTCTATAGCTCCGCTTACACGGTTTGATATGGAAGCTAGAATGCCAGCATGGCTATCCTATGGCAATAACAGAAGTCTTAATACATAGAGTAAGTAAACGTTCCCTTTTACCTCCGGTTAAATTGGGTGGGAATGTTGTAACTACTCTTAATTACCAGGTTCATCGTCGTTCTGTACCACTCAGTTCACTTGTAATGCTACTCACTTCTTTGCTTGACGTAACACTGAGCACATAGTGTCAGTTCTGTGTGTTTACGGACCTCATTCCATGTACAGTAAAATGAGATATTCAATTACGGATTTGGAAAATGCTCATATAATGTATTAGCCGAAGATGTAGAGAGTTTTCGTGTTCGTTTTCTGCAAGGCTGCCAGGCAACATAACCTACTCCCGGGACACATCAGACATCAGGGAGTCCATGCGACGGCGGATTGCTGGATGTTTCCTGGCAAACGCAGGATATTTTCAACATTTCATATGATTGTCGTTTTCCCACATTTCTGCTTTTGCATTTTCTGGAATGTGGTACAGGTGCAGAATAAGGGTTCTAACAAGGAAATAAAGCAATTCCGTACCCATAATTATTTTTTATTTATTCTCCTTTTCGAACAATGTCTCCAGAAAGATTTGATATACCTTTTGTTACATCCTGTTTATACAGATGTATAATTAAGCATGCGCTTGTGCTGTTCTGTTATTTGGTGCTTCATTACTCATTTAAGTACCTTAGAACTCACATAAACCTTTGCAATTGCAATTTTTGTAATCATGTGCATATTGAACATTACTGCCATTTGCCACAGTTATCAAATAAAAGAATGCACGCATTTTTTGTATTTGATCTTCGATATTTCTTTATTACTAGATACCTGCTTTTAACCTCTCGACTATAAGATAACTTATGGATAACTCAATATGCTAATGATAGCATAGACTAATGGCTATAAGATCTACGCACAAAGCATACCAGTGTGAATTGAACGCCAAGCCGAACAGAACTTGGTGTGTACATTACGTAAGGATTCTGTATCAGTTGTTGAGTTACAAGTTCGCCATAACGTGTTAATCTAAAAAGC
Organism: Metallyticus violacea; assembly: GCA_030762175.1. Lineage (NCBI taxonomy): Eukaryota > Metazoa > Arthropoda > Insecta > Mantodea > Metallyticidae > Metallyticus > Metallyticus violacea. The sequence continues at coordinate 132,567,182 of CM060846.1, forward strand.
CTTACTTAACGTAAGTTGCATAAGTCATATCAGTGGTTGCATATTCTTGTCGACCAAAAATATATCCAAAAATGTAAAGCGGATACTTTTTAGAATAATGCTTAGTAAACACTTGTATCAATATGGTGAAACTAATGGAGGAGAAGTGAAGTAGTTATCGGAAACCACAGACAAATTACACTAATTTTAATTTATTAATACCAATACGCAATTTCAAAACTACAACATGTATGGCTCTTCGGCTTCATGGAGTAAGTTGTCTATCTGAAAATAACTTTCTGCAACCGCTCTACATTCTTTAGAATTTGAAAGATTTAATTCTGTATGTATCAGTATGTACATGTCTATGCATGAACCAATTTGAAGCTTGCAAATGTTTATTATATGCTTTACGCTCGTTTCCCTTTACGCAAATTGAAATACAGATTGATTTTTTCCTCTTTCGCACTACTCCAGCGTTAATTAACAGTTTTTATTTTTGGTACTCCAGCTCAAAGAGAAATAAAATAGCGTGCACAGATAATTTCTGATGCAGTAACTTATGTAATTATATTTACTGAATAGACTTGTACATTTTATTGCTGTAGTTTGAATGAGGCATACAGCGCTATATACATGTAACCTGAATGAGCTGCCATGTTCTGACCATGGGAGTCTTTTTCACACACCAGGGGTTGTGCTCAGTGTGCGCAGACGGTATGACTTTTTCGTTGATTTTCGCATTACGTCAAACAGGGACAAGAGCACGGAAATCTAGCAAAGAGGTGTGTCTGCTGTATTTGTGTTTTTCTATTATTGACAGTGGTTTTGTGAGTACTATAGTTTATTTAATATAATTTCCATACAATATATTCTGTACATAATGCCTGGTTGTGCAACGTGATTGGAAATCACATAATTGGTACCCGAAAGAAAATATCAAATATGCCTGCCATTTTTCCATATGATTCAGATTTAAAAAGATTTGAATCAAAAAGTCACAGAAAAGACAAAGTTAACATCACCAATGCTAGAATGTGCTCCCTTCATTTTGAAGAATATTAGTATATAAGAAATTTGCTATCAGAACTGATTAAATTACCTTGCACACATTGTCTTAAAACAGACACAGTTCTTTCACTAAATTTCCCTGTTTTCACTACATCAGAGAATAATGTTTACAGCTTAGTGGCTTCACACCTAAACTCCGGGACTAGCTCAATACCACAGAGATCAGAAAAGTACAGAAAGCGAAATATGCCAAAACGCGCCTTAGAGAACTTCCACTTTGCGCAAGAGGATTAGCCGCTCTTTCCGTTGCTCTGCAGGCAATATTCATGATGTACTCATGCTAATGAAAACACATGGTCAAAGACTTTCCGACAAAGATAGATTTTGCGTTTTGTCATTTGATTAAATGAACATTGATAGCAGGATAAGCTATGACTAGGACGAAGACAGAGAAGTAGGACCTTATAGTAATGGTCTTGTAATAATAGTGAGGGGGTTTTTGCGTCGTGTAAGCAACCAATCTAATTTTATTTTTATTTCCAGTTGATGCCAAAAGTAATGAAGCAAATTATATCTTCTTTGTATGAAGCATTTTTACTGTCGTTGCTGTAGTGGCAGACTTGGGACTGAAAAAATGTTCGCTGTGGAACGGGCTTGGTATAACGTTCGCAAACACTTGTTTTCTTCACCCCTGTCTTGAAACTGAACGTATCTGCAGATGTTCCACATTTGTTAAAACTCTTATGAAATTATTTTTGCACTAAGGTATGATGCTGCAGAACAAAACAAGAACAACTAAAGACGTAATTATCAAGTTGCTGCTAATGGACAACAGTGAGATCAAAATGTATCCTGAATTATACCTCATCAGTGTCAAAGGCAAACAACGACACCGCGTCCGCTTGGAAGCTGAGTTGTTTTCTAATACAACAGAACAAGCCATTCAGTATTTAATTCCGGAAGAAATGCATACTTCAAATTTTATAAAATTGATTACGATGTGTTTGACATTCTAAATTCTAGAATACCTGAACACAAGAAACCTTAGACATGTGGCTATGGTTTCCACTGTGAAGCTCAGGAGAAACGTCTGCGCGAGCTCTACAAAGTTTGGACCTCTAAAGTTGTAATACCTTTTCATAAAGGATTTCTTATATACATTAGGTCATTATTGGGTCTTTTCAGCGATTTACACTCACTCCAAGTTAAGTACGTTCATCCTAACAGCAAAGCTAAATCAGGATTATTTGGAAAATATATTTTCTCTTCGAAGAGGTTTAAGCGACTTCCATCAGAACACATTGCCCGCAGATGGCAAGAATCGGTTAAGACTGATACTTATTGTATAAAATTTCAATGAATTTCCTCTATCTGCAGCTTCAACTGTAGTTCATGGCAATGAGGACGGAGAATTTATTACAACAAAAATGTTTGGCAGCATCATACCAAACATGTCACAAGCGCTGGCTATGATGAAAGGTGAGGAAGAGGTGGGAGACAATGTTTTCTCCATTGACATTTCGGCAGCTCCATTGATTTCCGACTGTAGCGCAAAGGATCCATTACATTGCGGGGTACATTGTATTCCGATGTAAGAAATATGACGGATGTTTAGAAACGCCCATAGGATACATAATGACAACATCCACCGAAACAATGGTGTGCATTGAGGTACTTTCTTGTGATAAACTTCTGGTGCTATTAGATGGGACGGCTGGAAAAGATTCAGAAGTTTGCATGTTTATCCACATTCATGGACGAAACAATTTATGAAGAAGAAATTGTGTAATAAAGAACCTATGTGGAATTCTTACAAAGGAGTTTCCTGAAGTCCATCCTCAGGTTATTAGAGTTTATGCCAGGACTTTCATTAGCTTATGAAAAAGAGTATGAGAAATATACACCATCTTTTTCAAGTAAAATGAAGCCCCATATAAAATAACAGACTCAGAGAGCAAATTATAATTATTAATGGTATTATCATTATAACTACCAACATCGCTGCAACTGCTGCAACTACTATTACAACTACCACCACAACTAGTATTTACAATAGCCAGCATTCTTTTGATTCTCTTACGTACTATATTTGTTTATATCAGCAAATTATGTACGGATATGTTCAATGGCAGTAGCGTGCAAATAAGCAAATAAAGACTTATCTTGCCTAATTATAAAACGCGTATGTATTTGGAATAAAACCGTTTCATTTTAAGTTTAGCGGGTAAGCTTTGTGACATTTAATTTAAAACAACTTGCACTTTCCTCATTTTTCATTTTATTAAAGCATAAAGCACGTTTAAACATGAAAAGTCTTTTCAGAGTGGCGAACAATTTGTAAGTATAAAGGAATATTGTATTGTTAAAGTTGACACCGTTCATATTACGCTGTCTGCTAGTTCCCCTGTTTTTCCCCAATGACGTCAGCACACCCACCAATAGGAGCTTTAGTTGCGGAAGAACCAACCTAATGTAGCCTATTAACCTTGTTCACATACAACAAAATGGCTAAAGCGAAGTTAAATACGAATGAAAGTTTAGAATAAGATACTAGCATCTGTCTTACGTTGTTCACGAACATCAGTAATGCATGTTGCATAATTTCCAACCAGAAGATTGTGATTCAATTCATAAAATTACATTATACAATTAATTAAGCAAATAGGCCAGACATGGTTCCAAATAATGGCTAGCCTTACAAAGCATTTCATGCATGCAGTGCTTTCTACAGGAAAGGTCATATATCTCATTAGTTATACTCTTTAGGCAGAGGAATGAGAAATGGCTTGCTAACTGTGTTAACTCTTACTTATATAATTACCAACATGTGCCTCATAGACGATTAAAATTACAGAATATATCCTTAAATTGAGTAAAAATGAACTTTTCTTTATATTATTATTATTATTATTATTATTATTATTATTATTACTATTATTATTATCATTAAGCTTTCATTCTAACGAGGGAAACCTTGAAGGGCTAAAACAAGCGAAAATTATGTTTCAAATATATTGTTGAGATTATTCCAACGTTCACCAAAGATTTATTGTAAAACTCTGCATTTATATATTAGCGATTTGCAAATGATAGTCAATTTAAAGAATAAAGTATTATAACTTAGATGAAGAAACATGCTCCGCAAATGACCATTTCGATAAATCAGTATTGGTACTCTACTGGAATCCCTTAAGTGATTTGAAAAATGTACTTATTTACCGATTCATTTCACGCAAAGTGGGAAGAAACAATGCTGCGTACCTGTGATTTTCATGCTATATAATGCCTATTCCTCTCCTAAAAGTACTTTTATTAGTTATGCGGAATTGTTCCTCCAGCGAGAAGTAGATGTGGGGTAAGCAGATCAGCATTATAAATAAAGGTATTTGGAAATCAGTCACAATATATTTGCTTGAAAGTAGATATATTAACAAAATGAGTAATTAGATATTTTTCACATGTGCGGCTAAGGAGTACATTAATGTAGTAAATGATCAAAATTACTATTAGAACAGTTAATGGCATTTTCTTGAATATCCTACTCTTTTACATAGCTTAGTTGCGTCAGAAAGTTCTGGCTTATTTAAATATATTTGGTTAACTACTTCCAATGACAATCCTTAAGGACTTTACCATGACATCAGCATCCGCCTAGTAACAAGCAGAACCATGCTGCACGTGGGACTGTCATGCGTCGTTAGATAATTCTAGAACAGCCACTGTACTTGGTTGGTATAAAACTTACGGCTTTAGTTTACCGTAATTGGTGAATATTACAACATAATGTAAAGACCCTCCTAGGCGTTTGTGAAACTATATGAAGATGTAACCGAGCTTTAAGACGCGTCTTCTGCTGTCGTTTTCTGTCTTCTGCCTTTTTGCTAGCCTTGTTCTCTTCACTCGTCGACACAGGTATTTTGTGCTGCTGCTAGCCGCTTTGCAAATTCGCCCCCTTAGCATCGCCTCTAAGGTAAGGGCCCGGTTGGCTGTAATGGCTCGACTTACAGCTATCAACTTATCAATCGCTAACTTAAGCCTTCAGCTACTAAGGATACTTTAAGCTGCATACTTTACAAATAATAGGTAATAAAAGAGATAGCTATGCTGTAACACCGATTTTAATTATACCTGCGAGTGATCCTACCGCTACGCCCCCGCACGTCACAAACTTAGTCGTGAAATAATTGGCGGAGGCGCCAGTTCCTGCAACTTTGTCTATGCCAGGGCTATGATTCCATCCCGTGCTTCTCTGTTTCATTTCATCATTAGTCGTGACAATATTCCCTATTATGCTAATTAGAATACAGTGTGTTGCATACATTATTCGTCATCAAAGTACAAATATGGAGTTTAAAGGAAATGCTCAAGTTAAAATGGAATTAAAAGGTATACATACTTACATTTTAACATGCTACGCATTCTTAGTGTTTCAGCACAGCAATGGTCTAAATCAATTGTCACGTGATCATACGATCAAATGATGACACGGCAGTACTTTAGTTTGATAACTAGACATTTGCCTTACATACCTACAAATCAATAAATTGATAAAGGGAATTTATAGATCAAGTAAAAGGAAATTATAGCTCCTTTTAGTATACAAGCTTAGCTTAGGGGTGCTAGTTACCAACACCGACGGACTTTTTTTTATTGATTTATTTATATACGCTCTTTAACATCTCAGGTCAGCGTCCCATTCAACTCAGTGCGTGAAACGACGGACAAATTTTGCTCAGAGGCCTCGCTTTCAGGCTTGAAGTTATTTTTCGTGCCGTAAATGTACGATACGAGACCCAGGGATTTACTTCCCTTCCGAAGGAAGCCATGCTTAGGATTTTTATGCCCGAAAAAATGCACCCGCGATCTTGGGTTTATAAGGCAAGTATAGTAACCACTACACCACCAGGACCGACACCGACGGACTGTAGGTTTAAATTCAGATTAGGTATTTTTTAGTTTTTGTTTGGTAGTTCTTAGTTTCAACTTTTAATTCTGTATTTAAGTTTTAGTAGTTAAATTATAGCTGGCTACCAGTTATAGTTCTGTTCTGTTTACTGGTTTCCAGTTCAAAAATCATTGTTTGTTTTATTTTAGATTTTGTTTTTGTTTGAATAGTTACAGTTATAATCTATACAAAATTAATGTAAGAGAAATGAAAAATATAATAAACCATAGAGACTCGTAATATATGTCGTGGGTCTATCTTGGTGTCAGGAGGGCGTATTTTGGATGGTATATTATTATTATTATTATTATTATTATTATTATTATTATTATTATTATTATTATTATTATTATTATTATTATTATTATTATTATTATTATGTTCCAATAGTTTCCAGATCCCATGCCCAAATTAGACAGTAGTGAACACAGGTCCCTAGTCCCTTGTTCTGTCAAGTTGTGCTATTATAGGCAATTTACAGCTTTAAATGTACATGCTTATTTCCCTTGAAGCGGCCTATTTTTAATTTTTGAGAGTCATATAACCTAACTAAATTCATAAATTTGGTTTTGAAAGAACGCTGGCAAAGAGCTTGTTAAGTTTCCCGTAATAATAGTGACAGTAATTATATTTACGTTCATATATCCTGCAACAGGCTGTAGTTTAATTTGTAGTTCCTTTTCGCTGTAGATGATGTTTCAGTACTGTTGGGGCTGTCAAATCCAATTGCAGTTTTCTCTACGCCATTACAACCACAAATCCTCTCCAATGTGTCCGTATGCATTTCTGTTAAGTTCCCGTAGTATTTGTACATGCTGTCACATTGTGTGAATGCAAACTGCCCATCTTCCTTTCCAATTACATTTTCACATTCGACGTAAATTTTCCTTCAGCAGCTAACAATGCCTGTTGGATTATGGCCTGAGGACAATTATGTACGTCATTTTCACATGCACTTACCTACCGGACACAGCAAAGGTGTAACTCGTATTGTTGCTACAGTTATGAAGCAGAAAAATCAGTAGGCTGGTCTTGAGGTAGTATAGCGGATACACTCAAGAGTTTTACAGATTAACGGTTTTGTTAGTTGTGGAACAAGCACAAGATTTTGGTCACTTTTAGAAGTTCAAGCTAGGGTACTTCCCTTGTGAGTAAAGCGGAACTTGTGTTTCTAAAACCTCAGGTAGGATTCGGATAATTTTAAGGATGGATAAGTTAAATCAATTTCTAAGTGGTAAGCCGAAAATTCTTAGTTTGTTTTCTGGTATTTTACTTATCAGATCTAGATTTTCTTCCTTGGTGTATACAAAGTTAAGCGAAATTGCAGTATTCATATTGGTGCTTATTAGCTCATTCTCTAAAACTGTCGAATCTCTACGGAAAAATAAATCACGCTATAAGTTAAATAATGAGACGCTATGGCAACACATTAATACACATCATTGCAACATATAAAGCTAATTCCTAAGAGAGTTCAAAATCTAGCAATGTGGAACCCGCAAGCCCTTTATTACTAAGCACTCCTTTAACGTACAAGATCAAAGTATTGGATGTATACGTATAATACGAAATATTATTTAAATAGATATACGAGTAAGATTGGGCATTTTAGAAAACCAAACATGACATCAACATGTCATACCTAACATGAACTTACTAAAATGCCAACAGATTAGTATGCTTGATTATAAAATTCTGAGAAAATTATGACAGCGAAATCCGACAGAGAGACGGTGTAATATAGTGGCAGTGCAGTAAGAGCATTGGTGTTCGTAATAGTTGTAGTGGTAAAATAGTGGTAACGATAGTGATAGTATAGTTCGGTGGTAGTAGTAGAGGTAGTAGCAGTAGAGTTGATAGTAGTAATAGTAGTGGTAGTGGCAATATTAGTGGTAATGGAAATGGTAGTACTAATACTAACAGTAGCTCAATGCTCCTTGTAGTACTACACTTGTTGCATTCCTGTGTTGGAGCAAGTTTTAATTTAAATAGATGTGCCACAAGACAGTCGTGACGGGTAATCATTCTAATATTTGCCACAGGCATACTTCAACGTGATTCGTTTATTTGAACTCATTGTTTAAAACTTTGGGCAACGGTTTGACAGCTGGGCTATCTGTATATGATTTTGAGATATTCTTGTGAATTTTTCTGTATAACCTTTAATACAGATTGCAATTATAGGGCATTATGATTTTCTGGTCCATTTTACTACTATTATTGGCTAAATGATGAGGTGTTTTATTAACAAATATGTTGTCGCGAGACGCTATACTTTTGGAAAGCTATACTTTTGATAATATTGGAAAAATATACCAATTGTTTTTGTAGATATGAAATTTTTTGCACCGTACTTTCTTGGAACCAATAGCCTGCATGGCTGGCTGATTTGGATTCACACAGTATGATTACACTATTGAAGCAATCAGTTCTAATTGTTAGTTGTCTGACCATCAGAAAAATTGCTCCTATTTCTCCACCAACCTTAGCTTTGTATTGACCTACAATAGCTTTATAATAGCTAAATAATTCACAATAAACACTTGGATTTGCATTAAGTCTTTTCTGAGTGCATTATTCATCAATATACAAGTACAACCACTCTATCTCTGGATATACAGTATATATAACAGTATATATTCTAACGCAACTAGCGTACCAGCTTTCCTTAATGTTAAGGCACTTCACATAAAACATTAGCATAATGCTGAATTACTACAAGGCATTTGTAAAAGTAATCGTAGGCAATGGTAGCTCTGCTATATTGGTGTTCGGCAAAATCATATTTTTATTTTATGAACTTCCTATATAAACCCTCTTGGAGATTTGTTGATTTGTTTTATATACGGACGGTCTTTAACATTTCAGATTATCAGCGTCCCATTTAATTCAGGGCTTGAAACGACCGATAAATTTTGCTCATAGGCCTCTTCTTTCAGGCTTGAGTTTTTTACAGCCGTAAATCTACGACATGAAACGCACGTCTTTACTTCCCTTCCGAAGCAAACCATACTGAAGATTGTTACGCCCGAAAAAATCCATTGATCCTGGCCGGGATTGAACCCGCGATCTTGGTTTAGAAGATGTGTATGGTTACCATTACACCTCCGGGACCGACTCTCTTGCTGATCTGAGTTTCCATTTTTATTTGAACGTTTTGACCAATAATTGTTTTATGCTTATCTTAAGAATTTCTCATATTGAATCAGAGCCATTCCTTTAATAGTTTCTTCTATTGAATCATTCTTTGTAAATATCTGAAGTAATGTGTTCTTTTCATTGCATTTTTAATTGACTTCATCACTTTATTTTAAATTTTTAAAGTTTTTATGGTAGTGGCGTTTGAAGTAATTTCAGCTTCGCATCCATTGTGCATTTATGCTTTGATAAAGGCTTTGTAAGCACTATTTATAACATATCTAGGGCCCCTTGTAATCTATTTTAGTATGCTCAGTTTTTGTTGCCTTCTCTGAATTTTTCTACATGCATGATATTATATCGTTGCAAATACTTGAAGATGCAAGCTTGTCCATTCATTTAACCTGGTTTCATTGTCCTTTATAATGTGTCCACACTTGTATTCCTAATATCTCCTTTTATGTTATTTACATTGTGTATTAGTGCATGTCATATCTGCTGCATATTTTAGTTCAATGTTTGCTTTCTTATACAAAAGCAGAAAAATTTTTCCATTTTTTATTTCGGTTGTAGATTTTATGCAAAGTGCGCGAGGGATGTTTTCTCAGCCATAGGGTCATTGCTGGATACTATTTTCCAATTCTGTTTCTGGGAATGTATTAAGCAGATACATAGTTTGTTCCTCATAATGCAATTTCTGCCGGTGACAGTGTGTTTAGAACGGGGCCGACATTATAAAGCGCCTAGCAGCAGCACAGGATAGCTCTGTCGACGAGTGTAGAGAAGAAGGCTGACGAGAAGGCAGAAGGCAGAAAACGACAGAAGAAGACGCGTCTTAAAGCTCGGCTACCTCTTAATATATTTTCACAATCGCCTATGGGTTTTTTTACATTATGATTTAATATTCACTAATTATGGTAAACCAACACCCTAGGTTTTAACAATACCAAACAATGACTGAGCAGTTTTTTTGAATGGTGTTTAACGCTTGTTTTTACTACTGAGGCACCACAGACGGTGAACACCGATGATACATGAGATGAAATGATACATTGGGAAAGGATTTTTTTAAGGAAGGAAACGTTCCAGGGCTAAGTTTGGGGTACCTCCCCGGCATTTGCCAGTTATGGGGGCTAATGAAAACCTGAAAAAAACAGTTAGGGAGGACGGGCCTGGCGGGATTCGAACCCCAGATCTCCCGCTCACGAGTCCGCGCCTTAACGATCTCGGCCTCCCATGGCGAACGACTGAGCAGTAAGTAGATGTTCTGGAACTTCCTTAATAACGCATGACAGTCCTATGTTCAGCATGATTCTGCTTGTTACTAGGCGGACGCTGATGTCATGGTAAAATCCTTAGGGATTGCCATAGGTATTACGCTATGCTATTTCTGGAATCATATCCTGAATTTTGTTGCTGAGAATGCTGTTTGCTGCGAGTACACAAAAAATTGGTGAGATTTTATATGAAAAGTAGTAATTGTATTATGGTTTGATTGGTATTTCCAAGAGTTAGAACTGCAGCACTATCCAAGAACACACACACACAATTGCCCCAGCCCGTTGATCAGCATAATGACTCCGCAAAGGAAATAGTTATAGCTCGAATTGGATATGTCACAAGAACAGCATTAATTGTATACAAGTAACGGCGTAAAATTTGTTAATAAATTCAACTATATACGTTGGCTTTTCTACCTTGATGGAAATAACCTATTCTACAGCGACATATTTAATAGTGAAATTTAGTGTGTTAACGTTCTTTAGTATTTCATGTGTTTGTATGAGTTATTATTTCAAAAAACATTTCTGAAAATGCGTTAAACCTTAAACTAAAGAACCTCATCGTTTATGTCCCATGGCTCAAAAGCCTCTTTTACCACTGAGCACATAAGCTGAATGGATCTATCATATCTCAAACTGGGTATAAATTATAGTTTACAAATTGAAAGTTCATGGTTTGTAAAGCGTGCATGACAAACTGCGATAACTGATATGCATTCCAATGCGTTGATTGAAAGCAACTCAGTTAATGTTTTCATATGTACTATTTTACCTTGTGGCAGCAAATTTCCATGTTACTGACCTGGAAACCTTGGCAGTGACCTTGAGCAATGCTGGAGTATTCTTGCATAAGGCACAGTTATTCAATTGAAGGCGTAGTGAATAGTATCATTCCGGTTCCCTCTTAATACGGACAAAAGAGATATTCACAAAGGAAATTGAATGAAAATGCAAAATAGTTTATTTTCTTCTTTAGGTGACAGCATAATAACATAAATGATCAAATACCGTTATTCTTAGCTCATTCCACAAAATAAAGTAATTTCTCTAACCTGGTTGTAGTAACAACCTTTCAATAGCTACACACAATAGCAATTGGTATAAATTACGTAAAACTAGTAAATAATATCAAACCTCCATTAACTCATTTCATCTAGATTGCATGTAAATACAAACTGCTTTAAGGTCCTTCAAAAATACACTCTATGCTTAAACAGGTGTTTCTACCACTTGGCATCATTAATTTACATCATACAAAATTATTGTAAGACGATGCAGTACGGGACACAACACCCAATATGCTCGTAATATTGGACATAGTTTGTTCCTTTGAAGATATTAAATATCCTTTCTTAATTCCAAGTAATAAAAAACACAGAATTTTTCAGAAGTATGTAAATGACAAAGTTACTCTTTTGGATTAGCCTTGACAGCATAGCAGAAGTCGTTTTCTCTCTGTGCATGATACCAGATTATACACGCACAAATGAGTACCCACTGGCAGCTCATTAGAGAGAGAAACAGAGAAACAATCACCGCTGTTATAACCTATTTACTTACCCATCTACCGTAATATTCCATGGTGTTACCGCATTGGATTGATGTGCTAAAATGGAAGTACAAAGTGTGTTGTTATCACACGAAACAACTCTACTTCTTCGATGTTCCCTGTTTACAATCCTGCGTTGTTTTGCAATTCGTCTATTGCAATAACAATAACAACAACAATGATAATAATAATAATAATAATAATAATAACAACAATTATTATTATTATTATTATTTTATGCTACAACGCTATCTTGTTGCAAACTTCCAGCATTTTTAATCTTTTCATTGAAAGGTAACACTTTTTAGGCACTTTCATAACTTTATTTTTTTAATAGCGTTTAATGTAATTTTAAATTGGATAAGTATTTTGCTAACTTATACCTCTTCATTTATCCAATAACTCCATATTTTATAGAATGTGCTCTTGCTTTAAAACAAATGTGTGTAATCTATTCAGTTTGCCGATAGTCAATGCGCGGCTGTATGGCATGCTGCAGATATCGGCAAAATGGTCATCGCGATTGTAAGAACAATGACGTACGTAAATGTAACCCCCTGTAACATGAAGCACGGGGAGAAAGAATGTGTTATTTCTTCCTCAGAAGCTAATTGTAAGTTTTCATCTGATAAGCGCTACATGCTTTTAGATTTGACAATCTTAAATTTAGAAATAAAAATTGCTCAAAATATATATTGAGTCAAACATAGTAGTAATATTGGCAGCAGGAGATTCCTTTATTTATATATTTGTGCAAGTAGTGTGTATTAGTTCTTTATAAATATACAAATATATAGTGCAGTTAGATCAGTTTTTTTAGGTTAGATAGTGTATTAAGATATCTGTTTAGGTAGGAGGTTTGTACTTTGGGCTTGGTTAGTGCAAGCATGGCAAAAAGCAAAATAAACACTATAAGAAATAGGTTTATATAAAAGCAAAAAAGGAAACAACTGGCATTACGAAAAATATATGCTAGATGGGCAAATTGCTGCAAAATTCCAGAACTGGAATTGAAAAATACATTTCGTGTGGTAACTTCATTACCAGGAACTTCAGGTAGTGATAGTTGTTTATTGACACTGCAAGGAAAAAAAGTGAATGCCGTACATTGAAGACAGTGTTTGTACTGCTGGATTAAAATAGATAGCCAAATATATTTAGCAATTTATGCTGCATTTATACAAAGAAAAATAATCACTGTAGTTATTACAGATCATTAAGTCTTTGTTTGCAAACTTACACATTTGTAAAAATTGTAGCAGTGAAAATGAAAGTGCCTATAACATAGAGAGAATTAATAATTGTGAATCTTAGAAACTTACATTTTATATAAACAGAGCAATGGTATAATCATTTAATACTATAGATACAGGTCACAGTACCTTGGAGCAGTTTTGTGTTGTTTTGAACACGAATGTAATTTCCCATAAGATATATGATGATCATAACAAAATATTGCACCAAGTTGGAATCACGTCTGCAGAAAGAGCTCTAGAAAATGCTGGGCAAGAAATTTATCAGTTTATAAGCAGTATTTGACAAATGAACAAGATGATTGCCTCAAAGGGGATTTATTTCACAGTATGAAATGAGGTGTCTAATTGACCTGCTGTCAGTACTGGTAATTGATTACTAGGTTCTCTCAAATAATTCCAGGTATATTACTTTGCAGAGAAAGGACTGGGTGAATACTTTCTGATTTTTATATGGAAAGAAAACCATATATGAAGTCGGGCTCATTACATATGCTCATCACTAGCAACGGAAATGGTGGAAGCCAAGATTATTTGAAAAGATCAGAAAAGTGTGGTTTTAGATACACCACATAATTATCAAATGGGAATACTACGGGCTTTAATCATTTACAAGAATTAAAAATACATGGTCCGGAAATCATATTGAAAAATAGAAGAACGTATCAAACACTTAGCAAAATGAGTGTTACAGCACTACGTAATGTAGTGAAACATTGAGAAGTAACACCAGTGACGGGCAATGAAAAAAGGTTTTTCCAAACATATACTATTTTGCATCCTCAAACCAGTTCCTTCGACATGGTTTGTGATGAGCTGGGCCTGACTCTTGCAGTTTTTATAACAGCCGCTGCAGAATAAGCGCCACCAGGTTGTCATAAAAACACACACACTCTACTCTTAGTAAAGGTTTTGCAAACATTTGCCCAAATATATCAGAAATTAGCAGCAACTATCTTAATGGAAAGATGCTTGCCGGGAAGGACACAAATTGCCATTGAATCTCTCCATAATATGACACACAAAAAATGCCGTTATAAGGAACTTGTTTCCAAAATAAAAATAGACAACGTTGTAGTTGAAGTTGCCATTGAATACAACAGAGGCTGTTACTAAGCACATTCTCATTTACTGAGTGAATTCTGAATAATTCCAGGACCAGAAGGAAGTTCGATCTGGGATAACAGGGTTAGAAAACGAGTTACCAACAGCAAACGTCGTGCTGATGAAGCACAATGTAAATGTAGGAATGCTGTTAAGGTAGTTTAAATCAGAGAAAAGACTGCTAAAGTTAAGGAGGAGGGTTTTAGTTTTGTTGCAGGATACTTTTAATTCTTAAAAGTATGAAGCTCTTTAGTTTCTAATCATGATTTTCCGTAATTGCGATTATCAGCATTTTCATGCATTGTCAAGATATTGATATAAAATTTTACCACGTGTTAGCAATAATATAATGCATAGAATTGTTTATTAATTTGTCTGTAAAAGTATTATATTGGCAGAACATATTTTTGCAACACCACAAAAGAAAAAGTAAAATTCTATAACCAAAAAATTCATATTGTAAATAAGAAAATATGTAACTAATTTAATTCACAATTCCATGGTCCAAACATCGTGCCACATTATAATATAAAGGATAATTAAAATGTTCGTTAATTGCTTCAAATCTTGATTTATTAATAGACAAGCTCATTTTTAAACAGTTAACTTTATTTTAATTTTCAAAACATGAAATTTAACAATTGAAACAGGAATTGTTGTCCCAAGAATTCCTGTTTTAATGATAATTACTTCTGATGGCAATTATAATAATAATTGCATCCTATTTCAGGTATTGTTTAATAAGGCCAAGAATGGCACGAAAATCAAGGGTATCAATGCTACAATTAGAATGAGCATTTCAATATTGTAATTGTTAGTGTATGTATATAAATATGTCTTTTTGACTAACAGGTAATATTCAATTACCTTTCTGTAAGTTTATGATTGACAGTGCATATATATGTTTTTGTTATAGTTCTGTGAAAGGGACGGACATGCTGACCTTCTACTGCCTGTAATAAGTCTTAGCACAATACGACTTGCCTCTAAAATTTCTCTTCTTTTGTTAAAGTGGGACGACACTTTCCTGCCATTGCCACCCATCTATAAAGTATTTCCGACATCAGGTCGCAAATGTTTTATTGCCCCTACATGGAAAACCAAGAAATATCATTTCAATCGGTAACTATAACTTTCCACATACAAAAGAAGCTCCGCATGCAGAAACACGCGTCTTGAAAGAAACCAAAATGCCAGCTATTTATGACAGTTTCAAAGGGATACCGCAGATATACGACCGAAGCGTGCCATATTATACATTTTTAGTGTAAGAATCTAGAAAGGGAATAGCTAAAGCGAAAATGGAATCAGTCCTAACCACAAACATATGACATATATGGCAGATGTCTCCTTTCTCGGGGAAAGCCCGAACGTGGGAAAATTGATTTTTGGAAAATAAGTAAGGTGAACATCCTACAAAAACCTAACGGATAGAAGCGAGCATACACTAAACAATATCTAGTGTGATTCAATAAGGTTCTAGAAGGAACCAAGTTCAATAATATTTAAGGGAAATGCATTTTCTCGAGGGGTACAGAGAATCCACATAAAGAATTTAATATCAATTATAAGAAGTAAGTTAGGCAGGAACAGAAGGAATCAACCAATCAATTAAACAGTAGCTCAGTCACGGCCAGTTAGGAGCGTAAGAGTAACGGCAGAGTCATTAGTGTGATAGTAAGAGTAGCACCGAGATACCGCAAAGATTGTGGTCGTCTATTTAATATTGCTATAGAGCCTTTACGGTAGTTATCATGGGGCGTTATCGCGAAATTGCAGGTAATTATAAGATTTCAAAATTGTGTGAAGTTATAACTGAAGGATCAAAGTTAAAGTTAGTAAATTGTGTCCATAGATCTACGTGAAGGCAGTGAATTATAGCCCGAGGGTGAAATATACAGTACATATAGGACCAGAATTATAGCCACATGGCGGGCGCATAGAATGTTCCTAAATCCCTCAATTGCCAAATAAATCAAAATTGAGCTGGATCGAAATTGTATCATTCCAGCGAAGATACCCCTTCCTTCCCTAATGACATAGTCCATATTCCCCTGAGATTCCTATCCTGTGCATTGGAACCAGAGAAATAGGAAATATCAAATGCCTGACTTCAAGAGCCGAGGCAAGACAAGAACATCTAATCATCTAACTAAATAAATCACCCGTGCATGTTGAATCCACCTCCTCCCCCCAACAATCTTAACATCGATTCCAAACTTTGCACAAAGTTTTATATATAGTGTAAAAAATATATACTAATTTTAATTACAATATATAAAAATAGAAGTTTTTAAAGTTCAGAAGCTTATCTTTTAACATGAATTTTTCTTTATTGCAAGAAAAGTTTCAATCAGCGTTTGTTTTAACTTTATATTGTCTAAAACGTTGCTATAGCCTAGGTTATCTGATTAATCCACATATTAAGAGTCGAAAATTATACAAATAAACTATACTATCAGGTGGTATCCTCAGCCTCCCCACCCTCCAAATATAGTAACACTGACCGTGTACACTGGGTTAGAGAACCATTGACATAAATGGCCAAATTTGATTTATCTGTTTTAATTACATTTAACTATGTTAACCTACTTGGTGGAACCCCCATACGTCTTTTTTCCGAGGAAAATAAAATGCTAGGTGGTTGCATTCAAAGGCACCTTTGAATACTTAAAATAAATTCAACATTTCGATTGAATATGTGTTTTGAAGAAAGGGAAAACATTTTTAACGTAAAACCAACAGAGCATTTTGTTCCCGTTAAAAAGGGCAAACTGAAGTTCCTAAGTAAACATTATGACAATGAGTGGCTAGGAAAAGATGAGTTGCATTACTACAGAAAAGTAATGCATACTTTAGAAAATGAAACACTTTGTAACGTTGAGGGGGTGCATTGCTATCACAATTGCATAAATAATTACATTGTATAAATTACTAAATTTTGTTCAAATCAAAACACATATCCTCTTTACAATGCTCTCAAAAGTGTTTGTACGTTACTTTCTAATCTCAATTTATGAAAAAATATGTAATTCAATTCTTAAAATTATACTTACCATATACTTTTATTGTACAAGACTCCCCTTATACCAAGGAACGCTTGTTATATACTTAATTTAGATAAAAAAAGTTGCCTTATTTATACTATTAAGCGAAATATCTCTGTTACTAAATATGTTTTATTAAAATATTTTAATATTTTGAGGAAATGTTATCCACCAGAAAAAATCTTAAGCAATATTCTTCTTCAAAGAGCTACAATTTTAAACTTATTTGTGGGTGGGGGATGTTATCCTCCAAGTCATAAGCACGATTTGAGTAGAATTGTAGTGGGGGAGGGAATTTGGTTGTATGGTAGCTGTGTGTATTAATTTTACCTCGCCGATCGCAGATTTCGCCAAGTATGCTGCTTCCATGAGACTCTGTCTCTAGGGCTTTCCACTGAATTCTGGCAGCTGTAAGCTAGTCAAGGCTGAGTGAATGAGAATTTGATATGGAATGCGCCGATAAATAAGACCTCGTGATCTAGTTGCAGAGGTTGTCTATTCTCCCAAACATGAATAATCAGATAAACTCACGTCTTAGGCTGGATCACCGGCAAGGTAAACTTGGAAAACACGTAAATTTGGTTGCGTTCATCCAAATAGTGCCTAATATGAGGAAAGTGCTACTTCAACGCCATTAAATGAAGCATAAGATGTTATATGTAGCTCACGCCTTGACGCCGTTGATGCTTAGTGATGCCGGAACTTGTACCTGGGACTTAGGTCTTTCTTCCTATAACTCCCCGGGCAACGCAGCAGCCCCATCTTGGACACGAGAATTTTGAGAGTTTACCTGTTTGAGGCAAAATCTATTTTTACATACTCTAGAAAAACTAATGTTTTCCCTTAAAGCGACGCGAAATATTCCCGCCGGTTGTGCTTTCACCATGCTCATATGTCAATGCTGATATCATTGAAATCCATTTCTATTTGCTGGACGAATTTTGGCTGGGCAATCAGCTCACTTCAAACCAATTTTACACTTTATGTTAATGACCTGCGAATGCACACCTGTCGCGTACCATAGAAAAATAGGTGGGTTCCATGCCTAAGGCATGGCCAACCCTTCGCTTGCTGCATTCCTGAATGGATTAATTTGCATTGTCTGACTTTTGCCTAAGCTTATTGTGTTTGGAGACAGACGTGAGTTTTTTCTTACTTTGCTATAATAGTACATGTTAGCGTTTAAATATTACTAAATTACACATTATAGACACTATGCTCTGTCTTAAACACTATCAAATCTTAACTCTACATATATGAATTTTATCATCGAAGATCCCTATCTACAGAAAGCACAACATACCCGTAAGAGATCAAGAACCGTGTTTTTCATATTGCAAATATTTATTATTCAATTACTCTGTAATTGACGGGGTTCCAGGGAGAGCTTCAAGACTTTTAGTGTTTATCTCATAATCGCGTTAAGTAAATAAGTTTCATTTCTCACACCCCCGCGTACGTTTATAAATGAACTGCTTCTTCTTCACATTTGGCGCTAGAGCTCGGGATGAAACTTGGCCTGCTGCGGTAACCCCTGCATCCTCTATACCGCCACGGGTGGCCGAGGTCGTTAAGACGCGGACTCGTGAGCGGGAGGTTTGTGTTCGAATACCGCCAGGACCGTCCTTCCTGACTGAGGTTTTTTCTAGGTTTTCCTCAATCCTCATGAATGGCAAATGCCGGGGAGGTATCCTAAACTTATATCTGGAGCCTTTCCTTCCTTAAAAAAATAAATCCTTGCCCAATACATCATTTCATCTCATGTATCATCAGTGTCCATCACCTGTGGTGCCTCTGTAGCAAAAACGGGCGTTAAACACTATTCATTCATGAATCCTCTACCTCCGCCTTACGACTTCATTGATAGAGACAGTATTGTAGGGGGGCATGTGATCTGCATGCCTGCACCACGCCGGTTGCCTATCACGCAGCTTTCGTCATCGAAGAAGGCACCTTTCCATCAGGCAGTTTCCCAATTGCCCTCGCGTGGCTGAATGAACCCGTTCCAGATCTCCCTAACTTAAAATAATTACTAAGTAGGTACCGGGAATCCAATTCGGGCCTCCACGCTAGCAGTCAGGAACAGAAACAAAATTATAAATTAATTATATGTTACAATTCGCTTCTATATACGTGCATAAAACTCAAGTTAAAAACGTAAACCATTAAATTATTGACAATTATATATAATTTTAAAATACTCATTTGCAGTACTAAAATCTTTCTTGTAGTCTCCTTATGCTCTTTGTGACATTTTTCACAGTTTGTCTTATATCTCAATCAGAGTTTTCGAGCACAACATAATCTTACATTTTAACCCTTTGCACAGTAAGAGTATTTTTATCGCATTCCTCTTGAAATAGAAAGGTTCCTTTTCTTTTTCTAGAGCTCGAAGGTTTAGGGAGAACCATACCGTACGTAACTGCTCGCCAGTATTTTGTTGTTGTGTAAGTTTCAACGCGTAATGAATGACTGCAGGAAGGTAGTAAGAAGTTGAATTTCTTCGTTGTTCCTCAGAGCCAGTACGGCATATAAACATTTTACTGATGCCTGTCCTACTGGATAAAGCTAGATTCAAATAAATTGAGGGAATTGTAAATTTATGAATGCAGTGAAATAGCAGTCACAAAAAAACAAGTAAAAACTTATGAGTTTGCCATCTTTACAGTAAAAAACGCTTGTGGAAAATGTACAAAAGTAATAAATATTTTCTTTATGCTTTGTTGAGCACAGCCCTATATGAACACTATCAAAACGACGTACAGATTGTAACCGACGGGTGACCAAGGTCGTTAAAACAAGGGCTCAGGTTCCGCGTTTCCAATCCTGTCAAGACCGACCTTCCTGTCTACGATAATGTTAGGGTTTTCCCAATTTTTCCCATGGAAAATATAGAAAGGGTGCTCTAAATTTAGGTCTGCAAAACTCCTTTTCCAAAATTCCTTTTGTAATATATTTTTTTCACCTCATGTACCACCAATGGTCTACAGTGTGTGATGCCAGTAATAGAAATTGACTTGGAATTGTTGAATGGCATAGGGTGGAGGAGTTTACTTTTGGTAAATCAGCCTCGTTAACGAATGACCCTTTGTGCCCACGCCATCAATTGAGACACTTGAGAAAACTTTTCAAAAGGCAAGCCATCATCATATCGCTCCAGCTCACCTCGTCCTAACACTTTCAACCTGTATCGAATTCAACGGAATGAAATAGAAGAGCGCAAAATTCGTGGAATGTAAATAGCTATCCCAGCATTTGCACGAATTATTAGGGAAAACTACGAAAAAACATACTCAGATGGCGAGTCTAACAATAATTAAATCCTATACCTTCTGAATGCTAATTTCAAGCGTTACTGCCTGAGTGCCTGCTTTCGGTTACACGAACATTACACACAATAAAATGGTTGGCTCAAAGTACTCGTAGAAATACGATGAAACAAAATACGACTTTCTCTATTGAAGTATGATTATTATGACACTTTATAACAATAGTGTGAAAAGTATATCCCGCAAGATTGAATCTAATTACTTAATCTTATGGCAATAATGCTTTCTATTAGTCTAAACACCGAATTTGGTCTAACGAAATTCTATTAGTTATATAGACAGTTGCAAAATAGCGAATCTTTTATAAAAACGAGATAATTATTATCCTTCTTGCGGTGGTGGATGTAAATTTGCTAATCACACTTTGCGCGTTATGGTCGTGTCAAAACTAATGAAAAAATTACAAAGATTCATTAAAAAGTTGGGAATAACCACCTGTTATTGTGTTGAATAACACCCCTCTCCGCAGCAGAATCCTGGTGCTATATTCGACGTCTTCTAGAGTAGCGATTTCATATTCACTTTAGATTGCTTTCGCGTTGTTCATGTTCTAGTCAAGTCAATGAATATTTACTATCAGAGAAATGAAATATAAGTAAATGTTTAAAAATTGTCAATATCTAGTGTTATTTTGTATGAAGATGTTTTGAATTCCATCCTTATTAAGAAAAAATATGCATTGGGCGTTTAATAGAACAATAGCCTTGGTATAAACTTTTTAATTTTAAAATTGGTTAATTAGTAGGTGAAAAGACTTGTATGCCATTGATCTAAGAAATGTTTTAAGAAATATCAACGCTTATCCTCCAATTTTTATATGAAATTAAATATTATCATAAAATCAATTTTAGCCGAAGTAGATTATATTGCTAAAACCGCTATAGTCCCCGTAGACATTTCGTCATTTTTAAAAACGTATTTATTATATTTTCGTAATTGTTTTAGTCTAAGTGTTGCAGTTAAATACTATAGAGATTTGGTAGTATATACAATTTTATATAGATTCTAAAATGAAGTAAAAAGAGAAAAGAAAAGAAATATTGTATTATTAAGAAGAAAAATGTAAAAGCTAGGACATGTTCATCAAGTCGATAAGCAAGTTTCCGCTATAATAACAGGACATTATTTAAAGAAATTATGTAATATTTCCTATATATCAACAAGATATTGTTGATAATTTATGAGAAGTCCTAAATCCATTATCATTTAAATGTCAAATTATAAAATCCGTTATATTCTAGGATGTTACTATTAATGGGTTTAAATGTTGTTTTTAAAAATTTACATACTTTTATTTCAAATGCAGTCTCTTCAAATGTTTTGTGAAATAGAATTAAGAAATAATGGATCGTTTGTTTGAATTATTCAATACTTTCAAAATTAAGAAAGTGCGATTATCCTCTTGCTCAGCTAATTTTCTTTCCAAGTCCCTGAGAGAAGAAGATCCAGAGCATATTTACCCTACAAAACTTCAAATGAAGATGGTGAATGCAATAATATTCAAATATATTCTTACCACATAAGAAACGGTAATAGGACATTTCTGCATGCTTTTAAGCATTTCTTTAGCCTTCCCTTGCAGTAAAAGGAGCACACTAAGAAGCGTTTATCAGAAAATGATTAATGAGGATTGTACCCCAAAATTCAAGATGATTAAAATAACTATAAGTGAACTCCCATACTCACTGAGAGTTTAATAGTTGATTGTATTTCAAGCTTTAAGTCACGCCAGTCTCATTACTTTAGGCGAAAATAGGCTAATAGATTTTATCAACCTGAAACATCAACTAATAGAGACGTGCACAAAATTTCGCTTGTTTATCGTGTAAATACTACATACGTTGTGTAATGAGCTTTTAATATCGTTTTGACTTACTCTGAATTAGTACCTGTACAGTACGTAATGGTTTAAAACAGAATTCTGGAGAAAATTAAAGTAAGAAAAACAAATTCATATCTAAAAAAGCGCTTCATATAAGTAAGGCAGAATCCTTCTGTGACTGGTGGCGAACGTCGAATTAAATTGCAGATATGTAACCCGCATCGATTTATTTTTAAATGGCAGATCCCGAGTCGACATAACATATGCCCTTGATTGTTAATGCACTGCGATTTATCACTGCTACGCTTTAAAGGCATGGTCAAACTCAGATTGAATGGGCGCAGCCATCACTGATCTTTCATAATAGAAGATTATATTCTAAAGGAATACTCAAGTTTATTTCTTTCGATTTGATGCAGAATTTACTTCTACTTCACAACAGAATGAACTGAAAATGTGATATTGGAAATTCACCAGATTAAGAAAAATGGGGGGACATGACTATAATGCTTTTGAAATACTTCATGTTTCGATTTGATGCACAAAGTTACTTTTGTTTCACAACAGAACCAGTTACAAATGTGGTATTAGACATTCACGAGGTTACGAATAGCTTTGACACCATGAAAGTGTGAAAACAACCAAGACAAAAAATGGGTAAAAATAATGAGACTTGAATGATTCTGAAATATTTCAAATTTCATGGACATTCTCATACAATCTTTTTCTTATCAGTGACGAAAACACTTTTGTGATTATACTATTATTATAATATTCCCATACATATTGGCACATATGCTTAAATGGCCAATATAATCAATCGTGAGTTTTCCATTAAAAGGTCATTCTTATCCTCCAAATGACCATATCTTTGGGGTTAGAGAGACCGTTAAAATAAAGTATCAGCGATTACAAATTTATATGGACAAGAGTGTCGAAAGAATCCATCGCCTTTCTAGCTAATTAAAATTAAACAGGATAAGTTCTCTCTGCACTCTGCTCTGAGTCTTACTGTTATAAAGGAAACAAAAGCACAATGTCGAAAGACAGAAATTTCGGAAGAAAGTGCACTTGTTTAAAGTGCTACACGGCTATAGGAACTTCTAGGAAAGTATCTGCGTTAAGAATAAAACCAAGTGATCACCTGAGTTAGATCCCAGTTACCGTAATCCCTTGAACAAATCTCCAGGAAAACTGAAGGATACACATTGTACAAATACAATCTTCTAATAGAAGTGTTATCTCAGTCTGTCCTCCAAACCAAAGAAGAGGAATACGAAGTTCAGCAGAAAACAATAAAATCATAATAAGGAGATAAATAATCAACAGTTTTTTTTAATTAATTTACTGATAACAGTAATCTGTAGAATGCATTTTGTAAAAATATTAATGTGTATACTCTCCAGTTAAGCCTTTAGTTATAAAAATCACCGTTGTCCGTGAATCATGAGCCTTAAGCCCAATTTTCACACATTATGCTCATCACTTCATAATGATGAAAATCACCACAGTAGCAGAAATATAACAAAAATTATATCTGGAAATTTAAGGCATTGGAAATAATTTGCAGAATACGGTTAATTATTGTTCACTTTCCCATTTTTTTCTTTTGGATTATATCTTTTTTTGTAAAATGACCCCAATAACACCGCAAAATAAAACTAACACCCATCAATGTTTAGTGAACATATATCTTTATTGTTTATTTCAGTGAGCTGAATTCAAACATCGCCTTGATTTTCATGAAGCACCCTTAGTTTATTAGTAATTGACATATATTTTCTTTTCGAGGGTAATAAATAAAGTTATCATAATAAGTATCAGTACACTGTATTCATCATAAAATTACCTTATTTATTGAATTAAGTATTATCTTGCTTGGAAATACTGCCACCTCATTTTCCAGTTCATTTGTAGGTGCTTCCAGTCACATTTCTGCTACTTGCTTCTTTTGTTAACTGATTTGAGATTCCAGCAGTAATTCGCAAGCATACTTAGTTCCTATTTTCCTTCATAACTTTTCTCCATTTCAGAAATATCTGTGCGAAATCTTTCTCCAAATTTTGAAGAGAACATTTTAAAATGGGAATTTAGGAATTGGATTTAGGAACATATTGCATTCAAGATTTTTACAGGTTGCTAGTATTTTGTCCATTAACTGCTGTTCATAATTTTCTGCTCTAATGTTAGCCATACATCCATTTTTATTCAATTTAGCAGCAAAACGTTGATTTTTCATCAGTTCTCTTATGCGCGGCTCATAAAAAGGTGTTCTTTCAGCCTAGCAGCACTGATTCTTGGAAATGTTTCTTGTAAGTATTTAAAACCTTCTGCAGAGTTCTACAAGGTAATTGCAAAACTCTCTAGTAGATCTCATGTTATAAGAAGTGTTGGCAGATTCTGTTAAAAGATAGTTTGGTTGTGACATTCTTTTCACCAGTAACAAATATTATCTGGAGAAGTTATGTTTAGTGTCATAATGCTTACATTGAGATGTTTAGATTTATTGCGGCTATTTTGTTAGCATAAAAATAATCTTTTTATACTTAATTTATAGCTATAATAGTATTCAAAGCATTTAAAATCCCCATAGATAGACTATTTATGCTTGCCCTACTGCACTTTTTGAAACAGTAGCTCAATATTTTTGTAACTTAATTATATTGGTACGACATAACCAATGGGTGCAGATAGTTCTGTTTCCATTATGAAAAAGCACAACTTTCAAGCTTATCTTTGATGCGTCTATGAAGAACCTCAATTCAAATGAGCTGTAACGTTTACCAGAGCATTCATCAAACCATCGATGTCAAAACTGTAACACAGAAAATCTTCCATTCTGAAGAAATCAATGAAGTACTCTCATTATTCTCAAAATGTTAGTATACTTTAAAATGTTTAAGAACTCCCATTTCTGAAGCCTACAATCTATATGTTCCACTTTGCTCCTGAAAGATTTAAACTCCGGACCAGATCACTAAATTCTAGAATTATCTCATGTTGCACATTAGGACCTGGGTCTTCAAGTTCTGATCCTGATCTTGGTTGAACTATTCGGTTTTCCAGAAACGTCTTCCACTCTACAAGATTCGGCATAAATACGAATAGTTATCTCATCACTATGACTAACAAGTCAAATGACCGATAGAAAGTTAGTGTATTTTTTCTTTCTCCTTAAATTATTATTTTATTCATACAAAAATCACAATGATCAATATAAATGTTGATTCCCTCCATAACTTTGTAATTGCAAAAGGCACAGAAACCTTCGTGTTCTTTTTTTGACCACACCCTTAGATGACTGACATAATTACCACAAACCACATGAAGAGTCCAGTTGCGATTCTGATCATCTAGTTTAATGCCAAAATATAATTTATAAGCCTTTTCTGTTTATGCCATTATTCGCTGTTTATTATATTTAATTTTATACCAACCACGCACACGACAGAAATTTTCAAGATGATTATATACTGTTGCGAAATATATAACAATTCTGTTCTAGTATTACAATAAATATTTAATTAATATAATAGATATGCTACATTACACACCACTACATTGAACAAAACGCTAAATTATGCTCATTTATATGAACTATCAATAAACTTATGATTCTGTTTTTTATGGAGATAAAGGCATTTCCTTTCGGTGGTGTCACTGACTAACACGGTAAATTAATATAACAAATACATTTTATAGTGAAGCAGTTCCAACAGCGTACCGTTACCAATATATAAACATAATATATATGTTGAAGGCCTGATCATCTTATTTTACGCATTTGAATTGGTGATGTACATATTAATTACATATATATTATATATGTGAGTTTCATGAGGTATAGCTTTGATATGTTAAATTTTTATCCTCAAAAGAGAAAATTCTCTGGTGTAACTGTGTACGGTAGCCCAGCCAGAAACAGGCCAGAGACAAGGAGAAAATAAGCCGCTATACAGAGGAATGGGATAAATATTATGCAACTTCCTAAAAGACCTTCCGTTGGCCAGGGCTAATAAAGTCCAGGCTTTCGAACAATTTAGAGCAGTGAACTCGCCAGCCGTTTGTACAGTAAACTTTAAACCAACCAATGTAAACAATTATTTTCAACTTTAAAATAGTAGCGGGAGGCATGCGTCGCCAGGTGAATTTGAACCAGCAAATAGAAGATGTGTATTTTGAATTTTTAAAGTAAGGTACGATACTTGCGAGTAATTGTGTGACCACCTTGGCTTGATGAAGCCAACGTTCAGTTAATATGAATGGAATATATAACGAGGTATTTGCCCCAATGGGGCATCAGATAGCACAGACCAGAACTTTAGTTTCATAGTCAGACGACCTCAGTTGCATTTTAACTTTTACACGCAAGATGAATTAGCAATACAATCGACTCGGCATTATGATAAGCTGTGCTTCCGCAGTTCTCCTTCTTGGAATTTGGGGGAGTTAAGTTTATACTTGATGTAGTTAAGTTCTACCGTATGCAGAATACCTGAGGACGTGAAAGATCTTGAGCATAATAAATTACCATACATATTCAGATATACTCATTGCGTGGTTAGTACAGTTTATATCATCTCCCAGTTCTGTTGAGCACGAGTCCCAAAACAGCGGAACCAAATTGAGATATTCTTGTCATGAAACGTGTGCCACAGCCCCAAAGTATTCAACAGTCAATTAACTACACGTCGCCAGAAAATATGGCAATCAACAAATAAATCGCTTGATAATTGACCACCAATCTACCGCCATCGACAAAACCGCTTGAAAATTGGCGCCCAGTATATGTTGAATGCATTCTGATTCAGTGTTTCATATTCCTATTCTTGTTTCACTTTAAATGGTAAGCTATTTACAAACCCAAGGAAACTCAAATTGAGTTAACTGAATTAGGGCCTACAATATTCTCAACCACTAATGGAATTTTGTAAGGTATCTTACTATGTCCCTTCTATCTATCGATCTACTAGAAAGTACATGCCACAACTCTGGGAAATCTACTCTTTGGTACGTGTTTAAATACTTCCAATCAAGAAGATATGGCAAGAATAATAAGGTTTGTAAGCAAGTTGAAAACAGCAAATTAGACGGAAGCCAAGCTTCGTACGGTAGATGATTATCTGGAGGAAACAAGAACAAAAGTTGTTACAAGTATCATATAACACATACCTTGGTAACGGTACGGACTCTTATTTGCTGCATAGATTTTGCTGCCATATAATATGTGCCTGATTCGTTTTTCTGTGCTTTTAACAACGAAGCAAGCTTATTATAGGTTTGTCTCACTAAACTGGCAGGAGTTATAGTATGCATACCAGAATCAATTCATGTTACAGCTTAATGTGTTGAAGTGCACATTGTAAATAATTTATCTTTCGCGACAAATCCATCCTTCAGTACGTTTTGATCGCTTTTGCAGAATAATTCTGGCAACGTATACTTGTGTCAAAAATTATCTGAGTAATGATATCACCTGAATTCTATTTTTCCAAGGCAGGAAAGAAATAAATTAATAATTATTAGACAAAATGTTTCTGGACATCTAAAATCAGCTTGAAACCACATTTTGTTAACATTTGGTGCTATAAAATGGTAATGAAATCCAGTGTTATCAATTATCGGTCTTGGTGATGTAGTGGTAACCATATACCGGGCGTAAAAATCTCAAGTTGTGCTTCCTTCGGAAGGGAATTAAAGCCGTGGGTCCCGTGTGGTATATTTACGGCACGAAAAGAATGTCAAGCCTGAAAGAAAATGCCTCTGAGCAAATTATGTCCGCCGTTTCACGCCCTGAATTGAATGGGACGCTGATGACCTGAGATGTTAAAGAGCGTCCTTAAATAAAGCAATCAACAACAATTGTTAAGATTTAATACGAAATGTCATGATTATTAATTTATTTAACTGGATGCAAGTTATATACTTTATAATGTACCTACATATATTAATTTTAACGTTCATTACGGCAATTTAAAAATCGGGTTATAGCGCATGAAATCAGTGATATTCTAAATTTTAATTGGATAAATAACCAGGGTGGCAATCCCTTGTCAGGCTGGAGCAAAATAAATAGCTAGCTGATTTTATTATTTCGCAAGCCCAAATACACTGTTGCTTATTTCAGCGCGAGTAAAATAGCAAATTAATATTATATGTAAAGAAAATGTATTAATAATAGTAATGAACGACGTTTAAATTTGCAATTTTCGCCCCAATGTATGTTTCAAAACTACCTATTTTTCATCCAGAAATTTAGGTAACATTTAGGTAATATTTCTCTTATTGAGAAAGATTTTAAATAAAAACAAAGTTATTGTTAAGGATTTCATTTAACTGATCACAGTAGTTTTTACTATGTTCGTCATGTGTATCCAAAAAGAGCATTTGTACATGTGATCGGGACATTTGCTCAAATAGAGCTTACTAAACTTAATTAGAATGTGGTATACACAACTGATGTTGAATAGGCATAATGCAATACTCATTCGAAAATATCATTGTAATCTAGGGTATATAGGTTATGATTAAGAATTTGAACACAAGTTTTCTAAAGTTATGAAACTTCTTCAGCATTCATAAAAGAAAAATAGTTCGGTGATAACTGATTGCTTCCCAGAACAACACATTATCATGAATTTGTGTGTTTGTCAAACTCATTATGTTGGTAACGTGTACAAAACTCTGGAAACTTGTGTTGTTTAGAATATCAAATAATAGAGATAAGTTAGATGATATATTATAAAAATATACAGAAATAAAATTGATAAAACACTTAAATAGTAACACAAATGCTGCAATATTTTGAACAACTTATCTTCTTCAAAGGCAGATGGCAGAAGTCAAGTGCATTTTCGTTCTCCTAATTCAAATCATTTCATTCCGTTGATTATGTTCCACGATCGAAAGTTTCAGGGCAAGATGGGGTGGCGCGGTGAGATGGTGGTTTCTCTTTTGGAAAGGTTTCTACACCGATTTCTGGAATGGAAACCGCATTTTTGAGAACCTCGAACAACATCTTGAGGGACACCACCTGCGTCGGAGGTATTAAATCTGGACACGTGTTAGTGAATACCTCTGTCTCCGGGCAGTCTTACCCGTAGATTATAGCCGAACATGCATCTATCTCATCCCATTTCTTCCAACCGGAGGGCTGGAGGCAAAAGGGCGTAGGCACAAAGGACAAGTTGTAAGCAAGACTCAAGTACCGAAAGATTTCCTTTCCATCCAAGACCATTTACTCACCCAGCCACATGATGTTATCTGGCAAATGTAGTTTCATTTGCATTTAATACCCCTGACCACCTATGTCTGGGGTATTAAATCGGGGCACCTGTTAGTGAATACACCTGCCTCCGCGTAGTCTGGCCCGTAGATTATAGCCGCCCATGTATCTCTCTCATCCCGTTCTTTCAAGCCGGAGGTTCCCCTTTTGGGAGCGTAGGCACAAAGGAAGCTGTAAGCAAGACTCAGGTACCGAAGGATTTCTTTTCCGCCCAAGACCATTCATCCACCGAGTCATATGATGTAATCTAGCAACTGTAGTTTCATTTGCAGTGATGATATTAACTACTTACAGAAATCCAAGGGTCATAGATGATAAATAGGGTAAACGTGATATGTGGAAGTGGATACAAGTCACCATCTTTAAGGAAATCTAATTGTAACTAGCTTCCCCTAGCGTCAATGAACAACATATATACTTAAAACTGAATCTGCTAAATGAGTAACTTAGCAGAGGATGTTTCTCCTTATATATTGTCTTCGAATCGCGATAGTGTTGCTTTCAGATGCAAAACATATGGGTTCTGAGCTTTCAAATTTACTGACTGTTATTAGTGAGTTGTAGCTCACTTCCTGGCGCTAACATTCAATATTTTAAAGTCTTTGCTCCTGATAGCCTGACTTTCAAACACGCGTCAAACCTATAATGGCCCCAGAGGAACTTTTAACTACACGAAAAGTATTTCTAGCTACAAATGAATATAAAGGCATTGCTCCTGCCTTCCTTTGGCCAAGTGTACTCTCGTTCATTGTCATATGTCCGCCACCATCACCTAAGTCTAATTGCAGCGACACCAGACAGTATTCCACTGCACAAACCTTTCTTTGTTGCACATAATATTACTTTACACATATTATCAATTATTAAAGATTTGCTGCATAGTTTCCATTAGGCATCAATTATACTTATAATTTATACACTGAATTATATATATTTAGCATGATTTTTAATAGTGTTTAACGCCCGTTTTTACTACTGTGGCACCATAGGCGGTGGACACTGACGATACGTGAGATGAAATTACATATTGGGAAAGGATATTTTTTAAGGAAGGAAACGTTCCAGGCCTAAGAATAGGGTACCTCCCTGGCATTTGCAAGTTATGAGGACAACTGAGGAAAACCTGGAAAAAACCTCAGTTAGGGAGGACGGTCTTGGCAGGATTTAAACCCCAGACCTCCCGTTCACGAGTCCGCGCCATAACGACCTCTGCCACCCGTGGCGGTATTTAACATGTTATATATATAATTATAAATACATATTATATATTACATGTTATGTTTGTCCAATACGTTATATAGCAAACGCGGTCTTAAATGTTATACAATTTGTAAAATTTGCGTAGTATGCAAATTAGTTTCCTGGCGGGGTAGGGGTGCGAAGAACTG
Organism: Metallyticus violacea; assembly: GCA_030762175.1. NCBI lineage: Eukaryota > Metazoa > Arthropoda > Insecta > Mantodea > Metallyticidae > Metallyticus > Metallyticus violacea. The sequence continues at coordinate 132,598,315 of CM060846.1, forward strand.
CTTCATAGTCTTTCCATTTTCAAACAACCAAAAATGTAGTTAATTGTGTCCTAAATTTTGGGAAAGAGCACATTAAATAAAGTATAGTGTTAAATCAATTATAAAATGCATGAACAGTTATTATCGATAATAATGAAGGGGAAATATTTTCCTAAAGGATTTTGAAACATAATGCCACAATGAGCAATGTAATAATTTTCTGTGAATAGACATTAAACCTGCTTTATGGAGGTGGTCTAATTTTTTTTTGTGCTTTTTACTGTCACATGTTAATGTATGCTTTAAGCGAAAATTTTACATTTAGCGCACTGGGGAGGGGATAGCTTTGTAGCATCTGGGGCAAGCTATTTGGGCGGTTAGTGTTGTGGAAGGCCAATTGTCGATTCAAAGTTGGAATAGTTTAGCACAAAAACGACTTAATGGATGAAAATCTGTATGTTCTATGTTATTCATATACAAGAATATCTTCGTTTGACCAAAGTGAAAAATGCTAATAGAGAGTAATCTCCTATCTTAATTTTGCTTTTTTTCCTTTAAAACCTGCTCATTTGATCGGGTAATTGCTATAAACTAAATGTAACATTTTAAATATTTCAAATATCTAATCAAAATTAACTAACTATATGATTCATGTGAAATATGAGAGTGCAAGTACAGTTTCAGAGTTACAAAGTGCACAATGCCCACATATTTTTAATATGTAAATATCAGTCTTGGTGGTATAATGGTAGTCATATTTGTCTCCTAGACACAAGATCAGGGGTCTAAACACGGCCAAGATCAGTGGATTTTTGGGCGTAAAATGTATGACTTTCTTAGGAAGGAAAGTAAAGGCTTGGATCCTCTCCTATAAAATTTATGGCACATGAAAGAACCTCAACCTTGAAAGAAGGAACTTCTGAATAAATTTTATCAGCTGTTTCATGGCCTGAATTGAATGGGACGCTGATTTCCAGAGGTGTAAAATAGAGTCCATAAATAAGGCAGATAAATAAGCAGTATCTAAAAATGCTTTAAATTCATTTTTCCTTTTATTAATAGAGCTCCCTTATTCTATGAGAGAAATTCAACGCCTAACAGCAACAGAAACATTTACTGCGTGGTCTTGATGCTCTACATATTCTAAATGGCGTATGGTGCACAAAAGAAAAAAGTTAGATCCCTTTACTTTCTTTTTAAATACGAATATTTTATCATGGCTTCTCATCATATTCCTTGCCAAAATGAGATGTGTTCTTTTAGTATACGTTAGTTGACTTCACTGTTTCCTTAGGTAACGTATAGTTGAGTTCCACGATTCTGAAAAATTAGCACTAATGGTCTAAATGTTCGCAGCATCTCTCAGCATTTGTTAATGAAACATCTTGCCTGCGTTGAGCTAAAATTTGTGGTCATTCGATCTACGATTTTTCTTATTAAATATCATCGTTCTGAATTTGGTTAACCAATAGGATGGTTGTTCTTGAGTGCTATCCGAATTTTCTCCAGCATTAGCAGTGTTCATTCCTCCCTATGAAATCCAACATGGTATTTATAGGTACTAGGGTGTTCCATAGCGTTTAAGAACAACTATTTTATAAATAATTTAATGCAATATGTTTTGCCTTTTGTAGCTTACGTGGTTGTCCTAAGGGTTTAAATAGATATATTTCATTTTATGTTTGCAGTTGAAATAAATTTTTGTACCGCTCACTGTACCCCAAAGATAAATAAATTTCCTTTCCCTGAACAACAAATGGCGTGGGATGCCCCTTTGTGCCGTTAAAGTACATTAGTTTGCCTGCTTTCATTCCATAAAAGATATATCAGAGATTGTAACTGCAGAAATCTGTAGTTTCTGGGTTCATATATCATGTTTTTGCAACTCTATTGTTTCTTTTATAAAATAATCATTTGCCAAGTTTTTCATAAAAGTAAACTCTCCATTTTCTGAGAATCTATCCAAGTCCAGGCGTCAAGCCCTCATAGTTTTCTTTCTCTAGAGGAGAAGAACGATACAATGGTTACAATTTTCTGTCCCTAGAAATGAAATTAATGTTTATTCTGAAATATAAAAGCTAACCTTTAGTTGGATTCTTTGCAGCGGAGTAGGGTACTACCCCATTTAAGCCATACTCACGGCTGGATCTTTGTATATATCGTCTCAATAGGAGCAATACTGGGAGGAAAGGATGATATTTGGGAGACATCGGGCGGCCAGGATGTCTCGGCGGTGATGAGCGAACGCAAATGGGGCTCCCAATATATGTTTCTGGTATAACAACCCGACGCCACTGGAGCCCCCAATGAGTTGGAGTCCCTCAAGAAATCCACTTCCATATCAGACGCAGGGGCAGAAAACTTTCCGAAGTGCAAGCCACCAATTTACTGCCACAGCTCATCTGCCCTGGCAATTTCGATCCTATAACAGAATAGAAATGATAGGAGATCGCAAAATTTGCGGAAAGTAACAGCATTCGCCTAACCGACATAGGGAAACTGCGGAAAAACGCCTAAGGATAGCCAGTCCAACAAGAATTGAACTCCAAACCTCCAATTTTGGGTCTCAAGAGTAACTAGCTGAGCCTCCCTACTCTTTTTAATTATTCTTAAAAATGAAAAAATAAATAAAGAGAGAAACAGTTTTGCGCAACTTCTTAATGCATTTCAAAGGCATATTTTGATTTTATTGGCTTTTTAAACACAATTTTATTGGTTTAATAGGTTTGTTTAGGTACAGTCTTTGGCATTATAGAAGGATATTATTACTAATACCCTTTATTCTCAGGGCTTTCATATTATGCAGTTCAAGACTTCAGACTTTATTATATTATTGCAACTATGGTGATTGTATGTCTTTTGTTTATTGTTTTCATTAGACACGGTGGTATTTCCTGTTCGTAAACTATCAGTTGTGCCCTGTGTGCTACACTGTTGGCACTGTAATGTGCTATTGAAACATCCGAAAACGAGGGAAGCACATAGTTAAAGAAAACATGTTAAGTCTTTCAGAAAAGAATAAAAGGGTGATATTTCTTCTTGTTTACGAGCCAAGCAAGCAAAATGAAACAGGAAACAGTCTGAAATGGCTTCGTCTTCTGTTACATCAAATTATCTATTGCCAAACCATGGATACTTGTGATGTTGCCACAAGTTACACTTCCAACGTATCCCAATGCATCATCATAGACCATAAAATTGATCAGGAATGGTCAACTTTGTAACTAGAGCGATGCATTCTTGAACATTGTTTTTGTCTATGATGAATACACGTACTGAAAATATGTTTTCCACATATTTCGTCCAGGATATATATCCATTATCAGTTGATACTGGGAATCTGCTTAGTGCGGAATATAGCCGCTTAAAGCAGTTGTTGCACATAAGACACAAACGTGCATTCCCAGGTCGTTATACGTGATTGATGGACTGATGTCACAGAAAGCAAAGTGTTGAACATTATTAAAATAACATTCAAACCAATATATTTAAAGATTATCCTACAAGTTGAATAGAAAGAAACTGTTGTGTTCAACGCTAAAGACATCATAAGTGTGATAAATGTTAAGTGAAAGCGACAATTTTGTTCCTTTAAAACAGTAATATCAGAAATATAAAGGTTTGCATGGGAGATAGCGCAGCAGCTGCACAATCACATTGCATGCTTTGAATGCCTAGTTCATGTAATTAATTTGTTCATAAAGGAAATTTTCTTAAAACCATCAGAGTCATATACTTATCGCTTAAGCGTAGCGTAAAATGCTGAAGTTCATTCATGTCCCGCAAGTAACACTTCAAAATAAACAAAAGAACAAGCATGGGGTACATGCAATTTCGCTTAAACATTTATCTCCTACAAGGTGGGTTTAAGTTATCATGTGCTTTTATAGTTTAATAAAAAGAAAGAAGCTGTACCGGAAACGTAGTTTTTTCTGTTCTGGCAAAACCAAGAATGTCATAATATCAGACGAAACATAGCAGCATTTGCAAGAAGCAGTGCAAGTATTAGTCATATGCTGTAGCCATTGAAAAGGTTGAGGGAATAATGCAGCTTTATCTAATATAAATGAATTGCTTTAGATGTAAATGTGAAGGTCTAGGTGAGCTTTATGCACTTTGCTGATCAGGAGACTATAGAGAAACCCATTCAAGGCAGGGAAGTGTTCGTGGTTATGATGATGATGACGATGACGACAACAACGACGATGACGACGACGACGATGATGATGATAATAGTAATAATAATAATAATAATAATAAGTCAGCTGAAACTCTCATTGAACGCCCAATTAACGTATCTACATTATCCGAAGAAGACATGATTAATAGTATAGAGTATATTTTTAAACTGTCCCAACACCTGGACCTAAAGAGTTGAGCAACCGTGACTAACTTTTCAATTTCGTATTTCCATAGGATCCTTTGTAAGAAGTGTCATTACGTGATGCTGCAAAACCATATAAATTCCTTTACTTGATGCAAGGGCCATTATTCAGAACAACATTTATATTCCATTTCTTCTCGAATGTTAAATATTACTACGTCTTCAGCTACAAGAGAGGAGAACTGGTACACTCATGAAAGGAGCCACACAAAACTGAGAAATTGGCTTCTCCTAATAAATTGCTTATGGTTATGTAGAGTCTGAAGCTCAGTGGGTTTTGTACATCAAATCCCCAGTCTGAAACTTCGGATGAAGCGACATCTGGAGAAGAGCAATAAGCAAGAATAGTTAAAGCCTACCGTTTTAACTAATTAAAAACTACAGGAGAAAGTATTGTTTCATTATGGAGCAATAAACACATCCTTCATGATCATTAATGTTTATAGTATTACTATAATTGGTTGTCATGCTATTTTATTTTTTCATATCATACAATAAAACCAGTATGAGGCAGTGCAAAACCAGATTAAATGACTCTTTGGTTTAAAACCAATAACACTTAGCCCGTTTAAAACAGACTGTCATCTCCAATTAATCCATTTTTCATAGATAATAACTTAGTGTTTTAATTCAAAGAAAGCTGTTAACTAATTGGTGCAGTTAATCCAAAAGTCAATACCTTAAAAACTTCATACATAAAGGTTTAAAGTAACTGAATATCGTCAGCATTTAAAAAACGAACATAGTTACCAGCTATTTTTTCAATTAAAAAGTCTAGCAGTTTATTTAGTCATTTATATGGTAGAAATATTGCATGTTCCACGAAACACCAGCTTGGCGATGACCAGTTAGCCTCGAGCGTGCATGCACTCAAAGTCATGGGTGTCCCGTTCCGAGGAAAACTTTGTAACTATATCATTATTCAGGTTAGTATTTGCACTTATACATAGACCCAAAACTTCAGTAACATACTGACTGATGCGAAGGAAGATTCTAGAAGTTAGAATAAGCTTAAGCTTACAATTTATTAAAAACCTTTTTTTTAATTAAAACTTCCAACAATTACTTCTGTCATCACTTCTGTCAATTCTTGTGTTACTCAGTGACCTATGCTTAAACATAGGCAGATGTTAAATTATACCTAACAGCTTCCCTAATTTCTATGCCAAATGAGCTCTATTGCTTTTTTTAATAAGGCTGACCATTTTGAATGAGTTGAACTGCTAAATACGTGCTATTGCTGCTGCTGCTGCTGCTGCTAATTATCAAAAGCGGATTATATAATACAGCAATTCAAATCACATTTTATAAGTATAAAACCCCCTTTTAATTGGTCACTAAACATTCCAGTGATTTCTTTCTATATCCTTAGCGCACAACTTTACTAATATTAGGTTTAATACATTACATTTCGCAGGACACTATCTGCGTCTAAAGGGCTAAGCTTCAAGTCTGTATATATTATTTGTTAAAAATAACAGATGCCCTTAGCGGATTTTTTTATACATGCGTAAGTTGACAAGTCGTTCAATTTAATTTAAGATTCACGATTATTTAATGATAAACTAGTACTTTGATCTATTCTAATATCCTGTAAAATGTATGAGCATCTTGTATTAATTATAGATATGCAACAACTGTTCTCCAACTGCGATCCTCCCGGATGTCCGCGAGGCCCTCCCAGGTGGTCCACGAAACATTTGAATGCTGATAACAGCATTCATCCTTGAATGTGTAGATACGTACAAGGAATTGCGAAAACTAGAACGATGATACACATTTATCATGTCGTAAAGTAAATTAGAACCAAACCGAATTCAACTATTTGTTCTGGAGAGAGCTTTAAAATAGTTTAAAAGAAAATGTTGACTAGGTGGAAAATTCATATGTACCAGCACAGTCTACCTGGAAACAGCATATATTTTTCGGGGACGTAATGCGTAGTTTGGGGCTCGCCTGCACATTTTCCCCAATTATCAAAGAAAGATATGAAAGCGTTGATGGATTTATAACCAATGTACTTTTGAAAAATCATTCTCTCACTCATTGATGCAAAAACAAGAACAGAAACCGTTTGGATGATGATGATGATTGTTGTTTAAGGGGCGTACAACTGCTAAGGTGATTAGCGCCCAAACATAATAAAAATTGCGTCAAAACCAAAAAATAAATAGTTAACACAAATCAAGTCTTAGTAGCACGTTGTGCAACAAAATAAGAACCCATAACAAATAACAAGTGGGTGTAATGGTCAACAAAGGACTGGTATTAAAAAAGACGCAATAGCGAAAAACAACAGTCCTATTATGGTCTCAAAAGGGTCAATAAAACCCTATAACCATCAACACTAGAACATATAAAAACTGGTAGTAAAACACATCAGCAAAAGCTGAAAATAAACCAGTATTGTAAAAGTCTAAACTGGTAACAATAAAACCCCAAAACAATAACAAGGCTTACATATAACAACTCAATTAAAGACTGGTACTAAAAACGATGCATCAAATGCTGAAACAACAACAGTCTTAAAACCGTCTAAAGATGCCGTCATGGATAAAAAGAGAACACCTCACACCCTGCTCCAAAAACCACAAACACGGATAAAACGGAGCACTCGCTCAACAGCAACCACATCATCTGTAAGTAATTCCTCAATACAGGAGGGCAAACCTAGTCTATGTCTAAAAGCTGCCAGATGATGGCATTCAATTAAAATGTGACGCACTGTAAAGGGGTGGTCACAGTGGGGGCAAGCTGGAGCGGGTTGACCATTAAAAAGGTGAGAATGACTAAAACGGCAATGCCCAATTCTAAGATGAGCTAAAATTACTTCTTCGCGACGAACAGCGCGAGAAGAAGTCGACCAGTTAAAAGGGGCGGATTTACATTCACGGAGCTTATTAGTTGGGAGTAATTCCCAATCCTCGCGCCAGCGCGAAAAAATGGCTCTACGGAAAGAATGTATAAAATCCCCGAAATAAAAACGGTGCTCGTACTCAGCACGGTCTAAAAGAGCGGATTTTGCTGCAACATCTGCGGCCTCATTACCTGCGAGTCCGACGTGCCCAGGCACCCATAGCAGTGTTACCCTGACGCCAGCGTCGAACGCTGATGACCTGAGCTGTTAAAGAGCGTCCTTAAATAAATCAAAAAGCCAGCGTCGTAAAGGGTTAAAACTACATTCTGGACCATCTGTACAAGAGGGTGGAGGTTGTACAGATTTCTAAAACTTAAAATTGCACTCAAAGAGTCGGAACATATAACACTGTTCCCTAGCCCCTGATCAGAAATAAATAAAACCGCCCGAAAGATAGCATAAAGCTCCGCCATAAAAATAGATGTTGCAACGTCAAGACCATACGTAAAACTAGCCCCATTAAAAACAAAAGCACATCCTACACCTGTGTCACATTTAGAGCCGTCGGTATAGATAAAATTCCAGCCATTAAAAGAGGATTTGATCTCGCTAAAAGAACAACGAATAATATGTGCTGCGGTCGAAGATTTCGGACAGGACGTAAGCCCGAGATGAACGGGGGCCTCTGCTAAATTCCAGGGGGGAGAAAAAGTTTCCCTGGCTAAGAAAAAAGCAGGTAACTCAGTGTCCAACGTCCGTAAAATCTCCCGAAAACGAAAGCCAGGGGCTTAGGAGTAAAAGACCGAGCAGCATAAAAACGATCAAAAGACACATTAAAAAACGGCCCATTCCTGGGATGACGAGGTTGCGCAGCTAAGCGACAACCGTACGCGGCCAGTAAAACATCCCTAAGATAAAACAACGGAGGTTCTCCAGACTCCGCACATAAACTCAGCACAGGACTGGTGGGGAATGCCCCAATGGCGACACGGATACCCCGGTGATGAATCGGGTTCAGGCGGCGCAGAACAGAAGGCCGCGCAGAGCCATAAACAACATTATCATAATCCAATTTGGACCGGATAAGAGAGCGGTAAAAACGTAAAAGTATAGTCCGGTCAGCTCCCCAAGATGTGCCACTTAAAACTCGTAAAATGCAAAGAGAACGTTCACAATTTGCCTCTGAGTTGCCCTATATGCGATGACCAGCATAATTTCCTATCGAACAACAAGCCAAGGAACCTATCTTCTTCTGCGAAAGAGAGTGCGTCTGGGCCAAGATGGAGCGAAGGTGGAGGATTCTCCTTGTGGTGCCAGAAGTTCATGCAGACGGTCTTCTCTGCGGAGAAACGGAACCCGTGACAGACACTCCAAGCGTGAAGGCGGTCGAGACAGCATTGGAGGCGGCGTTCCAAGAGACAGGTTCTCCGAGAGGAAAGATAGATGGCAAAATCGTCTACAAACAACGACAATTGTATTCCTGGCTGTAAACACTGGGTGATAGAATTAATAGCAATGGCAAACAGTGTGCAACTAAGTACCGAGCCCTGAGGTACACCGTTCTCTTGAATAAAACTAGATGATAAAACTGATCCCACGCGAACATTAAAAACCCGGTCTTTAATAAATTCCTGAATAAAAACAGACATACACCCACGTATGTTCCAATCGTGAAGCCTTCGGAGGATACCGCCCCTCCAGCAGGAATCGTACGCTTTCTCCAGGTCAAAAAATACAGCAACCGTTTGGCACTTCCGAATAAAACCGTCCATTATGTGGGTCGAAAGAGATACGAGATGGTCGACAGAGGAGCGGTGACGACGAAAACCGCACTGAGCGTTCGGCAATAGATGTCTCGAATCTAAACACCACAGAAGCCGCCCGTTAATCATGTGTTCCAACACCTTGCAGACGCAGCTGGTGAGGGAAATCGGACGGTAACTGGAAGGAAGATGGGGGTCCTTTCCAGGCTTAGGTATAGGAATGACGGTGACCAATCGCCAAGCGTTGGGAAATGTGCCATGACACCAAATAAAATTAAAAGTTCGTAATAAAAATGCTTTGCCTTCCGCTGATAAATGCTGCAACATAGCAATATGAATGTCATCTGGCCCCGGTGCGCAATGTCGAGAGGTGGAAAGGGCATGCTCCAGTTCCCTGGCGGTATAAGGAACGTTGTAGCTCTCCTGATGGTCGGAGGCAAATGAGAATCCTTTCCTCTCAACCTGCTCCCTTAATGCGCGAAATGTAGCCGGGGAATTGGCGGAGCTCGAAACATCAGCGAAGGTTTGCCCTAAAACATTGGCGACGTCAGTCGGAGTAGTGAGCACTCGATTTAAAATCCTAAGACCGGGTATAGATGTAAACCTTGGTTTACCAGAAACGCGGCATAGCCGTTCCCAAACTACGGATGAAGGCGTTGTGCGGTTAAAAGAAGAGGTAAAAGAAATCCAAGAAGCCTTTTTGCTATCCTTAATGATTCGGCGGCATTTGGCGCTAAGTTTTTTGTAGCAAATCATATTTGCTGAAGTAGGGTGGCGACGAAAAACTCGGAGAGCACCTCGGCGTGCACGCAATGCATCCTGGCATTCATCGGTCCACCAGGGAACCGGTAAGCGTCTGGGGTGACAAGACGACCGGGGAATAGTCTTATCTGCGGCTGTTATGATGACCGTACGGAGGTGTTCGATCGCGATATCGATAGATGGAAGTTCACATCCTGAAAATTAGGCCAAATTTCTATAGAGAGGCCAATTCGCCTTTTCAATGAGCCATTTTGGGGCGCGCTGTGAATGTGCGTTTGAAGAGAGTACATGGATCTGACACGGAAAGTGGTCACTGGAATATAAATCAGAGATGACGTTCCAGGTGAAATGTACAGCAAGTGAGGCAGAACAAATGGATAAGTTCAAGTGTGAAAAGCTGTGAGTGCTGTCAGAAAGAAAAGTAGGTTGACCAGTGTTGAGCAGAATGAGATGGTGACGGTCGAGAAATTCTGCCAATATGCTGCCCCTGGCACACTCCGTGTTTGAACCCCACAGGGGATGGTGTGCATTAAAATCTCCCAAAAGTAGGACAGGGGGTGGTACCTGAGACAGAAGATCGTCCAGATCAACTATGGCGATAGTGCCGGAAGGAGGAAAATAAACAGTGCAGATAGAAAAAGTAAGTCCGGAAAAGTGAACTGTAGCTGCAGCAGCTTGCAAAGGAGTCTGGAGCTGCAGTGAAGTACTGTACACGTCATCTTTAATTAAAATTAGAACTCCGCCGTGAGCGGGAGTGCCATCTGCGGGAGGGAGATCAAACCTCACCGAAGAGTAACCGCGTAAATTAAAAGAATCCCCTGGGCGAAGCTTGGTCTCTTGGAGACACACAAGCAGAGGGTCAGTAGAACGCAAAATTAACTCGAGGTCAGGTCTTCTGCTACGGAAACCACACACATTCCACGAGAGGGTAGCCATTGTTAAAATTATATAAAATAAATAAAAAATTTAACCACCTTACTTTTTGGACGGTCCAGGACGAATAAGACGTCCTTTTTTTAATCCCGTGGGACTCGGTGGTTTTGAAGGAGCAGGCACATCCTGCTCCATCACATCCTCAGAGGGAGGGCTCTCCCGCTGAGAAGAATCAACCGATTGCAAAACCTGAAATCGGTTGGTGGTGGAAAGAGGCGGTGACGGCGACCGCCTAGCGGGCTTGCTCCCGTATGCATCATGGGAGCTCGACCTCCGAGGAGGAAAAGGGCTCGATTTCTGCTTCGTGTTACTGGTAGTGGATGATTTAAGGAAGTCAGTTCGGGTATAAGCGGTCTTAAACTTAACAGATGGAGCATCAAAAACAATAGGCTTCGGCTTCTCAGTAGAACGGTTGGCGGAAGTTGGCGCACAAGGCACCCGAGTAAAAACAAAATCGCAAGTCTGCGTGCTAATAGTGCGCTTCAGGACCGCAGAAGAAGCCACAGCGCTGTATGTCCCGGTTTTAGGCAACACGGGTAGGCGAGATTGAAATCGCTTCCGCGCTTCACTGAATGTAAATTTCTCTTTAACCCTGATCTCCTGGATAGAGCGTTCATCGCGAAAACGAGGACAATCGCGGGACGAAGCCGGATGGTCACCTTGACAGTTCACGCAAACAGGGGCAGTTGCACAAGCTCCCTCGTGACTTTCAGTACCACAGGTTGCACAGATCAACTTTGCACTCTTGCACGACACGCGAGTATGGCCAAAACGTTGGCATTGAAAGCATCGCATGGGACTGGGAATATATGGGCGAACCTCAATTGCCTCATATCCAGCTTTGATCCTCTGTGGTAACTCAACCCGGTTGAAGGTGAGGAAGAGAGTACGGGTAGGCTGTGTTTCACCTTCCTTCCTAGCCTGTACACGATAGACCGATATAACTCTCTGGTCTTACAGACAACTCTGGATTTCCGAGTCGGACATCCCGTCTAACACAGTCGTAGTAATAACTCCTCGCGACGAATTTAAAGTTCTATGTGGCTCTACACGGATCGGATACCCGTGGAGAATCGTCGCCTTGAGCAATGAGTTAGTTTGCGCTATTCCATGTGTCTCTACCAAAAGAGAACCATTACGGAGACGTGTACATATCTTCACTGGTCCAGAAATGCCATCAATACCCTTCTGAATCACAAACGGGTTCACTCTGCTGAATGACTGACCATCCTCCGTACGATTAATTACCAAATAGCGAGCAAATGGCTGCTCGGTTACCTCCTTAACATCCACTCTTTTGCGTTTCATATGAAAATTATTTTCGTGTACCATAGCGCATTCATCCTCCACCATTACTGCTGTCTCCGATGGCAGGTTGCTTCCTGGGCGCCACCCCGGCTTAGGTTAGTTGCCCTGGCCTGGTCAAGGTAACCTCGGGGTCACACCTTCCTGGTTATAGACAAAGGGACCCAATCGCCTGCAGGAAGTTTACAGCGCGTGTAATGGCCCCTCCCCGGGCCTGGCCTTTACCAGGGGATACGCTCTTGCCCTACATGATGACCCAGTGCTGGGAGTCACGTCATTACCCAGTCACCTGTGAACCGTGTCAAACACGGGGGCATCCTTCAGACTAAAAGCAGGGAGGTATAAAAGATAAAATTAAAATGGAGACGAAATAAAAAGGTGTCAAACGCGCTAAGCGCGGACCTATGGGAGTAGCTCGGGTGCCTCGGGGTCGCTACGCCCCGTACCCAATAAATTGGGCCCCTGAGGGGACCGTTTGGAAGATTAGAATAAAAACTCAGACAAGAAATTTCTTCTATAAGCTCGATATATCACGGCTTGTAAATGAAATGCTAAATCATCCCACCCATTCAGAAATTAAAATTAATGATTACGGCGAAGTAATTAAGCAGGTATTTTGTAAGTTATTTATATTGCTATTTTATGCATTTATAAATAATTAAACGTAATATTATTATTATGCCTGTTTATGTTGTGTAGAGATACATTGGAATAAAAAGCAAGCATTAAAATATGTATTTATTTGTATTTCATATCTTAACTTTATTGAACTAGTAATGAAAAATTTAAAATAATATAGAATGAAAATTTAGGATTTCAAACTTTCAGTTAAATATTAGGGTTCGCTAAAGTGATATATCTTTAAAAGAAGTTTACAGTCAAGGCTTGTTTGGAAACCGCTGGAATTAAATACTTTTATATAAAATACTGTAATAGTTCATAATAAATTATTTGTGTCACTAATGTTATAAATTTAAGCATTAATTTGCCATTTATTCACAATATTGTAAATGTAAACCAATTGGCACTCAATCTACAAATATTGGATTTATACTTTGATGGTAACTAAAATGTTTTCAAGGCTTAGTATAATAAGTAATTCAGAAAACTATATTGCATCTTGAACATTCTTCTTTTCTGTGTGTAGTGCATTAATTAATTCTCCGCATCGCGTTGTTCACCCGCCCTCCAACTTCCGTTTCAATGTAACAGCAAAATCCATCCGAGATGAAGGACTGAAATCTGCACACTACTTGTCAAACACATAAGGGACAAATATGGAAATCGTATTATGTTACTATTGTCTAGAACATGTACACCTTTATAATGATATATTTTACTGGATTAAATTAATACCTTCATTATTTAACATCAAACATATTCATCGGCAGGAGACACGATTTCCATTAATTAAATCGCAGTGCTATCAGTTGTGCAGCTTTAAATGAGACTTAATTATAATAACAATTTGAAGCATTAAATAATGACTTGAAGTAGTGACTTCGTACCTCTATAACAGTAAAGAAAACTTCTCTTTTGTTATTCTTAGTGATTCATTGCCCAGACTTTAGTGTTATAAGTAATATTCACTGTTTCCATAATAAAGAAATAAATGTAAGCCTTTTAAGACACCCCTAAATTTCCAAATTTTTTGGGTACGGGGCGTAGCGACCCCGAGGCACCCTAGCTGCTCCCTCAGGTCCGCGCTCAGCGCGTTTGACTCCTTTTTATTTTGCCTCCATTTTACTTTTATCTTTCATACCTCCCTGCTTTTAGTCTGATGGATGCCCCCGTGTTAGACAAGGTTAAAATGTGACTGGGTAATGGCGTGTCCCCCAGCACTGGGCCATCATGTAGGGCAAGAGCGTATCCCTGGTAAAGGCCAGGCCCGGAGAGGGGCCATTACATGCGCTGTAAACTTCCTGCAGGCGATTGGGTCCCTTTGTCTATACCCAGGAAGGTGTGACCCTAAGGTTACTTGTTCCAGGCCAGGGCAACTAACCTAAGCCGGAGTGGCGCCCAGGAAGCAGCCTGCCATCGGAGACAGATGTAATGGTGGAGGATTAAATCGCTATGGTTATTGAAAACAATTTTACCCAGGTTAAACGAAAGAGAGTAGAAGTAAAAGAAGTAACTGAGAAGCCTTTTCCTCGTTACTTAGTCATCAGTCGTACGGAGAACGGTCAGTCTTTTCAAAGCGTAAACCCATTTATTATTCAGAAGGGCTTAGACGCCATAGCTGGACCCGTGAAATCCTGCACACGACTTCGCAATGGATCTCTTTTAGTGGAGACAGTTGGAATGTCGCAGAGTAAATCATTGCTCAAGGCGACGATCCTCCACGGTTATCCGATCCGTGTCGAGCCACATAAATCGCTAAATTCGTCGCGAGGAGATATATTAACTAATGTTCTTGACGGTATGTCCGACCCGGATATCCAAAACTGTTTGGAAGACCAGGGGGGTCAAATCCGTGTATCGAGTGCAGGCTAGGAGAGACGGAGAACTACAGCCTACCCGTACTCTCTTCCTCACATTTAACAAGGTTGACCTACCGCAGAAGATTAAAGCGGGCTATGAGGTGATCGAGGTGCGTCCGTATATTCCGAGCCCGTTGCGATGTTATCAGTGCCAGCGTTTTGGCCATACACGCATATCTTGTAAGAGTGCCACTCCCATCTGTGGAACCTGCGGTATGGAAAGTCATGAGGGAGCATGTTCATCGGCTCCAGTCTGCGTGAATTGTCGAAGGAATCATCCAGCCTCATCCCGTGACTGCCCTCGGTATCGCGAAGAACGCTGCATCCAGGAAATACGGGTTAAGGAGAAACTTTCCTTTGTGGACGCCCGGAAGCGCTTTCAATCACGCCAGCCCAAAGTACCTCAGACCGGTACGTACAGCGCAGTAGCTTCTTCAACAACCAAGAAACGCGACAGTGGTACGCAGACGCGTGACCTTGTATTTACACGGGTCCCTAATGTACGCAGTTCTCCGAAACGAACCGCCGTGAAACCTAAGCCGGTTTTGTTTAATGCCCCGGAAATTAAGTTCAGGACCGTTTATACCAGGACTGATTTTATGAAGACGCCCACTCCTGTAGATAAGCGAAATAGCCCTTCTCCTCCACGGAGGTCCCGCTAGGCGATCGCCGTCACCGCCCTTATCAATATCCAACCGATTCCAGGTGTTGAAATCGGTGGATTCTTCTCAGCGGGAGAGCTCTCCCTCTGAGGAGGCTATGCAGCAGGGTGCACCTGCTCCTGTGAAACCACCTAGTCCCACGCGACTGAAGAAAGGACGTTTGATTCGCCCTGGACCGTCCAAAAAGTAAGGTGGTAAAATTTTAACTTATTTTTAATTAATTTTAACAATGGCTATCCTTACGTGGAATGTGCGTGGACTCCGCAGTCGAAGACCTGCTTGGAGTTCCTTTTACGATCGACTGACCCTCCGCTTGTGTGTCTCCAAGAGACAAAACTTCGGCCACAAGATTCTTTTACTATACGCGGCTACTCTTCGGTGAGGTTTGAACACCCTCCCGTAGAGGGCACTGCCGCTCATGGCGGAGTTCTAATTTTAATTACATATGACGTGTACAGTACTCCACTCCAGCTCCAGACTCCTTTGCAAGCTGCTGCAGCTACAGTTCACTTTTCCGGCGTTAGTTTTTCTATCTGCACTGTTTATTTGCCTCCTTCCGACACTATCGCCATAGTTGATCTGGACAATCTTCTGTCTCAGCTACCACCCCTGTCCTACTTTTGGGGGATTTCAATGCACACCATCCCCTATGGGGTTCCAACACGGAGTGTTCCAGAAGTGTGCCAGAAGTGTGCCACGGAATGTGTTGGCAGAATTCCTCGATCGTCACCATCTCATTCTGCTCAACACTGGTCAACATACTTTTCGTTCCGACAGCACTCACAGCTTTTCACACTTAGACATATCCATCTGTTCTGCCTCACTTGCTGTACATTTCACCTGGAACATCATCTCCGATTTATATTCCAGTGACCACTTTCCATGTCAGATCCATGTACTCTCTTCCGACGCACATTCAAAGCGCGCGCTAAAATGGCTGTTTGATAAGGCGAATTGGTCTCTCTTTCGAACAATGGCCGAATTTTCAGGGTGTGAATTTCCATCTATTGACATCGCGATCTAGCACCCCCGTACGTTCATCATCACAGCCGCAGATCAGGCTATCCACCGGTCGTCTTGTCACCCGAGACGCCTACCGGTTTCCTGGTGGACCGATGAATGCCGGGATGCGAATGGTCAACCCGCTCCAGCTTGCCCTCACTGTGACCACCCCTTTACAGTGCGTCACATTTTAATTTTTTGTCATCATTTGACAGCTTTTAGAAATAGCCTAGGTTTGCCCTTCTCTATTGAGAACTTACTTGCAGATGATATGGTGGCAGTTGAGCGTGTGCTCCGTTTTATCCGTGTTTGTGGGTTTTGGAGCAAGGTGTGAGGTTTTATCTTTTTACCATTGACGGCATTTTTAGACTCTTTTAATACTGTTGTTTTTTCAGCTTTTGCTGAATCGTGTTAACCAGTCATTCATTGTTGTTCTGCACATTACCCTTGTTATTTGTTCTGGGGTTTCATTGTTACCATTTTAATCTTTTATAATACTGGTTTGTTTTCAGCTCTTGCTGATTTGTTTTCCTTCCGGTCTTTGTTTGTTAACGATATTACCCTGTGTTTACTTTGCGGTTTTATTGCTACGATTTTAGTCCATTGCAGGACTGTTGTGTTTTTCGGCTCTTGCGGCTGTGTTTTAGTAACACCCTTATGTTTTTGAAGCCTTATATCCTTGTTATTTGTTTCTGGATATAAATTTTATTGCACAAGTACTACTGTTAGTTCATTATGCGTAGGATTTGCTTTCTTTGTTTAATTATTTTTTATTTCTGACACAGTATTTGATGTGTTTGGGCGCTAATGACCATAGCAGTTTTGCGCCCTTAAGCAATAATCATCTTCATCATCTATTTTTATGGCGGAGCATTATGCTATCTATCGGGCGGTTTTATTTATTTCCGATCTGGGGCTGGGGAACAGGGTTATATGTTCCGACTCTTTGAGTGCCATTTTAAGTTTTAGAAATCAGTACAACCACCCCCCCCCTGTACAGCAAGTCCAGGATATAGTGTTAACTCTTTTTGACGCTGGCATCAGGGTTACACTATTATGGGTACCTGGACATGTGGTACTCAAATGTAATGAGGCCGCAGATGTCGCAGCTAAATCCGCCCTTTTAGACCCTGCTGAGGACGAGCAACGTTTTTATTTTGGCGATTTTAACCATTTATTACCTAGAGGCTTTCTCTCGCGCTGGCGCGATGAGTGGGATTTAATACCCCCCTATAAGCTTCGGGAATGTAAATCATCCCCTTTTAATTGGTCGACTTCTTCTCGCGCTGTTCGTCGCGAAGAAGTAATTTTAGCTCGTCTTAGAATTAGGCATTGCCGTTTTAGTCACTCTCACATTTTAATGGTCAACCCGCTCCAGCTTGCTCTCACTGTGACCACCCCTTTACAGTGCGTCACATTTTAATTGATTGCCATCATCTGACAGCTATTTGAAATAACCGAGGTTTGCCCTCCTCTATTGAGGGCCTCCTCGCAGATGATGGCATTGCTGTTGAGCGAGTGCTCCGTTTTATCCGTGTTTGTGAGTTTTGGAGCAAGGTGTTAGGTTTTCTCTTTTTACCAATGGCGGCATTTTAAACTCTTTTAAGACTGTTGTTGTTTCAGGTTTTGCTGTATCGTTTTTAGTACCAGTCTTTACTTAAGTTGTGGTATATTGCCCTTGTTATTGTTTTGGGATTTTATTGTTACATTTTTACACTTTTATATTACTGGTTTGTTTTCAGCTTTTGCTGACGAGTTTTACTACCAGTTTTTATTTGTTGTAGATGTTTTTAAGTATAGGGTTTTATTGCCACTTTTTAGACTATTGTAGGAATGTTTTTATTCGCTCCTGCGGCTGTTTTAATACCAGTCCTTTTTTTTGTTGACCATTACACCCACTTGTTATTTGTTATGGTTTTTTTGTTTCACAACGTGCTACTGTTATTTAGCCTATGCATTGATTTCTGTTAACTATTTATTTTTTAGTTCTGGCGCAGTTTTTAGTGTGTTTGGGCGCTAATGACTATAGATGTTGTGCGCTCCTTAAACAATAATCATCATCAGTTACCCACCTATTTCCCTCACCAGTTGCGTCCGCAAGGTGATGGAATGCATGATTAACGGACGACCTATGTGGTGGTTATAGTCGGGGCATCTATTCGAAATATCCAATGCTATTGTCGTCGTCCTCGCTCTTCAATTGACCATCTTGTGTCTGTTACCATCCACATATTAGATGCTTTGTACGTAAGTGCCAAACTATCGTGTTTTCTTTGACGTGGAGAAAGTCTAAGATACTTGTTGAAGAAGCGCTTCAAGATTGGCACATATGATCACATGTCTTTTTAATTCAGGAGTTTATGAAGTACCAGGTTTTTAATTTTCGCGTGGGTTCAGGTTTATTCAAGAGAATGGAGTATCTTAGGGCGGGTACTTAGCGTCACACCTTTTACCATTGCTATCAATTCCATCACCGAGTGCTTTCCACCATGAATTCATTCGTCATTGTTTGTGGACGATTTTGTCATTTTTCTTACCTCTCGGAGAACTTGTCTTTTGGAACGCGGCTTCCAATGCTGTCTTGACCGTCTGTATGTTTGGAGTGTAAACCACGGGATCCGTTTCTCTGCAAAGAAGACCATCTACACAGATTTGTGGAATCGTAAGGAGTATCCTCCACCATCGCGACCTTCAACTATTCGTCGACGCAAACCCATTCATTACCGGGGCATTCATTTCCCTATTAGAACATCCGCAATTAATCCTTTGTACAGCCTATTTTCGGAGTCTGCAGAATTTACGTAGTTTTATCACAGGGATTTTTACTTGCTGCTTATAGTTTTCAACTTGCTGCGTGGCCTCTTCATCGCCCGCATGAGCCATTTTTAATGTGTTTCTTGCTCCATTTTATGCTTTTTTGACTTTTACTCCTGGGTTTCCTTTTCGGGAGTTTTTAAGGACATTGGACGTGGGGTTACTGCTATTTTCTTAACCGGGGAAACTTTTTCTTCCCCTTGGCTTTTAGCAGAGGCCCCCGTTCATCTCGTGCTTACGTCCTGTCCTAAGTCTTCGAGCGCAGAACCTATTATTTGTCACCATTTAAACCTTAAACCCCATCATCCACTTGGTAAGCCTTGACCTTGTTGACGAACGGGTACAAACTGCTCACAGCATAATAAATCATTTCCATTTCTCCAAGCGCCTCGCATTAGGTTTTCGTACTATTTGTAGGACCGCCAAAGATCGTGGATTGGGCGTTTTGGGATAAGGAAAACATTTAGATAATTCTGCCAGAGCCCCATCAGTCTAAATCATTGCATTGAACTCGCTCTCTCACATCTCGGCCAGGTGGTAGCCAGCATCTGCCATCAATTTCATGATTTTTGATGTCGTCAAAACCAGAGCTCATGGTATCGTTATTCTTATATAGCCTTGAATTCCTATTCGGGTAACATCGTATGCAGCTGTAGTAGGAGCATTCAAGAAAGAAATAGACACATTTGTCTAATTTTTGGCCCAACACTTTAATTTCCTGGCACTGATAAGCATGCTGTATGATGGTAGATTGTTGCTATTCCATTCAAGGTAGCCAGATGTACGATCTCGGTTTTTATAAGTAATTAACGCTCATTTTTACTGCTGCGGCACCATAGGAGGTAACTCTCTACGTGATTGCTTTTCAGCTAAGTGGTACCACCTCTTGGAGTTGACGGAATTTTATTTATAGGCATAAACCTCTTCCTAGAATCGTGAATATATACCTCAGCCATGGTGACGTAATCTCTAAACGAGTCAATATCGTTCTTGTCGCTGAATTGTATCATCAATTTAGAAACACCCTGACTCAAATGAAATACGAATATTTTGCATTAACCTACCATTTCTTTTTCCATGTTGAAGACATACTTTTTGAATAGCATCTCATTATGCCACTGCTAAAAAGTCGGTCGTGGTGGTGTAGTGATTACTTGCTTCCTACACCCAAGATCGCGGGTTCGAACCCGGCCAGGACCGATGGATATTTTCGGCTGTAAAAATCCTAATTATGGCTTACTTCGGAAGGGAAGTATAGCCGTGGGTCCCGTGTCGTACATTTACGGCACAAAAAAGAACCTCAAGCCTGAAAGAGAGGCATCTGAGCAAAATTTATTGGCCGTTTCCAGCCCTGAGTTGAATGGGACGCTAATGACCTGAGATGTTAAAGAGCGTCCAATATAAATCAATAAAAAAAAACTGCTAGAAAATCTTGCGCGCATGTACACTCATGCCAACAGGACAGTAGTGTTTCTGCTTAACAAACAGGACCAACATACTTTGGTTTGGTATTAAACAGATGAGTAATATAACTATAACATTAAGGGAGCTGAAAAGTTTTTGAAATGCGGGACAGTGGCATATGAATGGAATTCATTTAGTCCAGAAACATTACACCGTTGTAATTCATTCTGTACATTTTCCTTCCATTAATGATGAGCTCCGGTGTCCAATTTAAACTGCCGGGCATGTATTTTAACGGAAATTGCCTATCATAGGACTTCAAGTTGTTTCTACAAGTACAAAGTCGTGGGATTAGAATCACGTC
Source organism: Metallyticus violacea (assembly GCA_030762175.1). Classification (NCBI taxonomy): domain Eukaryota; kingdom Metazoa; phylum Arthropoda; class Insecta; order Mantodea; family Metallyticidae; genus Metallyticus; species Metallyticus violacea. The sequence goes on from CM060846.1 coordinate 132,619,024, forward strand.
TGTGCGATGCGATCAAACAGATGTTTTACAGGCCCTTATCAAAAACACATTCTTTAACACCACACTGCGTAGAATTAAAAATTATTTGAGGCTTAATGAACAAGCTGCAGGCGTGATACAGCACACACAAGTTTTGTACGGTTTCGAACATGCCGTTTTAGGGGATTTCTGAGTATATTCAAAATGTGGAACATGACCATAAAATTCTTTCGCAAATTTGGAAAATTGTACCGCTAAATGTTAAACTCCTGCGTAGTATCCACATTGAGGTTATAAGTACTACAAAAAATTCTCCGCACTCTACTGGCGAGGAGTTTTCCTGTGCCTAATATTGACAATTTTGTTACACAAAGGACAGAATTTTTCAACGTCTTACACTGATATGGTATTTGGGTATTTGGGTAATAATTACCCTATTTAAATGGTTATTAAAGCATGGCTAATCATTAAATTCGCGATGACAGGCGCTAAATCTCACGTACCTGTCAAACGACGATGGGCATCCCTGGCGACACTTCGCGCAGATTAGTTTGCACAATTGGGTTTCTGTTTTCTTTAGTGTGGGAAAATTGCCCCGTCGGCAATACCATTACAATTGAAACCCTCGTGCAGGTGAGCAATAGCATTAAAATAGATGTCGTAGAATATTACTCGACGCCTCCGGTTAACAGAAAGTCCGTTGGAAGACATGGCGTCAAACTGATATAAAAGTAGTCGTTGTACTTCATTACAACGAGAGGTAATCCCCAGGCAATACTCTCTTACTTTTATAAAGCATTTTTCAGTGACTTCGCGAGTTAAGTTTCCATATCTGGCCACACCCATTTGGTTTTCAACGAATGAGTATGGTATTTCTACTGCGTATGCCCGACCCTTTAGCTAACGAGGTTGGTTTACGCCTGAGGTAGTGAAAGCGTGTGGAAATTGCAATCCGTAGATAAAGACATAAAATACTTTTAGCGCTAAGCGAGAAAGTTTCAAAATACTTTCGCACAGATAATAAACCTTTCAAGAAAGAAAAATGGTTTCAGCTGGGTTGGGATGCAATTACAATGAGTAGCTTGCAGACGGACGGCGCCGAATTTCACGCAATAGATCGCTCAAAGAGCTTTCAAAGAGATAGCGTTTTATGTGAGACAGTCAGCTTCACAAAATAGTTAACTAGAAATTCGTTTATAACGAAAATATTTTAAAAAAAGAAAATGTTTTAACACACGGCAATCTTAGCAATAACATCAAAAAGCAAAGTTTACAGAAAATGGAGTAAATCAGCTTTATGGCTTGCTGTGAAGAGGCATGCCCGAAAATATTTTAGCAAGGTAAGAACCTGCCCTAACCTGGTTAAAATAACACAGCACCCTCCCTGTGCGCAGATAGAAACGTTAAAGCGCTTTCACCAGTGCTTAGTACACGAGAGGAAGGCACGAAGTCAACAGCTCCCGTGCGAGGTATTTAAAAGGCTTATTTTTTTAAAATAAGATCACAAACAAACTCACATTACAATTTCATTTCTATAAAATGTAGCGTTTTTTTTTTTTTTGTTAAACTTAAGATAGTTAATTTTTTGCACTTATATAAATTTTTATCAATGTCAAATACATTTCATCAGTGGTTTCCATATTTAATTAAGTATATCACGTTTAACAACGTTTTTTGCCATTTAATTACGTCTTTTGTGATTTAACAATTTTTTATCGTATTAAAACTAGCACGCGTTCAGAGCCACTCAAATAATACTCACCACAAAGTTCAACATAAAATCCCTAATGTCATAAAACAAAATGCCTTTGCCAAAAATCATTTAATACCCCAAAACGAAAAACCATTAATCCCACTCCAGTCCCTTCTCAGGCTGGTGTTTGTCGCAGGAATGCATACCACCAATGGTCGGTAAACCAACCATCTACCCCCAACCCCACCCAAGGTCGATAATGCAGCTACCCATATCGGTAATGCTACCCCAAAACTACCCGATCCGTAATGCAGTTACCTGCAATAAACTTCACCCGAAAAGGGACCCATACTACTGCTATATTGTGGGAAACTGCTTCCCATGTTACCAGATGGGCTGAAGACTCCTGTAATTTCTCCTGAGTTCGTAACTCTGGAAGATCTATTTGGAGAAATTTCCATTGGAACTGAATTCCTTTAGACGGTGCAAACCCGAGGTGAAGTATACGAGACGAGGCCACAAAACAGCCTTAATTTCAAAGGACACCCAAGATACTGCGCCGTGTCTAATTGGACCCGTTTCCAACAGAGTCTGCGAACGCAAGGAGCACCTACGATAATACCCAAACCTATTGTGTCCAACATATATTTAACGCTTATTTGGTCTGCTTAAGTCATGACATTCTCGTGTTGTCACTGTGGATGATATATTAATTATTTATTCCAATAAATCATTTAAAAACTCTATACTGCTTTAACTTTTAAGATATTTTCTCTGTTACATCAGCTTGTACCACTAAAAGGAAGGATAGAAAGTCACTCCGCTCAAAAAAAGAGTTAGATTGTGAATATATTGAAAATGTCAAATATAACACTCCAACATAAAACATGCATTACATCACGTTCCAAGTCAACAAATAACTCCCGCGTGCTACTAGTGCTGTTGGAGTTAGCCCAGTATGTGTGGCTTAGTTCAAAAACCCAGTACAGTCAAGGAGGAAAATGTTGATGAATACATGTAGGAATCTGCATTGTTCGCGCAAGTCTACGAGCATAAATGAAATAAGCTAGAAAATAGAGTGGCCATTCGATCATAAAATAATGAGTGAAATAAAGAAATACTTTAAGTGGATATTGATAATGGAACCTGTTTCTCTTCCCGTCTAAACCATTGGGAGAATTGTTTTTGTACCACTCGGACGTCATGAAACGTAGCACATTAAAACACTTTATTTGTGTTATATGGGATACGGAGTTAGAAACCATATGAACTGAGCCAGAGCCTCTTAGCAACGGCTGTACTGCTGCCAAGTGATGCACTCAGAGCAAATAAGATGGGGAGAGATAAGAGCAAATGAAGTAAAATTCATCGAATGGTTACAAATGGTTTCAACGTAAACTCACTCAACAAAACGTGCTAAATGCTTCATACAGCATTATAGCATTAACGTGTTTATTTACTAAAATCTACATACCTAAAATTCTGAAAGGATTAATGTAGAGGATCTGCAACGTCTCCTAGCCCTCCTCGTCCGCACTCAATTTGGAAGCACTTTCCTGCAGATTTATAGTTGAATTTTTTAGTGTTATCTCAGGCCACTTCTTTATGCAAATCTTCTTCCTGTAGTTTCTTACAGTGTAGAACACAACAGTAGCCAAGTTTCGTTTTATTGCTCTGTAAAGTGCAGCATACATAAGCTTTTAACATCCGCAAGACGAAAAATAGTGTTCTCTTTAGCGATTTACCCCTTTAAATTGGATCTACTTAATTTGATGGGTTTGCACTGGCAATGATAGGAAGGTAAACTTATAATTTGGCGCTCGTTTTGCTTTGGTTTAGGTCGTAGTTTTCCCCTCATTGACTATACTTTTTCTAAAAAAATATTCTCGTTTCAGAAGGGTGGAACGGTATGCTATTGTATACCACCCAGTCCAAAATATCTAGTTTTCGGGAATTTGTAGAAAGAGGTTTGTTCGTGATTTTAGAATGGTATTCTGCATTATGATGACTAAGCCGCTTTCTGGAAAATGTAATATGTTAATGAACTAATTTGTGTACGTGTCTGCATTACGTTCAAAATTATAGCCAATATTTTTATTCTGTGGTATAGTCAACACTTTTTTTTCTGGAACGGAACAGAAAACCCATTTACTTTCGGGAATGAACCCTCTTTATGCGGAATCTGCATGACAAATTATAAGCCTTTTGCCTTTTCTTATAGGAATTTCGAGTACAACTTTCCCGTCGAATCTTGTTGTATGTTTTTCTAGCAACGGTTTTAATTTACCCACGTCTTATAAAGAAAAAACATGGGGCGAGTATTTTCAGCTCTCTTAAGCAAGTGTATAGTCCCTAAAAGTTTATTCCCGCAGCCACTATAACACCTCTTTCTACCAAGAATTTACGCCCATTATTGGTTTTTGTTGTATGAATTTTAAGCTCAATTTTTTCAGTAATAGTCCCTTGGAAGTAGGGAGACTCTTATAGTATTTTTTTATGTTCATAACATTACGAGCATTGTGTGGTTTTCGCCATCGCCATACATTCCATATATTGTGCGACGAAGAACATCTTTTATAATGTCATTTAAAATGGAAACTTTTTATTCCTGGAATGCTATCCTGGAGATCTAAACAATGGATCACAAATTTATATGGTAGAAGTTTGACCCTGTTTCACAATGCACGATACAGTATGCTCAGTATGCATAATCACGTTGCGTGCTTTAGCGGTGAGTTTTGATATGTTTTATCACGCACTTCCTCAAATGACAATTCCTTTACGAATGTGTAAATTTTAAAAATAATATTTCTGGCCTGGAAGTGGAATACCTCGGCCTTAGTGCCTGCACCACTGGTACTAGGTTTCGAAAGTGACATTAGCATTTCACAAAACATAGAGAAAAATGTTTTTGGCACAGTTTTCCATATTACCAAACTCGCTTGGTACCATGTGTAGCGTGATCGCCCGCTCTTAATACCGCAGAGCCCATTTGGTGGGCTTCTTTAATCAAATTTAACTCTTCCGGAGCCGATCTCGTAGGCCCGCTTAAAATTCTACTATATACTTATTTTGAAGTTTGCGAAGTTAGTGCTGATTATTTGATATCCGATAGTGAGAGTAATAACTTCAGTTCTGATAATAGTGAAGGAATTATCCTCGGCGCTCCCCCTGTTTCTCCGCAATTAAAGAAGAGGCGTTGGTTAGTCAATTAACTCAACACTATTACTAATACGAATGTTTCCGAGCATGAAAAAGTGATGACGACAAGCTTGACTCCCAAGAATATCGAACAGTATGGTGTGAAAATTATGGCAAGAAAATTAGAGACACAATGTATAAATTGTCACTTCGCAAAACAAAGAAAGAGGTCGATTACAGTGTGCGAGAGATGTGATCAAGGCTTGCATGCTAAGTGTGCATCGCAACACAATTGCCACAATTAAAAAAAAATATCGAATATAAGGCAAGTATAAATAACATTGTAGTAATGCAATTAGCAGAAAGCGTTTTCTTCGTTTAGAGTTAGGCCTAGATAATGTTCCAGTTCTGCGCGTTTTTCTTGTTTGTATTACATCATCAGTGTTAGACAAACTAATAATTTTAGTGATGATTGTTAATGTACACATATTAAATAAATGCGAATTTATTAACAGTGTTTGGAAATACCAGGCAGTATCAAATATTACATTCCATCTGGTGTTAAGTCTTCACTGCTACTTTTGTAGGTGAGTATAATTAACTATTTCACTTCTCATTCCATACTTGCAAATAAATACAGTTGCAACAGGACAGCTACATTACTTGTTTTAGTCATTTTATTCATAAATGAACAGCCAATCATTGTGGACGTTTAAATGTATTGTATATTTTAATTTTAGAGTTAACAATTAAACGAAAAACACGAAAACATATTTATCTATTGAAAATTTAAATATCGGTTGAAAGAGTGAGGATATTTTAAAGTTATTATATTTTTGGTCACTATTAATCAATTGTGTTCAATATGTACCGCTTATATGGAATGTTTTGTGACACTATTTGCTATTCTTTAATTTATAGTAGCAAATTTTCTATGTGGTGCATTTTGCGGTTACAAGGCGCGGTATTTTACGGATGTACACGCCAGGCAGGCCTCTGGCCGTTTTCAGGTGATCGCAGGAAGCCGGCCAGATCGGCGCACGGCAGCAAAAGTTACCTTACAGAACTATCTGTTGCACCGAACTATCAACAAACGCGCGCACTTGCTAACTGCAGTGAACGGCGTTGAATTAATTTATAATAGAAATTCGTACAGTTAAAAAAATAGGTAATAAATCTCTAAAATACTACAGCTTATTGAAAAGAAGTAACTCAAGGGCAAAAATGAAACATATCATAGACACAATGATCAGCTTTGTTTATTCCTGAAACAATAACTGGAGAAGTATACGCTTAGAAACGGAGTCTTATGGTAGGCTGTTTAAAAAATTCAGTACATATAACTTGCAAATTAAAATGACGAATTGCCAGTAGTAATTTTGGGCGCTCTAGGAAAACCTCTCCTAGTACCGCCTTCTTACACCGTACGTCGTATAGTGCTGTTAATAATTCTAAAATGTGAGTATACTTTAGAACGCAAAATTCATGTACTGTATATATGTAAAATAACCTCTAAAAGTTAGACGGCTATTTGTAAGTACATTTCCCGATGTTCTTGTACCTCACAGAGGTACTGTTCTAATTCCTGTGGTTAGATTTAAGGAAACGCAATCTGTTCTCTTTTAAAATCCTAAGGCAAACTTCTATGTACTTATCAAAAAGAAACGTGAGAAATTTTAGAATATAAAACGAAGTCATAATTAAGCTCTTTTACATGGGAATGAGAAAGTATGTAAACCTCTGTTTGGAATGTTACCGAACCTTAGAATTAAAATTTTATCAGATAATGTTGTTCAGGTTTTGCAGCTACGTGGGAAACTAAGTAGAGAAAGTTTTTGCAATTAGGTTTTGGGTAATATTAGCTGCTTCTAACTGTTTAATCTATGAAGCAATTAAATGGTCATGTACGACACAGTATAACAGATACTATAGCACAGAAAATCCCATTATTGTATACCAAAAGCCAATTCATTACCAAATAAATTGCTGCATCTTGCGCTGTGAATGCTTACAGAATGATTTAGCACATATTTTATGAAAATGATCTGAATGGACAAAGATACGGAGACAATATAATTACACCATTCTTTGAAAAATTATCCGACATTAAAGGTAAACATGCACTTTTTTAACAGTACTCTGCTACAGCGCATACAGCTGGTCTCTTGTTTAGCTTAAATGAGGCAACATTTTTAGATACCTTTAATAATAAGGTATTATGGAGAGCGTGCTTTCCAGATATACTGTGAGCACAGTTGGAATAACCCACATACGTCAGAAGAACTGGAATACAAATAAAATGACCAATTGCAGCAATTTCACAGGAATGTATTTTCTTAATACATGTGAGAGATGTTAGCGCCATGAAGACATGTTTTTCCACACTTTCTATAATAAAGATTGGTGTTTATCCTAATTTGCATGAGAAATATATACCCTTGAATTGAGGGGCTATGTATATCCGATTCTTCCATTTGGTTGATAATGCAGTAAAATCTGTGAAAGCCTGTTGGGTGGCATTCTTCCAGTGAGATGGAAGCAATTTAATATGGGGTGATTAATGCCTTCTTTCTGATTAAAAACATTGAAATAAAATTTTTTCTTAATTATGTTTTTGTGGGTTGAAATTTTTCGTAGAAAAATATACTAAAAGATAACATTTTAGAATGTAGCGTACATAATATCAATATTTTGGGTCGGCTATAGTTGTAGTCTGAATAAAAGTATAAACATAAAATATACCTTAAAATAAAGCACAGCCTTCTCAATATATTTATATAAATCAGTTTATACTCAGAAAAATACTTCAGTACACATAAAAAACAGAGGAAATCTTTCAAATACCCCTAGTGTTTTCGAGATAAATTTGTGTTGAAATTATTACATTTATAAAACTCTAATAGAGTACGGTATTTTAATGAAGATCTTGCCATAAGTGAATGCAAAACTTTGTATTTCTTAACGAAGGACATTATAAAAATATCTTTAATTGGGCATTAAGTGAAGAGTTTCAAAATTTTTAGAAAGTACCATAAAATAATGTGGCTTTCATAATCTAGCTTTGTTCTCTGTGACTTTAACTGTGTGATTTTAAGACCATTCTTAATTCAAATGAAGAATATTTGATCTTAAAGTTAAGAGTCCATTCATTAGACCCTGAATTAATCCGAAAGGAATTTTTATTTATCAATTTATTAACCCTGGCAAAAGTTAAGACCATACGGATACCTCTTTAACCCTACCAGGCGAATAACACCAAAGAAATGCAGAGTACAATATACATAGGAATATAAAATACATTTATAACAAATTAGATGCATACTACATATTAATATGACACACTTATTAAAAAGTTGGATAGTTGACGAAGATAATGTTAGAATTCCTCTTGGTCTTCAATTTGAAGGAGTAAGTAGAAGGAGAGAATGGAGGAGTAGAAGTATCAATAGTAGAAGAAGTGAGAAATTTACTATTGTGTTTCCTAGAGCGAAAGAGATGACAATTCATCTACCCTTAAATTGCATTATTGGCCGATAATTTTTTACTTCAGGCGGTAGGGAGTTCCAGATTATGGGAAGTGACATACTGAATGAAGTTGAGTGGAAATGTGTTCGGTGAAGGGAGTTAGACAGTAAAAATCATATTTCGGGTCTGAGGTAGGCACAGGTAAACGAAGCGTGAAGAGATATACTGAGAGATGAAGGTACGGAGGAAATTTGGTATTCTAGAGAAAAAGCCTCAGCATTTTTATGCTATGTGATCCATTGTATATATGTACGGCTGCAGAAAAAATTATACACAAACTATACCTAGAATTACGGTTCTTTCTCATAAATCCGTACAAAGTAATTGTGTAATTCAATTTTTGTAATCCTTTTTATTGTACAAATTATTTGTCTCTTAATATTGAAACAGCAACTGCTTTCCTTAGTTATTTCTTTGCTTTACAACGCTTATGCTTATTTATAGCTTATGTGAATATTACTCACAATAATTTCTTTTATTTTTAATTCCATATATCCCTTTCCTCAACGACTAAGCGAGTAGTCGCGCCTGGCTGTGTTCAATCGGTAACCATACTATTACCCTTTTCCCCTAACTTCACTGCTGAGCGGGTGTCAATAGCATATTTGTTGATAAGAAATTGTGAGAGATTACGAGAAGCAAGACAAACTGCAGGATTAAAAGTGTGCTATAGTCGCGTCACAATGTTCTAAACAGTACATAGCACAAGTAATATGACGGAATCAAGATTATATCTGTGTGTGATTAGAACGGACCAAATTCTATATTTCAACTATAATTAATTAGAAGCCATATGTCATATTTTTGTCCGTTGTTTGTTTCCCTAAACGAATCACATGCGTTAATGAACTGATCTTTATGCAGCGACTGTACGGAATGACGTAATGTGACATAGGTAGTTATTTACCGAGTTCTCCTCCAGTAAAGTAAACTAAAATGGATAATAAAATTAAAACTGAACGTGTTATTTTTTCAAACACTGACATCATATCTAACAACAGGAAAGAGTGAATTTGATTTTTAGGATTAGATGGTGTTGCGGATGACGTATCACGGTCAGGGAGAGCGTACCTCTTTCGACCTTGCGATTGGCCATTTAGAAATGGAGTGACAGAACAACACATATAATATAACGTGTAGAAAGTGCGCACCATGTTTGCAGAACGTTGTAGTTCTTTAGCCGTAAATCTAGATATATAATTTATAATATAACTGAAATTTGTGATAGCGAAATATATAAGGGCAAAGTAATAATTCCATTTAAGTGCGAATTTCATCCCAATATATTCACTAAGCGTGTAAAGAGGAAGAAGCTTTGCTTATCTAAATATCTCGTAAGCGATAATGGAAACCAATAAAAAGCTGGTAACTACGTAAATATCCTTTATACGAGTGGCGTGCGTGAGAAGATCCACTTCATACGTATGGTTGAAAAGGGGAGCCCAATTCTAAATGGATGCGCACTTACACCTAAAAGGATGATAGTTTTCAATTTTTATTTGGTTTGTTTACAGACTTTCATTGACATCCCAGGTCATCAGCGTCCCCATTCTATTCAGGGCGTGAAACGGCCAAAAATTTTTGCTCAGAGGTCTGTTTTTTCAAACTTGAGGTTCTTTATCGTGACGTAAATGTACGACACGGGACCAACGGCTTTACTTCCCTACCGAAGGACGCTATACTTTGAATTTTACGCCCAAAAAATCCATCGGTCCTGGCAGGGATCGAACCCGCAATCTTCGGTTTGGAAGGTAATGGCCACCACTACACCAGCAAGAAAAACTCTTAGTTTTCAGAGCAGTAAGCTACCCTTACGCAATACTCTGCTTACAAAGGATCATGAACTTAAGAAGTGTCAGAGTAAAAGACAGTTATTAATTAAAAAGGGCTTTACGATTGTCTCCAAATCAGGAATTAGCATATAATGAAACAAAATTACGAAATATAAAACACACCCGTCGCTTAGACTACTATCAATGAAAATTGCCTAAGTCCAACATTTTGGTAAAGGGAGAATGAAACAGGGAAGCTATCATGTGAAAGTACTGTAAAAAACTTGCAATTGTGCAAAATAATGGAAGGGAGGACACTGTATATAATGTTGTTCTGTTATTTCAAGTCAGTTTTACATTTGACGATTTTAATTACGATATGAATGCCAAGAATATCTGCGAATCAGCAGAAAAAAATATTATCCAACCTTCAATAAAATTGCATTGTAGTGATTGATAATATTCAAACCAGCCGCGTCCCTGCTTCATCAGTAAAGAGGGTAGACACGATAAATCGGCTGCAAAGGAGGAACAAGCAACCTGAAGCCAGATTTGAATATTTCACATTTATTCTGTTTTCAGATATATAAGCGGAAAGCTGAGATAAAATTAAAAATAACTATTGTTCATACGTCAAAGCTATTGAATGGAATATAAAGTACACATATAACTTAATTCACACGTAAGAAAGAAAATATTAGTACCACGTAATTTCGGATATTTATTGCTAAAACCACAAACATTCCTTAAAATCTAGTGTTATAATATTAAACTCATTTGTTAGGCATTATATTGAAAATATTGTAAAAATTCTTGACTTATACACTCATAATATTATATATAAATTTCTCAGGGAAAAAAACCAATATGTAGAATCTCCATTAATACCTTAGTCTTTCTCATGGCCCTTTGTATTCATAACTCTAACTTTGTGCATGCATTTCATCTTCTCTTTGGAGAGGAATATAACATTAGTGGTGCTGGGGTAGCACAAATGTAAATAGCGTTTGCAAATCCTTGATTTTCTCTTTTGAGATTTTCCTACCATTAGGTTGTAACAGTTTCTACAATCACTTCCACAGATATAATTTTATATTTTTAAGCGCAATTTTCATATTTTGTGCTTGTAATATATAGATATATATTATATATATGTTATTATAATCGTTATTTTCAGTATATGAATTGTACTTCAAACGTCTTTGGTTTGGGCTTCATATTTATGAATTGATGAACTGTAAAACTAAAACAAATTCGGGCAGGTGCCATAAACAATTATTAAAGCCTTCTAAAGAGATTTTTGAACCGGGAATTACGTTAGGATCTTTTCTGACGTAATCTTAAGTTCAGAAAACTCTCTCAAATGCTTTTTATATTTCTCATTTAATATATCAAAATAAAAGCTATTATCCATGTACACATTTAGAGAAAACCTGAATAGAACGTGTAGTCATTATGTATTCAAATGAAACCATGGGTATACAATTCTAGTTGTAATACCGTTATATATATATATAATTGTATATACAATTGCAGTTATATATACATATATATATATATATATATATATATAATTAGTAATACACTTATAGTAACGTCAAAATGAAAGTGAAAGTGTGATAATTGTCTGTGACAAGTAGTCATGCGTAATCAAAATGATGTAAAGTGCTAATTGCAAACTAGTTCACACATTTGGAAAGATAAATAAACAAACAAAAGAAGCGAATAAAATAATTACATGTATACACATTATTGTAAAATATACAAATAACCTTAACCTAAAACATAGAAATTAACGGCTTCAAGGATAATATAATAATAAATAAGCATAGGTAAAAAAAGGAACAAGGACGAACTTGATTGAAATGGCCTAATGATATTGTTTATATTGTTTCTAATATAAGCGTATGTAGCTTGTATGACATGCTTTATGCATTGTGTCAATAAGTGAATTCATTCGCTCACAATTGTTTGGGGCTTGACATTTTGGGATTCTCTTCCAAAAGAGAAAGAGATCTCAAAATGGTGACGTTTATAACGGTTTCTACGGCCCAGGCTCACTGAAATATAAGTATAATGTATTTAATAAGCCTAATTTTTATATTTTGTACATTGTAATTAATAATAAAAAGTATGTATTTATGAGTATTATGATATTTAGCTTCAATGTGTGAATTGTACGTTATCAGAAGGAATCGTTCTTAGGCGTAGCTGCTTATACGGGAGTTCGGAAATCTGAGGAGGCCATAAAACCGCCGTGCAAAAGAAATAATGAACCCAAGGAGACAAGTGTTATGCCACTGTTTAAAAGACCTTCGTTGGCGAGGATTAATAAAGTCAATGCCTTTCAAATACGTTAGGGGAATGACCCTAGCCAATTGTACAGATAACTTTAAGCCAGCCAATGTAAATACATCTTTTATACTTTCCGGTAGTAGCGGGTGCATGTATTGGCAGGTGAGTTTGAATTAACCAATAGAAGATCAATATTATGAATGTTTAAAGGAAGGCGCGTTACTTGTTCTTGCGTGTGTGACCCATGTGGCTTGCGGAACCCAACGTTTACTTAATTTGAATTGAGTATACCCGATGCGTTTGCTCACCTGGGGGACTACGATAGGCTTTACTTCGGACGCGGGCACGCTTTATAAGTTTCATGCTCCGCTGGGAAACGCAGTTCTCACCCTCAACTGTAAGTTTTACATGCTGCGGACACACTTAGTTCTAAGCCCTACACACCGCAAGACTCGGTTAAAATTTACTGAGCATCAGTTCGTCAGTGCATTTCAGCTCAATTCAGATACATCGGCTCATCTCCTAGGAACTCGCATCAGCTACAATCATATTAGACGTAGCTAATGTCTATCGTACGCAGAACACCACAGAACATGAATTATTTTGTGAATAATAAATTACCATATATATTATGTCGCATAGCGTGATACTTTACACAGTGGACATCCTGCACTAGTCCTACTGAGTCACAAAATAGCAAAACAAATCCCACAGATGTTATCATGAAGCGTGGGCAACTACACAGAAGCGATCATTAATAAATGGACGAAACTACTTCAAAATTGGCATCCCAAAGTGAGGCCCACACCAAAAGCTTCAACAATTGCTAGCCCCAACCTACTAAACTGATTCAAGGTCTAGAGTGTCTTGACAATTCACTAACAGAATGGTATCGACCTGATATTTTGGCACGAAAACAAACACCTTCAAAGCATCAATATCTTCAAAGCAGTTATAGATGTAGAATATAGCTTTTAGAATGCCACTGTGAAGCTTAAGCCACTGCATTAACTTTTAACATTTTAACATTTGCTTTTCTATTGGGGATGTCTTCTTCCAACTATTGATATTGTATTAGCACATGTTTAACTGTTTTGTCGTTTTCTGTTGTGCCACTCTCCTTTTCTCTCTTTAAATGCATTAGTTACATTACCATTACACACCGATAAGGTTCCTTTAAAGAACTGATTACATACTATGTAGCCCAGTTTGACAAATTAAAGAATAAGTATGTTTAAATTTTAGGAGAGAGGATCAAAATGGATCTGGAAATGCTTTATTGCTTTGTTACGGCTATTTTTCTAAAAACTGCTTACATTATGAAATAAAAAAGCGTACTATATGGAAACCTGTCTTAGAGCAAGTGCTTTATTGGCCCTCATCAGCAAGACAACCAACTAGAGACAGTGCTTGCACGCGCTGTTAATGTATGGATACCCATGTTCGAATGCAACACTTTTCAGTCATGTGGTGAACATTACTTAGTACAGCTACGAAACTTGTGTTGGCACTAGGGTTGTCTTTAGCCGCATCAAGTATAACTTCCTTCCTCTGCACTGCCTTTTTCTTCTAGGTCTCTCACGTATATGAGTGGCACGTTTAAACGTTCTCCTTTCTCACAGACGACGATCAATAGCCTGAAACATTCTCCTGTCCGGGCATCATGTTCTTGAACCATACCTCGGTACAAAAACTAATTGACACTGCTTTCCCAAAAATCGAATCAGCATATGCAGATTTCGAATTTGAATACCCTTCTATTGTACTGTATCTGAAACATAGCTTATAATAAAGATACAATTGACACTAGGAATTATGTGTTCTGTGCTAGTGAAGGAATGAAGGGGATCACACAGTGAGTAGGACAGTGCCATTAGAATACAAAATAACTGGCAGTAAAGACAAGAACTATAATTTGTTACATAATCTCACTCCATCTCTACTTGTTGGTTTGATTTATTTGTGGACGTTCTTTAGCATCTCAGGTCATCAGCGTCCCATTCAATACAGGGCGTGAAACGGCCGATAAATTTTGCTCAGAGGCCTCTTATTCAGGCTTGAGGTTCTTTTGCGTGTCATAAATCTATGACAAGGGACCCACTGCTTTACTTTCCTTCCGAAGCAAGAAATACTGAGGATTTTTTTACGCCAGAATAAAATCATGGACCATGACTGGGATCGAACCCGCGATATCGGTTTACGAGGAAGTATAGTTACACTAGGCCACCAGGACTTAACCCGATCTTTCTCTCATTGACATTCTAACTAGAGGTAAACCAGAGCATTTACGTGCAACCTGACTTTTCAGGTGTAAAGTTGCTGTTACATGATAGCTATGATGCTATTCCACACAAAAACAAAACTGTTTGCGCATTATGCATGTAAGAACATTTGTAGAAAAATTGTTGTATCAAGAGAACAAAGCGTTTCCGAACCCTTGCTTTATATAGCAGTTTTTCATCCTCTACACAAGTTGAATTTGCCCATTAAATTTCGACATATATTTTTGCTAACTCTTTATATTGAATTTTAGAGCACAGCTCATGTAAAAACTGGCTAAGTTGTGCCATTACCTTTAAATGGAAATCAGGATATGATATTGCAATTGACATCTACAAGAATTCAAAGAACATTGCTTTCAGGCAGCTGCCTAACAGTCAAAGATATACATTCTTTATTTTAAACTCTCCAATATTTCCTTATAAGCTTTATGTTATTATTCTTTTCTTATCCTTTTTCTACTTCTTTGTGATATAGTGTTTTCCAAGTTAAGTTGTTCAACTGCTTATTCTTCTTTTACATTGTCAAGTAGTTTTTCTCGAATTGTAGGTTGCAATCTTTCAGCTACATTGCATTCCTTGCTGTTTTTCACTGTCTGTAACTAAATTAGAATCAGAGAGGGAGGTTCAAACAATAACGCTGGAGACTCACATTTTGGAAGTCTCGAGTTCAATTCCTGTTGTATCGGTCGTTCTGATCATTAGTTTTTCATGGTTACTTAGGCGATGCTAGGCTGAACATTTATATTGCACGGATTTTCCATTCTATCATTTCATATAATTTCCTTGCGTTGTTTCTGTGACATGGTCAGACATTCCTGCGCTAGGTGGGTTGGCGCGTTGAAGGTGACTTTCGATTTAAAAAGGTTTACTGTCCCGGTGCCTGAAATGGAAGCGAAACTTATGAGGGGCTTGCACAACTTGCCGGCTTTGGGGTACTCTAAATAGATACATGTTATGCATTTTATCTGCTCTCATTCAGTCACCGTCCGTAGAGTGTGGCCTCCCGGTGTCTCCCTTAACTCATTTCTTCCTCCCGTAGGTGCTCGCATTGGACATAAGCACAAACAGTAGGTCATAAGCAAGACTCAAGCACCGATAATATCCTCCTCCGCTCCAGACCGCCAACCATCCATCCCGTGCAGTTTTTTTTTTTTTGTTTTGGTTTCATTACGCATAAGAATGTATTATGCAGTACTTCCAGGAAATTCAGCGATGCAGCGCAATTTCATAGAAAAGCCGACTCTGCGAAGTGAAATGTTACTATAACGCTATCATGCTTCCCTTGTTTCCTGAAATAAATTTTCATAGCTCTGAGCACCTGTTTTAAAGTTGAAAAAAGAAAGTGAATGAAAGTGTGGAACTTTATTAGACGCCAGACATATTGGAAATAAAAAAATCTCCTTAACAGCGACATATTTTCATTAATTTAAATAGACGTCAAAACTGAAAATTCCAATTTCTGGATGGATTCTAATTACTTTCTGAAAATGCCTAAGAAAGTGTTGGAAACATAGACAGCACGGTTAAAGGAGGATAAATACTTTACATTGTAGCTAAAAATGACTTGCGGCGTTTCTTTATACGATTGGTATTGACGGCCTTGCTTAAGTTTACGAGGTGCTAAAAGTCCGTCCGAGTTTGTCAAAGGCAAGAAAACGAATAAAAATAAGCTCGTTAAACGTACTTTTGCATTTTCCCGTTTAAGTACAATTGACAAAATGAGACAAGACTCTCGCTGCAGTGCTAAATGAAGTGTAAACTCTATTGTATGCCATCACTGGAAGACTAAACTCAAGGCTATGAATACTAATTGGAATACGAATAGGCAAATGGGGTCCTTGAAAACGCTTGAGCATTCTGTGAAGCATTGCCAGGTAGTAGAAAGTGAATGTTGTGCCATGTTCGTATTACAAATCATTGGAACTATACCACGTTGTTCCACCCTATCAATAAACCATCATTTTCTGCTAGCACAATGGTTATTATCATAGGCTAGTTTATCAGAGATCACGTGATAAAATCCCATTACAAATCCCCAAAAGGACTGTCTTTCATTTATGTACGTATATTGTCCAGTACTTTGTAGAGTCTGTAAATTGCGCTTTCCCCCAGAATGATTTGAAATTCCTATTACAAACTATTATGGCTTGCAGAAGGATATCGTCGGTCCTGGTGGGGTAGTGGTAACCATTCTTGCCTTCTAAACCCAAGATCGTGGGTTCAAACCCGATCAGGATCGATGGATTTTTTCGGGCGTAAAAATCCTAAGTATGGCTTCCTTCGGAAGGGAAGGGAAGTAAAGCCGTGGGTTCCATGTCGTACATTTACGGCATAAAATAGAACATCAAGCCTGAAAGAAGAGGCCTCTGAGCAAAATTTGTCCGCCATTTCACGCCCTGAATTGAATGGGACGCTAATGACCTGAGATGTTAAAGAGCGTCCGTAAATAAACCAAATCAAACAAAATGTAGAAGGGTATCATTTGATAACATTCTAAAAAAAATTCTTATTTCACACACATTAGTTGTTTAAATCTACAGCTTTAGATCAAAGAGCAATTACACCTGGGTATTACGCTTATCTATGTGGCATGCAACCAGTGTTTACAAGGAGGGAGATACGACGATTATCACCCGATGTTATGCATAGTGCTTTCAAATGTGCACAGTCCGCGACGCTACTGGAACGTTGTCTTCCAATTCCGACACACACACACACACACACACACACACACACACACACATATATATATATATATATATATATCATGTAAATAGCAAATAAAAAAAACATCCATGTTTTTCATAGATTCGAAATGATGCCATTGTGTCTCCACACATCTCTCACACTTTATAAGATAGTTGACATTCATACGTGTTACTTCTTGTGAAATAGGTATTCCTTATGTCTTTCAGTTCCTTCAAAGTACGCGGGTATTTTTCAAAATTCTCACAATTGAAATCGCAAAATATAAGCTTATTGGATAGCGTTGGCCTTAATCTTGTGAATTTAACTTGTAGCGCAATCTTGTTGAAAAAATGAAACTTTACATTCAATGTCATGTGAGAATGTGAAAAAGAAACGTAGCTATTCCGTGCTTAAATTACTTTCAGTATCACTTTTAGCATTAATAAATTTCGCCCGTTGATGTTTGTTACTGTCACTATATGCGCAAACTGTAAAGTAAGCCAAAGAGGTACCCTGGAAAATTGATTTGATAGTATGGGATAATCTAGAAACTTAATAAGTGTAATATTACAATTTAAATACAATTTAAACATATATCGTTAATATTATTCACAGATTTTAAATGACCAAAACAATAGATGTAAAGTTCTGTATATTGAAATAATGTACTGTACTGTACTATTTCTATAGAGCAGATATTCCAGAAAAAAGCCAAAATCCAAAGATGCTTCATTTCTTCCATAATTAATATTATAATGCACGTTTACTCAATTATTGTGATGCGGAGCTATGCACCCACTTGGTTACACATTCTACCTGTATTCCGATCTAGCGCCACGTGATTGCTTTTTATTTCCTAAAGCGAGAAAGAAGCTCCGAGGATAATGGTTTGGCAGTGCGAAAGGAACAGTGAAGCATATCGGTAAAAAGTTCCAAACATATCCAAAGAAGATAGGGTTGGCAATGACACACAGTTTCGGAGTTTGCAAATCTGTATAGATCATGAAGGGAAGAACTTTGAGAATATGTTATAATTATTTGGAATCTCCCATTTGTGTTTTCCTATATATGGAAATTCAATTACCGACTCCCGTGGAAGTTTGTTTAAATAGCAATTCATTGGATCCGATATGTGCTTTCACTATATATTTGCTGAATTTGAAAATATTATAACACTTTATAAAAACAATGCTGAAATAAAATATGGAATGGACATTTCTACAACATATGATGGTAACTGACTGAAATACGCGAGAAAGATTAATATTTTTATAAATAGAGTTTTAAAATGTTATGTGCTAGTTTTGTAGCACACACACATGTGAATATATATAAACACTGAGACAAATGTTTACGACAATATCCAATTATTTAGAATATAAGGAAACATTGAGAAAGAGATGTTGCAAAAAAAACTATGCTGCATGGTACTACAGGAGCTGAAAAGATATCGAATATAGCTCAGATAGTTTTTATTTTATGCAGTTTCGTTGGTAGAAGAGCAAAAATAATGAAAACAGCATCCACCTAAAACAAAAGTTCTGTTCTAGGCCACGTTTTCAGTAGAAACTTATATGAACAGCGACGTAAGATTGCATTTGCAGATGAAAAACCATTTTAATCGCTGGAATGGAAAGCTTCAGTTGACATTTTCTTGACCCAAGGATTAAAGCATCGTTTTATTGAATATGAGGTAGCACTGAGACAATAACCTCTTAAATTATTTTTCTTAAGAGTTATTTGTCAAAATGTAATTAAGAAAGCAGTTACCTAGAACACAGTAACATGTCGCAAAGACCTCATTTTTTCACAGTGCACCTGCATTTAAGTCAAATGTTTTACAAGTTGAAATCATTGAATATTCTTGCAGTATATTTAACAACAGTGCTACCTCGCTTGAATTCCATTGGGATGTCTAGGAGGTATCTGTCTTGTCAAATATATGCATCTGCTTGACAGTTTAAGATTAAAATGCCAAATTCAAGAACTTATTAATATTTGAGAGGAAAAAAGAACATTTCAATAAGTTAGAGGCCTCTTTATGGCATCTGCAACAAACTTACAACCGGTTTTAATACATGGAAAACTAATTGCATTGTAGCCAACCAGAGAGCACATTATTGCATATATATGAAGTAATTTCCTGGTAAGACAACTTAATCAATAGTACAATACTTATGGCCCACTGCTGCACGGGAGCTCTGTCGATATCTTATAAAGAAGATTTGGCTGCCTCATCGTAAGGGGGGGGGGGGTTACTGTCAAAGTGGTAAAGTTTCAGCCAATGGAAAAATTGGAGAAGAATGTCACGAAACCTCAGATAATGATTATGAAAGATTTTGATATGTTGATAGATATTAGGAGATAAATGCTTGTGAGTTTTCAAGGAAAATAATGAACCATTTGTTGAAATGCGAAACACTTTAATTAAACTGATCGATTTTTTTCTAAAAGTTGATGCATTGTTCGGTAATACACAGCACTCTTATGAAGTAGCCTTATTTGTAAGGAAAATGAGTGAGGAAGTAGCTCGTTCTTTACTTCACTCTTTACTATTTTAGAAAATACGCTCGATCAAACATCGATGTGATAGTATGAATGGCAGAAAATCCATTTCATAACTAGTTATGCACGGCCTCTAATTCAAGACGGCCAAGATTTTAATTGCTTAAAAAGAAACGGGCATTAAAATTGCTATTTTTATTAGAAATTCTCAAGTAATGAAAGGACATTTTAAATATCTGACGATAAGACATCATCATTGCCTAGAAGCAGCTACATATTTAAGGAACTACGCCTGTAAGATACCGTCAGTTGTTTACTATACTGATGTATGGTCTGGGGCAGAGGAGGATACTTTCGCAACTTGAGTTGTGCTCATGGCTGGCCCTTGTAGCTGCGCTCTCAATGGGGACATCTCCGTGAGAAGGAATGACATGAGGGAGACATTGAGCGGCCAGAATCTACGGGGGGGTGAGTGCAGGAAAGCAGATGGACTCCCTAACATGTTTTCAGGTAGAACAGGTCGACGGCGGTAAATCCTTCCCCCTGAATTTTTCGAACCCCTCATATGGCTTGCCTGTATTCCAGACGCTGGGGCGGAAATCTTTCCTAAGCGCAAGTAACACCAAACCGCACCAGCCCACCTCACCCTAGCGCTTTCAGTCCTCCAACAAACCAACGGAGTTAAATAACATGAAATGGGTTAGCAGAAAATTAGTGGAATGCAAATATTCTCAATGACATTTGCCTAAGCGACCAAGGGAAGGCACGAGAAAACTGCAGATCTGGATGACCGGCCCAACGGGAATTGAGTCTGGGACCTCCGGAGTGCAGTTCTCAAGTGTTTCAGCCTGAGCTACCCGTTCGGTTACTCTGCTGACGTACCTACAGACTCAAAATGAAGGATGTCATGTGGAGGGAGTGGGCTTGATGTAAACAACAGAGTAACACTGTAACACTCAACTTTGCTAACTTCATATATTTGCTGCTTGAACTTCCATTCATAGTGATGATACACTTCAATATAGAGCTGAAATTATATGGTCAGTTATTATCTCGAATATAGATTTGCTTTCACGCATTTTCATTTGAAAAAATAACGAAATGCAACTGCATTTAGAGCTGGAAATGCAAAATGCAAAGCAGAGTTTGTGGGTTTTGAGAGGTTGTTAGTTGAAAATTACAATCTTCTCTTACTAGGACTCGTTACTGATTATTTAGTATGTCCACCGGTTCAACTTTTAGGTGGTTAAAATTTACATATATTTGAATTTTAAGTATTCTCTAAAGAGAAGAAACTTTCCACATGCATTAATTTAGTATTAGTATTTGGTATTCACAGACCAAACAGGATGACACTTCATAAACAATGGTAGACTTTCGACGCGTTGTGGTTGAACCAGGTTCCGTTATCACTATTTCCTGGCTAACAAATGACACAATGTTTTACTTTTGGTATGATAAAGCATGGAAATTACATCACGATATTTTGGGAAGTTTTGGGTAACTTGCTATTTGGAGTTATTGCAATACATTTTGAAATTGTATGTGACTGACATTATGTAATATGACATGGTATGTTATTTTCAAAATTAGTGTTATTACATTTTCCAAATCAATACCTTTTACGCAAAGTGCTTTTATATTTTATTTCGGAATAAGACAGAACATTTTTCATGACACCCCCGTAGTACAACTAGAGGTCTTTAGCTTTCCCCATCGATATCTGATCTTGAATTACCTTGCCCTTTACAGTAAAAATGGCTAACTTCTCTCATCTAAGTCATTATATTTTGGAGATATCAAAGCTTATCTCGTTTCAGAATTTGAACTTAAATATAATTCGAGCATTGTAGTCATTTTGACTCAGGCTGCTGGTTAAGTTTACTACAAGGAGGTTCATTTTATATACGTATGTGGCTTTTACAAAGAGTACGTGTGTTTACAAATATTTTAAACAGGAGCACGACGGCTAAAGCAACTGCCTAATACAAAGATAAAAATGTGCTCCTCCTACATTAAGCAATGGCTTGTGTGTGGCTGTGTTTTTAAATTTTATTTTACAAGTACTTGCACTAAATTTCCCCAAAATAATTTGAATGCTCACTGTTACCACAGCATTATTGCAACTCAAACCTACCTTTGTTAAGTACATTAAAATTGTGCATTTCAAAAGGTTGTTGTATGCAATGAACGCTCTGAAATTAAGAAAATGACAGTATATCATTGACAGTATGAAGGTTGCCAGACATATCTATTTCTTATATTTTTGCTCTCGTCGAAGTCTAATGTAATTTATTTATTATTAATCATAACGTCATTGATGCTCAATGCCTTTGTTCACATTCGTGACGTTGCTGATAACGGTGATAAACTAATATTTGAATGTTTCAACCGCACTTGAATCATCCATTTCCATGTAAACTTTTGAACCTTTCTATAGAACAATTAAACACTTAAATTAATTACAAAGGAATGCGGTCTTCTACACGCAGATTACTGAATTTTCTTCCAATACTAAAATAGGCAGGAACCATGAAATTTATATGGCGTGAGATAATTGGCTGTGATCTCTTACTAAAGCTCGGCCGCTAAAATCTTCCACTTGAAAGCTTTGCGTGAAGTTGGCGACACCGTTCCCTTGCGTAAGATGGTGCTGCGGGATAGTTCTGCTGGTTTTTCTGATTTGTTCACAGCTGTTGACATAACCGTATTGCAATCTACCGCCAGTACTCAAAACGCCAATGATAACACTCAGATTAAATTATTTATTTTTAAAACCAGACTTCGTTATTACGTTCACAGTACTGTTGTATAAGTATTAATTTCTTTAGGATATGCTTAGTCATCCACAAATACATTCATAAGGATATATTTAAATAACTACAACCTATTTTAATATTTTCACTCTTCTTATGTTCCATCAAGCATTCCAGACGTTAAACACTAACCACTTCTCAACATGACCCTCATTTTTCTTCACATGTGACCGAAGTCTTCCTGGTCATTCATCTATAGGAACAATCCGTCAACACTGACTTCAAAGACGTTCAATACTTTCAATTTTAGATGCCTTTACTTGGAAACATACCCTCAAGCACTTATCGCAGTTTGTAGTCCAGGGATTTCAGGATGGAACTCCTAGAAAGGCCTAGTGAGATTGAGCTGAATCCTGCTGTAAAGTTTCAAGGCATTTTCTTGAAAAACGTTTTGTCCAGGTTCGATATTTCAGCAGAGCTGATTGGATTGTCTTCATATGTTCATTTGTTGACAGGAATGGAGTTTGGCTGATACAACCACAGCTCACAAAGGATGCCTTCTCTGGACCTGCAGGATTCTCTCACCTGTTTCTTATGATGCCAAGAAAAACACTTTGTCTTTGGTTGTAGCTTTTTTCAATAATGAATATTTTCTTGTCAGAATTTTCTGATGGTAGTTGATTAGCGCAACGCTGTAGCAGTCGTTCGTATTTCAACTACTTTGTAGCTTCAGACCTACAGTTAAAATACCTACAACTGTGACGAAAAGCCCTCAGTTTAAGGAGTTGGCAAAACGCAATGTACATACATGGATCTCTTGTATACATTCATCTCAAGGACCATCACCTGCTGTTTCCGAACTCGATTCTGCTACACACGCGCCACCACTGCATTGACAACAGCTAGGGATCTCACAGACCTTGATCTTCTTCATCTCGAGTGGCCATAAACAGTACAGGTCGTAATGGGGCGATGCACCCAACTACTAATTTCCAATTTGAGAGATCACACTTAGTGATTTTCCAATTCACTGAAGGGCTATCATAGCATGATGGTTTTCATACCCTTCCCATTCTATGTTTAAATCTCTAGTAATATATTCTTTCTCCTACGTTGAACTCACATTAAAAGTGATGGCGCTTGGCAGAAAAAAATTGTTCTATGACCCCCAACACCACCTTTGGTGCTTCAGTAGTAAAAATCGAGCAATAAACACTATTAAAATATATTGCTAATACATTTGGTACAAGTTCTTTTCCAAATTTTGTAGCAGTATTTATAAAGAATTACTTGCCTACCCGCTTTATAGAGGTAGTGCGCTACTCCTTCCATTTCTCCAAAATGTCCATCCTCATAGAACTCCCATAAACTAGCTATCATTTGAACAATTGTAACAAAAGTATAATTGACACCTCATACTCGTTAATAGTTTCAAATACCTTCTGTGTCTACTTTATAAAAATATGCAAGCTCCACAGTCACGTTTTCTAAAATTTAACGGAAATAGCTTTTTAGCCCCACCTGCCACATACTCCGCCTCGTTTGTTATACATGACCACTACTAGGTCCGTCCTGGTAGTGGTAACCATACTTGCCTACTAAATCCAAGATGGCGGGTTCGATCGCGACAGGATCGATGGATTTTTTCGGGCGTAAAAACCTCGGTATGACTTCATTCAGAATGGAAATAAAGCCGTGGGTCCCATGTCGTACATTTACTGCACGAAAAAGAACCTTAAGGCTGAAAGAAGAGGCCTCTGAGCAAAATTTGTAGGTCGCTTCATGCCCTGAATTGAATGGGACGCTGATGACCTGAAATGTTAAAGAGCGTCCGTAAATAAACAAAAAATAAATAAATGAAAAAATACACGACCATGTTCCCTCTGTTTGCTGTGAACTGCAATTCACACGACAGAGCGAATGAGTCAATGGCTAGGAAGGAAAAGGAATTACGTCTTCATGGTCGGTTTTGATGGGAGGGATGGGATGCATGAGAAGATTTCGTGATCTTGATCCACCTATCTTGGTGTAAACGTTAAAGCACATTTTATGTTATTTGCCGAAAAAAGATTTTCTCAAAAAGGGGTAGGCCTTCTCACTGCAATTATAACCGGGTTAACGGCACACCTCACCGTAAGATATTGTCACTGTGTAAGAGAGTTGTTTTTTCATGTCGTTTTCACTTGCTTATTTCCTTAACAGACATTTGTAACTCGCTTATTAAAAAGAATCAGTCATGAGGCGTTGCAATGCAACCTCAACATTTTCAGAACAGCAATATTTAAATGAAGTAAAGATAAATGTGATGAAATCAGGTGGCCACCAGAGGAAATTTACGACACCAGAGCATCCCTTCCAGTCTACTTCATTACGTCTGACCACCAAAATGTCAATCTCATCGGTTTAGACATAGATACACAAGTACTTTTCATTTGACAGTAGGCATAGTAGCCAACTGGTCAAGTGACACCTCATAGCTGCCCAAATGTACGAGTAGCATCTGTCTGTCCGGCTGGTTAAAAGAATGGATAAAAAAAACTAAAGGAAGTAATTCAATGAGCAGCTCAGTAACATGCTCATGCTTCATTGATTTCCCTGATGCCGCGATTTCCTCACCTATAAAGTGTTGGACCAGTGATATTTTTTATTTGCGATGGGGGAGTATTATTCTTATTCTACTTTATATTCACTACAGTAATATGCCACTGCAAAAAACAAAAAAACAAACAAACAAAAAAAAAACAACTAGTCGCACTATGTCATCATGGTCAAAATGTCTAGGTTTTTTATTTTAGCTAAAATTAATAATACAAAGGATCGCATTTTCGTTATGACGATATTTTAATTTATTTTTCCAACCAGGTTTTAAACAATAAAAAATTAAATAGGTACTAATTAGTAATTTATAAATACCTATGACAGAAATACTTTCCATTTATGCTCAAAAGTCAAAGTTCCTGAATCCAAAAAGCTGTCTTGATTCATGGTAGAGAGCAAGAAAGACACTCTTATCAGAAAACTAACAGGTCGCTATCTACAGAAGACTCAGAGACGTTACCAAATTTTTGCTGGAAAATTTAATCAGAACTTATACATTGGGAAAAATAGTTGTTTGGGTAGTTCTGAGATTATTTTCTTCTTTAATAATATACGTTCCTTAGCATTGTTGAAGAATTTCAAAGTAGGTTTCTTAAAGTACTGTTCAAATTCAAACCTAAAATCATTCTAAGCCTCTCGCTCACTATTACTACTAACTTTATTATTATTATTATTATTATTATTATTATTATTATTAATTCCCTTGTATAAATAATAGTTTCCGTTGTTGAACTTTTGAAGGTAACATTACTAAATACTTATTTTTTCAACTATAAGATATTCCTGGACATATGTAATTTCTTAAGTATTTAGCAGTTATTTTGATATTAACCTAAGTTCAGAGCTCTTTTGTATTAACATTTAACATTATATTTCCTTAACTGAAATGCAGTGATATATCGGTTATCTCTTTCAGAAGTATAATCATACAGAAGGCATCAATACACGCTCAAAAATAATTTATACGTGCTTCTATAACAAAAACTCGTGCTCCTCCATGTCTTAGCTGTGGGTTACATTAGAGAGAGCATGTCTTTTCGTGATTTGAATCCGTCTTTTCGCCCAACGCGCTGTGAGCTCATTCTGGGCTGGTAGCCCTTATCAGTGGGTCAACATGGAGCGCGCTTGACTGCAGATTGTTGCATAGCCCCCTCAAAGGTCAGACAAAATGGATGACATGTTATTTTTGTGTTAAACTACATTTCTACTGAAGTCAAAGAGTTGTATGCTTCCAGCGATTCATATACTGGACAGACCTATAATCATACATTGGTGAAATATTTAATGAGCTTAGGCAGAGTAGGCGATTTAAAATAATACAGCAAAATTTACCAATTGCGGTGCCATTTTCCTTCTATGCGATCGTGACTTTGCAGTCATGAAAAGAGTAGTTCATCGACAGGACCGCATTCACTCGACATTCCAATACAGTGACATGATAAATGGTCAAAAGTAAGCATTCCTTGAAGTAAACAAAGTTGAAAATCAACCAATTATCAATTTTAAGCAGTGGTGGACTGTACTGTTCAAGAAAAGTCCAAAGTTTTTATAAAGTCCAGAAATGCTAATATTAATTGTATAATTATAAAGAAGAAGAAAGAATGAATGTGATACCACGTGAATTCATATACTGAATTGTGAGTGAAATCTTCAAACTTTACAAAGGCGACAATATCATCCTTCTTACTTGTAATGTTAACAGTGAGAACGTTTCAATAACAAAATTAAATAAATAATTCAGAAAGTGGCTAAAGTTATTCATTGTGTACCGAATATATGCAAAAATACTTTATCACGTATACATTCTTGCTGTCTGTTGATGAACACTCTGATATTGTTACTAAACACACCTTAATTTCTAATTGCTAGTTTGCTTAAAGTTCAGATTCATTCTAAATGACATGAAATGTATCTTTACTAGTAATTAATTATTAAACTGATCATTTTTCATCAGATCGCTTTATTTGTATACCATTATTTATTATTGCTTAATTTAAGTTTAAAATTGTAATTATTACATTTATTCTCACAAAGTTCTACCGGGACCCTTAAGGAAATAAATTACATCATTTATATAATTATATCAAATTAGTTATTAAATATTTATGAATATTTTTCCTGACCATTGTCAGAGTTATATGCTATAATTTTAAAATAGATAGGTTTTAAAAATAAGTACGCATTTATTCCTCCAAAATATTTCTTTTGTTTTCCAAAAATTATAATTTCTGAAATCTTTTCCATCTTTCACCATTGAATTAATGTAGATTTTATTGTGGTCGCGGTCATGATCGTACAGGGCATGATAACCTTAAAGGTGTGATCAACACTGTGCAACTAAAAAGGCAAAACAAATTTTTCATCGACGGAACTGGGTGGATGATCTGGGGCGGGGGAGGATACTTGCGGAGCCTGGTTCTTGCTTACGGCTAGACCTTTATGCCTACACCCCCCAATTGAGGCACCAACAAAGGAAGGGTTGAGCTGAGGGAGTACCAGGTGGCCAGGATCTGCTGGCGGGGACTGCGCAGACTCAGATCGCATCCCTCATATGTTCCTGGATAAAACGCGTGACTACTATATAGCCCATTTCCCCCAAGTTGTGCGAGTCCCTCAACAGTTCCGCTTTCACTCCAGACGCCATGGCTGAAACCTATCCAAGGCATAGGCCATCATCACACTGCGCCATCTCATCCGACACGTTCACCTGTGTAGCAGAATAAAGTGAGAGGACAATGAATGAAATTATTTATCCAAGAAGTCGCCTAAGTGTACGGGGGGGGGGGGGGAGTTGAGGATTGCAAGTCCAAAAGGAATTGAGCTCGGAATCTTCCGAATGCGAGTATCAGGCGTTACTGTCTGAGTCACTCCGTTCAGTGAGGGGCTGGCTGTGATACGACCATGGTACCCAGCGGTTTGCGTTCAGTGACAAATGCAAGCCAAAAATAACATTTTGTGCTAACTGAAGATGCCATTTATATATGGAATAATTATGAATCTTTACGACAGAAAGCCGCAGCCTCAAGGTAGTGTTTTCATGTTCCCATAGTGCATTTCTTAGTAACAAGACATCCAAGACATAATCCTGCAGCGAATATAGCTGAATAAGTATTACAACAAATGTAACCAACAAGGCGCAATTATTGTACGCTTTATCTTTTACCTGCTTTTACAAGTAAATATTGAGGTTTGACCAGATCGCCTGGCTTTAAGGTCCAGGTTTTTCCAGTAATTTTTCTCAGATGCTGTCTGTTTGCTGCGCCTATTTTATTCAACACACATTTAAATAAACCTAGCGTTGATTCAACGAAGTTCTGAGGGTTCTAGGGAAAGAAACTTTATATCGGCTTAAGGCACTAGATGGGTTAGAATATTGGATGGATTACATTTTGAACGCATTATTTTTATTATTAGTATTAGCATTGTGTAAGAATACACTGTAATGAAAAGGCAGATGTTGAAAAAATGGGCTTTTATTTGTATGTTTACATCTTTAACATTAGTAAACCAGCAATGAACAACTTTAAAAATTTATAACATACATATTTAAAAATTTAAACTTTGAATTAAAATTTAGGGACCCGCGAAAGAGAGAGAGAGATCTTTAAAGGAGATCCGTTGGAAATGAAAGGTTGATATCTACTGGTTTAGCAGCTATATGCATATTTATTACATGAGAATATTAATACCAGGCACCCTTAAGCACTCTCAACTGTATGGTCGTTCATAATAAATAAAACCTGCTTTATCTGAGGAAAATATGTATTATTTGTTTGACTATATGCTTAAAACTATTCACATTTATATGTGAGTCTGAAAAAGGTTATGCGGGCTGTATAGTGAATAGTCACAAAACGTTGCAGTACTTTTCCCATTTTATGTACCACGTGAGGTTTAGCGTTATTGTGCAGCGAAACAACGCCGCGAGACAAGTTCTAAATTTTTATGATTTTGCGGAAAGCCAGTAAATTAAATAACTTCTTTGCCTTTGGAATAAAAATCTTGTACACCACTAAAGCCTCTGCTTTGATTAATAACTCATAACAGTGGCGCTCTCTGAAGAAAAAATCAAGTATAAAAATAACCGACCAACGTTTTGAAATATATTCATGCCCAAGGTGGTAACGCTAAACGTGAATATTCTGTTACTAATTGTTCATCTTTAGCGCAATGGCTATCAGATCGGCTATCAGATCAGCTTGCAGTAAAATTATTACAGGATATTCCAAATTAGAATAAATTAATAATCAAAAGAGGGGCAAATTGTTAGTAGTCGGGAAACGGGAGAGCATATAATTAAACCCGAGCATGCTCGGAGAGCAACTGGTATAATAATATCAATTAAATAGGCACATTACTCAGGAGCAGTGAGAGCAACAGTGGTTGTCTTCCAGACCATTAAACTTAAGCACTTTCATAATACTCTTGGACCGCCACGAATGGTAAAAGTCGTGGAGGCACGGATTCGTGAGCGGGAGATCTGTGGTTTGATTGCCATTAGAATCGTCCACCCTGACTGAGGATTTCTCCAGGTTTTCCTCAGTCCTCATAAATGGCAAATGCCGGGGTGGTGCGTGAAGAATATATTTGGGACATTTCATTCCTTAAAAAATCCTTTCCTAATGGATCATCATATTTCGTGATCATCAGTGTGAAAGTACTGATGCCGCAGTAGTAGAAAGGAGTTAAACAATATTGAAAACATGATGTAGTTGAAGAATTACGAAATATATAATTTTTCAAAATAAACAAATGTTAATGAAACGAAAGTATTCCAGGTGGAATTTCCCACTTTTCTTTGTACTATCGGTGAACACCGTGTGTTTCACTCTCTATTATTGCTCCTTTTTCCTCCAATATTCACACTAATTACGAATTTCAGATAAGTTTTAAAACACACATACCTCGGTTAAACCCAATGTTAAAGTTTACTGCATTACAACATGAACCACGAACCTGAATACAGTCCATGCACATTGATGTATTCAAATCCAATTAATGGATTTTGACTCGATGTGCATCCACTCAAAAACCATTAATTGGATTTGAAGACATCGCCAAAATACATAATTTAGAGTCTGGTTGAGTAATGGGAAGCCATGGGAACATTACCGGACTTATACGAAGGACGATTGAAATTTCAAGAAGCAACAGTGGAGGTGAGAAACAGTATGAAGATGTCCCCACAGAACTTATTACGTAAACCGTCGGGAGATGGGATTTTTTACCAATGGGCTGGGGAAAAAAATTCTGCATTCATGTGGCAAAAATTCAAACTTTTCGACAAATAGACGAGATGAATACTGAACTTAGTTAAGGCTGTTTGTATAAACATCGGGAAATACAGATAATTCTCCGATTAGGCGTGAGTAGATGAATTTCCAGAATACCCACATTTGTACTATATAGAATCGTCACAGTCCATGGGAAATCTCTTCATGATGAAAATATTGGCCTGTAGTGTGCTCTGTAGTGGCAGAGATGACACTATATTTTTCTATACACCTGCAGATACGGCAGTCTACATGGAAGTCTTGCAACAGTATGTGAATTAGTTGAACCTTCAGAAACTCTTTACGGACTATTTTCACCATGTTGGTGTCAACTCCCGCACCTCCAATGCAAGTGTGGCTAAAATCAATGGCAAGAACTTTCAACATTTGCTACGAGATCATCATGTCTGGTCAAATGCAAATAAATTGGGTCCAGTACTTCTAAAGTTATAAGGGAAATCAAGGGCTGAGAGCAAGTGAACGTTCCATGGTCTATGTGTTAAGGTTTGATTAATTAACGAGAATGGCTGCAGTTATATGCTAGCATCTAAATGAAAGTATGATATTTGTCTAGCTAAATTATACAGTAAACTCTTTACTGTATGTACTAAAATATTACAGTACAGAAGTCTTTATTCTTTAGGTATCATAATTCATACAGTAGAAGATAAAAGAAATGGAAATATAATGTATATACTATTTTCAGAAATATTTTAATAATGCCAAAAGATAATTTTGTTGTAAAGAGGTGCCAAGAAAAATATTATAAAGGATGTAGTTTTGATTTCCAATTTTATTTCAATGCAAGTCAAATAATAATTACAGTCAGTTACAGTAAAAAGAGAGGTTTATCAAGGATCCACATTACCATTTTATTTATTTATGTTTCACAGGTAGTATACGTTAAAATATCTTACAGAAACAATAGTATGGGCGGCTTAGGGCTTTCTGCTTTTTATTCTATGCATATGATCTAATAATGTTTATCCTTAACATCAGAAAAATTGCAGGACACTAATAAATTTAGTAAAGGACCTTGGGAGTTCAAATGTAAATGTACTTAAATATGTCTCCCTTCATGGTAGCAAAAAAAATTGTTATTAACTAGTGTACATGAAGGCTCTTTAAATTAAATATCCCACGCATAAACCAATTTAAATTTTTAAAAATTCATCTGATAACCGGATTCATACACACAAGTCCTTAATGATAAGACTTATATAATGACAGGTTACTGATGTTTCACGGAGTGCAACTTGCGTCCTATAATGAGAGCACTCATAGAGATTGGAGCTTTGAAAACATGTGCTTTCTGTGATGTGCTCTCCTCCATCCAAACTTACTTTTTACTGGTTGGCTGCTTGATTGGTTGGCATTGTGTGCTTCGTATATGTTTTTAATGATATGCATTGGAATTATTACTGCGTGTTTAGTTGCGTTTGTACATTTCTGTTATTTACTATGTGCCCAATGTCTCGTATGTCATTAAAGGCTTATGTATGCAATATATTTTATAACAAGAAATATTATTTTTCAATTTATTATCATCATAATAGTCATCATCAATATGATTCACATATAGTATTTTCATATTTATGTTTTTATAGCAGTAATGCAGACTTTTGGGCTGCGACAAAAAAGTAAAATTCTTTTGAAAAACTAGGGAGTAGTTGCAGAGCAGAATGCATTTTGCATTACAATGCCGTGCTCCATTGCCCAACTAGGCTTTAAAATATAATTAATTTTAAAGAATTAAAAGTGATACCCCATTCCTTTCTTTCACAAAACATTACAATCTAGAATTATATTGCAGGTAGAGGTCTGAAAATATTATCGCCCAGAATTATGACGCACAAAACGATGTGTAAAATAGCCTAAACCTTCACAAAACATTAATATCCAGAATTGTAGAACACACAGCGCCATATTCTTTGACCTATCCTTCATAGAATATATTTTCCAGAATTGCAAGACAAACAGCTGTTCAACCTTTACGAAACATTCCATCCAGAATTATAATACATTCAGCACTCTGGTAATTAACTTGATATTAAAAAAATTACGGTCCAGAATTATAAGGAGCACAGCGTTGTCCTCAGTAACTAAATATTAAAAGAAACATTATCACATTATAAGACACACAGTGCTTTGCTCAGTAGCTTAGTCTTCAATGTAATTTCCCAGAATTATAGGGTTTTATCACCCAGAACTATAAGCTACATAGGAACTTGCTCTGTAATCAAACCTACAGAAAGCATTTAACTCAAAATTATATGCCAAACAACTTAGCAGTAACAAAATGTTCAAATAACATTATCACCCCCAAATTATAAGACAAATGGGACTCTGCTCAATAACCTAACCATCACAAATCATTATCACCCAGAATTGCAAAATACACAGCCCTTTGCTCAGTAACCTGACTTTCACAAATCATTATCACTCAGAAATAGAGCTCTACTCAGTAAACTAATTCCACAAAACATTATCACCCAGAATTAAAAGGGAAACGTTGCTGTACTGGTTATCCTAATCATAAAAAATGTTCATCTAAAGAAACAGTTTTTTTCGTATGGTTATTTTGATTTTTTTGTTTTATGTTGCTGATTTTTTAAATAATCAATACTCTTTTGTTATTGTTGTAGGCGATTTATAGTTAAAAAGACAACCATTACTGCTAACTATAAATCGTTTCATAAAAATACAATTTTATTGTAAAAGGTAAAACATTATCTAATATCCCAAAAGAAATAAATAACGTTTCGAAAGAAAACAAAACCAGTTTCAAAAAGAAATGCTCTCCTTCAAATACAAGCAAAGATAGTCGCAGTTAACCAATGTATATGCCTAACACCAACCATATGAATATAAAGCTAACGAATGTGACACGTTCATATTACTGGAATTAGAACCATATGCAGGTGGAATATGGTTATATGTTTAAATAAGTAATGAAATTAAATTAGATACAACTTCTTCAACAATTTAAAAATTGTCGATTAAATCACATAATTAATTGATATAAATCGTAGTATTATAACTGATAAGATAACACCAAAATTTTCACATTTATGTGAAGATCTTGTAACATTGACTCCTTGATGTAATTAGTTGGATTAACCTAATGTAAATTTATCAGCACGTAAATAAGGACTTGTGTGCATGCCCTCACTATACATTTATTTTTTAAAAATTATTACCCAATTCTCTGACAGCAACATTGGTTTATTATTATTATTATTATTATTATTATTATTATTATTATTATTATTATTATTATTATTATTATGATCATCATCATCATTATTTACATTTTTACGTGGAAGGATGCTATTGCGCAGCTCTAGCCCTCCTATTAGAAAAAATAAAATGATAATGGAGGAAAACCAGACTATAAGATCGTTCTAATTGTGTTTCCTTTGGCACTGCTCACTTTAGATAGTTCAGAAACCCCAGTAATTTCCATTCCTCCCTCTAGCTACCAAAGATTTTCGGCATGAATTCTTTTGTTAGTACAACTGCATACTCTCGTAAGATTATCGTCATTTTCTTTGTTCTTCTGTTTGAAGTACAGGAAAGGGAACATTCCTAGCCTCCTATATTCTCTTTCTACTGTAATTCTGGTCATTTTGGAAGCATTTTTAGTTGATTCCAGAGTTTAATAAAAGCTATGACTTTCATCACCACACAAGTAGAGGTGATAAAATTTCAAAAAATCGATTGAAACTGAATATCTCTTGAAGATAATAAGTTGAAAATAAAATGTTTAATTACAAATGTCACCAAATATAAAAATAATGGTGTCAACAAATATTTGGTCAATAATAAGTTCATGAAAATGCTTAACTTGTGTTCTTATGGAACCCATTATCTATAACATTGATTGCCGATACTAATCTCTTTTTGGAACAGGAATATGCTTATTTAAAGTGCAACAATGTTTAATAATAAAAATAGTCCCTTTCCATAAATTCAATATTTATTTTCGGAATAATATTATACAAGAAACACCAAACTTTGGCTTGCACATCTCTTCTCTTTACATAGTCGGAGAACCAAATTTCACTTACTAAATCTTCAGCAATGGGCACGCCAATGTTACTGTACTGATGCACACGTCTTAATAAAATAGTTTCCTTTTTAGGTAAACTTGAATAAGGGATATTTTATTGTATTTTTGGCCTTAGCAACTTTCAGGGAAGTTTCACCTTGTAATCTTTCCGCCGATTAGTTTCATCAAATTACACTTTCTCTTTGATTCCGAATGTTTCTGTGACAAATGTACTTGATGTATAACTCTCCATTTTGATATCTGATATACATTTAAGATGTCATTGCCATTTATCTTGCTTTTCAGCATCGGGAAAGGATTTCTTAATATTAGAACACTTTTCTTATTCATATTCTGTTCTACTTAAACTACCGTGATTATTTTGAGTTAGTGCTGAATGGTGCCTCTTGGCTCGATCCCGCTTCCTTTACTAGTCGTGACATTATTGGCGGAGGCGCTGATCCCTGCAACTTTGCATATGCCTGGTATATGGTTCGATCCCGTACCTCTGCTTGCTGCTTCGCCTCCAATGAGACATTAATGACGGTGACGCCATTACTCTTTCTCCCTCTCTCTTATTCTATTACTAGCAGGACATAACTATTGGAATTATAGTGAACATTTAGTAAATGCTTACTGCATTTTGACTATCAAAGCAACACAATTTTCCACCAATTCATACGTGTCGCTGACATATTGAGTTCCATTAGCACACATGTCCATGATCCTATGTTATTACATAAAACAGACAGTTATTGTTTGAACAACAATAACACTATTTTTAAATATTCCACTAATCTAACTGATGTAGGTAGAATTGACTACATTCTTCGAGTGTAACATTCGTACCTAGCATGTTATTAGGAATTGCTTTTTCAAATAAAGTGTATATAAACCTGATATATATATATATATACAGCCTTCATTCCAATCTACTATATGGCAGGCATTGGATCTCTTAAAATACTTTCTTTGCAGGTTGAAGTCCGTTTTTAAACTTCTTACCGTAGTTAATGGAAATTGAGAATTTTGTAATTGTAAAAATATATTTGTGTTTATCGTTATTCTTGCAACACATGGTATGTCGTCCTCCTACGCAGGATTGTTTCTTTAAAACTCCAAATGGTTCTTCACTGCAAGTTAATTTCCTTAATGTAGCCTTTCCTTGTTATTGTCTCCATAATTTATTTACGTGTTCAAAGAGAGGCCCGCGGAATTCAATGTCCCCACCAGCCGCCTTCCAAAAGATAATATATATTTTTTAAGTGCTGAGTTTACTGCTTTGGCGTACAATACAATAATAGTCCAGATGAAACTACATATATTACGATGCGGATATCAGCCTTATAACTATTATACCGAGTAGAACATTGTTTCAAGAAGTGATTGATAACTTAAAATTTTGAATTTTTTCTTGTAAGGCCTCTTTTTATTACTATCAATGTTTCCTTGCCACCCGCTCATTCCATACTCGGGCTTGCAACGATTTCTAACTTCAAATGTATGCAATAACACGCTATTAAAATAAAGTCGTGCTAATAAGTTTTGCGTTGCTTATGATTACAGCACCTTTTTTGTTATTATTTTGCACAGACCATTAATTACTTCATAGTATTTTTTTCCGAAAATTTCACTTGAATATTTATATTCTGGCAACTTTATATTTCTGTGACCTATATTTTCAGTATTCCCATGCTGTATTGCTTATCTATATTTGAGTTTATAAAAGTTTATTTAAATTACTTGGGGATGACCTCCAATTATTTATCAGGTTTTCTTCAGAATTTATTCTTGGTCCTTAATGAAACCTGCGAATGGACAAAATATAGGACTCATTTGTTTATGTTACGGCTTAATATTTTTTAAATTTCCGCAGTAAGTATGACTATCACTTACAGTCCGTTTTTAATTACTCATGTTCCACTGGGGATTTACTTTTAGTACAAACATTTTAATGTTTATATGATGGTGATTTGTTTATTACGCAGCCTACTCATTGATTAGTTTCAACTGTTTCATATAATTTCATTTATTTCAAGTTGCAGCAGTTGCAGTTGCTTATTTTGATTTATTTTATTTAAGTAACACATTTCACTCTCTGCTTTATGATTTTATTTCTTAACTTAAAGGGAAATGTGAAAGGTAAATATACCATTACTTCCAAAATCATGTTAACATTTAACAACAGAGTACTTAAATTCGTATTTTATTGCATTTAAACCTTACTGTTATATTATTTTTGTTTGCATACGCTCATATTATAATGCGTTTAATTATTACATGCATTGACACTTCAATTAAACTCATTGCTCTATGGTAATGTCCTAGGAAGGTCACATTTAATATTGCCTTTGAGAAATTGTTCTTCATTGATGATTTTTTACAAAATTTTGAGTTGATTCTGTATAATGACAATTTATTTTGAAATATTGTTTTTGAATTTTTGCCTACTTGAATAATTTGAATTATATTTTTAATATACTGCGTTATGGGGCAATTCAGAAATTTTTGGCACTCGGATGGATTTCATTTCATTTCTTGCTTTGCAACAAATACTTTTTTTAAAAAAACTTGAAATTAACTTTATCTCAATGGCCTTTAGCATTTCCTATACCACAGTTATTATTTAATACACATAAAATAAATACTATCATTACTTTACTCACGAATATCGCACCTTTTACTATCTTTTGATTGAATTCTGAATGCAATATTGGTTATTTTTATAGTTTGCTCTTTGTCATTAAATTTTTCTTTTACTTGTGATCGCAATAATGTATGTACTATGCAGTCGTCTGCTAACCTCGAATGGCTTACTTTTGTTTTACTACTGTTTTTTCATGAATTGTGAACATTTAATGGCTTGCCTTGTTTTCGGCGTTAGGTAAAACATGATTGATTTTGATATGTATTCGGTCACTTATTTTCATGATTTATCATAAACCCTCTGGTTCTTCGCTCTTTACACCATTATATTGCAACGCTCACTTACGATCACACACACCTCTAACTCCCACTGTTCTGTTGCATTTCATATGGCTCTAAGCGATTACATTCACTGATGTGGATCGGGATAGTGACTTGTTTTCCTGTGAGGCGAAATATTTAACATTTTCTCTTTTCTGCCCCTTTATCGTAGTTTCCTATGTTTCCGAGAAAGATTTCAATATTTTTTTTCTTATGCGTAAGTGTGTGCTTGTGAATGAATATATGAGGTGTTTTGTTGTTTCCTTTATTTCTAATTTTTATATTTATTATTTAGCATTTACTGCGGCTTTCCATGTAACCACGTTGCTTCCTGCTACTGGTGTAACGTGATGGAGTCCATTGGATTACGCTATTTTCAGCATCTCCAGTTCTCTTGCACATGAACTGTCCGTGTTTATTTTCTTTTCGTGCATGATCAAGGCATTGCCTTAACTACCTTGTCGTTCGTTATTGCCACCAAGGGTGATATTAGTTTGATCGTGGGGCCATTAAGCTTTATTAGGCCTCGATTTCCTATGTTCTCTTAGTTTATTTGTACACGTTTTTGGCAATGTATATTTAATTTTAGATCATGTTTCGTTGTTGAATTTGCATAAACTATGACATTTAATGGACTTATTTTAGTACGGTCAGGTAGTTCAGCAAATTTCCTGTGTATATTGTGAGATTATCCGTTTGGCGGAGCATGTATTGCTTTTATATTCATCATTATTGCGTTTAAGCGACTGCGGAAGGCGCCGTTGGGTTTCTTTGTTCACAGGCAAGCTGCGTGGCCCTGGGGGTACAGGATTCCTATTGTGAAGTTTGGATGTTGTAGTTTTGGGATATGTAGGGAGGCCTCTAGGATTTCAATCATCTTTGTGATACAGATACCACATAATTTTGGAGCGCAAGACGCTGGAGTATATAGTGGCATTATTCTGGGGATTGTACTCTACGCGGCCTACCCAGACAAGCTGTTGTGCTTGTTTTTGCTAGCTAGCTGTTGTTAAATGCTCACTCAGTTGTCGGGGTATGTATATATTGATGTTCTCGCACGTCCATTTGTTATGCGCCGGGAGCACACAGATAAGTAGGTCTATAGAGTTATCTATGCCGACGTTGATAATATAAGATCTGCGGGGTTACCTACGATTATGTTAATGGTAATCTAACTGATTTCCCTAATATTCGTTATCACCTATACTATTTTGATAATGTTTACGAATTTCATAATATTTTACCTCTTGTTTTTAATCTTATTCACATTCACTTACTTGATCTTTTGCTGTGTAAATTAAATCTTTTAATTTTTACCACTTCCGCATGTCTACAGTTGTTTTTACATATGAGTACATTGCTCATTGCCAAGGATGATCCGCCTGATCGTACTATTTTGCCAGGGACGCAATACCGCTGTCGCAATTGTATTAAATATGACATGTGAATTATACTTTTATTGCGATTGATAGGTTTTTCCATGCAACTTAAACAGGTGGTCTTTAAAAGCAATTAACTTTTAAACTAGTGTGTGTGATTTTTTTTGTCCGGATGACGTCCATTGATTTCCACTTCAATGTATTGGTACGCTTCATATTCAATGATAACACACTGAACCTTCTTTTTCCTTAGTCTCGGAACTGGTAGTTGTGCCCTGGGGATCCGGAACCCTTGCAAACAGCTAGTTTCTGAGAGTTTCTTTCATGTGACGGTTCTAAT
The DNA here is from genome assembly GCA_030762175.1 of Metallyticus violacea. Classification (NCBI taxonomy): domain Eukaryota; kingdom Metazoa; phylum Arthropoda; class Insecta; order Mantodea; family Metallyticidae; genus Metallyticus; species Metallyticus violacea. The sequence continues at coordinate 132,658,268 of CM060846.1, forward strand.
TTTTGTTTATTGTCCCTATCTTTATGATACCTGATACATATTTTTAAGTTCTGTTCAGAAAATTAACTGTTTTGACCTTGGATAGCCTCAAACTGTGAAAGATTTGACTAGTTGCGAATGATTGGCGTTTCTTCTCTGTGACCCCATTGATTTCTAAATGTTGTTAAGATTCCAGTGCCTCTTCAGGGCAAGATGCAACTTGACTGTATGGAAATTGTATCTTTATAAACTATTACATCAAGATGATTTCATATTTATTTTCTTTCATTTTGAATGTTCAACTCCTACTATGTTATTTATGTTAGGCATTTTTTCCACACATGACGGTGTGTAGCATGTGATGCTTTACTGCAATGATGGTTTCAAACTGTTTTCGAATTTTGTAAATGATAACGTAATTTCGGGATTCACTATTTCCAAATATATCAGTACCACATTGTTGAAAGAGTTTATTTCTGAGGGGTACGTTAGTTGTTTCGATGAATGTTATCATGTAATATTTTATTATATCAGTAGAATAGAAACAATGACAGCATTACTGCTAATTTTAGAAATGTGCTGCACACCATTGTTGAGTTCGGTTTTGTGTGAGAATCCCGACACCCTTAGATTGTAAATCTGAATTTAAAATACAACATCACGTATCTTTTCTACCAAATGCCGATTTTCCCTTTATTTTAACTTTTCGGTGTTTGTGCTGTTTTTTACACCACACTGTTGAGTATTTTGGTTATAATTAGTTTATTTACAATTTATTACTGTTGATTTATCATTTTATGACAGTTTTAATTGTTGTTTCTTTTAATTCACAGACTTCAGTCTCTTTATTTTGTTTTCCCTCATTGTAAATGAATGTATTTGCAGTTGTAACTCAACCATGTGAGGTGATCTCACATAAGATACCTTTTTGTATATATAGGACTTATTAGTTAACGCTTTATTGCGTTTTTGGACAATAGTTATGATTTCGTTTGGAATTTTAAACATAAAAATATATTTGATATTTTGTAATCTTTTGAAGAAAACATTTTTTAGGGTTTTAGACCATGTACTTAATGAATGGACTTCTATTTTAATGTTGGAATCACTTTCAATAATTCTTCTTCTTCTTCTTCTTCTTCTTCTTCTTATTATTATTATTATTATTAGTTTTCATAGAGAAATATTTATTTCCCTTTCCTCATGCATTTGGTTTTTAGATAACTCCCCGCATCCTTCCTTCTACTTGTTGCATAATCAGATCATTCCCCCTTGTTTCCTGCTCTTGTGTGTTACGTACCTTTTTGTTACTTTACCTTGAGTTTAGTTGGTTACGAATGCACCCCTTTGTTTCTGTCTTACACTCCTGACCCTAGGGTAGGCACGAGTATCCTTAGACGAATACTTCTGCACTTTCCATGTCTACTGAGGATTGGACACGAGCTATGAGGATCTTTTCTGGAGCCATATCCCTGTCGATTGCACTGACTCTCAAAGAAAAACTACACACTTGGTTATTTACGTTTGAACGCGTGCCTACTCCATGATTTCTTCAACTATTTCCAAATTGAACCCCCGGAATTTTATCCGTCATCACTTCACGGACATGTTTGTTGCACTTGATATGCAGAAATGTTATATGTACTTGTAGGGGGATGCACTAACAAACCGCATTCTATCCTCCAGTGCAATATTTTTCGCCAAGACGACCTTACAGTGGTGTAAATTTATATACTCTCTAGCGACATATGGTATGGAATTGGATTCCTCGTACGGATTGATGACAACACTAACTCCCTATGTTTTCTTGAACTTTCTGACCTAGTGTGGGTGCCCCGGCAATTCCTGGTTGCTCTCGTGTGCAGCATTACTAAACATTATTTCGCTGGCCCCATCCATATCTTTTGTTGGCTTCTTTATTCCCTCCCTTCCTGCTTTGGTTCTTTCTTTATCAATTTGCTGTCCTCTTTCCTTAAGGCTCTACCTTTCGTTTCCCTTTTGGTGGATTCATAGTACCAGTAACAGGTATATAATTTTCGTATGTGAATGATTTTATCTTTTATTCTCTTGGATTGCATTCCACATATTAATGTGCAACGTTTGGTTTTCTCAATTAGTACAACGTAAGTGTTGCACTTTTGCATTCCGCACTCTATTGCACTTCGGATGTATTTCCGGTATGTTGTTCCATTTTATGCACTGTATTAGTTTATTTTATAATTTCATTATGTACCCCTGCTTGTGTTTTGTATCCTTGCTTCACTCCCACTGGATTCTGCTTTATCTTCTATTAGTTTTATTGTTGAGGGTAGTGATTCAGTAAACTAGCGGGAAATGTGATGAGCTTAGCAACTGAGATTTTGTAAAACAGTATATTAATGATTATTTCAAAGTATAAGTAAAACTTTAGAGAATGTGTTGCTATTAGGATATTGCATCAGTTGGGGAAATTGTACCAAGCCTTTGTGCACCGTAGTTTTATAGCCTATTCTCTGGTTAAGCCCACACATTCCTGTTGGACTACCGTTGTTAATGTCAAGTAACATCAGCTTTGATTGCTTCCATTAGGGAAATCTTGTCGATCCTTCTAGAAGCTTTTGTAATGTATGTTAAAAATCGTTTGGTCTATTCTAAGATTTAACCGGTTATTGAAAGGGTATAAAACATATGGGTGGCTCAGCGGAAATTACCAGGTGTAGCGTGGTCAGACTTGATCCTCGCCGGTCGGAGCCGAAACCGGACGTTGCACCATGGCCACTCCTCGGCCTACCTCAGTCACCATCGACCTAAGGTAAGCTTCACACCGGGTTAGGATGTTCTCTGCTGTTCTCTCTTTAACTAATAAGCTCAGTTAGGCATAATGTAAATGCATAACTGCCTCTTACCATATCCGACTAGGGTCGTAACATTGGTGGATGCGCCGGTTCTTTTGTATTCTTTTACAAGAGCATGGACTCGATCCCGCTTCCTTTTCCTGGACAATATTTCAAGAGATTTCTTGTTGCGATATATACCTTTCCTTACTTTTAAGAAGGAATAGTTCTTTCCTCTCTTGGGGAAATTCAATTACCTCGTCAACAATTCTACTGACTTCACCAAGATTCTGAAGACTATGAAACTCGCTAATTCGGACCTGCCTCTTGGGGAAATTCAATTACCTCGTCAACAATTCTACTGACTTCACCAAGATTCTGAAGACTATGAAACTCGCTAATTCGGACCTGTTTCGACGTCTAGTCCCTCTTTACAAAGGTCTCACTGCAATAATCATTGGAACTGCTGTGACCGTACTTTTCGGCAGAGATTATTAATCCTTTCCAACATACTCTCACTTCGGCCTACTTTTTGTACGGAGGAACATATTTTTTTGCAAACTAATAGGGTGGCCATGGGGTCTCTTCTGTCTCCGGCGGTGGCCAATCCCTAAATGGAAGAATTTGAACATCTAGCCTTAGAGGGGAGTCCACTCAAGCTGGCCCATTTTTACGGATAAGTAGACGACATCTTCGTAGTGTGGCCACATGACCACCAGACGCTATAAGACTTCTTGAACGTCTCAACAGCATCAATCCGAATATTCGGTTCACTATGAAGGTGGAAAAGGAACGCCTACCTTTCCTGGATATCCTCATAGAGAGGAAAGTAGATGGCACCTTAGGGCCTACAGGAAGCCCATCCACACCAACCGGTACTGAACCTGTACTGAAGAGTGAGCCACCATCACCCAGCTCAAAAATAATCTGTTCTGACTACCGTCATCCATAGGATCAGATCTGTGTCGGACAACACCTCTATACCAGCTGAAATGGATCACCGGAGGAACACTTTCAGACAAAATGGATACACTTCTTCAGATATTAACGCAGCCCTAAAAAGAGCTGTGATTCTTATTTCTGCTAGTGAGTCCGCCTAGGCGCAGGAGACAGTCAAGCAGGCATTACTGTCGTTCTATGGTGTATTTTGTTCAAAGATTGGAAGGATACTGCGCAAATACAACAAAAAGACGGTCTTCATTCTAGCCACCAAGATTCGAGAGTTTCTGCGCTCACCTAAAATGACTTGGGACTTAGAACAGCAGGAATATACAAGATTCCTTGTCAAGACTGCCCGCTGGAGTATATCAGCCAAAACCAGAGAACTATAGCCGAACATCGGGCAGAGCACGAACGGTGCATCCGCCTGTAGTATCCCGACAAATCAGCGCTAGAGGAGCACGGCTATGAGACCGGCCATAGAATTGATTTCCGGACAACACAGGTTCTGGTAAATACTTCACATTATTGGGACTGATTCATAAAAGAAGACTTAGAAATTCTATTAAGAAACAATCTCTTCAAAAGAGACAATGGGCTTCTACTCCAGTGCTCCAGTGCCCCATGGAAGTCGGCTTTAGCCATTCTGGCAGTGTAGAAGCAATCCGCGCTTCCCATTGCCTCGCGTCACGCAGCAGCCACGCCCACGACTAGAAGTATATATATATATATATATATATATATATATATATATACAGACACAGTTAGCTCACAAGGTACTTCATCAGCACATGCCTAGAGAAGATGGCAATCGCAATCGAAAACTTGGTAGAATCGCCGCGTCTTACCCGGGTGCACTCCCGAGAACACTTTTATTATAACATGCACCGAGAAAGCTTCAAATCACAAATCTTCCTACTTTAAAAATGTTACAGTGAACCACATAGTGCATTTTTCCAATAGTGCGTTCCTTGAAACATTTATTACTCTTAGAAAGCAACATTTCCATGAAAACAGTTAATTTTATTCTTTCTTAAACTTTATAAATTTTGACTTGCGATGTCAATTTTTCAAAATGTGTGATTTAATCAGGGATACTCTTAATTTCCTCACGTGCTACAGCTTTGCACAAACATACTCTGAATTCGATAAGCAAAATACTATTAGTGTGAATAAGTATCACGTGGCATGTTTTCAGGACTGCGTACTCTTTCTTTTGAAAGTTTTTATTTGATGATATTGCATAAAGATCCAAAACTGCAAGTGTATTCATTTGCATTCCTCTGTTAGAAATGTGTTATTATTTTTTACCCAGAAGCTGATCGCCGATTTATAAAGGTTTTCGATGTCATCCACATTCTTTCTGAAACATGGAGACAACATTCTAATTACGCAATAAAATATTCTGCTAAATTACAGAAAATTGCTATTTTGCTATTCTAATGAGTTATATCTGGACTAGAATTCAGAGCAACACTTCAGTATTCAATGAATGCATGGTCATTCATTGGACCACTTATATGTGAACTCAAGTGTTACTCATAAGTCTATCTATCTAATTCCCACTTTCAAAACTGAAATATAATGCAGTTTGAAGCCGGAAATAAGGCTGCCTTTATTAATTTAATAACTAAAGGCTGCTGAGTTATACTTATAAAGGCATTAGATTTGATATGGGTAATTGTTATGTATATGTATAAGGGAATAATTTATAGATAGGCATAACAGAAATAGAAATAATTTCTAACTTGTACTTTTGTGTATGTCATTTGACACGTGATTGTATCTAACAAAATGGTTTTGTATACGTTTTGTGGTAAAAATGTGAGAAAGAGACAGATGTATACCTGACGCCTCGTCCACTGACCGCTCCTTAGACAAGGCTGAGGAAAGGGTAAAAAATCTTTTGTTAGGTCACAAACCTTCTGCCCAGAAAATACTTAGGAGTTAACAGTAGGAAAACATGTGGCCGTAACGGGGCAGTATTTGAACAAAGTCACACGTAGCAATAATTTAAGAGAAAATGGGAATGTCAGAACGGAGACGAAAATGTTTTATTACAGGAAAGCCGGGGGTACAAGGTATTGAAAACAGCACATAAATACTTGCGTTATCTCTGAAAGCATTTAGAAACCTACAACTAAAGGGAGGCAAAAGATATTTCAATAGAAATCAGCATGTAAGCAAAGTGCCGAAATTTATGACAGGTTGTTCTTGGAAATTTCAGGTTCGTGGGAAGATATTGTAGATCAGGGGAGAGAATAATTCTAGCCAATGGGCGTCGGATAAAAGTAAACGAATAAGGAGAACTTAGATACAAATAAATATTTTTAGGATAGCCAATGATGAACATATAACACGGAAATAGGATAATATACGAGGGAATTTAATTTAGCGAGAGGCGTGGCGATGTGGTAGAAAAACTGGAGTACAGACGAGAGACAACTACACAGTAGAAATACTAGAGACATGGTAGAGATGCTAGACTCACGGGAGAGACACGAGAGACACAAGAGAGAGATATACGGAAGCAGGCATCCTAAGCCATACGAAAGCAATCAGTCATTTCTAAAGTCAGCTGAGGGCAGTTTAAGTCATTCAAAAGCTATCAAAGGATTCTAAGTCCTTCTAAGGTGATTCTAAAGTCAGTCTAAGTGAATAGTGAAGTCAGCGACGAGCAGTCAGGAAGTAGCCCCAAAATGTTTATTTGTGAATAAAATATTTGAACAAGTCAACCTGGTGTATCTTTTGGGTAACAAATTTCTCGTACCCGTGGATCTATACTGATCCAGGAAACACTCCAGTGGACCCTGAGATCAAATTCAACAGAATAGGAGCGGACGTCATCAGCGAGCAGCCCGGGCAGACATCGAGACCACGACCACCAGCAGTCCAACATACGCCTACGCCCCCGCTACACCATCCCGATTTCCTGCTCCAAGTTTAAGGTATATATTCTATATTTCTGATCATCTGTTTAACGCAGTGTAGAGCTTTAGGTTCCGAAAGTTCTTCAGATGGGAGTTCCTGATAGGACATTGAGTGCATCGGTGCGATAGGGACAGAGGAGGACATTTCAGTAATTCAGCCTTGCTTAAGGGCTGGCCGATTGTGCCTTCGCCTCTGAGAGGGGCATAATCGGAGTGAAAGAATGAATTGAGGGATACACCGGGTGACTAGAAGCAAGTTCTGGTGAGGCCAGACATAGGGTTTCTCTAGGTTTGCAGGTAGATTACTCCGATACCGGCGTAGCCCCTACTCAAAGGATTTTGAGATCCCCAATAGGGCCGATTCCATAGTAAACGCTGAGGTCAAAACCTCTCCAAAGTGCAAGCTATCGTTACATTTCACGCACCACCAGTACACCTTGCCTGGCACTTTCAACCCTGTCACAAGTGCAACGGAATAAAATTAATTTAAATGGACGAGTGGGAAATCCATGGAAGGGAAAGGTCCATTCCAGTATTCCTCGAAGCAGTCATGGGAAACCATATAAAAATCCAAGGCTACGATGACTGACCCAAAAGAATAATCTACATCTGTGACTTTTCGAATATGAATGTCAAACGTTACCACCTACGCCACAAGATCGGTAAACAATGCTGAAATATTTTGGAATTGAGAATACGCTGCTAACACAAATCCCTTTTTAAAGCACACCTCACACCTATGTATTTTACGATAAAAATATAATACCAGAAGAAACAGAGCTTAGAGTTATTTACTTAATAAATGCAAGAACACGACTTCGGACGATTATGACTTTCAAATTTAATTGTACAAAGGAAAGTACTTCTAGTTCCTTACTATTTTCTGTGTAGCTTTGAGATAATACGGACACCAAAAATTAATAAGACACCTTATTTTAGTTACTATAATTACTGAAAGGGTGAATACCAATAAGTTACATTTCTCCATATTATTTTAGATCAACTGGTGACACATGCAAGGCGCAAAAGTAGCACAAAATTCTAATGTCTAACTCTGAACTTCCTAACTTAAATTGTTTCCTTGCCATTACATTAATGTATTTTACACATAACTATTTTAGAATTTGATCAAACCACTGAAATTAATTGTGTTAAAAACTGAGTGACTGAAGGTTATGTACTTGATACTAAAGATTCTTTATATAATAGATTTTTATATACAAGCAAGTCCTTCTCTAGTACGTATTTAGACAAAGTATAGAGGACAGAATTAAAGAGTACTCACTGAACCAAATAATTACTGACTTCAAAATCGAGCTGTACACGATAAGCAATTGAGTGACATACAAATTGTAGACATAGTCTGCAGATTTAATGATTTAAAATCTTGGCTAGTTACCGATAAGTGTAATGGATATATTATTTACTAAAATTAACATGTGCATGAAATGTTGCTTAATTTGCAACAAAGGTGACGGACTAGTAGGTAACGAGTGGGGTCACAAGTTCTGATTAATATTCAAGAGGATATCTTTTACCTTCGAAGCAGATAATATAAGCGTTAACTGTGTAGAATAATTTTGGAATCAGAAGTGTAAATTTCTAAACAGAGAAAGCATGTGACCAGTTGTTTGAAGTGCAAATTTTTATTTTCATTTACACCACCCACACGTTCTACAGGCCACTTTATATTTAAAAATATTTGCATTTAAAATGCAGTAGTCGTTAGCTATATCTACGGGTGGAATTACAGAAACCCTTCTGCTGTTGAAATCCCTAAATATGTTGGGGAAATATATGTTGGTGATATGACTTCAAAATTACTTGTAGTTAACTTGAATTCCGGTGTCAATTTGTTGAAATACCCAACACCATTTATGTTGAAATATAAATAAATGAATATAAGCACATAAAATGATATTTTATTTTAACTGGCAGAATAAAGGCCTCATACTGTTCCACTCAATCAGTCCCAATTAATTTTTCAATGTAGACGAATATTAAAAATATATTTACATAGTTCAGTTTATGCCACATTTATAAATAACGCTGCACTACTAATAGACATTATAAGAAATAATTGAGTATAAAAATTAATGAACATCAATATTTGGTTACAAACTGGAAGTAGTGATTAAATTTGTATTACTCAAACCTAAACATTTTACCATAAATTTTAAGTTTAAAACTAGGAAATTTAAGAAAATATTAACAATAATTGGGGTAAGGGGGGACCAAGCACTTCTTTGAGAATATGTGTCTAAGAAAGTAAATAAGGGAAAAAGGGAATTATTGACATCAAAAATAAGAAAAGGTTTAGAAAAAATAACACTGAATAATATTTGTTTAAGAGGACAGAACATTAGGGGCAATGATTGGAAGATAGTTAACAGACATTTGCGAAAAATAGACGGGGAAAAAAATACTACGACACAATACGTAAAAAAAGCTTTGCGGGCACAAATAAATTATGTGGAGGGGGATTACTTACATGTCTGTGAGAGAGAAGAAAGAAGTGGTCTCAAAAGGTTCGGATTGACGCTTGGAAAGGAAATAAAATAAAATAAATAATACTTTCGGGGAAGTAATTTGTGGAAAAAGCGATACCTGGGAAAATATTCGGGCAAAATGAAGGGAAATACCTTTCAAGAAATGAACATTTACCAATACAGTTTCCCAATTCCAACAGAGGTTTGAAACATTTCTGAAAGTATTGGTACACGAGGAAAACGCCCTCAAATTGGGAATATATCTGCCTAAGACACGATAAAGAATGCTATTAACTATAGAGGTCAGAGAAATGGTGTAATAACGGGGCTCAGCGGTAAGGGTTCTGCGTATATACGAGTATATAAGAAAATATTCATACATATATTGGTGATAAGGTCTAATATATAATATTTTGCGGTTATCCCTTGATTCTGATAGCGAATATCATTGCACCACTTCCTCATAAAGTATTGCCGGTGTACCGCATATGTACATACTAGAAAATAATATATTACTTCAAATAACAGAATTTAAATGACATTAGACATGAGCTACTAAAGAAGAAATATTTAGCAACATTAAATGGTAAATTTTCAATGTTTAAGTAATGCTACACTCCCGCTCATACTAACACTCACATTCACACATGGAAACCCACACACAATCACACACATATACAGACAGCATATACAGCAACAAGACATGGTAAATTTTAGACTATAATTAAATCAATTTTTCAATAATAAATACTTCTTGCACACATACATATGCAGCATCCACACAAAATAAATTTTATATTGAATTTAAATCAATTAACCAATAATTAATGCTTTTTGCTCACACATATACACCCGCATACATGTACACACACGCTCTAAAACAAACACTCATACTACATATACGGCAACAAGGCATGGAAAATTAAAATCAATTAACCACTATGAAATGCTTCACACACACACACACACACACACACACACACACACCCCTTCAAGAGTTATTACAAAAACAATAATATTCAGTTACGTGTAATCCTAAAAATATCACTAATGAAGTTTTATATTTGTCTTTTTAGTTCGTGTTATATTGTATACCATCGCAAAAATTACAAATAATTTCAAACCTCCCAATTTACTTATCTCTTTATTTATCACTTCATAATTATATAAACTGTAAACTTAAACAAACACAAACATATATTGCTGCTTATTAAACAAATACAATAACCAAGATTAAGTACAATAAGTAGTAGTATTTTAATTAATGAAATAAAATAAAAATATACCAGTACCAGGTCTTTTATTTTCACTATGCATTACTCTTTGTGTTTGCATTAGCTTAATTTGCGTAATAACTTGTAATTACACGTGTGCATTTGGACAAAATGTGACTTTGTATAAATTTATTGCATCAACTTAATTTACAGTCATGACTTGCAATTTTTTGCCAAGTACTTCACGAAGATGATAACAGGAGATCGCGACTTCGTCCATTTCTCTTTTTTGTTATTTCTAGAGATCCTGAACTTATACATGACTTTTAACTCCTCTGACTTGATATATTTACTTATGCTCTTGAACGCCTCTGGTCATCAATATCCCATTGTATCCAGGGCGTGAAACGGCCGACAAATTTTGCTTAGAGGCATCTTCTTTCAGGTTTGAGACTCCTTTTCATGCCGTAAATGTACGACAGGGCTTTACTTCCCCTCCGAAGAAAGCTATACTTAGGACTTTTACGCCCGAAAAAATCCATCGATCCTGGACTGGTTTCAACCCGCGATCTTGGATTTAGAAAGCAGGCTAATTGCTCTTCCTAGTCGTTGCAAGTGTTTAAAATTACTGGTAAGAGAAACCTTTCTACATTATTGAATTGTACAATTAAAGCTTTTTCCACTTCACACAGAGATTTATTTTATCAAATTATTATAAAATGTACACCTAAATGCTCTTTGGTATATCCACATTCACATTAAATCAACATGCTCATTTTAGTCAATTAACAACTTTACAACACTATATGCTATACGTGTCCATCAACACGGTAAAAAGGTAGTTTTTAACGCTTTTTCAAAACATTTAACATCTTCTCTAATGCTTGTTGTATTTTCATTCTTTTCTATAATTTGACATAAAAGTGCTGCTTGTTTCTTGTGAATATCTTTAGTATTGCAACATATACTGCAATTACTGTAGATAAAGATAAAAAGTTCCCGGTCATTATTATTTTCAATGATAGGTTTATTTACGTGTCACACTTCACAGTTAACTATAATGTTACATCTTAGAAAAATACAATTGCTCTCTATCACCGGTACTGCAGCATTTAAAAATAGATTCCATGTTCATTGGATCCAATCTCCTAAAGCTAAAGTAAAGTATACAGTTTGGAATTTGAACATTAACGACAAACATACCAAATTCTAAAAACTGAGTAATCACACAATGTATTCATTCGATACGAACGACTTATTCGCCTTCGTTAGGCATAGGGTCTATCGAAACTACCGTATCAGAATATCTCAAACAAAATCAATTAGGTTTCTTGTATGATGCTGCAATATTGTAAAATTCATTATTTATGTACTCACCGAGATTCAAAATCAAATATGTCTGTTTGCTGCGTATCTGCACGTGGAGCAGTTTTGGTTTATATGCACGCACCACAACGTGAGTTTGCAACTTACCTCGTTGCACTATTTTGTTACCATGCGAACACACGTGCTGTTCAAATCAACTGACATTTTTTGCATCACTCTTCCTTGTTATTGCATCAGGTTAGTTAGCGGCAAAGACATGAAATTTCACAAAATATATCATCCCTAAAGATTTCGACCCCCATTTATTACTCTTTCTTTCACAAAAGCTGTTATTCTTACAGATCGCGACCCCGTCCATCACTGTTAATTGCTCTTCTTTTATGCTGTATGTCAGCATAATTATTATCGCGCCACATGTTGTTCAGCACAACGTGACTTTTGTATCACACTTCCTTCTTATTTAATCAGAATAGTTTACGGTAATGACTTGAAATTCAACATTGTTGCTATCCTTAGAGATCGCGACTTGATCCATTACTTTTAATTTTTCTTCTTTATTAATATATCAGCCTATTTTAACAGACCAAAGCTAATAATAGTTCGAGATCGTGACTTCACCAATTGTTTTTCATTTTTATTTCACAAAATCTATTATTTTTATAAATCACGATCCGGTCCATCGCCTTTACTTGCTCTTCTTCGTTGCTGTGTATCAGCTTAATTAGCGGAATTGTCTTGCCATTTCACACATTTGTTATCCCTAAAGATCCTGATCTCCTCCCATCACTTTATAATAGCTCTTCTTTGTTGTAGTATCAGCTGAATTACTATCACGCAGACGACCGTTCCTTGGGCGCGTCATTGAGTGACACTATCGCTAAGAATATATTGATATTAATATTTCTAGCTACTTTAGAAATCGACACTACAGATTCATCGTTCTTCCTTAGTCATCATCGTGCTAAGATTGTCATGGAACTTCCAAGCGACCGACATCAAGGTGATGGACTTCACCGTGCAGGACAAGACGATAGATCTAAGTACAACTACAGCGACTCTTCGGAATTCGGGACCGTTATTGAGATACAAGAGATTAAGGCATCTTGATCTGACGAACCGATCGGTCATTAAATCCGCGGAAATGCCATTACCGCCACCATTGGTGGCAATTACAAATGTTGCCGGAAAATAATACTTGAAAAGAGTCAAGAAGTAACAACAACCGCAAACAAGCAGACAGGTGGGTCGATGTGCCGACCATCAGGAAGGAGACGGTCGTGCCGACCGTTGGAAAGGAGACCGTCATGCTGGCCATTGGGAAGGCGACCATTGCATAAATTAATTTTTAATTAAAATTAAATTACTTTCTGTTCAAAACCCAATTACTGCATTCTCTTTCTCCTTTAAAGTTATTTTATTTATGGACTCAAAATTAACTAGTTTGAATAGAAATGTATTCAAGAGTGATTCCTCTCACTTTATATACAGTTTTGAAACCATTATTTGGCAGTTGAATCATATATGCTGAGCTCATTTGAATTTTATTGCTGTACTTTATATTTGTAAAATTCGAAAATATACGTCACCTCAAAGCCCATCTCGACAGTATTTCGTATTTCGTCTTCAACCTATGTACCGGTGTCGTTGTCTTTCGTCATGACCATAAATACATTCTCACTCTCCCAACTTTTAAGCACACGCGCGACAAAGACAAAACATTAATTTGTGTCTACAGCGATAAGGTAGAACAGAATGATACAGTTCTCTTCGGCAAAACTCTATATTTGGCCACTGCTTCCTTTTCCATCATCTCGGTGATATTAGAGTACTCATAAGTAATGTAAATTGAAGGATGTTCTATGGTGAACTTGAAATATTTCCAAATATACGTATTCAAAGACATAACAACTGAATATTTAACATGTCTAAATGAATCATATGTTCGTATTTATCCGCGATCGTATTATTATTTTTAAACAGTATTTAACTCCTGGTATAATTACGCAGATATCACAGGAGGTGGACACTGGTGATACGAAAATGAAATGATAAATGTGGAAAGGTTATTTTTTTAAAGAAGGAAACGTTCCAGGCCTAAGATTAGGGAATCTACTCCATTAATAAGGACTGAGGAAAACCTGGGAAACCCCTCAGTCAGAGAGCACGGTCCTGGTGGGAATCGAATCCCAATCTTCCGCTCACGAGTCCGCTCCTTAACAACCTCGGCCACCCGTGGCGGTGCCCGCGAACGTCTCCATTATACTTTCCACAATGAAAAAGTATCTGTAATCCAGGCGATGGTGCCCGTGGCAGTAACATTCGTTGAAGTAAAACAGCTGGTCTCTTGGCAAAATCAGTAAACTTTAAGGGTAGGTAACTCCGGCAGTCGATACTATTTGCCGTTGCCCTCATCTATGAACGCAAATGCCGTGTTAATTTCTTCATACCTTAGCCTCATAAGAGCTTTCCGTGCTTGCCTGTCGGATTACTTTAGGCCCCTCAACAACTATGGTATTAGATTTTAAGAATACCTTTTTCAATACCTCGTTGCAAGCAACAGCAATTGTTACAGATTCTTAAAATACGACAATGCTCCCAATGTAAGAAAGTATTTCTAAATATACCGTAAGCTTCTCTCAGCATTGTAACATCTACCAAATAGTACATTTCAAGTTTATTTTTCTAATTAAAAATCCATACTTTTTTATTTAATACCTATCAAAACATCCTTTTTTCATTTATGTCAGTTAGTCCACACCATAATATACTGGTTCCGTATATGAATCTACATAGTTCAGGTTTTCCGGAGTGTTAAAAATGAGGATAATACCCATTTTTCAGAATTTATTGCGAAAAATTTGATGATGATGATTATGGCTTAAGGGAGGCAAAACTGCTATTAGCGCCCAAACACACTAAATAGCTGCGCCATAAATAAATAAGGAGTCAGCACAAAATCAGTGCTTAACATACGTGACAGTACTAAGAACTAAGAACACAACACCCTTATCGTGGTTTAAAATAGGAACAATAAAAACCCCCAAAACAAATAAAAAGGGTAAAATGACCCAAAAACCAAAGACCGGTATTGAAGCTGCAGGAACGAAAACACAGCAGTCTTATAATAGTGTAAAGTATAGCAATAAAACCCCCAAAACAAATAAGAAGGGCAATATGCAACACAACAAATAAAAACTGGCAGAAGAACGCTTCTGCGAGAGCTGAAAAAACAACAATCTTAAAATAGTCTAAAATTCCCGTCATGAGTAAAATGATATAACCTCACACCTTGCTCCAAAAACCACAAACACGGATAAAACGGAGCACTCGCTCCACAGGAACGTCATCATCTCCAAGCCACTCCGCAACACAGGAGGGCAAACCTAAGGAAAGTCTAAAAGCCGTCAGATGATAGCAAACAACTAAAATGTGACGCAATGTAAAGGAGTGGTCACAGTGAGAGCAAACTAGAGCTGGTTAACCATTAAAAAGGTGGCTGTGACTAAAACCCCAATGCCCAATTCTCAAACGTGCTAAAATCACTTCTTCGCGACGAACAGCGCGAGAAGAAGTCGACCAGTTAAAAGAGGCTCATCTATATTTCCGAAGCTTATTGGCGGGTATAAATCCCACTCATCGCGCCAGTGCGAGAGAACACCTCGCCATAAAGAATGTTTAAAATCCCCAAAATAAATCGTTGCTCGTACTCAGCAAGGTGTAAAAGGAGGGATTTAGCTGCGACAACCGCGGCCTCATAACCTGGGAGTCCCACATATAATACTGCCCCAGGTCAGAAATAAACAAAATCGTCCGATAAATAGCATAAAGCTCCGCCATAAAAATAGACGTCACAACGTTAAGACCAAAAGTAAAACTAGCTCCAATAAAAACAAAGGCACGTCCTACTCCCGGGTCAGATATTGAGCCGTCGGAACATATAAAATTTCAGTCATTAAAAGAAGAAACGAACTCGATAAAAATACGACGAATTATAGATGCTGCGGTTGAAGACTTTGGACAGGACGTAAGCCCAAGATGCACGGGGGCCTCTGCTGAAAACCAAAGGGGAGAAGTAATTTCCCCGGCTAGGAAAAAAAGCAGGTAATTCCGCGCCCAAGGTCCTTAACAACTCCTGAAAACCGAGAACCAGGAGGTCTAGGATTAAAAGACCGAGCACAATTAAATGGAGCAAGAGACACATTAAAAACGGATCATGCGTGGGATGACGCGGTTGCACAGCAAACGACCACCATAAGCAGCAAGTAAAAAATCCCTAGGAAAATACAACGGAGTTTCTCCTGACTCTGCACATAAACTGGACACAGGACTAGTGGGGAATGCTCCAATGGCGACACGGATACCCCGGTGATGAATCGGGTTAAGGCGACGAAGAACAGAAAGTCGTGCAGAGCCATAAACAATACAGCGATAATGCCGTTTGGACCGAATGAGCCAGCGGTAAAAACGTAAAAGAATAGTCCACTCAGCTTCCCAGGATGTGCTATTTAAAACATGTAAAATACAAAGAGAGCGTTCACACTTGCCTCTGAGTTGCGCTATATGCCAAGATCAGCATAAATTCCCACAAAGATTAAGCCAACGAATCTAACTTCGTCTGCGAAAGTAAGAGCGTCTGGGTAAAGATGTACAGACGGTGGAGGATACTCCTTACGGTGCCAGAAGTTCGTGCAGACGGACTTCTCCACGGAGAAACGTAACCCGTGATTTACGCTTGGAGCGTAAATCACGGCATTGGAGGCGGGGTTCCAAGAGAGAAGTTCTCCAAGAGGAAGGAAAGATGGCAAAATACTGAGTACTGAGCCCTGAGGTATACCGTTCTCTTGAATAAAACTAGACGATAAAACTGATCCCACGCTATCATTAAAAACCAGGTCTTTTATAAACTCCTGAATAAAAACAGAAATACGACCACGTATAAGCCAATTGTGAAGCGTTCGAAGGATACCGTTTCTCCAACAAGTGGCATAGGCTTTCTCTAAATCAAAAAATGCGGCGATCTTTGGCAATTCCGCACAAAACCGTCCATTATGTGGGTGGAAAGAGATACAAGTTGGTCCACTGAGGAACGATGACGTCGGAAACTCCACTGGGCGCTCGTTAATAAGTTCCTCGACTCTAAGCACCACACAAACCGTCCGTTGATAATGTGTTTCATCACCTTGCAGACGCAGCTGGTGAGAGAAATCGGACGGTAACTGGAAGGAAGATGTGGGTCCTTTCCGGGCTTAGGTATAGGAATAACGCTGGCCACTCACCAAGCACTAGGAAATGTGCCATTACACCAAATGAAATTAAAAATCTGTAATAAAAACGGCTTACATTTCGCTGACAAGTGCTGCAACATGAATGCCATCAGGCCCTGATGCACAGAGAGTTCTTAAGGGCATGCTCCAATTCCCTGGACGTAAAGGGGGCATTGTTGCACTCCTGCTGGTCGGAGGCAAAACAGAAACCCTTCGACCCGACCTGCTCCTTTAGTGTTTGAAAAGAAGGCGGGTAATTGGCAGAGCTAGAAACATCAGCGAAGGTGGGTCCTAAAAATTGGCAACGTCAATCTGAGTAGTAAGCACTCGATTTGATAACCTAAGACCGGGTATAGGCGTAAAGGCGTAGAGGTTTGCCCGCAACGCGGCGTAGCTGTTCCCAAACTACAGATTTAGGCGTTGTGCGGTTAAAAGAAGAGATAAAAGCAATCCAAAACGCCTGTTTGCTATCCTTAATGATTTGACGGCATTTGGCGCGCAGTTATTTATAGCGAATCATGTTTGCTGAATTAGGGCGGCGACGAAAATCTCGGAGAGCACCTCGCCGAGCACGCAACGCATCCCGGCATTCATTGACCTACCACAGAACCGGTAAGCGTCAGGGGTGGCAAGACCACCGGGGAATAGCCTGATCTGTGGCATGAAGGATGACCGTTTCGATGTGGTCGATCACGGCGTCGATGGAGGGAAATCCAACTCTGAAAATACGGCCAGAGATCGGAAGAGGTGCCAATTCGCCTTTGCAATAAGCCATCTTGGCGCACGCTGAGAATGTGCGTTTTAAGAGAGTACATGTATCTGACACGGAAAGTGGTCACTAGAAAATAAATCAGAGATGACGTTCCAGGTAAAATGTATGGAAAGGGAGGCAGAACCAAACGCCAAGTCCAATTGAGAAAAACAATGAGTGCTGTCAGAAATAAAAGGAGCATGACCAGTGTTGAGCAGGATTAGATGGTGGCGGTCTAAAAAGTCTGCCAACATGCTATCCCTTTCACACTCCGTGTTGGAATCCCATAGGGGATTGTGTGCATTAAAATCCCCCAAAAGTAGGACAGGGGGTGGTGGCTATAACAGAAGATTAACCAGATCTACTATTGCGACAGTGGCAAATGGAGGTAAGTAAACAGAGCAGAGAGAAAAACTAAGGCCAGAGAAGTGAACGGTAGCTGCAACATCCTGTATAGGAGTCTGGAGGTTAATGGAAGTAGCGTACACGTCATCGCGGATTAAAGTTATAACTCCACCATGCGCGGGAGTGCCATCTGCGAGAGGAAGTTCAAACCTCACCGAAGAGTAACCGCGTATAGTAAAAAAATCTTTTGGACGAAGTTTTGTCTCTTGGAGACACACAAGCGGAGAGTCATCGATCGTAAAAGTAACTCCAAGTCAGGTCTTCGACTGCGGAGTCCACGCACATTCCACGTAAGGATACCCATGGTTAAAATTAGATAAAATGAATAAAAATTTACCACTTTACATTTAGGTCGGTCCAAGACGAATTAAATGTCGTTTCTTCAGCCGCATGGGACAGGGTGGTTTATTCGCAGAAGGCACATCCTGTTCCATGACCTCCTCAGAGGGAGGGTTCTCGCTGAGAAGCATCCACCAATTCCAGCACCTGGGATCGGTTGGATATAGATATAGGTGATGCCAACCGCCTAGCGGGTTTACTCCCATCGTGGGAGGGGGGCCTCCGAGGAGGAGAAGGGCTCTTAACTTATCTACAGGAGTGGGCGTCTTGATAAAATCAGTGCTGGTATAAGTCGTCTTGAATTTAATTTCAGGGGCATTAAACACAACAGGCTTATGCTTCACGGTAGTTCGGAGAACTTGGCTCATTAGGGACCTGTGTAAATACAAGGTCACAGATCTGCGTAGTACTATCGCGCTTTTTGGCCGCTGAAGAAGCTACGGTACTGTGCGTACCGGTCTTAGGTACTGTGGGCTGGCGAGATTGAAATCGCTTACGGGCTTACACAAAGGAGAGTTTTTCCTTAAGTTGGATGTCCTGGATACAGCGTTCTTCGCGATAGCGAGGACAGTCACGGGATGAGGCTGGATGATCTCATCGACTATTCACGCAGACTGAAGCGGATGAACATCCTCCTTCATGACTTTCCAGACCGCAGGTTCCACAGATGGAAGTGGCACTTCTAAAGATTTGCGTGTATGGCCAAAACGCTGGCACTGATAACATTGCAACGGGCTCGAGATATACAGGCGTAGCTAGATCACCTTGTAGCTCGCTTTAATCCTCTGCTGTAGGTTTACCTTGTTGAATATGAGGAAATGAATACAGGTAGGCTTTACTTCTCCGTCTTTCCTCGTCTGCCCTGGATACAAGGACGTGAACCCTTGGTCTTCCAAACAACTTTGGATTTCCGGTTCGGACATACCGTCAAGAATATTAGTTGTTATAACTCCTCGCGACGAATTTAGATATTTATGTTGCTCGACACCGATCGGATATCCGTGGAGAATCAATGCCTTCAGCAATGAGTTACTCTGTGACACTCCAACTGTTTCCACTATAAGAGATCCATTGCGAAGTCGTGTGCAGGATTTCACGGGTCCAGCTATGGTGCCTATGCCTTTCTGAATAATAAATGGTTTACCCTTGTAAAGAACTGACCGTCTTCTGTATGAATGATGACTAAGTAACGAGGAAAAGGCTTCTCGGCTACTTTTTTACTTCCACTCTCTTGCGTTTCATTTGGGTAAAATTATTTTCACTAACCATAGCGATTTAATCCTCCACCATTGCAACTTTCTCCGTGCTTCCTGGGGGCCACCCCGGCTTATGTTACTGGCTCTGGCCTGAACAGAGTAACTTCAGGGTCACACCATTCTGTGTGTTGACAAAAGGACCCAATAACCTGCAGGAAGTGAACAGTTCATGCAATGGCCCTTCCGGGGCCTGGCCTTTACCAGGGGATACGCTCCTATCCTATATGATAACCCAGTTTTGGGAATTATGCCGTTAACCAGTCACTTTTTACGAAAAACAGGGAAGTAGAACAAATAAAAATGAAAATAAAGGCGAAATAAAAACGAGTCAAACATGCTCAGCATGGTCTTGAGGGAGCAGCTCGGGTGTGTCGGGATCGCTACGCCCCGTACCCAAAAAAAAAAAAAAAAAAAAAAAAAATTGGCAAGAATCTTATTATCATTGGTAAAAACCAAATTGAACTATTTAGAAATGCTATATGCTCCATTTTCTCGCACATAACTTAAGCATCGTTCATCACCAAATTTGGAATGCACTGTTGTATAGCATAATCCAAAATATACATGAGTATGAGCCCAGCATTAAAACCAAAAATAATAACTTTGTCTCATTATGCCCAATCTCTGGACAAATATTCAACAAACTGCCGAATGGAATTATTTCCCCAAATTGAAGGTCTACGTTTACTTCACTGAAAAGAGTCGACATTGGTTTCTGTATTTTTTCACTAAAAAGCAAAAATGTTCAAGGCAAAAAAAGAATGCGAATTTGAAGAAAAATGCAAGAGATGCCGATTCGTTTGGACTGCGTGCATTCAGTGTCATAAAAAAGAACATTCTTAGAAAAAGGATATTTTTGAATAAGTGTAAGCATATAACAGTTTGCTTTTTAAATAGTGTTTAACGCCCGTTTTTACCACTGAGGCACCACAGGCGGTATATAACAAACATTTCCCGATATATATCTTAATTAGAATTTTTGCAAAATTACATATGACATTAATGGTTGAAATATAATCACACGTTGCAATTGGTACAGTGCTGCTTCCACTCGCAAAATGATCTTAGACTCACTCTATTGTGTTTATGATTATCAATGAAAGTTTTTTTAAAAAATATCTATTAGAGTCACTGTAGAATATATTACTGCCTTCAAACGAACAAGGGGGCAAGGTAAAGCAAAGTGTAGATTTTTTTGATTTGATTTATTTACGAGCGCTCTTAAACATCTCACATCATCAGCGTCCCATTCAATTCAGGGCGTGAAACGGCCGACAAATTTCGCTCAGAGGCATCTTCTTTCAGGCTTGAGATTCATTTTCGTGCCGTAAATGTACTTTACTTCCCTTCCGAAGGAAGCCATACTTAGGATTTTTACTCCCGAAAAAATCCATCGAAGCTGGCCGGGTTGAACCCGCGATTTTGGGTTCAGATTGCAAGTATGGTTACCACTACACCACCAGGACCGACTACATATCGAGTAAGCATAACACTAGTTAGATTTACAATTACATCGCAATGTTTTTCCAATAGAGCTATACAAAAGGTTCAATTATTTTACTGAAATAATTTTGCAATAAAACAATATTTTCGCATTATAAACCAGTATAAACCACTATATGAACAACATAAAGACAGTCTTGAAACTTTCGCATTATAGAAATCTTCAAGTACTCAAATCAACATTGCAACTCTTGAACGCTGATCAACTGTAGAATAAATTGTTCTTTCTTACTGTAAGTAATATAGTCGGGGTCTCAAATTTAAATTAAAAGTCTTTTATGTTTAAGAGCATGATCAAAAACACAAATTATGATTATTGCTTCACTCTTATTCAGTTATTTCAGAATGTAGTCTTAAAAATTCAATAAAAGCTACAAGGGAAACTAATTAACCGTTTTTGTAACTGTATAGAATATCTTACATAAAATTTTAAAAACAATTTCGTATACCTTTCACCATCTTTCGTCAGGTCTATTATCTGGAACGAATAGTGGTGTGAACTTTGCAAGAGACCTTTGGTGTTGAAAATAACATCATATTTATATCTAGGAAAACATTTCTCCAAACTCCTGAGTGTAACGTGCATAAATTAGAAAATAGAAAATTGCAAATAAAAAAGAAATTAATAAAAATAAAATCATCTATCAATATATTAAATCAGACTAATATAAGTAGCTTTAATGGCGAATTTGGTGGGCAAATAACAAACCTCTATGGAATTCAAGAATTCTCAATTTTACTGAATGTTTACTCGGCGAGTATGATGTGATTTCTGAAAGAGCTTAGTGAACCACTTTGGCTTTCCAAAGTTACCAATGGTGCCTTTGTCATTTCAAATGTATTTACTTCTTAAAGCAATCTGATTATTACTAGATCAATAACAGTGCGGTTATTGGTTTCCAAAAAATCTGTATTAAGCAAACGTATAATAATTATGCACAATTATATTTGAATAGAAATGAATTTATTTGTAAAAATAAGATATCTAAAAGTTAATGGAAATGAAAAAGAATTTGTATTTAAATTATTTTTCAAAATGCATTTATTGGAAGGTTAATAATAGGAAATACTATTTTTGTACCCCTTGGAAATAAGAAACCTTAACCCAGATGTTCCACAATCGCCGTATAACTTTTGGGAATCGGCAACCCACATTACGGCCTAAAGGTTGGTAAAACAGCAGTTGGTTTTTAACAAGAGTCAATACCTGACTACCGAGAACATTGATTTGCTTTATTTCTGGACGCTCTTCAACATCTCAGGTCGTGAGTGTCCCATTCAATTCATGGCGCGAAACGGCTGATAACTTTTGCTCAGAGGCCTCTTCGTTCAGGCTTGCAGTTTTTTTACATGCCGTAGATCTACGACATGGGACCCAAGGCCTTTTCTTCCAAAGGAAGCCATACCTAGGATTTTTGCTCCCGAAAAATCCATTGATCCTGGCCGGCATTGAAATCGTAAACTTGGGTTTATGAGGCAAATATGGTTACCACTATACCACTAGAACCGACTCAACCGAGAATGTACTATAAGTATTTCGTACATCTATTTCCCTTTGAAAATGATTCCCCTTGTTTCACTGAAATATCATTTTGAATTTCCCCATGTAAATTGATACGAAATTCCGCCCGTCAGAATTACTAATAGCTAAATGAAACTATATTTATGATAGGTACAAAAATAGAGGAAAAGCTTAACATGTATTAACAGCTATGCATTGATTGAATATTACTTTTGTAGCTAATTCAGCATTTCAAAAATTCAAACGTTCAAACAAAATAAAAGAAATAAACGCACCACACATGTAATTTTAACCCGTCATAAAATTTATACAAGATGAACCAATAAGACAGAGTGCCACGGAGGAACATTAGGGTAATTACTGGAAATAATTTACGGCGATCCTGGCTCACTATATATATTACAAATATTTCTGGGACAAATTCTTCCTGGACACGATATCAGCATAAGTACTACGCGAGTTAGGATGCATGACGTCAGAGGAAGAAGCTGGTGTCACGAGTACTTACACTTTCTTTCACACACACTACTTAGAAATAGGTTTCAGTTGACATGTTTAACGCAGTTTCCAAGTTTTGTCTTTCATCGTCTTTATGCATAAGAACCTGTTTTGTTTACACTACAATGGTTGGGGAAATCCATCCGCAGATTTAGATGATTTTTTTTTAAATAAAATGCCAAGTACTGTTGTATATCCAAACATAAAGAAATAAATAAAAGAAACCGCTGCCGTGCATAAAATGTATTATATTTTTTTAACCCTGAAGTTATATTACACTTTGTGACATTCAGAAGTCTTGCCAAAAACTTGTACAGTTACGCCAATATTATAAAATGTCAGAATGAAGTGCCTAGAGAATATTGATATTATCCTGTTGTATGTAATAGAATTAATCTTTATTTTTATGTAAGAAGCAGGCTATATAAGTGATCTGCCTAAATGTCAATCATTAAAACTGTTGTTATTAATACTGTAAATAGGAGCTGGTATAATTTTAATTATGATTTTATATTCCTATCATATTATGTTTATAATTTTGTTTCACACTCAATAATAACAACAGCATAATGTAAAACATGGATATTAATCATTCAACTTCTTATATATATGGTGAACCAACGCCTTAATGATAAATCTCTTAACATTTTATTGTCTATCTAGGTGTATATAAAAGCACTCCTCTGGTCCTCTGGTTCTGCCAGTACTCAATGCTTTTATAAAACAGATCTAAAGAAAATAATGATGTGTTGAACTGAACTCTCATACACGTTGGGAATTCCACTTAAGAATGTCTTGAGTTTCTTACTCGGTCTACTTATAACGGCTGAGAGGAAAACGTATTGCTACCCTATAAGCAAAATAGTAAGTAGAGGCCGAGACAAACAAATAGAAGGATATGAAATAAGGACGTTTCTACTTCTGCTCAAGTGTACCCTCTATATCTTTAAAGAACTCCCAACGCAAAGCTCAAAGCCTTGATTTAGGAGACGTAAATATTTATGCTTAAACTTGCACTTGTGCTCATCTGAGATTACTTTGCCACAGCTAGGCGGAAATTACCCCAAAAATATTCTTTTGAAGAGTACATTTTAATTCCCCTCTGAAACAGATAGTAATCTTTGGGTTTCGCAACCAACGGCCAGGTCGCACCAGATTATTCAGCCTGTTGTATTTGTAAAAGCGCAGAATTTTAATTTTTGCAAACTAGTTTTAGTAATTTAAGGGACTTGATGACAACAAAAAGACTCATCATTGTTACAGACATACCTACTCAGTGTTTGCGCTCTAGTGTTAGATATAGTTAAAAGGAATCCACAACTATTTAAATCTCTCAAAAAATAGACTCTAAACGTTTCACTTAATTTTTACGCATTTTATTCTGCAACACTTTGAGATGTTTAATTTTTTCAAAAAGTTATACAATATAGACAAATAGGGACAAATCAGGTTACACAAAGTCGCCTTTTAGTACCAGCGGTACTAATAGTCCATGCCATTATACTAAATGAATCTCTTTCGCTGCTTTTTAAATGCAGGAATATTTCGTTGGGGTACATTGTTGACTACCAATAAAATAACATGATATATCCTAGATGTCATCTGCTCACTAGAAAAGCCTTGTGCTGCAGGTAAATCTAACCGTATTTAAATGACGGCGTAGGAGGGCTACCTGCTGTAAATTAAGGAATGATCTCATTTCTACCTTAAGCTGCTCCAGAATATAAATTGTTAACTGAAAGTAATGGAATTAGCAAATAATCATTTAACGACTTTTTATACATTTATGCTTTTTCCTTAAAAAGTATTCAATAGCAATTAGTCGCATCTTCTGTTTTTTCGAAGTTAATCTGTTTACTGTACTCCCTTCTCCAGGTAAACCTGTATGGGAAGAATATATGAACTAACGAGAGAGCACTCCATTCTAAAACATTTCGGATATTTGGTAGATTAGATGTCCCTTAGATGTGTACACAAATCTTTGTCATCAAATCCAACAATATTCTTTTTATTGTGGGATATTTTGTTCTGAATGCACTTTAAATTTCATAGCAAATACTATTGAGTATCTGCAAACTTTTTATATATAAATGAAAATTAAAATTAGCACACTGATAATTAGTTTTTCTACAAATATAAGCTTTGAACTACCATATTACTTACCATACACAGTAGAGGTGGGGAATTGCGATAGATGTCCATGCATCAAAATGCCAGAAAACTAGACGTTTGCCCTGGAAGAAAAGAAAATTAAGGTTTTGGGTTATTTTGGGTATCAAACATTTTAAACTGTAAGTGTTATTCATAATTTCTGATTGAAAGGAAGCAAAATCATGTATTTTTCAAAATTAGGCTATTTCACGTGAGATATACCACTTATATAAAACGTTATTACACATTAATTAAATTACTGTATTTGGAAAAAGCATCCAGAAGCACTGAATATTTGCTTATAAAGGAATAGCAATGCTCAAATTATTAATTCAAATGTACTTGTTTCAGTTACGTTATTTTGCGCAAAAGTATAACTGTTAATTAAATATAAGTCTTTATCATTCCGTAATAATGTGTCTAAACCATGCGCAAACGTGACAGAAGTCTTAATGAATGCGCACTGGAATTGTTTAATTTATACATATTTTGCACGCAGTATGCTATTATGTTACTTGTGTTTTAGCAAGACATAAGGTGTGAATATGTCTACGGACCGATAGTTAATCTGAAGTGTAAAACAGGTTTCTATTCGAAAACATGCTCGTAGCATTGACATATTAGGGTTCACTTTTACATGATTATTTCAACTATTCGGTATGAGTTGCTTCATTTACTCCTATCTAACGTACAATTTTGTTCTCTGTATGAAGTAAATAACATTGATTAGGAAACAGGGTTGACTTTTAAATAAGGTGTGTTGAAACAACTACCTTCCTCAAAAACATTCGACATTCACGCTTGCTGTAGTAGTGGTAGTAGTATTATTAGTATTATAGCAGTAGTAGAAGTAGTAGCAGTAGTAGTAGTAGTAGTTGTCGTAGAATAGTAGTAGTAGAAGTAGTAGTAGAAGTAGTAGTAGTAGTAGTAGAAGTAGTTGTAATAGTAGTAGAAGTAGTAGTAGTAGTAGTAGTAGTAGTAGTAGTAGTAGTAGTAGTGGTAGTTGTAATAGTAGTTGTTGTAGTAGTAGTAGTAGTAGTAGTAGTAGTAGTAATAGTAATAGTAGTAGTGTATTTGTTTACAAAATATATACATTTTTTTTTACAAATTTAACTCATCCACTTTATAACGGTGCTGGAATCGTACGTGCTCTCTCAATACAATTGAAAATTAACGAAATTGCACAAACCAATATTTTAATCAGACAAACGAATATATAATTTGAAAAATGAAAAAAGAAGCAACATATAATAGAAAAAATAAATACCTATATAAAATAAACAGAATAGAATACTAAAGTAAACAACCTACACAACTTCATATACATGTAAAAAAAACTTGCTGTATGACCCCTGTCGGGATCATAATAGCGGAAACACCCCTGAACGGGGTGGGTTGCATTTAAGCTCGATAAATGTTTATGGAACTGCGATATTACTCGTATTCAGCCTGTGGACTATTTCCAGTAGCCTGTACATTTTAAACCATATCGCAAAATACCTTCGGCTTCAGAAAATTGTGTCATCGTACTGAAATCTTTATTATATGTATGAAAGAAAACCATTCAGATAACTGTGGAAGGTATTAAAGATGTTCTTTAATATGATATTAAATGAGAAATGTAGTTCCTAAGCTTTACTATGTAGTTAGAGTTAAATGTTTACTGAACAATTGTGTTTATGAAGATGATATTTTTTTCTCCTTTTCTGCGCGTAATAAAACTAAAGTATTTTGTAAAGTATTTCTAGAGCTTTTGGGAGACCCATTGTCTCCCAAATGTTATCATTTTCACGCTTTTTACTATGTACATTAATTAATATTTTTTCTATCTTGGGAATAAAGCCTGTAGTACAGTGCTTAGTTTGCAGATTAGTTTCTTTTTAGGATGATAGACTAAGAACAGCTAATTGCTAGCGTAGCGCATCTAGCCTTAAGCTTTATCTAAACAGGCAATTTGACCCCAAATATGCAACTGTTCAGCTGGAAACGCATAAAATGAAATAATAATAAATATATCTAGGAGTTTGGAATCAAATTAAACTAAAATGGGAGACAAACATTCAAAATATCAATAAACCCTCAATATTATGTTATAAAATGAAAGTACTGATTACACTGGGCAACAAAAAATAATTTTTGAATGTTTCGAGCACTTCATGAAGCAATTCCTACTAATTTTGGGTTGAGAAAAACAAATATGACAATGGAAAAATTTTATTAGCTTTAGTTTCTATGATATACACAAGGTGGAAGTATTACATATTAACGGATTGAGAAAAAAGGATACATTTTAATTACATACATGCTAACAACAAGGGAAGTGCATTTGATTTTTTTAACTGGTAATTACATGCTAAGAGTTCTAAATTGCTGGAAAAATACTTCGCAGATAGTCGTGTCCGAAGAGAATCATGTGGTGGCCTATTGACTTCGTCGTCTTTTAGCTTGCCTCTTGTGATGGAGTTCCGCAGAATCCCTATACAAAGACCAACAGTAATCCGCAAGCATTACTTCATTCCAACGGCCCTGATATCTTTGTTCCATAACAGAAATGTCCTGATGGAATCTCTCCCCATGTTCATCACTAACAGCTCCACAACCTAGGAGGGAAAAAGTCTAGGTGGGAGTGGAGAAAATGGATATTAAGGGACATGTTGCATCCAAGGTTACGGTATTTTTGCAGGAGCACTGTTACCAAATGCTTGTAGTTGTCATCTCTTTTGTTGCCTAAAAATGCATGAACAACACACTTGAAGGCTTCCCAAGCTTCCTTTTATTTCCCCACCAAAACTTCGTCAAATGCAGGATCCTTTACAAGTTCCAAAAATGCCTTCCTTAACTTTTGCATCACTTAATTTCGAAAATTTCTCTCTGATGTACTTAAAGACCCGTCCTTCTCTGGTCATAGCTTTGACAAAGTTTTTCATCAAACCCAGCTTGATATGCAGGGGTGGAAGAAGAACGTCTTTTGGGTCCACAAGAGGCTTGGCAACGATATTTTTCTCGCTAGGGTGAAGATTTCTTGCAGGCCAGTCTTCTTTAATATAATGCAATTTCCTATCTCTACTGTCCCACATACATAAGAAGCAGCAATGCTTTGTGTAACCCAGTTGCATTCCTAAGAGTATGGCAATGACTTTTACATCACCACAGATTTTCCATTTGTGTTCATGATATTTAATTGAGTCCAAGAGAGCTTTCATATTTGCATATGTCTCCTTCATGTGAACAGAATGAACAACAGGAATAGATGAAAGAAGGTTCCCGTTGTGAAGTAACACAGCTTTCAAACTAAGCTTGGAGGAGTCTATGAATAGCCTCCATTCAGTTGGATCATGGTTCAAATTCAAAGACCTCATCAAGCCATTAATGTCGCAGCAAACAATATGATTATTTTTCTTCTCAAAAAAGGGAAACAGTTCCATGTGACGTTTTCTGTACTGTGAGATTCTCACATCACTTTGGAGAAGATTCCATTGCTGTAGTCGAGACCCAAGAATTTCTGCCTTCTCCTTTGACAGGCCAAGGTCGCTAATGAGATCACTCAATTCCGCTTGACTCAGTCTGTGCGGTTACATCTTTTCCCTCAAAATCAGGGTCATGGGATGTAGAAGGCTTGTTTGGTTCTTCTTGTTCCACATTGTCTTCATCTTCTACTTCAAACACACAATTTTCGGGTGGAGCAGGAACTGGTAAACTATCCGAATGTGGAATGGGTCGAATAGCAGATGGAAGATTCGGGTACTGAACTGTTCTTCTTTTCTTCATACACAATCCTGCCTTTATAGGTGGAGTAGGGCAGAAATAGCAGTCATCTGTATGGTTTGTAGGCTCCCGCCAAATCATAGGCACAGCGAAAGCCATACATCGCTTCTTCTTTTTCAGCCATTCTCGCAGTGTAACTGAACATGCGTTGCAACATATATGTGGAGCCCAAGACTTATCCTGGTCCCCTACTTTCATACCGAAATAATACTGATAGGCAGTCTTTACAAGAGGCGTCCGATTGCGTTTCTGTGAGGAAAATGTTATTTCACCACAAATATAACAAAAGTTATTCACCATATTTACACATTTTCGTGGCATTTTTACAAATTTTACACTAAAAAGCACTCGCAAACCAGAAATTTTGCATTAATTTGAGTAGAAACTACATGTAATTCACAGTCACAGCAACAGTATCTATGTTTATGACTTACAAACAGCTGAAGAGCATTTGTGTTTTGTTATTTGACAGGTGTGCCAACTCCAAAAAAAAAAAATTCCCAAATTTAAAATCTTCAATAAAAATGAAATGTCACTTTATCTTCAAAACAAGAGCTAATCTATCATTTTTATGGTGATTTTTGAATTCAACAGATGAAAATACATGTAAATTCACTATTTTTAAGCCCGAAACATTTTCATTGTTGCCCAGTGTTATCAGCCTAATAGATAGACCGATTGAAGGATGGAAGCATGTATGGATCGATGGATAGATGAATGGATGGACTCTTTCTTAACAGGAGTGGGTAATTAAAAGGATATGCAAGGAAGTCTCCCCATCCTGCTGCACATTCTGCAAAGCGTTCTTCTTTATAGTCCCACTTTAAATAAATGTTTCTTTTTAAGTGAACATATTCACTAATTAAGGCAACTATTTTCTATATTTCTCTTCTGTCTAACTTTAGAAGAGATGAGGAAATTGTGTTGTTTGGATCTGGGAAAACTTTTCTAGCTTATTTATCCACAATACATAATTTTACCGTGTTTTACCAGCACGTGTACGAATTCCAACTGCTTTCTCGTGGCCAAAAAGGTTATATCAATATCTTTTTTGCTTGCTGATCTGCATTTTCATTTCCATAAACGCCCCAATTCCCTACAATCCACCGCAATTCAAGCATGTAGCCAGAAGTCAGGACATTCCTATACCAATTTGGATTTCACTTGGTCGGAAATAAATATTTCTGAATCACTTTGGCGGTCTCTGAGGACGAGTATTCGTTTAACATGGTAAACTTTCTTATGTCCTCCAAGAGCAGAGATCAGGATAGCAACAACTTCTTCCTGAGAAACTGTTCAATATTTCCCAAGGTTTATACCAATATCTCTCAATGAAAATAGGTCATATATGCCTGCACCCGATTGTGCCCCTATATAGGATCCATCGGTGAACCACACGATTTGATCACATTCTTTTTTCAGTAATAGTTATTTCCATACAGTCTTCTCGAGATCCGAGAATGGCCTTAAATGGAGGGAGATAAGTATTCATTTGGCCGGACCTCATGTTCAGTACTGGAATTCACACTGAGGATTTGGCCAAATGTTATTACTTAACTACTGCTCTAATGACCTGTCTGCACCAAGAAGTAAGATATGAAGTAAATCTAGCTTTCGCTTGCAAATATATTTCCATGGGAGGGAGCCAGGTCTTCAGAGCAATAGTTGCAGCACTTCTAATAGCCCCCGTAACGTTGCACAAGGTCATCTTTGTAGTTTGGTAAACTTACCTATAACGTTTTCCGCCACAAGACAAGGGGGGGTTTAAGATATCTGGTACCTGACGTAAGGAAAGTGGCTGATACATGGCTTTTTGTACCAGGTTCCTCCGATAGAGCATTTGATAATTTCAGGAGATCCCTTGACTCTACGGTGAATGTTGTCAAAATGATCATCCTAATCAGTCTCATATCCAATATAACACCTAGATATTTAACTGACCGAAAATATTGATTGAATTGCTTAAATTTAAATTTCCTAAACCCTTAAGACATTTTCTGCAAGTAAAAGAAGAAACAATTGTTTTGATAGGATTAATAGATAAAATCCCGTGCGTGCACCAGCAGTAAATTTTTCTAAGCCCACACTTCATCTTGTCTGAGACTGTATTTGGAAGTTTCCCCAAAATAAACAGTACTATTTCCTCAGCTTAACCTTGATTGAAATGTTCCTCCTGGGCCATATCTTTAATTAGACCGTACACCACGAAACTTCAGAGCAGGGGACAGAGAACTCACCCCTGTGGGCAATCTCATTGTGAGCATCCCCACATGGTGACGATCCCTTTCATTTCCCCAAGAAGGGTAGGAATAATATTTCCTCTCCCGGTCATGCAGTTTATCCAACTTCAAAGAGCACCATTGAATACGTGTTTCTGTGCAGCCTTAAACGGAGACTTATAATGGGTGTTATCAAAAGCACCCATATATGTCTAGGAGGCCTCTAGGACTATTTCCCTAACCATCGATTCCTTCAGTCTACTCATTAAACAGTGTAGTGTTATTACGCAGAACTTAAATGTTGGTAGGTATAATGGTTTAGATGGAGGGGAGTATATAATAACACCCTTCTTCAACTATATCTTTCGGTCAATTGTTCCAAAGCCTTTAAAAGGAACGATACAAGGCTAATTGGTTGATAAGGCTTGGCTTCTGTATACTTATTACGTTTGTGCTTAGTAATAAAAGCTACTCTGGCATATCTCAGAAATGAGAAATATTGGTAAAGCTTTACTGGCCCAGAAGAGGTTGCACAGATAATGTAAAATAAGTTAGGTCCTTTGTCTAACAGTGCACGAAAGATACCGCCTGTATCTGGTGACTTAAATGTCATCAATTTAATGTTAATTTAAAATTATGGTTGTGACAATTTAAGGTACAAGTTCCCAGTTCTTCTGCGATACTCTTGGTCTGAAATGCGACTGTTCTAGATCCCTGGTGAGTAGATTGCTGCCATCGCAAGGGAAATAGATAGAACTCAGATATATGCCCTTCTTCCCTCCCCCGGTGTCGCAATTTATTTTCACCGTGGTGATGTAAAGAAAAATTATACAAATTATTTTTCATTGAACTCCAATGCGAGCAAGTATACAACTTCTATTTCGATTGTCCTTGCTGTAACGCATCAAATCATTTTCACTTTCTCTTAGTTCTGTAACTAGGCCTCTGTTAATCCAGGTTTCTTGAATAAGGACCAACTGTAATCCTTCTTCATTGAAAGTTTTACAGGAGACAGTCGGGGTCACATTGTGCTGGAGATTGATATGGTGGACCTTTAGGGGTGCCCTTGACTGCAGTCGTAATTGTATCTCTACTGATGACCAAAGCTCTGTCGCTCAAATCCTCTCAGAAGAGATAATTCCTAGTCTCGTGTCTGAGGCTTGCCCCAAAAGAGCTTCCTCGTCAAGGGGAGCAACTGTTGTTGCAGAGTGTTTACTAATGAGGTTCTCAGAAATGGAATTTAGATTATTAAAGTGCTTTCCATAGATTCACGAGAAGATAGGAATTTGTAAGTTCCGCTCAGGTAAAGCCCCGCTTACCTTGGTAACCATTATACTGTGTGGTTCGCCTGGAGTCCAGAGTTCCCGTTTAAGACACATTTTCCATTTGTCATTCATCCTGTCAGCATGGGTAGCACTACACATTAGATGCGGGCTTCATTAGGGAATTCTTTATCTGGTACCTGCCTTGTGACCTCCCAGGTAAAATTAACTTAGCCGGTGATTGCCATCTCCAGTACATCTACAGGATCACAGATACCCGAACCCTCCTCCCCACCAACTTGAATATCATGCGGCTTCTAGGGAGGAAGCAGCACTATATCAGACACCAAGAACGATTTTCATTATACACAATTCGATAGAAATTACAGCATATTCTTTTAGGGAAATTCACCTTTGGGAATTAAATACTTTTAAATACAGAACATATACTTACATAAATAGAAGATTTAAGTACAAATATATCTTAAAAAATACTTTTTCTACTGTCTTGTTCTACATTTTTTTAAACCTTAATGATACTCAAGAAGGCTAAACTAAAAATATCCTACCCTCTATAAAAAAATTATTCACTATCATAGTCGCAGAAATATATCCAATATACATAATATACAGAAACCTAATAACATTCAGCGCTAGAAATGTACTCCAAATACAAATTACAGGATTGTATTATTTTATACGGGCATATAATAATGTAAAAACCTCTTTTTTGATAACCAGAGAAATCAGAAAATTTTAATTAGCACTTAGAGGATACTTAATTGTTTACTGATTTATTCTGTTTATCTGTGAATCTAAACTCAAAATAACTTTCCTCACTCCAGTATAAATCTGTATATTGTGCTTCTTATTTGACCGTTTTAGGGAATACATGTTCGTGCTTTATGTGAGAATACTTGCAAATATTAAAAGTAATATTATATATATTTGTTATTATTATTATTATTATTATTATTATTATTATTATTTATTTCATTATTATTGTTTACGCATTATTATTTCAGTGATGGTATTTTCACCTCATTTATTTGAGTATGAGCTGCATTTATGTTTTATTAGGATTATAGCTATCATCATCATCGTCGTCGTCATTATTTATTATTATTATTATTATTATTATTATTATTATTATTATTATTATTATTATTATTATATCACCTATTTTATCTAGTGTTTAGCGTTGATCACTACTGACCCGGAAACACGGGTTCGATTCCCGGTATATACTTAGAAGTTCTTCTAAGTTAGGTGGGTCTGGAAAGAGATCCACCCAACGTCTTATAGACAGTTGAAAAGCTGCTTGATGGAGAGGTGGCGTTCTTTGATCATGAAAGTCGTGTGATAAGTGATCGGCGGGCAGCCGGCATGCTGATTACATGCCCTCCTGAAATGCTGTCGTCAAACGAGAATTATTATTATATTATTATTATTATTATTATTATTATTATTATTATTATTATCATCATCATCATCATCATCATTATTGTTATTATAATTATTTCTTTAGTGCGTGTTAACCGCATGTGAGTGGAAGATCTACATTACTATTATAATTGTTTTTACATTTTGAATTATTATTTTAGAGTATTTACATTATAAATCCTATCGTAGCTAAGATACAACTGCAACAGTAACAATATGAGAAAATAACTTTTAATTGCAGCTGTTATGATGACTATTTATCTCATGAGTCATTGTCCTAGCTGCTATAAGAATACCACCCAACCAATCGCAGCTGTCTATCGTCACACTTTTATGCTTTCAAAGCGAATTTTCCATTCAAAAACTTAGATTCTTTGAAATGTTTTAGCTTTTTGTAAAATTTACAATTATTTCAACAGTTACACAATGGTTGTGAAGTGCAAGGAAAATGGAAGTGCTCAACATATTGCTACAGGAACACTATGTGAAGAAGGGAACAGAACAAAAGTACGACAGGCATCTATGAAAGGCTTGGAAACTTTAGATATATGTAATGTTAACTAGCACTATATGATTCTTAGCTATATAACTTTCAAGGAGAAGAAAATATTTATACATAGAGAACCAACTTCATTGTATTGTCCTAGCTACTTTATACCTCCCTCCAGTCGAAAAGCATTCTTATCAGCTGGAACGCCAGTGAACTCTATGCCCATAACCAGCAGCATTGCCGGGATAAAATCAGGATGACCAAATGCTCCATCGAAAACGTAAAGAAGAAATAAATTTTAATACTCTCTACTTGTGCTTATATGACCCTCAGGAGGCAGACAGTCAAAGTCCATCCTAGGGCGTTGGTATAGTTTGGCGATGACAGGAAGCCAAGCACGAGGAATATGCTATGTAAACATTTTCTACCCCCCTCACTATGTTTACGTGTGTTAGTGCCGATAAAAACATGTTGTCATATGCTCGCCCATAGTTAGAAGTACAACCGCCTTGTAAGATCAATCATGTGGCAGAATGGGTATCTCACATACATTCGTACGTGTACACACAAACAGTACACTCTTGCCATCTTCCGATAGCCAGACTACAGGTAAAATTGAAAACAATGTTAATAAATTGTATGGAGAGTTTATTGGATTGAAGGAGTGGGAAACAAACTTACCTAAATTCAGTTTATGCAACGAAGCAGAAGATTTTATGTTAATTTTGAAGATGAACATATTGAAGAAAATGAAAAGAATGAATATATATTCGGAGGATTAGGAAAATAATCAAGTTGGAGATTTCACCTATATAACCCAATTAAGTAAGTGTAAATAGATTTTATAACAATAAAGAGTACACTAATGTATTATGGGTTTAGTGCTAGATTATTTCTTTTTTTTAATTTAAAAAACAACAGTTGTGGTAAATATTCAAATAAAGCCCTTTTTTAGTTTTTACTTTATATGCATGTGTACTATGAGGGCTATTTTTTTCAACTTCCGATAGAGCATAACTAAAAGGACAAATGTGAAACAAATATGGTTTCCTTAACAGAAATCAAGTACAATCGCTGTTACTTTTCCACATAGTCACCGTAGAGATCAACACTTTTGTCATATCGATAGACGAGCTTTCCAATACCCTCTTTATAGAAGGTTGCCGTCAGAGTATGGATCTTTTTTGAGAACCCAGCTTGCACAAAGTTTTCGATAGCCTAGGTGTTCTGTTACAATCGTGTACAAGAGCTGACCTTGAACTGCCGGAAAATTCCATAGACAACTCACTAATGGAAAAATTCTGTCCCTCTCGAAACACTTGACCATCCCGCAGAACAAGGTCTTCACTACCGACCGACCTGCGTACTTGTCCACTATCATGAACATCAGTTCGATGATGATGATTATTGCTTAAGGGCGCAAAACAGCAATGGTCATTAGCGCCCAAACACACTAAATTCTGCGCCAGAATTAAAAGTTAAATAGTTATCATAAAACAGTGCATAAGTTAAACAACAGTAGCACGTTGTACAATAAAATAAAAACCCATAACAAAAAAAAGTGGGTGAAATGGTCGACAAACAAAGGACTAGTATTAAAACAGCCGCAGGAGCGGAAAAACACCAGTCCTAGAATGATTTAAAATAGAAACAATAAAAAACCCCAAAACAAATAACAAGGGTTAAATGGTCAACAAACACAACATTCTTATAAAAGTCTAAAATGGTAACAATAAAACCCCAAAAAACTAATAACAAGGGCTATAAGCAACACAAATGTGAATGACTGGTACTAAAACGATACAGCAAAAGCTGAAATAAAAACAGTCTTAAAATAGTCTAAAAATGCCGTCATGAGTAAAATGGCAGAACCTCACACCTTGCTCCAAAACACATATACGGATAAAACAGAGCACTCGCTCAACAGCAACCACATCATCTGAGATGTCGCAACGTTAAGATCATACGTAAGACTTGCCCCATTAAAAACAAACGCACATCCTACTCCTGTGGCAGATTTCGAGCCGTGGGTATAGATAAAATTCCAACCATTAAAAGAAGAGACAATCTCGCTAAAAACACTACGAATAATGGGGTGCTGCGGTAGAAGATTTTGGACAGAACGTAAGCCCAAGATGAACGGGGGCCTCTGCTAAAAGCCAAGGGGGAAAAGAAGTTTCCCCTGCTAAGAAAAAAGCAGGTAATTCGAAGTCGAACGTTCGTAAAATCTCCCGAAAACGAAAGCCAGCAGGCTTAGGACTAAAAGACCGAGCAGCATAAAACGCAGTGACAGACTCATTAAAAATAGCTCGTTCGTGGGATGCCGGGGTTGCGTAGCTAGTCGACAACCATGTGCAGAAAGTAAAAAATCTCTACGATAATACAACGGAGGTTCTGCAGACTCAGCACATAAACTTAACACAGAACTGGTTGGAAAAGCTCCAATGGCAACACGGATACCCCGCTGATGAATGGAGTTAAGGCGACGAAGAACAAAAGGTCACTCAGAGCCATTAAACACACAGCCATAATCCAGTTTAGACCGGATGTGAGAGCGGTAAAAACGTAAAAGAACAGTCCGGTCAGCTCCCCAAGATGTGCAACTTAAAACACGTAAAATACAACGAGAACGTTCACACTTGCCTCTGAGTTATGCTATATGCAATGACCAGCATAATTTCCTGTCAAATATTAAGTCAAGGAATCGAACTTCGTCTGCGAAAGCAAGAGCATCTGGGCCAAGACGCAGAGACGGAGATGGATACTCCTTATAGCGCCTGAATTTCATGCAGACGGTCTTCTCTACGGAGAAACGGAACCCGTGATTCACACTCCAAGCGTAAAGGCGATAGACACAGCATGGGAGGCGGCGTTCCAAGAGGCAAGTTCTCCGAGAGGAAGGAAAGATGGCAAAATCGTCAACGGACAGCGACGATTGTATTCCTGGTGGTAAACACTCAGTAATAGAGTTAACAGGAATGGCAAACAGCGGGCAACTATGTACCGAGCCCTGAGGTACACCGTTCTCTTGAATAAAACTAAATGATAAAACTGATCCCCCGTGAACATTAAAAACCCGGTCTTTAATATATTCCCGAATAAAAAAGACGTCCCACACGTATGTGCCAATCGTGAAGCATTCGGAGGATACCGGCTCTCCAGCAAGTATCATACACTTTCTCCAAATCAAAATATACAGCGACCGTTTGGCACTTCCGTATAAAACCGTGAATTATGTGTGTTGAAAGAGACACAAGATGGTCGACAGAGGAACGGTCACGACGAAAACCGCACTGAGCGTTTGTCAATGGTTGCCTCGACTCCAACCACCACTTAACGCGCCCGTTAATCATGCGTTCCATTACATTGCAGACGCAGCTGGTGAGGGAAATCAGACGGTAACTGGAAGGAAGATGTGGTTCCCTTCCAGGTTTAGATATAGGTATGACTGTGACCACTCGCCAAGCGCTAGGAAATGTGCCATTACACCAAATAAAATTAAAAATGTGTAATAAAAAGCCTTGCCTTCCGCCGACAAATGCTGCAACACAGCAACATGAATACCATCTGGCCCTGGGGCACAGTGTCGAGAGTTCGTAAGGCATGCTTCAATTCCCTGGAGGTAAAGGGGACATTGTAGCACTTCTGCTGATCGGAGGCAAAACAGAAGCCCTTCGATTCGACCTGCTCTTTAATTGTGCGAAAAGCAGCAGGATAGTTAGCCGAGCTCGATATATCAGCGAAAGTGAGTCCAAAAATATTGGCAACCTCAATCGGAGTGATAAGCACTCAATTTGGTAACCTAAGACCGGGTATCGGCGTTAATATTGGTTTGCCTGCAACGCTGCGTAACTGTTCCCAAACAACAGATGAAGGTGTTGTGCAATTGAAAGAGGAGGCAAAGGCAGTCCCATAGGCCTTTTTGCTATTCTTAATAATACGACGACATTGGCGAGCAATTTTTTGTAGCGAATCATTTATGCTGAAATAGGGTGGTGACGAAAAACTAGTAGAGCACCTCGGCGTGCACGCAACGTATCCCGGCATTCATCGGTCCACCAGGGAACCCATAAGCGCCTGGGGGGACAAGACGACCGGGGAATAGCCTGATCTGCGGCTGTTACGATGACCGTATGGAGATGCTCGATCACGATGTGGATGGATGGAAATTCACATCCTGAAAATTCGGCTATAGATCGAAAAAGAAGCCAATTCGCCCTTTCAATAAACCATTTTGGCGCGCGCTGAGAATATGCACGTGGAGAGAGAACCTGGATCTTACAGGGAAAATGGTCACTGGAGTATAAATTGCAGAGGATGTTCCAGGTAAAACGTGCAGCAAGTGAGGCAGAACAAAAGGCTAAATTCAAATATGAAAACCAACGAGTACTGTCAGAAATAAAAAAGCAGTGACCAGTGTTGAGCAGAATGAGATGGTGGCGATCGAGAAAGTCTGACAACATGCTACCCCTGGCACACTCCGTGTTGGAACCCATAGGGGATGGTGCGCATTAAAATCCCCCAAAATTAGGACAGGGGGTGGTAGCTGAGACAGAATATTG
The DNA here is from genome assembly GCA_030762175.1 of Metallyticus violacea. Classification (NCBI taxonomy): domain Eukaryota; kingdom Metazoa; phylum Arthropoda; class Insecta; order Mantodea; family Metallyticidae; genus Metallyticus; species Metallyticus violacea. The sequence goes on from CM060846.1 coordinate 132,697,388, forward strand.
TCCAGATCAACTATGGCGATAGTGCCAGAGGGAGGTAAATAAACAGTGCAGACAGAAAAACTAAGGCCTGAAAAGTGAACTGTAGCTGCAGCAGCTTGTAAAGGAGACCGAAGCTGTAATGTAGTGCTGTACAGGTCGTATCGAATTAACATTAAAACTCCGCTGTGAGCAGAAGTGTCATCTTCGGGAGCAAGATCAAAAATCTCACCGAAGAGTACCCGCGTAAAATAAAAGTATCTAGCGGGTGAAGTTTGGTCTCTTGGAAACACACAAGCGGAGAGTCAGTCGAGCGTAAAAGTAACTCCAGGTCAGGTCGTCGACTACGGAGTCTACGCACATTCCACGGAAGGATAGCCTTTGTTAAAACGATAAATAAATATACCACCTCACTTTTTGCTTGGCCCAGGACGAATCAAGCGTTCTTTTTTTAATCGCGTGGGGCTCGGTGGTTTGCTTGGAGCAGGTACATCCTGCTCCATTACCTCCTCAGAGGGAGGGCTCTCCTGCTGAGAAGCATCCAGCGATTCCAAAACTTGAAATCGGCTGGATGTGGGAATAGGGGGTGAAGGCGACCGCCTAGCGGGTTTGCTCCCATCATGGGAGTGGGACCTCCGAGGAGGAGATGGGCTCATTTTCTTCTCTACTTGAGTTGACGACTTTAAAAAATCCGTTCTCGTAAAACTCGTCCTGAACTTAATTTCAGGGGCATTAAAAACTATCGCTTTGGGCTTCACGGCAGAGCGCTTCGGAGAACTGGTCGTAGTTGGGTCTCATGTAAAGACAAGGTCGCAAGTCTACTTACTGCTATCGCACTTCTTGACAACAAAAGAATTTGCTGCGCTGTATGTGCCGGTTTTTGGCAAAACGGATTGGCGAGATTGGTATCGCTTCCGGGCCTCAGTAGAGGAGAGTTTTTCCTTTATCCGGATCTCCTGAATACAGCGCTCCTCTCTCAAACGAGGGCAGTCGCAAGACGAGGCTGGGTGATCACCGCGGCAGTTGACGCAGACAGGAGCGGATGGACATGCTCCATCATGACATGCTTAACCGCAGGTTGCACAGATGGAAACGACACTATTACAGTATATGCGAATGTGTCCAAAACGACATTGAAAGCATCGCAACGGGCTCGAGATATATGGGCGCACTTCTATCAACTAGTAGTCCGCCTTTATCCTCTGCGGCAATTCGACGCTGTCAAATGTGAGGAAAAGAGTCCGGGTCGACTGTAATTCCCCCTCTTTCATTGCCTGTACACGATAAACAGAGGTGACCCCTTGGTCTTCCAGACAATTCTGGATTTTCGGGTCGGACATTCCGTCTAGAACATTGGTGGTACCCACTCCTCGAGACGAATTCAATGTCTTATGTTTCTCAAAACGGATGGGATAACCATGGAGTAGCGTCACCTTGACCAATGAGTTGGTTTCAGACAGCACAAGTGTCTCCACCGAAGTGATCCGTTACGTAGACGGTTACAAGACTTAACGAGTCCAGCTATGGCAGCAATGCCCTTCTGAATCTTAAATGGATTTACCTTCGTAAACGACTGACCATCTTCAGTACGACTGAGCTCTAAGTAGCGAGGAAACGACTTCTCGGATACTTCTTTAACGTCAACACTGCTTCTTTTCATTTGAAAATGATTATTATCGTAGCGATTTGATCCTCCACCATTGCAACTATCTAAGATGGTAGGCTGCTTCCTGGGTGCTACCCTGACTTAGGTTACTGGCCTTGTCCTTAACAAAGAAACCTCAAGGTCACACCTTCCCGTGTGTTGACAAAGGGACCCAATCACCTGCAGGAAGTTAAATAGTTCATGCAATGACCCTTCCCCGGGGATACGCTCCCGTCCTACATGATAAACCTGTGCTGGGAGTTACGCCGTTACCCAGTCACATTTTACCGTGTCAAACACGGGGGCACCCATCGGACGAGGAACAGGGAAGTAGGACTATTAAAAATCAAAATAGAGGCGAAATAAAGCGGAGTCAAACACGTGTAGCGTGCACGTGCGATGATGATGATTATTGCTTAAGGGCGCTAATCTGCTATGGTCATTAGCGCCCAAACACATCAAGTACTGTGTCAGATATAAAAATAAATAAACAAAGAACGCAAATCCTGCGCATAATGAACGGACAGTAGTACTTGTGCAATAAAAATTAAACCCAAAAACAAATAACAAGGGTATAAGGCGCCACAAACATTAAGGTGTTACTAAAACACTGCCGCAAGAGCGGAAAACACAACAGTCCTGTAATGGACTAAAATCGTACCAATAAAATCCCAAAGCAAACACAGGTCAATAAATAAAGACCGGTAGCAAAACTAATCAGCAAGAGCTGAAAACAAACCAGTCTTATAAAAGATTAAAATGGCAACAATAAAACCCCAAAACAATTAACAAGGGTAATGTGCAAAACAAGAATGAAAGACTAGTTAACACTATTCAGCAAAAGCTGAAAAAACAACAGTCTTAAAAAAGTCTAAAAATGCCGTCAATGGTAAAAAGAGAACACCTCACACTTTGCTCCAAAAACCACAAACACGGATAAAACGGAGCACACGCTCAACAGCAACCACATCATCTGCAAGTAAGTCCTCAATAGAGGAGGGCAAACCTAGGCTATTTCTAAAAGCTGTCAGATGAAGACAATCAATTAAAATGTGACGCACTGTAAAGGGGTGGTCACAGTGAGGGCAAACTGGAGCGGGTTGACCATTAAAAAGGTGAGAGTGACTAAAACGGCAATGCCCAATTCTAAGACGAGCTAAATTTACTTCTTCGCGACGAACAGCGCGAGAAGATGTCGACCAGTTAAAAGGGGCGGATTTACATTCACGGAGCTTATTAGTTGGGAGTAATTCCCACTCCTCTCGCCAGCGCGAAAAAATGGCTCTACGTAAAGAATGTATAAAATCCCCGAAATAAAAACGCTGCTCATACTCAGCAGCGTCTAAAAGAGCGGATTTTGCTGCAACATCTGCGGCCTCATTACCTGTGAGTCCGACGTGCCCAGGCACCCAAAGCAGTGTTACCCTGACGCCAGCGTCGAAAAGGGTTAAAACTATATTCTGGACCATCTGTACAAGAGGGTGGAGGTAGTACAGATTTCTAAAACTTAAAACTGCACTCAAAGATTCGGAACATATAACACTGTTCCCTAGCCCCTGATCAGAAATAAATAAAACCGCCCGATAGATAGCATAAAGTTCCACCATAAAAATAGATGTTGCAACGTCAAGACCATACGTAAAACTAGCCCCATTAAAAAAAATGCACATCCTACACCTGTGTCACATTTAGAGCCGTCGGTATAAATAAAATTCCAGCCATTAAAAGAGGATTTGATCTCGCTAAAAGAACAACGAATAATATGTGCTGCGGTCGAAGATTTCGGACAGGACGTAAGCCCGAGATGAACGGGAGCCTCTGCTAAAATCCAGGGGGGAGAAGAAGAATCCCCGGCTAAGATAAAAGCAGGTAACCCAATGTCCAACGTCCGTAGAATCTTTCGAAAAAGAAAGCCAGCAGGCTTAGGAGTAAAAGACCGAGCAGCATAAAAACGATCAAAAGACACATTAAAAAACGGCCCATTCGTGGGATGACGAGGTTGCGCAGCTAAGCGACAACCGTACGCAGCCTGTAAAACATCCCTACGATAAAACAACGGAGGTTCTCCAGACTCCGCACATAAACTCAACACAGGACTGGTGGGGAATGCCCAAATGGCAACACGGATACCCCGGTGGTGAATCGGGTTCAGGCGGCGCAGAAGAGAGGGCCGCGCAGAGCCATAAACAACACTGCCATAATCCAATTTGGACCGGATAAGAGAGCGGTAAAAACGTAAAAGTATAGTCCGGTCCGCTCCCCAAGATGTGCCACTCAGAACACGTAAAATGCAAAGAGAACGTTCACACTTGCCTCTGAGTTGCGCTATATGCGATGACCAGCATAATTTCCTATCAAAAACCAAGCCAAGGAACCGAACTTCGTCTGCGAAAGTTAGTGCGTCTAGGCCAAGATGAAGCGAAGGTGGAGGATACTCCTTGTGGCGCCAGAAGTTCATGCAGACGGTCTTCTCTGCGGAGAAACGGAACCCGTGAGAAACACTCCAAGCGTGAAGGCGGTCGAGACAGCATTGGAGGCGGCGTTCCAAGAGACAGGTTCTCCGAGAGGAAAGACAGATGGCAAAATCGTCTACAAACAATGACGATTGTATTCCCGGCGGTAAACACTCGGTGATAGAATTAATCGCAATGGCAAACAGTGTGCAACTAAGTACCGAGCCCTGAGGTACACCGTTGTCTTGAATAAAATTAGATGATAAAACTGATCCCACGCGAACATTAAAAACCCCGTCTTCCATAAATTCCTGAATAAAATAGACATACGCCCACGTATGTCCCAACCGTGAAGCGTTCGGAGGATACCGCCTCTCCAGCAAGTATCATACGCTTTCTCCAGGTCAAAAAATACAGCAACCGTTTGCCACTTCCTTATTAAACCGTCCATTATGTGGGTGGAAAGAGATACGAGATTGTCGACAGAGGAGCGGTGACGACGAAAACCGCACTGAGCGTTCGTCAATAGATGTCTCGACTCTAAACACCACATAAGCCGCCCGTTAATCATGCGTTCCAACACCTTGCAGACGCAGCTGGTGAGGGAAATCGGACGGTAACTGGAAGGAAGATGGGGGTCCTTTCCAGGCTTAGGTATAGGAATGACGGTGGCCAATCGCCAAGCGTTGGGAAATGTGCCATGACACCAAATTAAATTAAAAGTTCGTAATAAAAGTGCTTTGCCTTTCGCTGATAAATGCTGCAACATAGCAATATGAATGTCATCTGGCCCCGGTGCGGAATGTCGAGAGGTGGAAAGGGCATGCTCCAGTTCCCTGGCGGTAAAAGGAACGTTGTAGCTCTCCTGGTGGTCGGAGGCAAATGATAAACCTTTCCTCTCAACCTGCTCCCCCCTAATGCGCGAAATGTAGCCGGGTAATTGGCGGAGCTCGAAACATCAGCGAAGGTTCGCCCTAAAACATTGGCGACGTCAGTCGGAGTAGTGAGCACTCGATTTAAAATCCTAAGACCGGGTATAGGTGTAAACCTTGGTTTGCCAGCAACGCGGCGTAGCCGTTCCCAAACTACGGATGAAGGCGTTGTGCGGGTAAAAGAAGAAGTAAAAGAAATCCAAGAAGCCTTTTTGCTATCCTTAATGACTCGGCGGCATTTGGCGCGAAGTTGTTTGTAGCAAATCATATTTGCTGAAGTAGGGTGGCGACGAAAAACTCGGAGAGCACCTCGGCGTCCACGCAATGCATCCCGGCATTCATCGGTCCACCTGGGAACCGGTAAGCGTCTGGGGTGACAAGACTACCGGGGAATAGTCTTATCTGCGGCTGTTATGATGACCGTACGGAGGTGCTCGATCGCGATGTCGATAGATGGAAGTTCACATCCTGAAAAATCGACCAAAGATCTATAGAGAGGCCAATTCGCCTTTTCAATGAGCCATTTTGGGGCGCGCTGTGATTGTGCGTTTGAAGAGAGTACATGGATCTGACACGGAAAGTGGTCACTGGAATATAAATCAGAGATGACGTTCCAGGTGAAATGTACAGCAAGTGAGGCAGAACAAATGGATAAGTCAAAATGAGAAAAGCTGTGAGAGCTGTCAGAAAGAAAAGTAGGTTGACCAGTATTGAGCAGAATGAGATGGTGACGGTCTAGAAATTCTGCCAACATGCTGCCCCTGGCACACTCCGTGTTGGAACCCCACAGGGGATGGTGTGCATTAAAATCTCCCAAAAGTAGGACAGGGGGTGGTACCTGAGACAGAAGATCGTCCAGATCAACTATGGCGATAGTGCCGGAAGGAGGCAAAGAAACAGTGCAGATAGAAAAAGTAAGTCCAGAAAATTGAACTGTAGCTGCAGCAGCTTGCAAAGGAATCTGGAGCTGTAGTGAAGTACTGTACACGTCATCTTTAATTAAAATTAGAACTCCGCCGTGAGCGGGAGTGCCATCTGCGGGAGGGAGATCAAACCTCACCGAAGAGTAACCGCGTAAATTAAAAGAATCACCTGGGCGAAGCTTGGTCTCTTGAAGACACACAAGCAGAGGGTCAGTAGAGCGTAAAATTAACTCGAGGTCAGGTCTTCTGCTACGGAGACCACGCACATTCCACGAGAGGATAGCCATTGTTAAAATTCTATAAAATAATTAAAGAATTTAACCACCTTACTTTTTGGACGGTCCAGGACGAATAAGACGTCCTTTTTTTAATCGCGTGGGACTCGGTGGTTTTGAAGGAGCAGGCACATCCTCCTCCATCACATCCTCAGAGGGAGGGCTCTCCCGCTGAGAAGAATCAACCGATTCCAAAACCTGAAATCGGTTGGTGGTGGAAAGAGGCGGTGACGGCGACCGCCTAACGGGCTGCTCCCGTATGCATCATGGGAGCTCGACCTCCGAGGAGGAGAAGGGCTTGATTTCTGCTTCGTGTTACTGGTAGTGGATGATTTAAGGAAGTCAGTTCGGGTATAAGCGGTCTTAAACTTAACAGACGGAGCATCAAAAACAATAGGCTTCGGCTTCTCAGTAGAACGGTTGGCGGAAGTTGGCGCACCAGGCACCCGAGTAAAAACAAGATCGCAAGTCTGCGTGCTAATAGTGCGCTTCTGGACCGCAGAAGAAGCCGCAGCGCTGTATGTCCCGGTTTTAGGCAACACGGGTAGGCGAGATTGAAATCGCTTCCGCGCTTCACTGAATGTAAGTTTCTCTTTAACCCTGATCTCCTGGATAGAGCGTTCATCGCGAAAACGAGGACAATTGCGGGACGAAGCCGGATGGTCACCTTGACAGTTCACGCAAACAGGGGCAGTTGCACAAGCTCCCTCGTGACTTTCAGTACCACAGGTTGCACAGATCGACTTTGCACTCTTGCACGACACGCGAGTATGGCCAAAACGTTGGCATTGGAAGCATCGCATGGGACTGGGTATATATGGGCGAACCTCAATTGCCTCATATCCAGCTTTGATCCTCTGTGGTAACTCAACCCGGTTGAAGGTGAGGAAGAGAGTACGGGTGGGCTGTGTTTCACCTTCCTTCCTAGCCTGTATACGATAGACCGATATAACTCCCTGGTCTTCCAGACAACTCTGGATTTCCGAGTCGGACATCCCGTCTAACACAGTCGTAGTAATAACTCCTCGCGACGAATTTAAAGTTCTATGTGGCTCTACACGGATCGGATACCCGTGGAGAATCGTCGCCTTGAGCAATGAGTTAGTTTGCGCTATTCCATGTGTTTCTACCAAAAGAGAACCATTACGGAGACGTGTACATGTCTTCACTGGTCCAGAAATGCCATCAATACCCTTCTGAATCACAAAAGGGTTCACTCTGCTGAATGACTGACCATCCTCCGTACGGTTAATTACCAAGTAGCGAGCAAATGGCTGCTCGGTTACTTCCTTAACATCCACTCTTTTGCGTTTCATATGAAAATTATTTTCGTGTACCATAGCGCATTCATCCTCCACCATTACACCTGTCTCCGATGGCAGGCTGCTTCCTGGGCGCCACCCCGGCTTAGGTTAGTTGCCCTGGCCTGGACAAGGTAACTTCAGGGTCACACCTTCCTGGTTATAGACAAAGGGACCCAATCGCCTGCAGGAAGTTTACAGCGCGTGTATTGGCCCCTCCCCGGGCCTGGCCTTTACCAGGGGATACGCTCTTGCCCTACATGATGGCCCAGTGCTGGGGGTCACGCTATTACCCAGTCACATTTTAACCGTGTCAAACACGGGGGCATCCATCAGACTAAAAGCAGGGAGGTATAAAGTATAAAAGTAAAATGGAGGCAAAATAAAAAGGAGTCAAACGCGCGGATCTGAGGGAGCAGCTCGGGTGCCTCGGGGTCGCTACGCCCCGTACCCAATAAATTGGGCCCCTGAGGGGTGCACGTGCGGGAACAGCTCGAGTGCCTCGGAGTCGCTACGCCCCGTACCTAAACATTGGGCCCCTGAGGGCAACATCAGTTCGTTCTTTATATTTCTTACACCATTCCTTCTTAACTCGCTCACTCATACTGTTTTCAGCATAAACACTGCTCATTTTGCGATGAATTTCTGCTGGGCTATTCTCTTCTGCTTATAGAAAACGAATGACGCTTCGCAACCCGCACTTGGCAAGAGAAACAATGATGCGGCTCATGTTGAAGTGCCTGTAGTTCAGCTCCAACTGATGTATTGAACTTGGCCTTAGCGGAAGTTATATTGGGGTAATAGCACAGTAGTACGGTGCGCAGATCCGCCTCTTTATGCTTGTCTAGTCACGTAGCACTGCATCGGAAGTTGAAAAAAGTAGTCTTCGTATAAATAATTTGATATCAGTGACACAGATACATCAATTAAATAATTTGCTTTAATAATTAAATACATTTATATAAAACGAATGTGTTAATATATTAATAATTAACACAAACGTAACTTCATAATGTTTTAATGCCACTAATAGAAGATTAATATATACAATATATTTATTTTGTGTAATACAAACTATAGTTGGAAAAATTAATTGTGGCAATCTGGCAAATAAAATGCTTTTTCTTTATTTCACCTTATATGCATATTACAACTATTTTGAAGACCAATTATTATTATTATTGTTATTATTATTATTATTATTATTATTATTATTATTATTATTATTATTATTATCATCATCATCATCATCATCACCATCATCATTAATCATCAATCCATTCTCGGTTCAGTTAATTTTGTGATGTGTTAGTGGCCCAAGTTAAATGTATTAAATAATCTCCTATATTTATTCCATAGTTTATTACTGAATTATTAAAAACATTAATTCCTGTGGAAATATGCTTGGCTGAATTTAAAATTTCCTCAAACCACAAGACATTTTATCAGATTTTCTGATAAGTTACTATTTATCATTTTTATCCAGAAATCTACGAACGTACTTCCTCATTTTGAGTATTAGTATGCGCGTTCAACTTCTTAGTTCGAAATGGTTTGAATCGAAAGATGGAGAAATTGCGTGAGGTAATTTTTTATTGTAAAATAAAACATTGCTCCTGATTATTATTGTATCTTGTGATTTATCGACCGTGTTGCTACTCATTTCATCATTACCATAATCATTGACTTTATCAATATTATCATTATCACAAATATTATTATTACCTAACGTTTTTGATTGTTTTATTTATGGACGCTCTTTAACATCTAAGGTCATCAGCGTCCCATTCAACTCAGGGCGTGAAACGGCCAATAAATTTTGCTCAGAGTCCTCTCTTTCAGGTTTGAGGTTCTTTATCGTGCCGTAAATGTACGACACGGGATCCATGGCTTTACTTCCCTTCCGAAGGAAGCCATACTTAGGATTTTTACGCCTGAAAAAATCTATCGGTCCTGGCCGGGTTCGAACCCGCGACCTTGGGTTTAGAAAGCCTGTGTGGTAACCATTACACCACTAGTACCGAAATTACCTAACTTGCTTTCATCATTATCATTATCATCATTTTATCATAATAGTCATTACCGCCACGGGTGGCCGAGGTCATTAAGGTGCGGAATCGTAAGTGGGAGGTATGGTTTTCGGTTTTTGCCAGGATCGTCCTTCCTGACTGGGTTTTTTCCAGGTTTTCCTCAGTCCTCATAAATGGCAAATGCCGGAGAGGTATCCTAAATTTTGGCCTGAAACGCTTCCTTCCTTCAAAGAAAAATCCTTTCCCAATTTATTATTGCATCTCAAGCATCATCAGTGTCCACAGCCTGTTGTGCCTCAGTAGTAAAAACGGGCGTTAAACACTATTAAAAATTATAATAATTGATTTCATTTATATTATCATCATTACTAATTATATTATAATTATCATCAATAATACAATAATCACTATTATCACACTGTTCATTTTGCCAAGGTAGCAAATGAATTTATCACTCTCAATTTTAAACTACTCATTTTACTGGCGTTGTTTTCTTGCCTATTTCACTGCTGACTTTCTTCCAAATATGCAATCTCTTCCTCCAGCGGTAGCTAACTTATCTACTGATGCGCTTGCAGATGCGGGGGCTGTTGCATCTGTTGTCGTTCTTGTAAATAAGGGAGTTTTTGCACCAGTGCCGTTCTTCAGATGCAGTAGCTGTAGCGCCTCCTGTTGTTCTTGTTGTTGTTGTTGGTCCTGCTGTTTATGAAGGTTACCCTCCGTTAGCTTTAATGAAGCAATTGACCAAAAAAAATTATGCACAGGTAATCAAGATAACGACCTAAACATTTATGGTGGTGCATGGGGTCTCAAACTCGAGTGATCAACAGAAATAAAATTTTAGGACATAAAATTGCCTAATTAATGTTGCTAAATTGCTGCCAATAAATTAACTTAATGTGTATACATTACAACAGCACGTGCGCTTGCAAAATAGTTACGAAGAGTGATACCATGTCACCTTTTATACTGAAATATACGTATAATCTTTAAAGGATATAAATTAACAGAAAAACTTTAAGCAAAGACCGACCAGGGCATGGCACAAAGTGATTTAGGGTGATGGACCAAATAGCGACACCAAGTGATGTTCAGAATTATAAAATTGTTACAGAAAAATATATAGTTGGGTTGATGGAAATAAAATTGCGAACTGTATGTAAAGTAAAAGATTGCGTGTACTTTTGCATTAACAAGGAAGAGTAGGGCAAAATTACGTTCTTTGTAGGAAAGTATTTGCGTTGATAAGGAAAATACAGCGATGCATTAGGTTGCAAGATCATGTTTTGCTGCCTATACTAAGCTGAAACAGTTCCACATTTAGAAATGCAGCGAGCAGTCATCTCTGTTTTCTAATATAGGTAAGTACATAAATCATTAGATTTGCATTGTTACAACATCATGCTTGATGGATTTTATTCAGGATATTCTGAAACCGAAATTTCAGTAGATCCTATGTCTGACGATAAAGAAGAGAATCCTATGGAAAGGATACATTAGGTGTTTATTCAGTTTTCAGGCGAGCAATTATTACATTGTAAACCAAGGTGTTTCTATATTATTGTTAGAAAATTTGATGAATGGAACATAGAAGCTGTTTCAAATTCTGTAGAATCTGTTATGCAAATTAATTGCAATTATTGTTAGACAGTACATTAAAATTTATGAGTGTTTATACTCAAAATGTGAAAGGGAATTGTATCACTAATAGTGAGGTGTGTGACTGTATATAGGTATCATAGTCATTAAAAATTGATTTCTCTGATTACTGCAACGCATTACAGAATGTGTTAGAGAAAGACACAAACTATACTTTGATAAAGAGATATAAAAGAGTAGAATAACTGAAAGCAACACTTTCATGTCAACTTATCGGAAAAGATGTAAATAGATCATACACTATAGAAGATAAATATTTTTTATATTCGCTGAAACAATAAATATTCACTGCACTTTACTGGCACATACAAAACAAAGTGTTTATAAGTCATCAATTGACTGCGATAAACATTGTAATTAATCTATAACGGCATTCACAGTAATGTAATGTAGATATAGACCCAGCATTTAGGTGTGCATATTTTTGCAGGTAATGTGATTGCACTTTCAAACATAAAAGAAGCATTGTGTCGTTGCTATCACGAATGTGCTACACGTCTGTATAAATCACTCGGCGAATATTTTTTGCAACGCATATAATCGTGATTTTAAGGAATGCACCTAATATACCAATTATTTGATAAAGGGAGATTTCTACCCTCAAAATGTATCTAAATCCGAAGTGAAAAGAATTTGCAATCCTGTAATAGCTTGTACAATTTAAGATGACAGGTATCTAAAGTCTATATTGAAATTTTTGAAATACATACAACGATTATGTAGCACCAAATCATCTTTATTATATACAATCACATAGAAGTGGACAATTAAGTAAAAATATCTGTTTTACTTCAACAACTTTGGGTGCACCCAAAAGAAATCGTACTGGTTTAGAAGTCAACCTTTTGAATAGGAAGCAAATTTTTGCGCACTTTATCAAGCATGTACGAAATTCATTAAAGTTAACGAAAAATAATGTAAACACTCTTCCATTGAGGATTAAAGGAATGGGTATTCAAAAATCACATGCATGCCTTATTTCAATATATCAGCTTACCGCGTACCACATTTAAAACCGTGGTCGTAATTGCTCGTAATTAAACATTTTACCTTTGTTGAAATACATTATATGTAATATCGGGTGGAAAACCGAAATGACTATGAATAAGAATCGCACGTAAAGAATAAAACAGGTAATATTTGTTTTTGTATTTTTTTAAATGTCATAACCTATTCGCTTTCAGAATTATAAATTGTTTGCACTGAAATAATTGAAAGCGGGACACACGAGCATCTTTTCATCCTTAACTCACTTCCATGTAGAATACAATGGGAAGCTATTGAAATTTACAAACAATCCAATAATTTCAACAAGAAGGAAGAGGCTCTAAAACTAAATAGCCTCTGGCATCCGGTAATTCAAGTCAAATTAACATCTATAACGGAAGAGAGCACAGCGAACCGGTCAGAAAAGAACAACAACCTAGGACAGACTAGGCCTCTGCCAACAGCCGCCCTACCTCTGCCCACCCTGGACCAATCATTGGAGGGTGCTCACAGTACAAATGGAACGATACTGAGGGCCAACGCATGGAGGGAGTTCCGTCCGAGTCGAAGAGTGAAGAAGATGATAGCTACTAAAGCCAACACCCCAAGGAGCCGTCTCAACCAACCATACCAGCAACTCTGCCGCCACCTGCCCGTTGCTCAAGGCCAGTTTCCCCGGATGAACCCGACAACCAGAGCCTTCACAGTCAATCACCAGCTTCCTCATCGACCAGCACTACTACACTAATCCAGACTATGCAGAAAATCTCATCATACAATGCAGTAACTACCAACATCCCCAGAAAATTCACCGAGCGCTACCTCCTCTACAAAGCGCAGTTGTCCTGAACCTCCGCAGCCAGAACATCACGAATCAAACCAGCTCACGGGCCGTCACCATCGGTTTGCGTAATCTTTTTGGAGGACGCGGACTGTGCAGATGCGGTATTGATAGGTTTACAAATTGCATGAAGTTTACATTGCATTGTTTACAAATTTACAAGTCCAACTAAGCCGAAAGCAACGATCACTGTCTTGTCGCTGTTTCTGCTACTTTGGCCACTCCTCTGAATCCTGTACACAGCCACCTCGCTGCCGCTACTGTGGCTCTAGCTACCTCACTGCAAAATGCACACTGCACAACTTGTCGCAGCGACGGCGCAACTGCGCATCGTGCGATCAAAACGATCACTACACAGGACAGGCAACTTTCCCTCTCGCCCCATGGAAGTTAGCGCAAGCTACACCACCTGCCAGAACCTCATCAACTTACATACCAATCCAACCAGGAATACTATAAAACTATAGGAGCTAGAAGCGACCATAGCAAATTTAATAACTGAACTGCCTCAACGCATCAGCAACATACTGCAACCTGTAATAAAACAGATCACCACAGAACACACTATACGCCAAGAGTAATTCGTCGGCTTGAGGCTGTCAAATGGCCCCGAGCGCCTTAAAGCCTTTAAAGAAGCATATATAGAGCAATGTATTATATTCACTAACATTCAGGACAAGTAAACATACAAAAAATCCTTAGACGAAACTGTTCACTTCCAGAAACGCTCAAGTATCTGGACGCTTTTACTAGGCAACGCCGGCGAAACGACAGTTGAGAAAACTGGGAAGAATGCGAGATTTCATTTGTACAGAAGAGAAGAACTTTTCAAAATAGCTGAAAAATTAGTCAGTAGATATTGGTGGATACGCATAAACGGGGAGCGCCCCCGATGAAAACGGGAAAAAAATATAGCGTCTTCGAGACAGCAAGGATAGGAAGATAATGGAGACATTCACAGGAAAAATCGTCGAAGAAAATTACGACTAGTTCAGACGCTTTCGCGCCGCTGAACATGAACAGCATTTCGAAGACGAGGAATACTTAGATCCACAGTTTGGGAATTTAAATTCTCCACCACAATGCAGCTGGTGGGTATATCCCGCTGCAAAAAAATACACTTTCGTAAAAAATGTGATGAGAAACGTCGTTAAGGTGATCGACCGTTCATTCCTTCAGTAGAGCTATATGGTGTCATCCAAAAGGATATTCGCCGAAAATGAGTCGCAAATTAAACAACTTCAAATTGTAAATGCGAATTCACGAGCTATGGATCTAGAGTTTGCGAGGGATGGCGATTTGGTCATATTAGACGACATGATATACGAGGCCGACGTCAACTGCATTTACAAGAGACTCATCTCAAGAATTTTAGGGTGATATGTCAGTTGCCAAACTTGTTATCTGGGGAAAAATCTTAGAACTGTCTCTCAATTCCAATTAGATTACTTGTTTTAATAATATAATCGAAATAACATGCAAGTGAATTAATGGTGTCAACAGTTGAAAGAGCTAGAATCGAAAAAATACACAAAACCTTCGACTAGCACGATGAAACCTCACGTTTACCTGTTTTAGTCTGCACCCGAACACTTCAGTTACAACGCTGATGACCTGAGCTGTTAAAGAGCGTCCTTAAATAAATCAAAAACTTCAGTTACAAGATTGGCGTACAGTGTTGTAATACTTCAAAGAAAAATATAATAAATAGATTCGAAATCTCTATCGCACTATCAGTTTTCTCGCAGTTTTATATCAGTGATGCGCTAAATTATCATTCCTGGTGATTTTAAAATTTGTAAACATTCTCGGGTGGGAGCCAAGCAATACGGTAACGTTTATATTATCAATTTCAAAATGTAAAATAAAAGTTATATAAATAAAAGGACTGAATTTCTATATACGCGACAGCGCTGGGAATGAGGTACAGTCTACTGGTACTAATGACTGCTAATAAAAATGTAACTATGTATGCCCAAACTGAAATAAACTAAACTTGAGTTAATATGTCAATTGTTTTGTTGTAGGGTTTGCGAGTTTCTTGTATGGATGTCCTGGTTTTGATTTCCAGTCAGGTCAAGCTATCCGGATAAAGATTTTTCTCAGTTCTTCCTAATCGAGAAGATGAATATCACATAGTTCTTAGGCTCAAAGAATTGGGAACCGTTTTCTCTACCATTAATTCATTTCATTAATCCTTACGATGTGCGGACCTACAGTATTCACATTCACAACCTACAAATATCGCGATAAGACTAATGTAGTAAAAGCGATAATAAAAGAAGTGTAATAAAAGTTTCATAAAGTATTATTTGACTGCTTTTCGCACATTCTGGCTATGAACCTATCAACACTTGAATTAGTTTTCAATTTCCAAGTATTTATACCCTTCTGAATGTGAATCCCAAGCCTTACCGTCTAAGCCACTGTGTTGGTTCCCCAGTAGGTAGTCACATTCTTAACACTATGACAATTGGAAAATCTACCAACTCAATCTCGCAGAAAACTACATTTTTACTCTTAAGATTCCTAACAATAATGTCATTAATTTTAGTGACACCAACAAACACAAACATCAATACTTTTTACCCGTACTACTATGGTGTGTAATATTGTGCAATATGGGGGGTGAGAATGTGGGGGAACTAGTATGTGCATTACGACATTGAGGCCGTTAGTACTTAGCGGTGGCGATTGGGATCTGTACTTGAGAAAATGAACTTGGGGTGAGGGGTAGCTTTTTTAACGATGTTCAGAGAGAGTTGATAGCTAGAATTTGAAAAGGGTGAACGTTGCACTTTTCTGCTGCGGGATGGTTACCATCTCAACAAACAAGTTGATTTTACAACAACCTTATGAAGGGTAAACATTTATAACTTAACTATGAGAAATATTCACATGTTCATAGAATACCTAGGTCCATTATATTCTTAGTCTTGCTTCGTTTTTATAAAGGACGAATAGGATGCTTCTAGAAAAGTGACACAGTTACGCCCCTAGTCCAGCCCAGGGACGATGCAATGAGTACTGAATATTTATGATGGTGACTCACATAGGATTGCGACATATTGGTCGTCAGCGCCAGCTGTGACAATATTAGATTGATAATAGTGTAGGGAACAACACCGATGCATAATTTACATAAGTTAATATTTACATTTGGCCCCACCAATTAAACACATATTTCTATACTTCTATAATATAATTCACATCTAAAGCAAAATCATCATACTTTAATAAAATTATCATGTTTTAAGTTTTAAAATAATACCCATTTAATTTTGTGATCAAACTTAGTAATCTGTATAATAATGCATTTCAACTTATTTTAATTCCGTAAATGAATGTTGTATTGGAATTAAGGAAAGGTAACATATTTTATTTAAGTTTGTGAAATGAAGCTGAAAAAGGGTATTGAAAATAACTACTCATTTTATACAAACTACCGATATCGTCATTGGCTGATCATACAGGCTTAAAAATTTTGTATAAAATGCAACTTCTTGGGGCATTCATTCGAAAATATTGATCAAAGTGTTGTTCATATCGTTGAAAGAAGTCAAACAACGCGAACAATTCTCCATGTGAAATGTCTTTTCTAAAAGCTTTATGAAAGCAGCATTTCTATCTCTTGTTATTGAAAGTTATTGGTTCTTTTCCACTTTTCCACACCAATTCATTAAATTTGATGCTCAAATACACTTTTGTTAACTTCCACTAGATATCAGTTGACAAGAGGTTTTTCTTTCGCTTCGATTCCTTTCTAGTTCATTCGGATAAGTGGAAGCTGTCCTTTGGGACAGAACTCAGAAGTGCTCTATGAAATGCATCTTTACTCTTTAGAGTTGATTTAGAAGTTGAGTCACTGTTGCAATCCTTCATGTGTCAAAAGATAAATATTATAAAGCGATCAATCGATACTAATAATGTGTATCTTTGTATTATTTCCTGTATCTACAGGATGTAGATACAGGAAATAATGGAAAGGAATCAAATAATGTATCTACATTATTTGAAAAGATAACGCAGTTTACTCGAATACTGACTTTCAACGTTTAACTGAAACTTGTTTGTTTTCAAGTGACAGATGTAGAGGAGCTAGTCTGATTAAGCAATAAACTGAGTTTGACTAAAGTATTCTAGATTAGTGAGTATAACAGTGTAAAAGTAGCACATATCCGGACGTATCTTTAACTACATGTAATATTGTGTTTCTAAATATAAGGATGGGTATTATAATGAAACTGATAACTCGAATGGTAAAATTTGATGATTTATCTTCTAATGAAGGTAATGAATTCATAAAACTCAATGTTCATTTACTAGTTAAAAATAGCGAAATAAAATAGTACAAGAGATATAATATCTACAATATTTTGTGTAAGAAACATTCTCGAAAAAGGAAACTTGATTATATTTATTTCCAAATACTAATGGAAAAATCAAAATTGTGTATTATATAAGATAATATTAATTTCCTTTAGTACATAATAATATACCATCATTCGTTGTCAAAAGACAATTTAAAGCTGATTATTAAACCTGGTATAAAATCAGTGGTGATTTCATTTTATCTCGCGTGAATACATCTGATTTAATCACACAGTACATAAACAATTACTCAAATACGGATTCACCCTTCATTGTGTTCCTCCTTCAAAACCATACCTTTAACTTCTCCTATACTTTTCAGCAGGTGTTCCATGTGCGTCAGTGTATCCTTTCGAGCTATACAATTAATATAAGCCAAACGTAATGATTTCAATAATGTTCTTTCCAATTATATTCAAACCGCGTTCAATATAAGAAAGATAAATTTAACCTGAACTATGTCTGTACTACTGTTAATGCTGAGCTAATTCCGTAATTCAAACAAAATGCAAATTCACTTGAAAGACGTATAGTGTAGCCTTTTTAATTCAGTTGCTGTATCGAGTAGCATAAGACACTAGATAATGAAATGAAAATACCATCCAAAACTAATTGCAGCAGTCTGCAAAGAGATTTATAGGGATAATCAAGCAATGTTAAGTACTTTGGATTAGACTTTTGTTGGTTAGAGAGAATTTTATTACAAGATGTATATAAAATATGCATTGAACCATACTATTTAGGTCTTTTAAAATAAACATACACCCATACACATTAAAAACATTGATAAGTACCGGATTTCCGTCTGCTCGGTTTGCTATTATGAAATAGTGTTTAACGCGCATTTTTACTGCCAAAAGATCATGACGGTGGACAGGGGTGATACATAAGATAAAAATTAATTTTATTAATTAATGTTTAAATCACGTGCTTACTGTTGATAGATCACAGTCGGTAGACACGGTTGATACATAAGATTAATTGTAAATTGGGAAAGTGTTTTTTTTTAAGAAAGGAAGCTACCCAGACATAATTCAAGGTACCTTCCCGGCATTTGTCATTTAAGAAACTGCGGAAAACCTGGAAGAAACCTCAGTCAGGGAAGACGGTCTGGTTCTGGCGCGAATTTGACCCCAGATCTTCCGTTAACGAGTTCGTGCCTTAATGCCCTCAGCCACCAGTCTGCTCTTAACCTTCTGCTCGAAGTGTGCCTCATGAAAAAGCGCAATCAGTCAGAAATTATATATTTAATTCGTGATTTATGTATGTAAGTGTTCCTTTAAATGTTAAACAGTCCTTTTCATTCTATTTATATATACGCACAAGCTACCATTTCAAAAACTCTTAATCTGAATAGCTACCTAATTCACATAAACATAATTTAAGCAAATACCTGGTAAATTATTACTCCGAGAGGGCATTTTCAATGCAGTGTTAGTTAAAATTTGGTTTTCATTCCCTCACTCCAGCCTCATTCACTTTAAACTTTCAAATGGTACCCCTACTTTTTGGTGCTTAAATTTTAAGAACAACACTATAAAAATTACTAAGCATTTATGGAACTATTGTGCTTGGTAATAAATCGTTTCAAAGGGAGTATAATTTTCAAGAAGAAATACAATGTGATCGGGTTAGTCTTGAGTTACGAAATATGCCGAATTACAATTACATACATAAATGTAATTTTGCCCAACATACTTTTTACCTTATTTTTTCCCAGGAGTTTCTTTCCTACTCGTCAATGGCAAATGCAGCGGAGGCACCCTAACTTTGAACTGGAACACTTCTTTTGCGCGAAATAATTATATTTGCGATTTGAATTACTTTTAATGCAACGTCAGTATTCATTGCCTTTAGATAAAAAAAAATTATTTCTTTCAATACTCGGATATCTGTTGAACCTAGCGGAATTTCATCATAGTCTTATTATTAAACATTAGGTAGTTTAAGTAATTGAGAATTACGGCATAATCTAAAGATGGGTGATAAGGTGGCCATGGTAGAAATATGACAGACTAGAGATATGAAAGTGGACATAACTATATATGATATAACTTAATAAATATGAAAGAAAATGTGAAAAAACAAACACGGGGCGAGCGGCACAATTAGGTACGTATGTAAACAAAGAAATCAGATCCAAAGTTTATAATGTGGTGTCGAGTGTTTCGTTTTCTGTTTCATAAATATACTTTATGCTCAGATATTGTGTATAATACATTAAATTCTTCTAAATTGTATAATTCAGTATAGTCAATACAGTAATCAAAATATAGAAAAATTGTAGAATAAATATTGAATACAGAGATAGTTATTTTTTATGATTTTGTCTCTAGGATAGGTGATGAACAAGTCATTCAGGAAAAAAGAGCAGGAAAGAATTAAAGAAGAAATAGAGTAAAGATAAAACTTAAATAGTCAGAGCAAGAAGATGTTGCACTGTTGTGAAGAAAATAAGTTCATGTAATGTAATGGCCCCAAGGGTGAAGATAAAATGGGTGAGTTCACTTTTCAAACAAAATGGACCCAGTGTGGTGGATTATATGTTAAGTTTTCTAAATTTAGGTAATGATCTTATATATTTTAAGATTTTAAATTCATTGCTTGCTAGTAGCCAATTACCTTTGATAGCCAAGCTTAAGAGTATAAGAGAGTATACAAACAATTCACAACAGACCTGGGGAGAAAAATAGAATGCATATAATGGAGAAAAAATAATTTTACTATATTAAGGAATTCAATGGTATAAGGTATTTTTTTTGATTGATTTATTTATGGACGCTCTTTAACATCTGAGGTCATCAGCGTCCCATTCAACTCCGGGCGTGAAACGGCCGACAAAATTTGCTCAGAGACCTCTTCTTTCAGACCTGAGGTTCTTTATTGTGCCGTAAATGTATTACACGGGACCCATGGCTTTACTTTCCTTCCGAAGTATAAAGTATAAAAGCGTAATATTGGAAAGTCTAAAAATCCGGAGAAGGTACTTTTAATAATGTACAATAATATTAACATCGCGAGGAATAGAATAAAAGTAAAGGATACAGAACCAGAGAAAGGATCAGGTTGGTACGATAAGGAATGTACGATATGTGCGATAATGACAACACTGGGAGAGAATTGAAAAGATGAAGATAGACCGGAGATATGGAGAAGACAAGTGGCCTAATAAAAATTTGGGGATATATAGTATTTATTTAGGAGAAAAAAATAAAGAACTAGAATAAGCAAAAATATATGTGATGCAGTAAAAGATATAATTAAAGTGTGTGGTCTTTATTGAAAGGCATATACAGCAAGCGACAGGTAAAGAATGCAATACAGGCTGACATGTGGCAGAAATTATTTTGAAGTACAGATTATTATATAATATAATATAATATAATATAATATTTGGTGTAGGGAAGCCCCTATATTCATTATTTTGAAAAGATAGAAGAATGCGAGAAAATAAATCAAATTAATATACTTAAAGCAAATAAGGTCGAGATGGGATATCTGTAATTTTTGGTACATTTGAAGGGAATCTAGAAGCAGGTTATCATTATTGGTAAGATTATTAAATAGAGTTTTGAAAGAAGGAAGAGCTCCAAACAGTAAGAAAACAATAAAGTTATAAGAATTAGCTTGCTCCACGTAATAGTTAACTGATAATGGACTGTTGGTACCTTACAAAATTGAGCTGAAGAAGAAAGAACGTTATAGGTTTTTGTAGCTATTTATAGAATTTGGGTAGGCTTTCAAAGCCATAAAATGAAAAATATTGTAGGCAAGATTGAAAGAAAGGGGGTAATTACATAATTTACAAGGGCTGCGGAAAAATATAATAAATAATTCTGCATGAAACGTGCAAATGAAAATAGAGCAATAGATAATTTGCAGAATGTTATAGAATTAAGACACACATGTAATTTAACCCCAGTCCTATTAAATCTATTTATAGGCAATAGAGTGGACAAGATAGGAAAACATAATGTACCCTTTCCATAGCTATTACTACTACTATTAGTACCACTACTAGTAGTTGTGGTGGTGATCATAGTACTGCATTTATTTACAAAATAATTTCGCACGGGTTCTGCTTTCCCAATATACTAGGAAATACATGAAATTACACAAAAGCATTTAACTATATACAGACAAACTATACGTAATGATATAATAAAATAATAAATTAGAAATATACGATAATTTTTCATTGAAGTATAATCATTTTTCAAAATATATCAATATATGAACAGAAAAGAAAACAACACAAATGTAAATAACGTACTATCACACATATATGTACAAATAATTCCATAAATATGTGACTCGTGTTCCTCTACCCCCTTAACCTGCAGTCTGCCTCTTCTGATCTAAGCCGCCTCTCTTTATTTAAAAAAAAAAACCTACTCCCTCTTCCTCCTTTCTATTTGACAGTAAAGCCCATCACTGCATCTGCCCTCTTTCCCCTTTAACAAACGGGACCGGTAGATATCACTTTCTCTGTTATTCCGTCCCCTAGCAGTATTCCAGATAAAATTAGAAGAAACCCCCATTATACCACCAAAAATAAGAATGCAACTATAGACCAAGAAATGGGCATTAAAAAAGAAGAGTAAAGTTGAATAACCATTAAACAAGACGAATTAAATACAGAAGAAAACTTAAATGGCTCCCTGGAAACGACATCAAACGATAATAATAGTGAAATAAAATTAGATGAAATGCCCAGAATATTGAGGAATTAATGAATAAAAGTTGGAAAAATTAACGCACAAAGAAACAAATATATGATATCGGAATTAGAGAAGACAGCAGAGGAACTAAAGTTGGACATTTTGTATATACAAAACCCGTATACCTTTCAACGAGAAACTTACACAAACTCCAATCAGAGCCAGAACGATATGTCAAAGCGATAGCCCAATGGCATCAATAGTAATCTATTATTCTAACATACAAATCGTCAATATTGCACAACTAGGTGACACACACACCAATTGTATCGAAGATACACACGAAAAAGGAAAGATTATTTTTAAAATTTAAAACTTCCAATTCAAGCATTTGATTGACCCCTTATCTTGATAAAACCAAAACGATAAATACAACTTTACTACCTCAGAGCAAATATTTACTGGGACATGAATGCAAAGTCAGATTGGTGTTTTAACAGAATCAAAGCTGAAAGGGAAAATTAAAAGAAATAATTTCGGAGTTAAATTTAATTGTTAAAAACAAACCCAGCAACCCAACAGCATTGGAGAATATAGCGGGTGCAACCGCCAACTTGGATGTGACTTTCTGTAATTTAAAATCAAACCATAAAGTAAAAAAATTGGAAAGTAGGACGGGATATGTCCCCAAGTTATCATCGTCTAATTTCATTCAATTACTACATTAATCAACCTAGTGAAGGCGTAAGAAGGGGGGAAAGTATATAACTTCAAACAAGACGTTTGAAATATTTTAAGATAAGAATTTGAGAATTTAATTTTGGAGCATGAAGGGGAATCTGTTGACAGGGATGCCTTTAAACTTGTCTGTACAACACAAAAAGATATAGATAAATCTGTCCCTATCTTAAAGATCACAAAATACTATGATAAAATCTGGTCTGAAGCACTACTAAAAGCTATAAGTAGAATGTTGAAGTGTAGAAGAATCTATCAAAAATCAATAATTGCTGCGGAAAGAGAAAAAATATTGCTTAAGTACAAAGACGTAAAAAAAACAGATATAAGGAACTATTAGAAGAAACCAGGTAAATTCCATGGCAAAACTTCGTCGAGAACGAACTCTAGACCAATATATGTGGTATGCCCATAGAATGGAAAAGGTGAAAAAGAAAATTTTTTTAACTGCCATAAAAAAGGACATTGGCGAAATGATTAAAAGTTGGCAAACCTCGATAAACATTCTTTTTGATAAATTAATACCCCAGGATGATAAAAGTACCGATACCCTAACTGATTATCAAAAGAGAATTAGAATGAATATCACTTACAACAACAATAGATCAATATCTGCATTTGACATTTCCGAAATGTGATAATGTATAAGAAATCAAAAAAAGAAAAAAGCTGCGTGCCGAGATGAGATTATAAATGAAGTAATAGTAAATCTTAAGTATATTATTGAACATCTTTATATAGACTTTTTAATTAATTATTTGGAAGGGAGGTTTTCCTCTCTGTTGGAAAGAAGCCAAAGTAATAATTTTTAAAAAGAGTACCGACAAAGATCCAAAAAGAGCATAAATAATATAGATCAATCAATCGGTTTAATAGCTTAGGCAAAATTCTGGAGGAGCTACTATGTAAGAGACTGAAAGAATTTAAAATTATAGTTGATGTGAACTACAACCAGTTTGGTTTTACAAAAGAGAGTTCAACGGAAGATGCAATTAGCCAGCTTATAAATGCGGCAGACTTTTCAATATCAAAATAGGTTATTGGCATTTTAATTGATAGTTCTGGCGCCTTCGACTATTATGGTAGCCTGTATTGTTTGAACCATTATGGGAGTGCTTATTTGCAATGTTAAAAGATTACTACAAAAATAGAAGAATTTACATTAAAGATATTTAGAATAATACACACAGAGAAATTACAAAGAGATGTCCTCAGGGGTCGATCCTAGATCCGACTTAATGGAACATTGTCCATTTTTGATTGATTTATTTATGGGTGCTCTTTAACATCTCAGGTCATCAGCGTCCCATTCAACTCAGGGCGTGAAACGGCCGACAAATTTTGCTCAGAGGCCTCTCTTTCAGACTTGAAGCTTTTTTTCGTGCCGTGAATGTATGACACGAGACCCACGGCTTTACTTCCCTTCCGAAGGAAGACATACTTTGGATTTTTACGCCCGGAAAAATCCATCGGTCCTGGCCGGGTTCGAACAGGCGATCTTGGGTTTAGGAGGCAAGTATGGTAACCACTACACCACCAGGACCGATTGCCATTGTCCTATAAATTATACCAGACGAATTGATAAAAAAACGTCAACGTCAATAAAACCATTGCTTACACTGTTGATATTTTGTCTATAATAGAAGGTAAAAATTGAAATCTAATTGAAAGCCGTGCCAACTACTCAACGAAGAAACTAAAGCAATGGTGTGGAAGAAACAAATTACAAATCGCCAGATCCAAATCTGTTTATATGATATAGCAATGTAGCACAAAACGAGACCCAACCATGAAATATAATAATCAAAATATCAGAAGAGAGAAAGAAGCAAAATATTTATGAATATTTTTAGATGTGAAATTTAATTGTAGAAAGGATACAACATTAGTTAGGAAAAATGCAAGAATATTATGATGAAATTGGCAAGATTAATGCAAGCAGATCTCAAAATTCCATTCAATGCTATTACATCTTGTCGCACAAGCATTTTTACACCTATAATAATTTACGGAGCAGTCGTATGAGCGACAAGGATGGATGACGCAGCACTTAAAACTTTTCTGAGACGCTCGCAAAGGAAGGTCTTACTGAGAATCTCAGGGAGTGCTCAGCACCTCGACCACCCCTAGCCCTATTAGTATCGACAGGAACATGTCCTATTGATCTTACAATCAAATTGAGGGGAGCAATTTTTTGGTAAATGAAAAGTAATCCGGAAAGTGGATGAAATAATTGGCAGGAAATGTAACAGTGTACAGGAAATAAAAAATAGTTAAAACAACTTTGGCAACGGGAATGGGACACTACAGAAGCAGTGATTTATTTATGGATGCTCTTTAACATCTCAGGTCATCAGCGTAAGTAGGTAGAAGAACGTATCAGATATTTTAAAGCATCTCGGAAAGATTGAGAATCAAACCTATTCAACCGACACAAGGAATCACTATCTAATTGGACGCGGCCTATATAACACGTATTGGAAAAAAATAAATAAAACACAAATGATACACTTGATCTGTATGAAAAGCAAGATTCAACCGAACACGTTTTGTTCCTATGTCCACACTTCTGAAAGCACGTAAGGGATTACAGATATATTTCTCATAAGAGACAAAAACTTATACGATCAATTGCGTTATTTGCTAATAATATTAGTAAACTGGCGCGGGAAGTGAAAGTACCACAGGAGAAAATTAAGACTGTTGTGGTCCAAGGAGAGGTGGGAGGAAGATCAGAGAGACTGCGTACACAAATAAACGATGACAGTAATAGGCTACACACGATAGGGCAATTAGAGATTTTTTTTTTGTTTTGTTGATTTCATTTATTTATGGACGCTCTTTAACATTTAAGGTCATCAGCGTCTCATTCTTTATTGTGCCGTAAATGTACGACACGGAACCCACGGCTTTACTTCCCTTCTGAAGGAAGCTATACTTAGGATTTTTACGCCCTAAAAATCCATCGATCCTGGCCGGGTTTGAACCTACGATCTTGGATTTAGAAGGCAAGTATTGTTACCACTACATCACCAGGACCGACAACAATTCAATTGGAATAAGGAACATGAGAGGAGGGTGGTAGAAGAAAGTGATGGTAATGAGGACAATGACCAAACATTCCAGATGAAGAAACTATTGGACAGCAACAGGAAAGAAGAAAATAGGAAGTGAGAATACCTTTATTTAAAGCGATGAAAATGACACACGTGTAAACCATAATATTAGACTAGAAGAGTGTAGAAATAAAAGGAGGGAATTGTATAGTAAAATAATAGCGCCAGAAAAGAAGGAAGAACATATATATAAGATGGTATATTAGAAAAGACTAGAGAGGAAATATATATGTAAACTGTAAAATTAGACTAGGAGAATACAGAAAAAGAAGAAGGGTATTGGATGATAAAAATAATAGAGAAGGCGAAGAAGGAGGAAGTGATGTGGGAGTAGATGGTATATTAGATGAAATGAGAGGAGAAATATTAATGTATAAGAGGAGAGAAGAAAGAGGAATTGTATAAAAGATGATTCAGAGAGCTAGAAGATCAAAATAAAGTGCCGGGGGTGAAGAATGAAGAAAGAAGAAATTATAAAAGAAGACTTACGAACTGGTAGATATAAGTTATGCGATTGTATTGAAGAATGCAGAAATAAGAATTTCGGAAGAAGTTTTAAAGAACTGGAAGATGTAAGATACGTCACGCGGTGAAGAATAACGAAAGAAGAAATTATAGAAGAAGACTAAAGAGTTTTATTTTTGTTTATGGTTTTATTTTTATTAATGATATTAATCATAACTTTTTGTATATTGAATTTGATTTCGTTTTATTTTTTAGAATATATAAGTTATGCAAGGTGGTGCAAAATGAAGAAAGCATTAATTATTGAAGAGGAGTCAAAGATTGGAAGAAGTAATTTATGTGATGGCGGCGAAGAATGATGATAAAACAAACCATAGAAGATGACTTAAAAGAATTGGAAGGTGAAAGTTGTATGACGGTGGTGAAGAAGGAAAAAAGAAGAAAATACAGAAGATGATTTAAAACACTGGAAGATGCAAGTTATGTGACGGCGGCGAAGAATGAATTAAGAAAAATTTATGGAAGAAGATGCAAAGAGATGGAAGATGGAAGTTATGTGGCTAGGGAGAAAGAAGATTGGGAAGTAACAGATATTAACGACAACTTGACATGACCAACAAAACAGTAATAAAGTCAGTAATAAATAACAGTAAAAATAACAAAAATATGACAACAACAAGAAGTAGTAGGTGACGGTGAAGAAGAAAGACGATTGGGGAAATGACATAACGACAACATCCTAAAAACACTGACAATAATATCCATATAAACCATAATAATGACAACTATAAATACTATGAATTATAAACAATAACCTGACATGACAAGAAAGCACCAATCAACAAATCGATTATAACACTAGCAATAATGCTCATTGAACTATATTTTAAACAACAAGGACAGATCGGTGACCGAAGGGAAAGAATAGAAACGGCGAAGGGTAGATTCACGAATGATTAGTGTGAGAAGATGCGGGTAGTGTGAAGATACGGGTAGGGAATCAGATTATAGATTGGAGAACCACAGAGGAGAAGAGAAAAGGACAAAGCATGGGAACTACGAAGGAAGAAACAACGGTTTATAAAATGGTGAAAGTGTAAGGGTATGGTATATGGTGAGTAAATAGCGTAATTTTTGATTAGTTTTAATTAAAGGTTTAAATTGTTCTTGCTCATAATTTAAACAACCAGGAGTGAATTGAAGATAAGTGAGCTTAATTTTGAATGAAAAGAGGAATGGAATTATAGTGAACAAATAAATGTGAACTAGGGGAAAGTGATATAACTTAAGTGTAGTAAAATAGTTATAATAATTATAAAATATACATTTCAACAAATCAACATATGGATTAAGTAACACTTTAGCTTAGGGGTGCTGGTTATCAGCACTTTAACCGTCGGTTTTCGACGGATGGTAGTTTTAGTTTTGCTAGTTTTAGCTTCAGCTTTTAGTTTTGAATTTATGTTTAAGTAGCTAAATTAAAGCTGATTACCAGTTATAGTTTTGTTTTGTTAACGGCTTCCAGTTAGAGATTCTTTGTATTTTTTATTTTGAGGTTGCTTTGTTAATTACGTTTGTTTAATTAGTTATAAATATTTTCTGCGCTAATAATGTAAAAACTTAAGAAATAAATTCTAATAAACTATAGAAACTATAATGTGTGTTCTGTTATAGACATCTAGGTGCCAGGGTCGCGTAATAGAGATCATCATCATCATCATTATTATTATTATTATTATTATTATTATTATTATTATTATTATTATAATTATTGCAGTACGCCTGATTTTTTTTCCGCATATTTACGGCAGATTTTCGTACCTTCTCTGTCTGTTAATTAAGTCATCCAACACGCGCCTAACCTAAACCAAGGTAGCCCCTTACTGCACAGTTTGGCCCCTGTTTGGATGTAACGCTCCATTCCTTAATTCGTTTTTCATCTTCGAATATATCTCCAGCAAAACTTTCTCTGCACACTTCGAAAGAGACACCATCTATTAATGTCACTCAATCATTTCTTAATTTTCCTCCGAACCCTCTTCCTGTTTCCCCGCTCTTGCGATCCAAATGTTATATCCATTCCTATCTTTTCCAGACCCCTTCTTAATTTTGAAACTCAGGTCTTATTTCCCCTCATTCTCAGCTGCTCCTAGTAGCAGATCGCCCTAATAAATATCTAATCTCCGTAAACAATGCGTATCCAGTACTTCACTGTTCGGGTCCTGCATTCTATAATCTAGCTATGGGCACCAAATTCCCTAAGGATTCAGCAATTTACTCTACTTCTCCCCACTCTTAAAATACATTTAAAAATATTTCTAACCCAATCCAATTTCTCTGTTCGTTCCTAAATCCAAATTTCGGGCCACATTAGTAATTGTAGATAGTATTACTGCGCAAGGTACTGTCTATTACAGCCCTACATGCGTTTTTGTAATTCAGCTTCATATTAGAAGAGTTTCTGCGCATTTCTTATTCTCTTTAAGGTTAGCCCCATCAATGTGTTTCGCCCATTTTCCATTCATCGAGAGAGTTAACCCAAGATAATCGAAATTCTTCACATTATCTAATGTCTGTGTTGCAATGTCCATGTTTCTGCAATGCTATAAATGGTTCCGTTCCTAAAGGCCATCATCTTAGTTTTACTTATATTAACTGTAAGTAACTAAGTATCACATTAGGTATGTAATCTATTTAGTCCACGGTGTATGCTGTCTGTCATAGTAGAAACAATTGTCATGTCACATCAATATAGAAGAGGCCAGGATCCACCCACCAGCCGCCGGACCTCTGCTCACTCCGAACCAATCAGCTGATGGCGCTCACAACTATAGAGATACAGACGGCCAACGCATCAGACACAGTGATACCTTCTCCAAGGAGACTTTGTCCACGCCATTGAAGATGCCCGTCGCAGTTGTGGACGAAACGTCTGCAAATCTTATCTCCAGCACACCATGGTATAACAGCCAGGAAGATACCTTTAGTCATATATTAAAATACATAAAAATCTGAACTCAAACGCTGTTTCCAATTCATATTGATATACTCGACAGTAATAGTAATAAATATGCTACCATTGAGTCATTGTGTAAACACATTTGACAATAATTATGAAGTACTATATTTTTAGTTGGCTTCGTTGATGAAATGTTCAATAATAAAGTGTACCATATGCTTAGATTTGTTTCAATCGTTTAATAATACCTAAGATATATGTGGAATGAAAACTAAAAACGCAAATGCCCCAAAATCTTCAGACTCAAATCTCACATGATCCATTGCTGAGCGTCTCAATACATGTGTTTTTTTTAATTAGAAATAAGAACTTAAATTATATTTCATAATAATACTCATATGTCACAAGAAAGTCGGTCGGAAACAATACATATACTTTCCATATTCAATGCGAAAATTAACACTTGCTTTAATGTAAACTTTCATTCTAGCAGTCTTATCTTCTTTCTTATATCTCTGTTCACCGTACTATTCCGCAGAACTAAGTTTGATATAATTTTAATACTCTGACCTTTGATTATTCTGGGCAAAATGTTATTCAATATTCTTAATTTCGTATTGAAGAATTTGAACATTAACAATTACCTTATCTTTCAAAATATTCTTCAGTTTTCTTTGTTTATCTTTACTAATATAAAGACCTATGCCAATTTGTCAACAGTTCCGATATACCATATTTTCCTTGAAATTTTCTAAGTCTTGCTCATCTTCTATCCCAACTTCATGCTCAGAAAAACAAAGATTAGGCCGTTGTTCATCATTTAATGGCGTATCACATTTCTAAACTTTCCCTCACATTCTAAAATTGCAAATACATATTGGAAAGACAGTGCACATTCTTACCATCCTATTAACGCCATGTTTTATTCAAAATATACCTAATCCGCTCATTTATTCTAGTTATACTAGACTGTTCTCACAAATCACCCGATGACAATTGTGAGTATTTATCCCGATCTGAGCTCCTGTTTACATTCTTGTTCTATTTTTACTTTCCTTTTATCTCAAATGTTTGCCAGTTACTATACAACTTGTCCATTCTTCTCATTACTTGGATCTGTCTTTGCTACGTTCATATATGCAGGTGTAGCATTTTACACTCTATTTTTGCACTTTGTTTCCTTTGTATGGATATACATATAGGTAGGTTGCCTTTGAACATCCTTGTTCAGTGATTTTCTTATTCCATAAAACACCAGTTGAAGTTCTTCCTCTCTTGTTGAAATCTGTGGAAGTTTTGACACGAATTCTAATCTATTCCCTTGTAACACTGAAAAATACTTCACCCACCCCTTGGGAGCATAATCTGGCTCATATAAATTTAGAGTGTTCTTTATTGATTTCGTACATTCTATATTCAGCATGCCTTCATGCTCTTGTCGTACCTTCAGTGGATGCGCCTTTTTTACTCCTCCTTTTTTAGGTGGTTACTTTTCTCATAACTGCTACTTTTATTTCACTATGCAATAATCTGTAATGTTCTATTCCGTAATCTCCATTATTGTTCAGGGTAATTTCTAAAAATATTGCAAACTCGTTATCCCATCATTATTACTTAGTACTGTTTAAATACTCTCAGTACCTCTTTACCTATGTCCATTGATCTGTTTTTTCTCTACACATACTCCATATATGCGGTTCTGTAAGTAATTATTATTTGCTGTATAAAACTTATCTGATGCTAATAGTTAAAGCCAGGGTCATGATTACGTTCCAAATTGCATTTCATACTACTCAGTGTTTTCCATCTCGGGCTGCTTTTACACTTAGTTAGTGGATGTTATTTTGTATGATAAACAGGATAATAATTAATTATTCTGCAATAATTTCAGATTGTATCGGGGACTTAGACACACAATTTGAGCTGTGGAATCTATAATATGCCTGATCAAACGTCTAAGCAAATAAAGAACCATTACGCCACTGACTAATGAAGCTTCTATTCGAAATGATACCACACAGTAACGAACGAAAACTGTGGAGCATGTCTTTCTGATGCAGGCGCTATGATAATGGCATCAAATAAGATATAAATCAATTAATTATTGTAATAACGGTTTGAGGCTTCCATTAAAGCATTTTTATTACTATCGCAACTGGTGAATAATTGTGTTGATGCTGGTAACAGAGATATCATGTTAAACTTCCAGTTGTGACATCGCACATGGTACCATGAGTTTCAAATTGGTCTCGAATGCGTGCAATTGATACTCGCATTGGCGATTTTGTTCTGCATATAGGTCTCCATTTCCTTTTAACTTTAACAAAATTCTCGCTTTTCCAATACAACTTCACAATTGCTTTCCGCTGTTAAAACGATAATCCTGGCTCCATTTTGTTGTAGCAACGCTAGCATAAAATAATATGAGTCATCTGTTTACATAAAATTATACGATAATTTTGGCTTCATTTGTTCACTTTTGATTTACAATAATTTTGACTTAATTTGTTCATTGTTGTTTTACCTGTCACGTAGCAATGCTATCATAATGTATCTGGGTCACATCTGTTAACGGAACATCATAATACACATTACTGTGGTTTTTTGGTTCAACTTTGAAATATATTAAATAGATGTCTACTGAGAAAGTGTGTACACATTTTTTCACATCCTCGGTATGTAGACTACCACAGATTGGATTTATTAAATTTTATGTAGAGTTCTCAAGTATAATTTTGAAGAAGCGTATTGATCAATATAATGTTTAATGCTTCAGTATACCTATAAGTCGGTTGGTTACGTGAATCCTTTTAAAGTTTCCGAATTTCCAAATACTTTTAAGAAAAATTTGTTTTTTCATCTATGGAATGAGATTTAGAAGCTTTTTAAGATGTTGCTTTTGTTTGTGTTTATTTCTCTACTTCAGGCTTCATGCATTTTACAGAGAATTCATATGTACATTTTCAAAAAAGAAATTTTGGACTACATAGCCAAATGAAGTGTTACACAGATGGACGATTGTAGGCTCTTCATCACGATTGTGAGGTAAGTCCCCGAAAAAAAAAAAGTTTAACAAAACTTTTTATTTAGTCGAAACCGTTCCCTTGTCAGAAGTTCGTTGACTGGGCAGGACAAGACTGCTCAACCGAGTAATTTGTTTTCCTCGACGAGACAGAATTGTTTTTAGAAATGACGAGATCGAAAGCAGCAAAGCTTCAGGTGAGCAAATGATCCGATATTTTGCATCTCTGGTAGACCCTAAGATAAATCGGAAGTACTCAAGATGTATGGTCTAAGGCGGAGAAGAATTCTTTAATCCCTTGATTGCTTATGCTAGGTCGTTTGTGCCTAAACCCTTAATGTGCAACTTTCGGGAGGAAGGAATGAAATGAGGAAGGCACAAGGTAGTTAGAATCTACGGGCAGTGCAGATGTGGTTAAAAATATTTCCAGATAGAACACCCCGATGTCGGCGGAGTCCTTCCTGCTAAGTACTACTACTACTACTACTACTACTACTACTACTACTACTACTACTACTACTACTACTACTACTACTACTACTACTACTACTACTACTACTACTACTACTACTACTACTACTGCTGCTGCTGCTGCTGCTGCTAGTGCTACTACTACTACTGCTTCTGCTACTGTTGCTCTACTACTACTACTACTACTACTACTACTACTACTAGTAGTAGTAGTAGTAGCAGTAGCAGTAGAGTAGTACAGTAATAAAGTAGTAGTAGTAGATGTAGTAGTATTGGTAGTAGTGATGGTATTTATTATTACAGTTAAACTATGTATACATATGTTGCACATCACAGTCATATGTGTCGCAAGACCGTTCATGCTTTTTTGAAATACTTCATTTCCGAAATTAATGATAACAAAGGAAACCAACAATAACATTAATAAGAACGCCCAATTTTCAATTCTAAAGAAACAAAGTCATCCAAGGACAAGAATTCTTATAATAATGCTTATCCTATATTAAACTCTGTTTTTTAAAATCCCAATCACATACACATTGTCATGAAACATACAATAACTCTGATATTCACATAATTTTAATTATTTATACACATATATTTCCCTAAAACTGCGTATTTCATTTAAGAACATGTTCAGGCTTAGCCATTTTTGTCTGTTTACAACTGAGTCCCCATGCCGATATGCCGCTCTACTGAAAGTCAAAAATAAATTAGTATATCTTCTGTTTGTGCTGATTTATCCAAATTGTGCACCCAGTTTTACGGTTCCGAGCATAATGGGCAAATCTTTCTACCTTCCTCGTCAACAACCTTACGTACCTTCCAGCCTCCAGTCTAAGCCATACTCTTCCCGACTTCTGTTTTATGCCTAGCTCCATTAAAATGTCTCTTTACCCCATCTAGTTTTAATTTCGCTCTGCAGGTTCAGAGAAGACATCTGTATGCATCGCATCTCTATTGCCTGCCGGTTCATGTCAGGCAGGCATTTTTTAACTTTTTTCACTACACCATATTTGTTTTCCATACCCTACTGCCAAATATCATTTAAATTGATGTTAGACAATTTCCGCTCTACAACCGCTGCCCACCATTTTGGATAATGCATATTGTTTAATTGATGCCGGTAGCACATTGCCCTTAGGGTTGTTTGTTGTCCTTTAATTATCCTTAGCGAGTATCTAATTACATTTATTTTGCTGTAGACTACATCTTCCCAACATCCCACACGTCCACCCCATGGTTCAATGGTACCCTCACTTCCTAGAATTCTTTTCCAGAAATCAAATTTCCAGTGAATCTTTTCCAGTCAAATTTATTTAGACTGCCTATTTTATCCAATCCTCCAATCCTCTCTCCCATAAAGCAACGAGGGGCTAACCATTGCCTCATATATAGTTTTTAATGTTTTGACTGGCATTTTCGGTAGAAATCTCAGTACATTTGATAATTGACCGCTCCCTTCATGCTTGGCAAAAGCTGTGTATTTATTCCATTTTCCACTCATGTCAAACCTTATTCCAAGGTAGTCAAACGGTGTGGATTATTTCTCCTCCATATGTTCATTTTTCTAGTGGACCGTAGACGTAGTCACTTTTAAAGGTGAGAACTTTGGTTTTAGATGTGTTATACCCCAATGTTTGCAATAATCTTGCAAGGCGTTAAACGACCTAGAGAGAATTACTATATCCTCGGCATATAAAAGAATACGTATTTGTTGGTCTTCAATTACCGGTGTATCTATGTCTTCATTCATCATTATAATATACAGCCCTATATAACTCCCCTCTTTGCTATTTTGCACTCAGATCTGTTAGACCAATAAGTCTTAAATACAAATTTTACTTCCTCTAACATTGACATAAGAGCGTTAATAATTTTCTCAGAAAGCCCTGTACGTCTTACTCTCTCCCACTGTATAGCTCTTCTCCTTTATTTCTTAGGTCCTCTTCAATTAAAGTTTTAAAAACAAAACTATTGTCAACGGTTGAAAGGCTTTCCTTAAAACAGCTTGAAATTTAGAAATATTATCGCATACCTTAACCCAAAAAGGAATTCCTTCGTACAAAACTCAGCTGTAATTTTTTTCCAATCACAGACAACAATGAGATATCTCTGTAGTTTCCAAATGTATTATTACTTCCGTTGCTCTTATAGAGTGGTTGTATAAAGACCGTTTTTCACGCTTCCGGAAATTCAACACCAAATAGCTTATTAAAGTTTATTCTATACAAATCTATCAATTTCCCAATTTTTAAAGTATTCTTAATGAACTCAGCCAACAAGTCTTCTAAACCCACTGCCTTCCAATTTTTTAAACTTTTATCCTATGACGATCTCCGATAGGTTAATTTTGATGTCTAATATAGGCGCAAATGGTGCATCTAGCATCCTCTCAGTGCACCTAACACTTGCATTAGTCTCGAGTGCTTCCCCTTCGAAAACTCCTTTAAAATGTTTAATCAATTCCCTAGTTTTTCCTTGTGTTAGTTTCGGCTCCGGATTGGCCTAATGACCCTCCACATGTCACTGACCTCTCCACCCTCGACTGCTTCCTTTGTGTCTTGCTACTTTTCCTCTGCAATAATATTTTTTGTACTTTGTTCATAGATTCGCATAACAAATTCTCTGTTTCTTATCCCCTTTCCTTCGGTGTTTAACGAGTGTGGTTTCCGTTGATTTTATCACTTATTTACAATTATCGTTGTACCAATTGTTGGAATATGCTACTTGTTTTACCGTTCCTCCGAATTAGTATACGCATACTAGCTTTATGTATAATATCTGCTACTTTATTTATACAGCCAGCATCATTATGTATATTATCTACATCAAAATCCTTTAGTTTACTTTCTATGATACCAATAAAACATTCTTTCTCATAATCTCTTCATCTATATTTCCACAAGGGTGTCAGGGTTTCAGTTATATTTTCCTCTGATATATTAAAAACGTGTTGCAGGCTTATAGCAATGTTCAACTTTAATGTTAATAGCAGCGTGATATTGTGTGAATCTACCCTGCTTTCTATTTTAAAATTTTTATTCAGTGGTAATATATTTTGCGAACACAGTACGTGATCGATTACTTTACTTCCGCTAGTATATACTACATTGAAGTGCCCTGATTTATCTAAATCATATTTCCCATTAATAATTTCTAATTCGAAGGCATTAAAATAATAAAACTTCTTTTCCTCTGGCATTCAGGTCTGAGTCCTTGCAGCCTGGTTTCCTAAAATTCGTATCTCTTTTTTTCAAAGTAATTTTTTCTTGTTGTATTCAGGCATTTAGATCGCCCATTATTATTAGGTTTCCCTGCTGGATATTGGTCTCTAATTTCTGTAATTACTTTCCCCAAATCTGTGAAAAATTATGACTCAGCATGCTGGAAAGCCTCTGGCCGGAAGTGAACTGTTATAATTGGCGTTATTTATATTACTAATATTATAATATATACAATTGTTCTTTTAAGAATGAACTAAATTCCCTTTATAAAATGCTTATGATTATTCTTATAGTAAGTAGCAACCCTACCCACCAGAATACCTTCCCCTTCGGCCTCTCACTCCAGAACCAACAAACACATCATCGTAACCACCAATGACCAGAGATTCATTA
Source organism: Metallyticus violacea (assembly GCA_030762175.1). Classification (NCBI taxonomy): domain Eukaryota; kingdom Metazoa; phylum Arthropoda; class Insecta; order Mantodea; family Metallyticidae; genus Metallyticus; species Metallyticus violacea. The sequence goes on from CM060846.1 coordinate 132,733,833, forward strand.
TTTCTCAGCCACTGACTTTCTTGTCCTAGTTACTAAGCGATCCCTCACCTTTGTCCTCTACTCTTTGCGACCTGGTATTGTTGGCCGGTGTGTCAGCGTAGTTCCTCGGGACCGCGACTCTACCTTAGCGCTGTCTCGAGGAACCCTTGGTGGCATTGCTTCTTCACGGCTCTTCACACTTGATTTCCCTTGGACGTCTATCCTTTGTTTTCCTACCGAAGTGACTTTCCCTTCCTTGGGATGACTTTCACCTTCCCTTCATTTTCCTTCTCCTCACCTGCTTGCGTCTTGGCTGGTATTTGCCTGCTCTCTCTCTCTGTGAAAGTTCAGCAACGTGATTCTGGCTTTCCGCCGTCCTGGGTTCGGTTTCCGTTGACTTCCTGGATACCTCCATACTCTCCAGTTCCTATCGACTCCAGACTCGTCCATTAATAAGGAGCTTCTCAAAACTGAATACAGCATGGCAATCTTGTTTCCTGTCCTCGAACATGTGCCGCTTCAGGAAATCTCTCTCCTCTCTTACTCTGCTACTGAAATCCTTGGCGATTATAATCCCCATGCTGCAGGCGTATCTGGCGTCTCGAAGGATGGCTAGTTTGAACTTATAATGGACCAATTTGCGTACTGTTGTCCTCGTGATATTGCCCTCTCGACCTGTACGGTGTGCCCTCTCTTTATCATATACCTGGAGCATTTTCCCCGTTTGGGCCACTACCCTCAATAATATTGTCTCCGTCAGCTCCCTGCTCTATCCCCCCTCCTCACGCTGGTGACCTGAGATGTTAAAGAGCATCCGTAAATAAACCAAATCTCCCCCTCCTCCAGCATACTGTAGATTACCATATATGTTACTGCGCGATTGATTCTGTAGGTAATCTAGTTTTGCTTCAATAGAAACCACACTCTCCTGCACCCTAACAACAATATTTTCCACATTCTTCATGTTGAGCCTGTCGAATCCCGCTTTCATCCTCCTAAGTCTCCATTTCAGAGGCTGGGGTAGAAACCTTTGCAAGTCACTATCACACCGTGCCAATCCATTTTGCCCTGGCTCTTTCGATCTTGTAACAGAACTAACGGAATGAAATGACATATTAGAGAGCGGAAAATTCGTGGAATTAAAAGATCCGTCACAGCATTCACCTAAGTTGCCAAGGGAAACCAGGAAATAACACAAAGCCAGGATGACCGGTCCAACCGCATTGAATCCAGAACTTTCCAAATGCAAGTTTCAAGCTTTACCGCCTAAACCTCTCCCTCGGTGCCAAGTACTGCAACAGGATCAGCTGCAGTTCCACATACATATTTTCTTAGTTTTATTTCCTGTGGCTATATTAACACTCTGCCGCACTTAACATTCAAATGTTCCTCAATTCATTATTCCAACTTCTAGGCCTAACAGAAGAGACCAAAACTGGTTTATTAAATAGTTATAAGTATGATTAAATTAATATTGAGTGCAAGCAAACTTTCGAACAAAGATGAAGTTATAAATGTGATGAGCATAAAATTCACCTCTCTTAAATTTATTATCACAAGCATTGTGCATTAATTCAAGAGGTTGGTCCTGGTGGTCTAGTGGTAACTATATTTGTCTCACATACCCAATATCGTCGGTTAAATCCTGGTAATAGTCAATGGATTTTTCTGGCCTAAATATCCTAAGCATGACTTTCTTCGGAAGGGAAGTAAAACCTTAATCCTCTAGTCGTAGATTTGTGGCATGTAAAACAACCTCAAGTCTGAATGAAGGGGCCTCTGAGGCAAACTTATTGGCCATTTCACGCTCTGAATTGAATGGGATCCTGATGACTTGAGACGTTATAGAGCGACCGTAAATAAACCAACTAAATGAAAAAAAAAAAAAAACCAGTGGTGAAGAACATTACTATGAGCCCCAGGGCACCTCGATGCAACCCGTTTATCAGCATGGAGGGAAGGGCGTATTGATGGACTGTTTATTTTATAGATACAGATATTGCTTTAAGGATAATCACTGCAGGTTAACTAACGTAATAAAATTTAAGTACGTAAATGTATTTAATTTCGCTCTGAAAATCATGAGTTCATATTTACAATATGTAATTGTAACAAGTTCAATAGGAGCTTTTAAACGATACCACCAATAATGGACCTAATGAATAATCATAAAAGTCATTTATTATAATATGCAATGTAATGAGCAGAAAAGTAATATTTTAGTCACCCTTTATGGTTAATGAGTGAAAATTTGGTGTTGTTTCTGTAGTTTCTAACCTTAGCTTATCAAAGAGGCGACTGTCTGTCTGTCTGTACCTTCTTTTAGACTTTATATTGCAGTAGCACACAAACATTGTTTTCAATGAATATCCGAAGCACCGAAGTTCTGATAAAATGCTTTAAGATATCAGCATTTATCACTATCTCACATTGGGCGGTCATTGCGGTGGCGGACTATCAATCTGCAAGTTTTGATACTTACCTTGATCACAACAAACCATAGCATTCAACAAATACTGGTAAAGCGTGAAACAATACCTCGTTGTTAACTCCATCTTGTAAAGGAACTAAATTTAGCAGATATTCTTCAACATTAAATTTCTCATCAACACCATGAATAAACGGTGATCAGTAGTTTTCTTCATGACATATCATATCATAAGTTTCTCATCCATTTGTGAGTTACTTGGGCACATGTGAGTAGAATATTCTTTGCGACGGTTTAGCGAGACTGATAAAACATGGCTCAAATTGGGAACCTATTGTGAACACAGAATTTCAGCAGCTTTAAATTCACATGAATTTTAAAGTGTCTGTTTTGAAATAGTTTTATGCTTCTTGGCATTCTCTCTTGCTACAAATAACTGTCATGCCTTTCTCTCTCTCCCATAGTTTGCTGGGAGGTCAGGTTTAAGTACATCCGTAAGGTCCTGAAATGCTCTGGCTCCTTTTGAAAATGATGAATATGGTACTTGTAGGTAGCAAGTATAATAATAGTATTATTAAAACAGTAATAATAACAACACAACAACAATAATAATAATAGCAATAAAAAAAATAGATGGTATTACCATTACTACTGGTACTGCTACTGGTACTTATTATTATTATTATTATTATTATTATTATTATTACAGCCTAATCTGAATGACAATGTATAATACCATTGTACGTGCCATCTTATTGCTCCTAATCACACTTTCGAACAAATAAGTCACTCGATATTGCCATTATTCCTAAGGAACATTCTTACTCCCTTGTCACTTGCAATTTCCTATTATTGGGTGGGTTGTTATGACAACGACATGCCAGTCCGCCGTGCAATCACCATGGTTCACTGAAACAGACAGATGGCACGGCCATATGCCATCAAGAGAACAGAATCCACGTTCTTAAGTAAACAAGAGTCGCCAGCATTCAGGAATCAATCTTTCCCCGTGAATGGCGTATTCTGTTAAAAATATACCATGAAGGGTCTCAGTGTCAGCGTTTAGTGCAATTCATTTGAAACTGACCAGCTGCATTGCTCGAGGACGCTGTCTAATTTGTCGCAAGTGGTAACGTAAAAGTGCGTATATCACTTGTACACAGCACAACTTCTACACAGCACTTGTTCTACAGCATTCGATTCGGTAATTGGGTGTGTTATTTAATGAACTTGGTGGAGAAACCCTCTAAAGTGTCGATAAGGCTGTCTTTGCTCGAACACAAGTAGCTGCTCTGTGTGCACAATTTGTCAAACGTGTAAAATATTCATGTATTTTAAATCATATTATGAATCAAAAGTCTGGATTTTTAAATGCTTTTAAAAATGTTGCAATTACATTTTGAAATATAATCGTTTTATACAATTCACATTTAAAACATTTGTCTAGTTCAATTATAACTGTTTTCAAAGCTGAAAGAAACTGATTCCAATATTAAAAACTGAGATATCAATTTAAGATTGGTACCAGGGTGTGAATTATAGAAAATATAGATAAAATCCCACAAAACAAATACATCAAAGAACAATGAAAACAAAATGTAATTATAAGTTCTACATTAACATGATTAAACAATTAAACTTGGAAGTTACATTTCAGATAATAGATAAAAGAGTTCATTTAAATTCTATTTTATTGCAATTTAAAATATATCATTTTGGTCGTTTTTTTAAAAATATTTTATTGTGAATTATTCGTGTAATAATTAATTCATATATTGAGAAATATAAGTTTATGTCATCATAATTGTTATAGTTTCATAAAGTAGAACCAAACACAAAATAAAATACAAAATAAATGTTAGATCTGTACATAATCTAAAAGAATATGTATGAATACATAAAACGTTGTAGTTACATTGAGTAAAAGCGCATGCCTGAGAATGAGGTAGTCAATAATAAGATGGAAGTAAGAAATACGTATTTTTATGTAATCTATCAATGTGAAGTTACCAGTCTGTCGCTGCAAAGTCTCCACTTGCAGTATAGAGTTTTACATCACGAAACACACACATTGCAGCGTTCTCTCCAGTAATGCAGGTGAGATGAACATCGTTGGTTTTGGGCAATGTTTCACAGACCATAATCTCCTTGAATCCAGAGCTATAATTCAAGCTCTCTTGACCCGAATTTGCGAGTTTGGCAATTTTTCTCCTATGGGCTAAGACGGGAGGGAAACACGCCTTCAGCAGTAATTAGTCGCATGAATGCACCTGTGGCCACCAACCAGACCGTTTTAACTGCAATTATATTGAAAATAGAATTGAAGTAAGGTCTAAAGCCATGGCGAACGTCAGTGGAAGAAATCATGGAAAGAGTACAGGGGAGAAAAATCGAAAACCTTAATTCTGAAATAGAATTGCAGTAGTTTTATCCCCCTGAGCTACCGAGAATACCTTTCCAGTTCCTGACTACTCTCTAATCCGCTAACAATGAAGTAATGAAACTAAAAGTACGTTTTATAGAGACTCACTATTAGGTACTTGCCGTTACACTCCTCCTGAGGGAGTGAAAATAATTCCGATAATACTTTATTTATTTCTGCAAATTAAAAAAAATCAAAATGATGAAATTATAATTTTTAAATTGTATTTCCATAATATATATTATTCTTTAACAGTTATTATGAACTATCATAGTTCTTATTTGTCCTGCTTCTCGAATCAAGTTATTTCTATAAAAAATATCCAGTTCATTGTGTAAGTGAACTGTTAAAACTAGCTGTACAACTAAAGGTGTGCACAATATGTAATGAAAGTGAAACAGAAAATGTAAAAGTTCCGCAAAAAAACAGTATAAGAACGCGTAGTGTCGTAGGATAAATGGATGAATGTGTGAAAAATGTAATTCGTGATATTGTCGCATGTACTGCTGAAGGGTGTAGAAAATGAACATTTTTGAAAGCTAAATTCGTTTGGTTTTATATTTCATACCTTTCTTTAACGCGATCACTTTAGCAATTTCAGTGTCGCGCTCAATCACGTCAGAAGATGCTTACACGGTGTTTTATAGTGACATTAACCTCCACCTGGTAACAAGCAAAACATGCTGAGCTTGGATGTGTCACTCAGTGTTGGAAAGGGTCATACACCTACACAGTACTTTCTTATTGGCTGATATAGTTCAAATCTAAGGCGGTGGAACACCACATTTGGTGTAGTTTATGTTACAATGCAGAGACTCTCCTAGGCAATCGTAAAACGATATAAGGGGAACCAGAGCTACGGATCGGTCTCTCTCTCTGTCTCTGATCTTTGTCTGCCCCTGGTATTCGTGTTCTGCCTGTCGTCTTTGGAGAGCGACCTGCGTGGTACACCCTCAGCATTCCGCAGATCCTTAAAAGGTAAGGGCCCGTAAGGGCTATCTCTTGTAATCACAAGTCAAATTGGAAACTTTGTCTCCTTTATAATAAATTGAGTTGGCATGTTACGTTGGGTTTTGTCTCTACCATCACCCTCCTAAGTAGCTACCCCCTAAGTCACAACTTTAGTCGTGACAATATAGTTCCCAAATTCTTCTTTGACAATGGTCTACCCACACTAGTCAAGGTGCCTACAACTGTAAATAGAAATCCTAATATTCCCAATTTTAAAATGACGGTTATTATAGATCTATTGGGGATGTTTTGTTTACGTTTCTAAAAGTAGTAAAATAACTATTATCACTGACACGAATGATAAAATATAATTTTTTGGACATGATAAGGCTTGAGAGTGGTTCACCAGTACAGAGCTGAAAGTAGGTAATGCTATTTCTTAGACGAACCTTATTGAATGAGATTCACAGAATCTCATAAACAATTGATACTCATGAGAAGATGAATGGGAATTTTTCAAATTCTGCCTCATTGCGACACTGGAATGCCTCAAGGTATTATTGTGATGGACTACACGCCAAATCATAGCATTAAACTGCATTATCATTCCAGTAGTACATGCCCAACAGGACATTTTTGACTGCCTTAGGCTAAGAAAGTAGCTTTCGATGTAAATGAGGTAAAATTAGAGCTGCATATAGCTGATAGGGATGAAAAAAATTGTGACAGATGAGCTCGATCACAGAGCTAGCCACTAAGCGCTACGCTGCTTACACACTCTTTTAATCTATGTCCTATTAAGCTCGTATGGAGTCAAATTAAAGGTTACATGGCTAGAATCAATACGACTTTTAGGACAAAAATGGCGAAGAAACAAACTGAGTTCACTATATCAACAATGATATGAGGCATATAATAAAGGGAGAAAAGTTGATAATGAATGAGTGACATTGCGGTAGACCAAATGTTGATAAATGTGCACAAGACAACAGAATCGGACAGATGTGAATGTGATATACCAGGGATAAGTCATAAGTAATAGCACCTTTTCTTTTATCTTTCTCGCGAAACATAAGATACACGAATGAAGATGTATGAAATGTACTTTAGAATGAAGTTACCAGATGGTGTATGTGAGCACAGCTAAGAGTCTCAGGATGCCCGGAAGTTCCGTTGGAAAGCGACAGTGGTCAGAAACAGAGGTCAGGAAGAGTAAAATACATGGGTATGTAAAAATGGTATTTCTTAGCGACAGGAATGCACAAGAATGCCAGTAATATATATGTCCCTTTTCCGGCTTCTTTGATTGCAGGTAGCTGCATTACCGTCCTTTAGGGGTAATGGTAGGGAATCCCGTTCGGACATGTTAGCTGCTTTCTTACCGACTTGCGATGGTATGCAAACTCTGGCAAAATGCTGGCCGGATAAAAGGATTTTATACAAATGGTGGGAATACCGCGTTACTAAAAGATTTATTCGGATGGGAATTTACTGACCTTCAGAATAGGATGTATTTAATGACGGGTATTTGTCGGTCATCAAAAATCTGGTGGTGAGGGGATTTATTTTATTGCTCGTTGGGACATCTCGAACACAGTAGTCAGTAACAGCCGGCACAGGAGATAATATTTTATGTTATACAAAATTGTGAAACTTCTTTAAACAAGGTCACAAGTGGACATGTTGGCTGTGCCGATAGTTTCTCAGTACTGATATTGGTAATGTGGATTGGGCAGTGTTTTACTACAAAGGGGCGAGGGAAACCTGTTCGAAGCTGTACGAGACGTTATCATAAAAAAATATTGTTTTATACAAAAAACTATTATTATGAAAGAAGTGTTGTTATAATGCAAAATTAATATACGATGCGACAGAAAACTTTTAGTTCATCGCTGTGTACATATTACTGTTATGTTGAAATATAAAAGGCGTGTTAATTTGCAAAATTTTAGGAAAAAATATAAAATAATTTTTACGACATAGTTGGTTCTAGCTTGGGTTTCAGCGACCTACTGGGGGTGATGAAGTTGCGTGGCACTTGTTTTATATCTCAAAACGACTTCTACTTTCCCCCGGGGCACAAGTTTCTGTCAAAACACGACTAAGAGCTTTTCACTCTTCCAGGGTTAGGTATTTTTACCTGTCAATGTTTTCCGTTTGGTTAAGTATTTTTACATGTTAGTGGATTTTCAATGTCTTTCCTCCTCAGGGTTTGGTATTTCTGGTAAAAACATTTTCACCTGTTAAATGTATTCCGATGTTTTGCGAATTCCTGTCTAAAAGATTTCTTTACATTAACGATGTTTACGAATTGTTGTCTAAAATATTACTCCGTTAATAACATTTCTATGTTTTCAGTTTGAGACTGGAAATTTGTTGTAAGTTTTACTACTCCTTCACTCACTTTTAACACCGCCTGTGGTGCCTCAGTAGTAAAATCGCGCGTTAAACACTACTCAAAAAGAAAACTAACTTTCATTACCTCAGGCTAAGAGGTGGACATACGCAGTAGAGAAAACAATCTCATTGGCTGTAAACCAAGAGGGGATGGGAAGTATTGGAGTTGCGCAGTGGTGATTGAGTCCTTGAACAGATGTTTCCCAGTATAAAAATAAACCAGGATTCAACAAGTACGTGAGGCAAAATACTTCGCGAGACTGTTTCTGGCTTTGAAATACCTATTCATAAAGTACAAATATATATCTTAAAGAATAATTTCGTTTTTAGCGAATTTATTAATGTTCGAGTACATAAAATTCAAATGCAATTTTTAAATTTGATGTATAAGGGCAAAGCAGCTTTTTAAAAGTAAAAAATGAAAAAATGTTACTTGCACTTCAATGTGGAAAATGTAAAATTCTTTCAGTGAACACATCCATTTTTATCGTTCTGTGTGAAATCCATTTTTTTCCAAAGGCATATTTGTTAAATTTTTGCTTGAAATATTCAATTTAGAAAAATTACTATGGAACAAATCATACATCTACAGCTGTTCAACAAAATTTCGGTTTTTTATCCAACACATTCTACTGTCAAGCATTACTTACTTGAAAACTTCATAAACTTCATAAGATTACACATTTTTACATATATACAGCGATGAGTGTAAGTGCAACCATATATAGTGTATTTCTTGTTTGTATATGTTTCAGTATGTTTACTTTCTAAAGTAACAATTTTTGTTAAAATTGTGATTTATGTAAGAGAATATACATTTCAATAATTATTTTCTAATGAATTTGTTTTTATGCTACCTTATAATGCATATAAAATATCAATTTCAGTTACAATTTTAAATAATGTAAGCATTTCATTTGTTGTGTATAGAGTCAATTAACCAATGGACTAATGTGTCAAGCTTATAAAATTAGTTGTGCAAAGAGCATTATCAATCAGCTTGAACGTTTGCAAAAGTGAAAACAAATCTAGAATAACAGACAAAAAGCTATTCTGCACCTTGTACTGTGCTCTCATATCTATAATCCGCTTATAATAAATTATACTGGTGTATGATTTGCAATTGGCTTATTTTGTGTCGTAATTTCTATTTTTTCTAATTTTAATTCCACTCACCCTTCTCCCCTTCCCTACCTTCCGAAGTGTGTAAGTATTTTACTTCGATGTGCAGTAGTTTCTTAAAGTTTGTGTAATTATTTCGGAGTGTACGTATATCTCCAATCATAAATAATGTCTGACACAATAAAATATTAAAAGAACATTTGTGTTTTTTCACCTTTTCTCCGCGCGATCGACTTTTTACATACAAGTTATTTGACTTTTTGTAAAAAGAAGCAATTTTGGGTTAAAATAACTTTGTAGACAGCTGTGGAGTTCACTACTTACTTTTATGTTACAACAAAGACTAATTTCATGTGGTATTGACATTCATTGGTTACCGCGCCTTCTATCTACGAAAGACATTTAAAAATATAAGGAAGTAACCATATTGTGTATTTGTAATATATATATATATATAAACAAATAAATAAGATATTCCTCACATGCCTTGAAATAATAAACAGCAATAAAATTTGTTTCAATGTTTTGTTAAATTTTCTATACTTTACGACGGAAACAGTACGAAAACATTGTACTACTAAACGAGATGACGTGAAGCTACTTTTTCCTGTGCCCTCTTACTGGCTAGTAACGAAAATTGGCGAAGTTCTGACTACCTATGCCGAGAGATGTGGAGGGGAAATGTCACAAGGGATGGTGACGATGAGTGGAATTGGTAAGGGGAAGAAATGGGTCTACGTACTGATAAAGCATAACTAATATTTCACAGTCTGTAAATTAATAATTCATTCAAAGATATGTTTTGTACTAGAAAGGAAGAGTTTTAAATCTTTCAAAAATTATAAATAATTAGGGAAAAATGACTGTCTTCCTTCATGTTATGTTCTCTGGCGTTGCTAAGTTTTTACTCCATTTTTACTCCTTTTTGCAAATAGGTAAAGTTAATGAGTATTAGAAAACTCAATACTTTTAACTTTTCAAAAAAATAAAAAGTGGTATCAATGAAGAATATTCCCACCCACGTAAATAAATAATTAATTTTAATTTACTTTTGGAATATAATTTAACTGGTTTAGATCATTCAATAAAACTGTATAATTACGAGAAATAGTGTGAATGTATTTAATGATCTCTAGGGTTGTTAAATTTTCTCTACATTTTTATCATTTTTCTTCAAATAGGTAACATTAATGACATATGTGGATCTCAAAACTGTTTAACTTTGCAAAAAATGGATGTAATAAAATAATACTTTCACAGACTGTAAATTAATAATTGCATTAAAGTAACATTTTGTGATAGGAATTGTTTTAAGTCACTCGACCAAACTGTATAATATACAAAAACAGGCTGTCTCCCTGAATTTAATGATCGCCGCCGTTGCTAAGTTTTCACTCCATTTTTACTACTTTTCCCTTCTAATAGTTCACGTTAGTGAATATTGAAACTCAAAACTGGTTTATGCTGCAAAAAAGATATAATTACATTATTTTCACAGAATGTATATTAATAATTCATTCAAATTGCGTTTTGGAATAGAAATTAGGCGTTTTAAATCATTCAACAAAACAATATAATTAAGAAAAACATCACTGTCTCACTGTATTTAATGATCTCTGACTTACTTCCGTGTCCTCTAATAAGCATATATTGTAAAGCGGAGGTATTCCTTCGGTAGGAAAACGGTCATTTTTCCAAAACTTGTAATGAGCTTTATTCGATATATTCATTCAATTGGAATTGAGAATATTACTCAATAGAATTATTTTAAATTTTGCATTCGATTTAAATATCTTTACTATCGTGCCAGTGAATATCACACACATGCGCGCCCACCCACACAAACACACACACTCACACAACTGTTCTCTCCAACAATCATTGGCGTCTCTGCATTATGGCTATCCAAGAGTCCAAACAGATGACAATATCATGACTGCGTTCTATAACAACAAATATGTGGTATTACACCCTATTTTCGCTCATTTTTATTCAAATTAAAATATATTATTATTCTGATGATTTAATTTACTCACAGCGTACTCCAAATGTAACTTTGTACAACTGCGAATGAAGAAATCGTCTATTCATGTTAAATTTTCTGGAACCATTTGACCACGCTATAGACACCATATAAAATCAGAAGCGAACATTCTTGCCCGTTCAAATGGTTGTCGTAATCTAAGTGATATCACGCTGTTTTCCAAAATGCCATACAATCTATCAATTTGATGAATCCAACACATTAATGAGTCAGTACGCTGCCGTGCACCTGTCATGTTAGATACAATAATAGCATGCTAAGTGTTGTTAGGAATTCTCACGTATATATCTCAGCCATCATATCTGCATGAAATGCATGTTGTTTAGAAAAATGGAGGAAAAAATGTTACATATTTGACATCACATTCCACTTTCAAATTAGCCTTGTTAAACTAACAGAATGGCTATGGTTTTTGCGAAGTGAAATTAAGGGTTTTAACAGAAGAATGGGTGTGCAAAACACACGCTTACACTTATCGTACGTAATAAATTTAAAAGAAATGAAATGTATGGAACACTGACCGGGAAAATTCAGATTTTGCGGTAAGAAAATGTCCTTTTGGAAGGAAAAAATATATTCATACATTGTTTCACTACTACCGTAGAAATGAAGTGAGAAAAAATATAATATAGCGCTTAAATATTATAAGTTGATGTAGGTATGTTTAATAAAATAGAATTTACTTTAAAAAAGGCCTTTAAAAGAGCAACTGATATATTACCTTATTGTGAGGTGAAAGTGGGGGATTTTACCGGAAAAAAAACCACATACACATACACTTACCCCCACTTCATGAAGTTAAAGGAATGAAATGTACGGTATCATGTTCTAGAAAAATCAGATTTTAAATCTAAGAAAATGATATTTGGCAAGTAAGCTCTTTTCACACAATGATTTATTATTATGGGAAAAATAAAATAAAGATGTTATACCTTCAAGTAAATGATATCTGAAGTGTCACAAAAACCTTAACTGTTGGTGAAGTGGCAAAGTTTTGCGCCATTGAAACTGGTGGATGTTCCGGAAACTTCACTATGTATTATAACTTTATTTTAAAAGAAACACAAGTAAAACTTTATGTCAGCATTATACTGCATGCCAAAACCAGGCAGCAATGCCACTAATACCACTAACGTGACGGAAGAAACGTTTCCTCTGGAACATCTTGCGTATATGGAAATGTACATTTCATTACTAATAGATGACTCTTTAGGTGTATTTAATCGTAAATATATAGTAATGGACTAAGAGTCATACCTAATATAAATTAAACATACATTGAATGTATTTGAACATAATTTACTTCGTAAACAAAATGCTTTTTGTATCACACTCTGATAAAATTACAATTTACTATTTTAAAGTAAACAAACATAGTACTTGCAACATAGATGTCTGTAAATAATTCTTGGACATAAGAAAACATTAGAGCTTAGAACTGCAATGCTTTCACATTGCATGAAGTAACAAAAAGGATCTGAAAAATTAAAATTAACCTGATAAACGCTATGGAGAACTGAAGAAAAACCTTGCTTTACCAAATAGTTCGCACTATTTATGAAAAATGAAAAAAAGAATCAGCAATTAAAAATATTTTCACTCTCAGTGTGAAATAGGATTCGCCGCGCCCAGGAAGCGGATTTACGAGTGTTTATGAGAGAGGGAGAGCAGCGTACTGTTGTATCATTAGTGTTATGGATAGATCAAATTGATAGACTGTGCTGCATTTCTGATAACAGCGCAATACTACCTAATTACGACAACAATCAGAACGGGTTGGAATGACAGCTTCTTGCTTCATATAGTGTCTAGAGCGTGGTCCAATGCCTCCAAAGATTTTGACACGAAGGGACAATATCTTTATCAGGTGTTCTACAGTGTTACTTTCTGGGATTGATATGAGTAAATTATATCATCAAAACAATAATATATTTTATTGTGATTAGAAGTGAGCGAAAATAGAGAGTACACCATATATTTTTTGTTATAGAGCGCAGTCATGATACGGGCATTTGTTTGCACTCCTGGTGAACTATAATGCAGAGCCGCCAGTGAATGTTGGAGAGAAAAGTTGTGTGAGTTCGTGTGGGTGCGTGTGTGATGCACCGATACCATGATAGTACAATATTTGAAAACTATATTGAAGTTATCATTGCAGTAAAAACAGTGAAATGAATAATTGTGTGTGAAACCCGGAAGTGCTTTAAGAATACCTTTATTATGTAATATGTTTATTTACAAATGAATAAATATATCGAATAAAAATCATCACATTTTTTTAAATTACCCCTATAAACAACATTGTTTACATTATTAAAATCCGCATTAGTTTGATTGCATTGATGCCCCATAATTTTAATTGTCTACTGCTCTGGGTTGCCACGACTGGTTAACCAGCTTCAATTCCATGGTGGGGAAGGCAATTGTGATGAACAATGTAGGTGTTTCTGACATTTTGGGGATTCTGTTTAACCTGCTTCATTCTATGAATATTCTTCACTCATTTCCCTTCCTTTTCAACTAATTGACATTATTATTTCATTCAAAATGTTGGCGACTTTGGTGAGATATTCTGCAGATCATGAACCTGTAGAGAGTACACCACTTCCATGCACTCACTGCGTAATGAGGAGAGAAGACTTGAAATTAAAGAAGACCGATGCAGCTTAGACGATGGTGCGATTAGGTATCTACTCTCGTTTAACGCTGAGGTAGAACATTGTATATCCTCTAAGTCGCAGAGCTTGGGGACAACCCTCTTCTGCCTCAAGTGTGGAACAGAGAAGAGTAAAGTTTCAAATGGTGCTTCGCAGACATAACGAAAATGCAAAGACATCAGTTGTACGTATAGAAAAATTTAGAAACAATCAAATCTCTCTTAGAAATATTCTGCTCATTTTTAATGCTTAGTATTTAGTCAATAAATTACGTAATTTTGCGGTCATAGCAAGTAATTGCGCGTATTTCAAGCAAAAGACATTTACAATTATAGTAGTTTGACGTATTGTCTACACGGATTTGTAAGTAGAAAACCAAGCATATTGTACCGTAAGCTTAATGTTGGTCTTCCAGAATATGTTCTCGTCACTCGCATGGGGTTTTGCGTCCTGGCCAAGGTCGGCTCCGCTACCCACTCACATTCGCCTACCTGTCCTCTTTGAACTTTCCAGCAGTCAACAGTCTACATTCGATTGCGAAAACTTTAGAGCAACGTGTTTTAGTATGTAAATTTTATTATAAACACAAATCAGTTTGTAACTTTGTTTGAGGAATTTACTTAGAAGTTTACTGGCCAATTTCCCTATTGCAAAACTGCAATTCAGGATGTGGTGAATAAGTTTGATATTTATGGTTCAGTGCTGAACAAGATATACAGGCAAAGACGCAAAGTTATAGCAGAAGACAAACTAAACGAAATTGACGCAACTTTTGAATGTTCACCAACAAAACCAGTCTTGAAATTAAGAAACGTTCGGTTTCCGTATCATTTGCACATATAGCAACAACTTGTTAAAATGTAAACCATACATATGTATACTGCGCTTTGTCTACGACAAAGTCCTTTGTAGCATGTGTGCATCATTGTGAGTGGTTTCTTTCATCAATAACTGAAGGTTTAATTAACCCACTGGTGCTCTTTTCCGACAAGGAGTTGTTCCAACAAAATACCGTTTGAACACAAACCACACTCGCTATTGAAAATCCATTTTATATACAAGAAATCATTTTATGATAGAAAAATTGGAGTTTACTAAGCCATTAGCGCAAGAAGCATAAGGCGCGGCGTCTGTGGCATGTCCAGATGCCGAGACACCAAACTCCGTGCGAGGGGCAAGGACATATTCTGAAAGCCCTGTAGTAAATGTAGCATTCCATAACAGAACGTACGATCCGTTGGGCCTATACATCTATTGACGTTCTTTTGGAAAAATTTCCACTGGAATGAATACACTCCTACACTCCTCATATTGTATTGTATTGTATTGTATTTAAGCTTAAGGTGCGCAGAAACGCAGCTGCTCTGGTAAGTGCACTGCTGTAATCTAGTAATGAAGTGCAAAGTTTATATATGTGTTGTGCTGTTTCACTCCTCTTTGTGTACACGATTGAAAATTTTGGTAGGAAAACAAAATATTTAACTCTTTATCCTCTGCTGGGAATAACGCATAACCCGGAAATATAATTGTTTTTATTTCACAAACCTTGTTTTTAGTACTCTAAACATTTATCGTATTTTAATAGTGCAACGTTCTTGTCTGCGTTGGTCCTGGTGGTGTTGTGGTTACCATACTTGCCTCCTAAACCCAAGATCGCGGGTTCGAACCCGGCCAGGACCGATGGATTTTTTCCGGGCGTATAAATCCTAAGTATGGTTTCCTTCGGAAGGGAAGTAAAGCTGTGGGTCCCGTGTCGTACATTTACGGCTCGAAAATGAACCTCAAGCCTGAAGGAGAGGCCTCTGAGCAAAATTTGTCGGCCGTTTCACGCCCTGAGTTGAATGGGACACTGATGACCTGAGCTGTTAACGAGCGTCCATAAATGAATCAATCAAAAAAATGTTCTTGTCTGCCCGACAGTATGTATAAAGTGAATCTAAACTCTACCGAGGAACTCTTACAAGTAATTCAGGGATCTTTTCTGAGTGTATTGGTGTAAGGAATTCATTGTTTCCAGTGATTCGTTACCGGATAATTTCATTGTGATTGCTTACTGGGAATATGATTGTTTCCAAACAAAAACATTTGACTGCTGTAGAGCGTGTTTCCATTACGTTTCGCCACCAATTATCAACTGATCATCACCTGGTGACAGTTGTAATTATTTATTTTTAAGGATAAATGACGAAAAATTACAAAAAATGGCATAAAAACCCCAAATTACATGTTATACTGTTTAAAGCAAATGCTCAAAATGTCGACCACCACGATCAGGAAAAACTTCACAGCGTCGCCTAAAGGACTATCGCACAAGTCCTAGTATCCTAACCTGAAGGATAAAGCCTACTGACTGATGCAAAGGAAGGCAGCCGCTTTAGTGACCCTATCAAAAATGCTACAAGTAGATGAGATCGTTCTTGCTGACCGCTGGAAAACTATTGTCGAATTGTGCTTCATATTCAGGTAAGTAATTTTTACTTATGAATACATATTCATGATAGAGTTGGACAAAAAGGAACATGGAGATTATATTGAAATCCATTATAAAGCTGTGGCCATTTTCTTAGGAAGTTTTCACTTAGTTTCCTTGTAACTTAAAATAAAATAATACGAAACAATACTTCCCTACTAACCATCGTGTGTGTATAGGTACACCGTGCAAGACTTAACATCCTGGGGCTTGCAGAAATAATGTCTTTGGCTACCGACATCTTGAGTGAGAATCCACAAATAGCGGGGTTTTACATTTTTTCCAATGGCAAGTCATCATTCTTCTAAAACGACTCAGTTAACAGTCTAAATAACCGATACAGATGAAAGCAATAAAAGCTAGTACATATGTATGAAAATGCAGGATATTACCTTAAGATTACCGAACGGAGTGGCTCAGATGGTAACGCATGGGGATCGCATCTAGGAGGTCCTTAGTTAATATTCCTTTGGGTCAGGCATCCAAACTTTAGGTTTTTCATGGTTAAACTGGTCGCTCAGGTGAATCATGAATTGGATCTTTCCACAAATTTTCAGCTGTCTTATTACGATTGTTCGGTTACAGAGTCAAAAATCCCAGAATGAGATGGACCAGTGCGGTGTAGTGGTGGCATGATCTTTGAAAAATATTTCTGTCCCAGCATCTAGTTTTGAAGCAGCCCTTCTTAGGCGCTCGAACATCTTGGAGGGGAGACTCCGCCAGCTCCAAGATTTCCTGACTGGAAACAATGTTACGGACCCCGTCTGTGTCTGCATATCAACGCCCGTGGATATTGGACATCTGGTGATTACTTTTCCTTGATCCTTCCTTCCTACTTCCCTCCAGAGGTGTCCCCGTTGGAGGCGTATCGATCCATTGAGCAAGAATGTAGTATCAAAACTTCCTCCTGTTAAGCTAACAACACAATTTAATGAATTTCTAATTTTTTGTTTGTTTTAATTTCCGATTATAACCTTGCGTTAAAATGTCACAATTAAACTAATTCGCTTCAAGTTGTCCTCATCTGCTCAACCCTTCAGAGCAATATATAGGAACAGTGCAGTTTTGCCACTCTTTTTGTTTCATTTCTTAGATGCTGTTTTCTATTTAGAATGTGCTCTCAGTGCTTTACATCTTTATATCTTTCATTGTACCTACAGAGCCAATAACTTCTCTTCGCACGCCAGCTTTTCAGAAATGTTTCAGGATTTCCTTTGGAATGAACTGCTCTTGCGGCTATTGATGCATATAGCTTTTTCCAGTGACACTCTTTGCTTTTTGTAGGTTTCCTTTCATTCTATTTCTACAGTGTATAACCAGTTTTCATTAAACCTCCATACCTTCAACTTATTTCATTAGATGAATAGCGAATAAAGCATGGCGTTACTCCAGTGTAATCTTACTCCCTTCCACAAAGTTCTTCTAATAAGCTCGGCCATTCTGAACAAGTAAACCGCTAAATAAGATTACTACTGCATTTCCTGTTTTGATGTCTTAATTTTTTTAAAACACAGCCTGGTAAACACTACTGAATATGTTATTCGTTATTGTTAAGATAGTGGACACAAAGTTGGAATTATGTTATTTTACTTTCCATCATTAAAATAGTGACATCATACTTTACCCATAGAAGTTACTTGAATTATTTATAACTAACTGTGAAAAATCGTTAATAAACAACTTACATGAGTCAAAATTAATCACTACACTCTTTTCGAAGGAAAGTGTACATGGAGTAGAGAAAAGACATTAGAATAATATCAATTTCTTTATAAAACTAACAGAACCTTTAACATATTTTATACAGAACCATAAAACTGCTTATTTTGAAAAATGTATCAATATAGTTTTTTCTTGTTTTTTTTGCAAATACTGGAACATAGCACTATCAAATTTTACGACGATATCTTTCAAAATATACACTTCTTGGACATTTTAGTGCGTAGTAGAGTTATTTAGAGTAATTTGAACACCATTGTATATTTGGTACAAATAGTTGGGGAATAAAAGTACCAGCAATTAGTAATTGAATTGTAAAATGTAATGTTTGTTTATTTAGGTTATCTTTGTACAAATTATTAGTAAGTGTAATGAGTTGTTTCCCTATTTGTGATCGTACCGGCTGTCTTTCCCTATCGAAAACTATGAGGTGCACGACTTTATTGCACTTGTCAATTTTGACTTTCTTGGGCTTTGTGCTCAATGGTTATATATATATATTGCGAGCTCCGCTGTATAGTTTCTGACCCATAATGATGGAACCAGGTTTCGTCAAAAATAAATACTAGTTTAAAAAAACTGGTTCTCGCAGAGTGTATCAACAAAACTGTAAGACACATGGAACATATGGCTCATCCGCGTAACTATAATATAACGGTATTTTAGTTCATATCGTAAATTGACTTTACTCTTTGTAGCTCATAGCCTTCCAGAATGTGTACAATTCTTAATTACCCTTATTGACTCCTTTATAGAAGTCTTGTGTCCTGTCTAACTTTTACTGCAGCATTTCTGAAGTTTGCATAAGATTTTTTGTCCACCAGAACACAAAACCATTTTGCTGTATGCAGCTCTCTGAGATTGACATCGTTCAGCCCTGGCTGTGCAAAGGTTTGGCCTCTTCCTCAATAATAGTTATCGACTCCAGAGTAGGTTTTCAAATAGAATCAAACAAACTGATCATGTTTGATTACACATAAAGGTGGGTTGTGTTGTTTGAGCATGAGGAGGATACTGAAGTTATACACCCTTGCTCACGGTTTACCGTTTATTCCTACGACTCCAATGGATGCACCTCCCAGAGGGAGAGCTGCGGGAAGATAGACAGGGTCTCTAACATGTTTCTATATAGAATACTCTGACACCAGTGGAGCCCCCAATTCGGATTTGAGCGAGCTCTTTAGAAGGTTTGCTCCTGTACAAGATGCCAGAACAGAAACCTTTACAAAGCTGTCATACCATGGCAATCTATATTGCCCTAGCAATTTCAACCCTGTAACAGAACCAATAGAATGAAATGACATATTTTGGAAAGGAAAGATACATTCGAGCATCCACCTAGCAGCCAGGGTAAATAACGAAAAAAATTCAAGGTGAGAATGGCCAGCCCCAAGTGTTTTAAAACCGGGTCCTTCCGAATGCGAGTTCAAAGCATTACCACCTGAATCGTTCCACTCGGTGCCCCATTGAGTTGGCTAAATAGTATGAATAGAGAAATAGTTATATGCCTTGGTACATTTATTCAAATAATGAAAGAACCCTTGTCGGAAGTAAAATATCACTTCGAGCTGCCGAACATAGCCAAAGTCACAGGCAGGCTGATTCAAGTGGTGTTATAATAGTTTATTACAAAATGTGATTATGAGTAGTATTCACAGAAATTAATCTTTAATGAAACATTTGTTTCATCAGGAAAATCACAGAAGTCAACCACTTTCTTCATTAAACCCAACAATGTAAATAAGTATTGCATTTTCATTGATAGACGTTTTCTAATGTGGAAACGTATGGAAAAGAAAATGTTTGATGTTCCAACCTCAAAACGTCCGAGAGTTGAAAGACATTACTTGATAAATGATATGACTTGAGTTCGAATGTCACATACATTCCACACTGTTTATTTTTATTTTTTTTTTTTTTTGCGTGACGAACAATACAATATAGATTTAATTTTTAGATACAAGAGAAAATTTTAATACTTGTAGATTAAAATTTATATTGATGCCTTAAGGTATTTTCAATTTTGCCTTAAAATTAAAGTTTTACATTTGAGACTCGGTTCGGTCTCTATTAAAATTGAGATAAACAAACAAAACTTAAAACCCATTAAAAACTTAATGCCCAACTCAGTGTCTCTCATGATTAAAAACTTGTTCATTCTTCTCGGCATAGGGTTTACTACCAACCGGCGAAAATTATTTTCACTTTTTGCGAGGGAATTTCACAGGTCTTCAATCATGCGCCATAGCTCAACAGACGTCCTGGAAGATAGAAGGAACTTTCAAACAGTCTCTTTTACTTTTGCTCACTCTTTCTCATTAGGATTTAAATCAGATGATGTGGTATGCTGAGGTATCTGTGCGATATTACCTTGCCCTTCAAACCACGTTGCACTATTCTTGACTTGTGAACGCTAAGGTTACGCTGCAGGAAGAGGACTATCGGAACACTTTCTCTGGCAAATGGGACTAAAATGAGCTTCAAAACGTCACGCTAGGTACACTGTTCAACCTTCCACACATTCGTTCAAATTGCCCAAGGCCTTGGAACTAAATCCAGCCCCAACAGGAGACATTTACGCGGACGATGTGAGCAGGAGTACCACGTTGATAATATCGGTGACCACGTAGACCGTACACGCGCACTGGCTCATTATACAACGATACTGCAACTTCGTCTGTAAAGATTACTCTCCGCCAGTCGATGTCCCTATGGCATATGCAAGACGGTTCACGACATGTTCATCATCTAGAACCGTCTTACACACAGTTAAGTAGTTTCCTAAACCCAAGCATTCACAGCGATTCCTTACGGTCTGCAAAATGCGGTGAAAGTAACATGCCCCTTCCCATTGGCAGCAGATGAAAAGGGTCTTCTTTCTACCTCTGCTCATAGACGTTCATCATCCTCCCAAGTAGAAAGTCTTTTTACGACTTTCTATGTCGCTTTTCTATCTGTCGGTAATCTCTATATTGCTGAGCGCAACGCCTTTGTTCTGGTATGCCAGGTCTACAAGCTGTCTCAGACAGGAAAATCCCTGCGTTACTCAAAGTTAATACAATGAAGCGATACGTCTGTCCATCAAGGCAGTCATATCTGCGTTAAAAGAAAACAAGTATAAAGCAAGCGATCCTGAGAGTGGAAATTAGTATCCTTTAGTTCGGTCAGTCAATGAGTGTGGTAGTATGGTGCCGTAGCTCATGGGCTGAGCGGTTCGCTGTAGAGTAGAATAAGGTAAATAATAGAAGCACTCTAGCAGTTAACTACAACCCTCGTCGTTGAAATATTGTGATAGAAGTTATTAAAAATACACCGAATAAGTATTTATATGTTAAGAAGACATGCATTTTTATTAAATGGCTACATAGAAAGACTTAATTTGAATGAAATGCAAACCAACATTAGTTTTCTTTCTTAATCAGTGAAAGGAAATTAACATTGAAAGAAAAAAATGAAATGATGTGTATTTTTAAATAATACTTTATATTTAATTTTGTTAACCATGTTGTTCATATAAACACACAGAATGGAAAAACGAAAGAAAAAAATGTGTGGTTCAATTGTAAAAGGAAGATGCGATATTCGAAATTCTACAGTTTCCCACTTTACATTCCATTTGAGTCAAATAAGCCATTCTACCACAGCCTACAGTCTACCTATAGGTTTGCTGTAGAGAGTACCAGTGACTTCTTTAAACACTATTTCTCTGAAATTCATCATCATCTGTAGGGAGCTAAATTCTGAGTGCACTAATTTATATTTTCTCACTCGGCGACCATTCTTTCTTTGAGTAGGTGTTATTTAAAATTTTAAACTTTATCCGATTTCATGTAAATGTTATTGACCATTATATAACATTTTAAAATAAACCATATCTTGTTATGGTACATGTTCTGTATTTAGAAAAAACCCAATATTATCTAAATTTATACACTGTTCAATATACTCCGCTGTAATGTACGTATTATTGGTTCTTATACAACATATACATCTTTCGCGCAAAAAAAATGCGATGTAAACACCATTACAAATCTTGCTTTTTTCGAACGCCATTTACCTCATAATTACAATGAGTTACAACAAACAGTAAAATTAACTGCCGAAAACAGCATAGTTTAATTCCAATCATTATTCCATTACTTAATGCGTTTCAGTGAAAATTTAAATAATTTTAAGTTAGTAGAAAAGATTGAGATTGATTTTTAAGAAAAGATAAATATTATTTAAAATGCTACGCCTTTTTCATTGTTTTAACATTTTTATATATTGGCTTTTAAGTAGATCTCTCTCTTTTTCGTATTAATAGAATTCTCACCTCTATTTCTACTACGTGAAATGAAAGAAATCACATTTGAATATTTTATTTTATAAACAATGCACATGCGCAAGGTTTTTACTGTCAATAGTTCCTCATTGCAATGTGGCATTTTTTAGCGTTTAAATCCTTTCTCAAGCATAACGCCATATCTCAACTCAGGCTTAAAGATA
Organism: Metallyticus violacea; assembly: GCA_030762175.1. Lineage (NCBI taxonomy): Eukaryota > Metazoa > Arthropoda > Insecta > Mantodea > Metallyticidae > Metallyticus > Metallyticus violacea. The sequence goes on from CM060846.1 coordinate 132,756,510, forward strand.
AAGCCATACACGGCCTTAAGGTTTGTGTTTCCCTCTCACATTAAACATCAAATTCCAGAAAGTTCAAAGAGGTCTTGAGAATTCCATCCTAAACAGGGGTGAAAAGTTAATTTCCCTAGAGAATCAATGAAAACCCTGGGTAAAATTCGCAGTTTGCCTTCGTTTTGAGAAGCACAATTATTTACACAATTCGCTTTATATAAATACCTGTGCCTGTTTATTTGCTTATTTATGTAAGACTTCATCGCGTTAGGCATTATATACGCTCTAGTTCGTGCAGTTGATTCTAAATAACACTGCCGAGCTATGTGCAGGGAAAAACGAAACAGCTGCTTTCACCGTATTCAAATCAGACGATCGTCATTACTGAAAAACAAAAGTCTGAGGAGGGTGCAAATATTAATTCCTTAAATACAATAAAACGTTTCAAATGTACTTTTCTCCAAAATGAAACATACTTAAACAACGATCCCTAATCTTTTTGGTTACTAATAAACCAATAAGTGGTTAAACCCTCGCCAAACAAAGTAGATTCGCTGTATACAAATATACAGCTCTCAAGAGATTTGCTGCAAAATTGCACCCTCACATAATGTACACTAAGCGGCACATTCTAAGAAATACCAAGGTCAAAGTTATTACAACACAACAGAGCGCCTTGTTGCCACATGGTAGGGTGTGCAAGTGAACATATATGCATCTTTATTGCACTCATTCTTTTTATACACCAGAAAATTGACCAGTTAATATAGGCTGACCAGATTTTCCGGTTTAAATACCCCTTTAGATTACACTTCATTTCAATACTTGCCAATCATTAGCATAAATGTATATTATAATTATGCCGCTGAGGATGATGATGATGGCAATGATGATGATAATAATAAAAAACGACAACGGCAACAACAACAATAATAATAATAATAATAATAATAATAGTAATAATAATAATAATAATAATAATAATAATAATAATAATAATGTGGTCTAGGAACACATTCCGTTTACGCCGGGTGCCAATGCCATGTATTTTATCCCTAATGGTTGTCAATATTCTAGCACATTACAAACAATAAACACAGACGCATGCAGGAAGCGTAAGGTGAAAACAAAATGTTGAAACAACTTCATTGTGTCTGTTGCTAATGGATATATACGGCTAATAAACAATTAGAATTTCAAAAACTATAGAGAAGAACATTTTGCGTTTCATTTCTTCCAACAGGATAGTAATTTTATTAAAAGCGCCACGTATCGTTATTATTAGTACTTTAATTAATTATTGTATGTATTAATGTTCCCTTGTAAGTTTTCAAAGAAGTACGTTTTTTGCGATACAGTGGAAAATAGAACATCGAAAATGTTCAATACTTTAGAGGATGATTAAAATTTAAACTTAAAAGTTTGTTCTAATCATTAATATTTGAAGAAACTACAAATCATACCTTCATGACAATTGACCGCATTAATTAGGGACATTAATTTATTTCAATTTGAAAATATATTAGATAAATAATAATTAAATGGTTGCTTAAGTAGAGAAACCTTTTCTGTATCGTGTCTCAAACTGAATTTAAAGCTGTATTTTTCATCGCAGAACTTTATCTCCAACAGTTGAAACATTTCCTATGAATAGAGACGAAAATGGATTTGTGGCAAAACTCGAGTTCCTAATAGAGTAAGGTATACATTCTCGAGGTATAATGTCAATGGTGAAATTAGTTTCGAATAGAGCCACCGACAGTTAACGATGTGCACAAAGAACGTTCTGAATGATCTGTAACAGCAATAATTGCAGTTTCCTCCGCAGCTGTCCTACGTGCTCACCACAAAAGTCTATGAAATAGAGTTCACGCGAAAGTGAAGTTAGTGGATAAAGTTTACATTGGAATTTGAAGAGTCTAAGTAGATGGTGTAGGTACGTTCCAAGATGGCGCTCCAGTCCTCTACTATCGATATATCTGGGCACATCTGAGTCAAAATTTACCTGGACGGTGTATTGGTCGAAGAGGAGCTGTCCACTATCCACCACTGTCCCCAGATCTAACACCTCTCGGATCCTACTTATAAGGGACCCTAAACATTTGTTCATCTCGGAAAACATCTACGCTCGATGCGCTACGACAACAAATCGAAATGCCTGTGCGGTTATCACATTGGGCACATTACAGAACGTAGTTTGTGTAGCAGTTCGGCTGCCTCGACAGTGTTTGAATGTTGATAATGGCCACTCCCAACTCCAATATTAAACTACAAGTTCCCCGAAAATGAGAAGTTCTGATCACTTTGTTCCTTTGACGAATAAAGAGTGCATGGTGTACTTATATTTTTGTCTCAATTATCTGCAATTAAGTTTACAAGGGAAGGACAACGCAATAATTCATTTAGACTGAACAGGGAAACTTGTGGAACTTTTGACAGATTTATTGCAATTCTTAAGAGAAGAGTGGAAATATATAAAATCTAATAATAAACCGCTAAAATAAGATCTATACAAAAATCTAAGAACAGACTTCTGAAGTTAAAGACGATTGACTATGAATGATGACTTTCTAAAAGTTTCTTTTCCTCCCAGGCATTAAGGGAAAATAGTGATGTATAATTAAAATTAATCAAGCTACAAAACAACGCTAGTTTTCAAACATCTGACAAGTCAAGTCTGAGACTTTATAAGCCACTACCAGAAGTGTTATTTTCAATTCTTCGCCGGTTTGCGTATTAACTTATAACAATAGTCGGATCAATCGTGAGCGAGCAGATTTTCTATAATTTAAGCAAGCAATAATACAACTGTTGAGCATGTCGAAATTACTGACAAAATTCTAGTGAATGTATCACGTTGGAACATTGAAAGTGAAATCACATGCTTATATATTTTAGCTTTTATCTTTAGTCGTAATGTAGCATCGCATCAATGTATAGAACATATTATATATGATATATTGTAGAATATTTTTTCGAACTAAGAAAATTTTGGTGTTGTAGATAAGGTGATGTTGTAAGTATTTAATAGAAATCGTAATAAAAGGTCTAAAATTATAAGGTTCCTAATAAATTTTAGAAAATTTCTACCATGTTGGCTTCTGAGAATAATTGTGACAATATACTACAAGTATTCGACGGGAATTTATTGTTGATTTCAAAATAAGAATGTTGTAGACTAAAAACTGTGCACCACATATAGGTTAAAGTTTCAACTGAACAGCGACAGCCAGCCACAGATTATACCTGAGAGCATACTTTTACTACTGCTACTACTGAGTATAGTTTGAAAGTTTCTAGAATCTTAACAACGCAAATTAACACTTGTAACTGCGTGGCTGTACATGCACAACAGAGAGGCAGTGAAAGACAGAGACAGACAGAGAGAGAGAGGGGGAGGGAGGAAGAGAGGGAGGGAGGAAGAGAAAAGTTAATTAATTAAAAATTAATAAAAGCCCGTTTATAAAATCATTCTCCTGGTTTATGCAATAAGCTTATTAATTACTGTATTGTTTTAGTCCAAGAAAACCAGACATTATTGTACATGGAACTACTCCATAAAATTAATGCACAAGGTTATCTTCCAAACTATATACTAGGACCTACAATAGTAACAAGAATCTCTCGTCACAGATAACTATATGGCACTGATGAAAATGTATTCTGTGATTGTGGTAGGATTAACTTATTTGTGGATAAAACGCATTATAAAGAACTATTTTAGACATTCAATTTGCATTAGAGTGGTTTTAGTAATATCCAGTGGTTTACGACGTCCTTTTCAATACAATGTAGTGAAGATGTCTAAACACACATTTTACAAAATGAACTCAGCTCTGGTAATTCCATAAAATGTTGAATAGTAATCGTTGGGTACACTATAAAATCACACCATTCATTATTTTATAATTATAAGTTTTCAATTATTAAAATTAAGTAAGAATTTAAAATAAATCATTGAAGTCCCTTATGTCTGAGTCCGGGGTGCAAGTTACCCAAGTTTCAAAATGTTAAACAACAATTTGCTCCCCAAAGCCTGAAGTCTTACATCCTGTAATTTTCGCAGGATAGGCATTCAATACAATATTTGCAGATGGCTGATAAATAGGATTTGTGACGCAGTATGGTTCATTCATTCTCAAACGCAACGACAAAGTAAGTTTCCATAAGGTTTCAGGCAAGAAGACAGATAGATATTGCACGTTTGCCGTACATAGTACGGAGAGACTAATCAATGAAATTAAAATTTAAATAAATTCGGATAATTTCTAAAAATATGTCTAAGAGAAATATTGTATTAAAACACTTTTAAAAGCAGAAATATTTTACATTTAAATTTTCCATATATAGCTTGTTCACAATTATACTTGTAAAACATAATGGTGACTTGCAATAAATATTTAACCATATAATTGCAATATGTGCAATATTACTTTTACTCCAAAAATAATTTTGTTTCTATATTTAAGGTAACTATTGGAGCTTTTGGTCATGGGAATGTTGCTGTTGTTGTAGGCTCCACGTTGATGAGTCAATTATGAAGCGGTATGGCTCTGTTGTAGGTGGCCAAATTTATGAAACGGTTTCTCGATTGATTGTAGGCTGCCTGAGTGTTGTTAAAAAGCTCCAGCGGCAGCAAAAACTCAGGGTGATTCCGCTCTTTTGTTGGGTGGGACTCAACAGGACCGGGAGGGGAATTTAAAGGTGTAAATTCCCTACGACATAATATATATGGGAATTTTATTATGTCCAAATTCTATTGTGTTCTTTGGTGTTTTCGCGTTTGGTAGACTGGGGTATTTTAAATATAAACCTACTTCCAGCGTATGAAACTTCAGACGAGTACTGCAAAGTGCTTAACTGAATCACACTTAAATGAACTGAACTAAGTAAGTAGACTGAATGCCTACAACTGAATGCTAAGTGCTTGGCTAGACCACGAACTGAATACTGCTTGCCTAGGACTGCATCGAGAGTTTCTTGATAAGTGAGTACTGAGTGAATCCCCAAGCGGAGTGACCGTCTCCTTATGTATGAAATTCGTATTAAAACTCGTTGGCCAGAAGACGCTGAAAACGACGCGCAAGCCGGGCGCCTTTCTTAAAAGTTAAAATACAGTTCTTTCATTGGCTGGTACAATTTTATCTACCTCACACTTCATTTGCTTAATCTGAAAGTGTTCACGTCGTATATTATCATTGGATAATGTAAGGAACACTAACTAAGGGCCAGCACCCCTTTCCAGACGGTTTAAAGTCCATCAGTGAGGCTATTTCCCTGCAATACAACCATTTATCCTTTAAAACACGAAAAAGAGGCCACGAGCGTTCGTCATATAAACTATGAAAATATCGCATGATGCTGTTGATAAGTCCAGCCACTGCAAATGGAAGGACACCAAAACGTTTCTATTTTCAAACCTTGAACTGTAGTTACAAACGATATGAACATATACAATTTAGATTACTAATTATAATGCCAAGGTATGATGATAGGGCTGAATAAATAAAATGATAAATATATTTTATTGGGGTGAATCGGAGGAACGGTTTGAATATTTATGAATTCTTCTTATAAAATGCTGCTTTGTGTATAAATAAGTCAGCTAAAATAAGTATTCTATATTCCCAATGCGTTTCTTGATGAATCACTAGAGTTAAGGTGTTATGCTGTTCTCATTTATATTCTATAAACTTTGTAAACTTCGGTAATAGTGTCCTAATTTAATACCTTTCACGATAAAATAGATTGTGCTAAATAAAATAGAAAATTAATTATTAAATTATTAATGTCAAAATAGCTTTTAAACGCCCACTAGCAAAACATGTATTTCACTTAATATGGGACGATATGGGTATTCCAGGATCAATGACGGTCTAAAATAACATACAAGTTTAGTTTCCGTTGCAAAATATAAGGTAAATTTTTGGCAATAAAATTTATGGAAATGAACTCTTATTGTTTAATTATAAACAAGTAGTTTTATATACATTCAAGATTGAATTATTAGCTTCATACCAATATTTAAATTCATTTATAACACATTTTTACGTTTCAAACAGTTCAAATCTTTGGCACTCATTGCCAGTGGTATATTATCAACAAACTTGGTGAGACATTCAACATTAAGATGATTCTCAAGATGCACTCAAGTAGGCCGGACAAGTACATGTAATTACCGGATAAATTGTGATTGAACAGAGAATACAAATATATTAATTTCCTTATTTTAACAATATATTTCAAATAATTTTAAAAGTCACTTTTGGAAGTTTACACCACGCTTATTAATAAACTCCTAAATCACAATATTCTGGTTCTTATCCCCATAGGGTAAACATATAAGAAACTATTGCGCACTTCATATTTTGGGCCTAGTAAACACTAGTAGTCTATTTCCGTTAGATACTAGGAATTATTCAATTAATACTTATATGCATGCTAAAGCCGGCATTAATGGACCATGGGCTCTGGGTTGCTAGGTGATAGGGTTGTTGGTATAAATATGTTAAACGTTATATAAAATATAATTACCCATGCGTTAATACTTCTCTAATAAGGGGAGTAAATACATTTATAATCCCCTTAAATTACCAAGGAATCTACTATACAGTTTAAATGTTCATTGATGGTTTTATCCATGCACAAATATGCATTTTCTGAACCAAAAAAGGTATTTATATTTTTAATAACGTTTAATTCTTGTTTATAGTGCCAAGGCTCACAGACGGAGAACAATAAAGAGAGGTAAATAAAATAAATGATAAATTAGAAGGTCATGTTATTTTCTTTTTTAATGAAGCTCTTTAAGCTTAAGTTTAGGGTACCTTTTCGACGATTCCCTTTAATGAGAACTAAGTAAAACTGTGAAACAATAGTACGATAGGACTGATCTGGCGGGGTTTGATTCAAGAGCTTCTCTTTAAATGTGCCCTTATGACCTCGGCAATCTAAACCGGTTGACCACGCAATTCTTTATATTCATCATGGCATTTTGTTCCTTATTAAAATGTAACAGCAAACTTTTCAAATTCTCTGGGATTAAGCTTTGTTACCCTTGAAGAAAAAAGGTACTTAAATAAAGAGAATGCTCTCCAAAATCGCAAGATAGTTCATTTTACGATACAAGGTCTGTTTTTTCCAACTAGATAAGAAGAATTTGTTGTTTTCGATATTCCCGACTTTATGTCTCCTATCAAATTGGCTACAGTTATGTGAGACAGACGTATTCATTGGGAAACATAAGAGGGAAGAAGAATGAGTTTACTTAACGATCATTATGCCATGTATTTGTTCATATGGGATATTTTACAATAATTAATTCATACATTTCTGCCTATGGGATGCCGTAACCAAACCTCAAGGACTCGTGGTTGGAGTTTGATTTTAAGAAAATTTCAAAGGCATTATAAACACGGGAAAAACTCTCATTCGTCATCATAATATATGATACCTCCACAGGTGGCCGAGATCGTTAAGGCGCGTACACGTGAGCAAGAGGTCTGCCATCGAATCTTGCAAGGATCGTCCTCAATGACTGAGGTTTTTTCAGGTTTTCCTCAGTCGTCATAAATGGCAAATGCCGGGGAGGTACCCTAAAACTTAGGCATGGTATGTTTCTTTCCTTAAAAATCCTTTCCTAATATATCATTTCATTTCATGTAGCATCAGTGTTCACCGCCTGTGGTGCCTCAGTAGTAAAAACGGGCGTTAAACACCATTAAAAAAATAATATATGATCATAGTCACTGATTATGAATCTCATGTCCGCATTAATATACATACTGTAATTCATGAACATAATATAATCTACCAACTCCATTCTAAATTGTCAATTACTGCAATGTATTAAACTCGCACATGTAGAGAATGAAATGGCAGTGGAGGAACGGGTACTCCTTATTCTGAGATTACCTCCATGTAATATCTGTAGAAACCACGTAAAACTTCTTTGCTTTTGGGCTGAAAAATCAGGTAGTCTCACAAGTGATTTTGATACAAAATATTTCAAAGAAGTCAGGGAGTTGGTATGGAATTATGAAATAAACATTTGAACGGAACTGAAACAACCTATACATTGCATCTTTAGCAGCTAGGAGCCAATAATTTTATGTAAGAACTTGGCGCGATCACTTCATCCCCATCATTATCCGGAAAAACTGCACATAGCCGCAAGATACTTTTAGAGTATTTCTCATTTGACATGACCTTTATTGACTTATGTATGTAAATAATTAAATATAAATTTTATTTGCCACAGAAGGAACAAAGCATATGAAAGGAAGGTAATGAATTAATAATACACACATTTCTTTGTTTCTCATTGCGCCTATCCAAGCTGACTAACAACTAGGAAATGATGAGTTGTATCTAGTAATTTAATATTTAAAATTCATTAATTAAATTTAAATTTCCATTTAAGTATTTGAAAAATTAGTGAAACAAAATATATGTTGGTCATAAAATTTTACATATACATTTTTGATTTGGTTTATTAGTGGACACTCTTTAACAACTCAGATCACCAGTTTAGAATATCTAGTACATCATGGCATAGAGCCTGGCCTAGAAGACGGCCGTCAAATAAGCCTGAGCTGCGGCTCATGTTCAACCAATATTTTATGAGTAAATTATAAAGAATATTTTTTTTTAACTAATCCACCTTTTCCATCAGCATAAATGATTAGTGGAAAGGATCTATCGACTATTAAGAAATGCACTTTACACGTGAGCATGAAAATAAAATACAGCCCTATATATCAATACATATTCAAAATTTATGTCACAATTTAATTTTTTAAGCTCAGTATCTAAATGTTTCAACAAGGATCTAAGAGACCTGTACCAATCAAGACAGGCTTTTATTAGAATGAAACAATTTCTTGAAAAGACATGACTGCTGTATCCTACCGTGCCCCACAATAATGATGATTTCTAGGAAGCTTTCTGTGTCTAATCCGTTGATCCGATCAAGGAGAGTAAGTAAATGTAAATATTTAAATTAAAATAAGATTAGTTATACGCTACAATGTCCACCATGTAGAAAAACAAGGCATATTATCAACTTGTGCTTTGAAAAATAAATACACTGCTGCCCTTTAAAATGTCAACGCAATGTTCGTGTTCATAATGGCGAGGTGGTGGCGAGGCAAAGAAGAAAAACAAAAAAGTAGAAATGTATGTATATACAAACACGAGTGAACGAATAAATGGAAACAAAAGTAACAACAGTTGTACAAAAGAAAATATCCAGGAGAACTGTACAGAGAACCCCTTTTTATACAGATGATAAATTGGTGACTGAGCCACCTATCTCAGTGGCTGACCGATATTTTGCAAGAGGTATAAGAGCAGATATCCCATGCCCAATTCCACGACCATCGAATCTCTGTACAGAAAAGATGGAAGGCAACTGTTGTACGTAAGCCTACTTCATGCAGCTATCCAACAAGATTGCCACTCGGCAACACACGTTCCAGCAGCATGATAGTAAGGTAGAAGAATAAAATGCAGCCCACTTAAATGAAGAAAACATATTAACATATCTCAACCCACAAACTGTTTATGATGATTTCGAAATAAACTAAAATTATGTGGATTAGAAGAGGGTAATACGTTAATCACGGTTCTAGGCAGAGTGACTAGAAAATCACATTCTAAAGTTAAGTGCATAACGTTTTCAATGCCAGGAGCAACGGATGTACTAGAATTAAGAAATCAAAACCTACCTACAAATGTAATATATTTATGGAAATTATCACAGATGGCATTTGAAAGAAGATAGAAACTTAAGATTTGAGAGAACTGTTTTACAATTTCGTACTTAGTTACGGAAGGATAGCATTCGATTTCAAAAAAAAAAAAAAAAAAAAAAAAAAGCATGGCTAAATAATAATTTTCTTACTCTAGACAGTTAATGGATATAATTAGCTTCGTCAAAATAGGGCAAAGAGAAGCTGAAAGAAGTAAACTAGTCATGTTGTAGTTAAGAAGGCTATCAGAAGAAAATCAGTTATATTTTCTGTGCATACATGAACCGTATTGTGTAAACGGTTAGCCAGCATTACATCGGGGAACTTTGGAGCTTTAGTATATAAAACGCCTGTGACAACAATAGTAATTATTAATTCGGAAACATATGCTGTGAAAAATACTGCTAAGCAACATCAAAATAGTACTTAGTGAGAAAGTTTGCATGTTAGTAAATCAGTATTTTCATTTTAGCTAACGTATAGAATCATATATAAAGAGAGTAACAGAATAGAAAATGGTTATAAAAAGTTTACAGTAATATATGTGGCTTATGCTAATGCACATTCCCATTAGTGGAATAGCAACTATAATGACAAAATGGGAGCACTACTGGAGAAGGTAATAGCTGAGCTACAGTTACATTTGGAGAACAAGCCATGTAACCCGTCCATTTACAATAATAGAGAAGGAGGTACATCTAACATAGACATTACATCATAAAATAATATAACAAGCAAAACTGTAACAAGTTGGAGAGTAGGTGAATCATTAACGCCAAGTAATCACAATATTATTTATTTCGACGTACAAATGAATATAAACCTAGAGCAAAGTAGGTGTGAGAACTAAAAAACCGTATAATTTAAAGAGAACAAATTGGGATTAACTAAAAACGGAATTTAAATTGCCTACAAAGTCACAAAAATAATATTACGTTAAGCATTAGAACTAACCAAAGTCATCCATAAACCTGTAAAGTGTGGAATACCAGAACTAATAAATATGACACTTCACTAACATTCATAAAAATTATGGTGCAAAAATTAAAAAAATTATTTAGAAAAGCTAGAATAATTTATCAGAAATCCATCATTGCTTCAAAAAGAAAAGGTAATTAATATATATATATATATATATATATAGAGAGAGAGAGAGAGAGAGAGAGAGAGAGAGAGAGAGCGAGCATTTAGAAAAAATATAAGGAAAATTTAGAACAATATTGCAAAGCGGCATGAAAAAAATATAGTTATAAACCTTTCCAGTAATGTATGGGGTACACCTTATAAACTAATAAAGAAGAAAGTAAAAGCCCCTTTACTATCTATAAAGGGAATGATAAAACGACTATAAATTTGGTAGAATCTATGAATGTCCTACTTTTAGAACTACTACATAATGATCATAAGGAAAATGATAACTCACGAATACTGTAAATTAAGAAAAGAACTCGTCACTGAAAACATAGTCGGTGTCATCTATCTCTTCTATTAAGTTCAAATAGGAAAAAATGAAAAAAGAGTCAAAACATCACCAGGACCAAAAGAAATAAATTCAGAAATATTACTACAGTTACATCATATTACTTCGTATCTGTGTCAACTATTTATTAACTGCCTATGGTAGGGATGAGTGTCTTATTGCTGGAAAGAAGCGAATGTGATGATTTCAAACAATGCAACTGATAAAAAATCCCTCTCAATCGAAATCCTATAGGCCTATTTGTTTACTAAATCTTTCGGTCAAAATTCAAGAAAAACTGTTGAGTAAAAGAATTCATGACTACAAATCAATGATTGATATGGATATTTAACAGTTTGAATTCAGAAAAACCAGATCATCAGAGGACGCTATTAAAGAGGCAATTAAAATGCAAAAGTAACAAATAAAAATTTGTAATAGTTATATTGCCAGGATGGTTGATAATTTATGGTCATTGGCACTCTTTAAATGATAATGAAAAAGAAATATCCAAAATGCGTATATAATTCCTTAATTGAGTATTGTAAAGACAGAAGAGTATATGTTAAAGGTGCAAACCAAAATATTAAAAAAGAAGCGACGAAAGGATGTCCGCAAATATCAATTTTAGGTCCGATGTTATGTTACATATTTTTGGAAACTCTAATAGAGAAATCAGAAGTTTTACAGTGTATAAAAGACATTTTCGCATGTACAGATGATTTATTGATGAATATACAATAAAATAGTGGAATGGAATAGAAGAGAGATCATATATAATAACCGATCATGTGAACAGTTGTTGCATATAAAGAAAATTGGAAATGAACTTCTCACAGATTATCATACACGTTTATAAAATGAACTTTAAAACCTATTCCGATTATTAAAATTAATAATACTAATACATATAGACAAGGAGTAAATAAACTTCTAGGTATCTCTTTAGATGAAAAAACTATTTTGTAAGGAACATGTGAACAATACAAGAAATGGAGCAGAAAAATTTAGGTTTAATTTGGCTAATATTTAGAAGGAGATGTTTCAATATAGAAGCTGATGGAATAAACATCTATCTCAGTAGCATGTTTGCGGCCATATTAAACTATGGAGGGGAAGTTTAGAGGGAAAAATGGCACGCGAAATATATACTAGATGTACTTTAGGATCTCCCAAAGGTTTATTTTATTGAAATCTACAGCGACATTTTCCACTCTACTACAATGGAACTATCAGTAATCTGGGTACACAGTCAATCCACTGAAGAGCAGCCTCTTATTGGCTCAAACAAAGGTATAATTAAAAATAATGGATATTATGGGCAAAGTATGTAGAAATAAAGCACTGCAGAATGTTTATTACAAATATGACAACAATAATGAGATTAAACAAAAGAAGGTAAAACAGTGCACGAACTCTTTCCATCCACAAGCAATGGTTACAGTTCAAGAATATTAAACCCAGTAAGGGATTACTACATAATGTAACAGGACACGTCCATATTGCTGTGTATATTTTAAGTCGTATTGATAAATGCAAAAGAGGAACAAATGAACATGCATTTGAAGTATTATGTCTGATATAGAATGAATTTATCAGGATATAAGCATTGCAGAATAAAAAAAAAAAGTCCATAACAGCTTTGCAAAAATTATGTCTATAGTCTCGTTCGGTTTTTTGGTGGAATATTTGGGATCCTTCACGTTTGTATGTTCGTCCTATCTCGAACCACTAATCTCATATTTGTTTTGCTGTTAACACAATTTGCTCAAGACGAACACTAATTTCTTGGAATGACTTCCCGCTTTTTTGGGTACACCACATTTCTCCTTTTATCAGATTCCAGATACCTATTAGTAATGCTGTAATATTTTGGACGAATCACACTCGTTCCTTCTGATAAAATTGGGGTTAGCTTAACACGTCTCTTGGGCGTTACAATTTTAATGCTGAGCAGTGTGTTTCAATGTATATTAAACATATTTAAATCGCAAAATTACGCTACTAATTTAATCCTGTACATTCAACTATTAATAATTAACTGATATTCCTTATTCTTGATTTATAAGGATGTGTGTATTTTTTTTTTTTTTTTTTTTTGATTGCCAGTCGCTTAATATAACCTTATATACCGACTGTGCTCGAGTAGGAATGGCTACCACTCAGCTTTCGGCTGCGACTGGGAAAGTGAGACCTCAAAAATGGATGACATGATAAGATTAAGATATTTAAAGTGAACCATGCAAAAGAGTATTTTTTCTCAGGTCTTTTTATCCCCTAAATGCTTTGACCTACCTCCGACCGCTGCGTTCTCTACATCCGTCTTGAAACATCAATAGTACAGTGCAATAATGCAGGAGGACATGTGATTAAAACATCCACTCTATCGGTAACCATCACGCAATAGATTGATCAGAGGTTGCTACATCTCTATCAGGCAGTTTCCCAATTGTCCTCATGAGGCTGGGTAAGCCCCGTTCCAGACCTCCTAACTTTGAAAATGTTGAAGCAGGTACCACGAATCAAACGCTGGACCGATAAGCCGTCAAGAGCCTACACCAAGGAAACAGCAATGTAAATTATTGTATGCATGGAATATTTACAGTTATTCAGATCTGAGTTATTTATATCAGCATAAACATTTTATTCTTTACAAACGTGTGTCTAAAAATGAATGTTTATATATTAATACTTCCGGATTTGATTCCTGATTAATATATGCTTTCTGAATGCATTTATTTTCGAAGATATTTCCGACACTACAAAGCATGCAGCATAATCAGGGAATTGAAGGACTCTGAAAATTAGTGACATCAGGAATTCATGAACTCGTTTTTATGAAGAACGACAACAGTCGCTCTAGCATTATAGAACGTTATAAGTTTAAAGAACTAATGTATTGTACATACATTCCAAACTAAGTTTATTATTACATCTAGCATAATAGAAAAATAAAATAGACAATCATAAAATAAGCACATTTATATTAGCTTTTAACTTTGGGCATATCAAGTTTTTACGTATAATTTACGTATCACGCGCAAGAACAACTCTTCACTTGTGACAGAAGAACGCCACTCCATGTGGTCCACCAAAAATCAAACTGCGCCTCGTAAACAAATGTGAGCACTGTATATTTTGCGCCATTTTGGCGTTGACTTAGTACGGCTTCTGAGCATCCGTGCTTGAATTTTTGACACTACAGCAGGTGTAAGAACGGACGGAGCTCGGTTTGTATTCCTCGTTTACAACTGATTCTATTGTATGCTATTTTTCTAACCAAATTTGGAATCCTGCTTTTTGCAGGAGCACCGACAGCAGGAAACTCTGTTACAAAATTCTTCCAATGGAACAGGTACGCACGTATGCCTTTACTATAAAAATTCTTTCCTGCAGAGAATACATTTCGCACGGTATGGCAGTGAACACTTCCTGGAACTCACAAACGTTGAAATAGTCACCAGCCTCCTTTCTTTTTCTTTTCCCTTTAAATCGTATTTCTTAATTAACTGAGATACCGTGGTCTTTGCTACATGCACTCTCGAGCTAGCTTGCCATAGTTGGGCGGGTGTTTCATGAGTTACCCATCTCTAGCTGTGAACATTGCATTGACTTTTTTCTTCTTTCTAAGAAAAAATAATTATTGTTCTAAAATAGTACATTTCCCTAAGTGTCACTAATTATTTAAATACAATAATTTAAAAAGATTGACTGTTCTGGCATCTGGTATGGAAGAGACCATTCTGAGGGACTCCAACTCCATGGGGGGGGGGCTCTACCTGCGTTGAAGTGTTCTGTCAGGAAACAATGTAAGGTACTCCATCTACGCCCGGGCCTCACTGTCCATGGATCCTGGCTGCCCAATGTATCCCTCACCACATAGGTGTTACAACTGGGGGCGTTGGCACAAAGGGCCAGCGTTGAGCAAAATTAAAGTACGGAAATATCCTCCTCCAACTCCAGCAAACCTTCAACTGTTATGAGTGCGGCTATTGCCTGCCTGTTGACATAGAACCGTCTAACGATAACCTACTGGACAACTCTCAATTATTTAAAGAGCAGAGAGATTAAAAACTCATACTTCATTTTGTAATTATTGGTATGAAAATGTTTAATACCAGAGATTTTGTGCACTCCTTTAATCCTTAATATTAAGTGTAAAATATGTTCTTTCATAACCCATACGTTTTTCCTTACAAACTTGCGAAATACATATACTAAGAATAGGGACATTCTTTGTCATTTTATGGTTTCACACTTTAGTAAGATGCTGACTCTTTAGACTGTTGATATAAACATGTGAAATTTCCATGGTAGAGTCCCATCATCCGCAGAAAGGGTCTTCATGGTTTCTTTCCTATCCCTACTGAGAAGGTCCTTACCCGGGGAGCTATCGGATGCTTTAATCATAAATTTACCCCTAGTATATCCGGGAAAGTTCGGTTCTTTTATCTATGTTTTTTCTTATCCATTGGTATGCTGCCATTCTAGCAAATTTCTTGCTAATACCGCACAAAAGTTGTGATCCTATTAAGTTAATCTTGGTTCCTTCTTTTGCCATTATATCTGCCATGCATTGTCTTGCATGTCCAGTCACAAAATAATGTTCTAGTTGATTCTTTGTTGAAAGGTTAAAGAGATCTCGGAGATAGTCAAGCATGCAACTCTAGAGTTAACTTGATAAGATATAAGAACAGAAATTATAGTTTAATTACCTGTTTATTAACAGAATTTATCTTCTCACAGAAATTTAAACAGGTTAGTAGAGCAATTACTATTGCCACCCAAAAGTTATAGTTCTATGAAGTAAGTTTTGGTTCTTTCTTTTGCAGTTTATCTGTCGTTTCCTAGCTTTCTATGCCCTGATGACCTGTCACCGAAAATTTTCAATTGATTTTTTGCGAAAAGATTTAAAGAAAACTTAGAGACATGCTTATATAAGCCTAAAATGTACTTAATGAGGCTTAAAGGCATTACTTGTCGTGTGAGAAAAAGTACATGTTCATTTACATAATTTTACATGATGTCTCAACCTAAGGAAGCTAAGACAGGTTCGAAGCTCAGATTCTTTTCTAGACTTAAGTAGATCTTTGTTTTTGGAGATTATCCAAACCTTCTGCCCCCTAAAAGATTCCTATTCATTAAAGATAAGATTAACTTTAGGTATAATAGGTGAGTTTTTTTCGTCCATACAGACAGATATTTCAGTTCTGATCCTGAAAGCTTGTGAATGTGGATTTACCGAAGAGGCCTATAATATATCTGCTTGGGAGCTAACTGATGGAATATGAATGCCAATGTGATGTTTCAAGGGAAGTGAGGTCTAAGGGAAGCTCAGGTAATCAATATTGGGAATCTAACGGTGAAATAATTTAATTTGGAATTAATATCTGTATTTCGTTACTTTGTATTTTAGTTATACTTCGTATGAATGTTAGTGTTCTTGTAAAGTACAGCCCATTATCTTATTATCTTTACTGTTTACAGTACTAGAGCATCTATTATATACACATTGATATATTATTAATCACACAAGAACACTGAGCTGGTGGACTGCACTAAATACGATACGAACGATTATAATTTGAAAGTTCTATTTTGAAAATTTATTATTATTATTATTATTATTATTATTATTATTATTTTATTCGCTCTAATTTATATTTGTGGTTTGTACTTTATTGCTCCTTTCATCTATTTCTGTAATTGTTTTACTATCCTTATCCTTAAGGAGAATGCATTTTCTTATTATTATAGATATTACCTCTCACTGCCAATATTATTACCATTTGATTCTCATTTATATTTTTATCCGAACACACTACTTTCTCTGGTTTGCATCATTAAGTACACTTCTTCCAGTTAGTTCTACGAATGTCATCGATTATCAAATATTACCAGTAGGATTGATTGTAACAACTCCTGGGGGTGGTGGAATTCTCAGTTCTCTTAGTGTGTCAAGAGCCAAGTGTTAAAAATGGAGATGAAAAATGAACTTTAGACCGGTGGGAAGTCCTGCTTAGTTAAGTAATGAACATGTGAAACATTATAGCTTTTTATTTATTGTCAGCCTTTTTTTAAGCCTCGAGAGCTTTTCATTAACGAGTGATTATATTTTTTTTACAACATACTTTACTCATCCTCACATTGTTGGTTATATTTCTCAAAGTAGTCTCCGTTGGATGCGATGTAACTGTCCCAGCGTTTCTGCCAGTATTCAAAGATATATTGCAATCCATTTTTGACAGGTCCTTAAGAATCGACTCCGCAGCCTTCACGACTGCTTCTGACGGTGGAAAATATCTTGTTTAATTTAAGGTGAAAGCGTTCTTGTGGGTGGTAATATGGGGTTTCCTTCACTGCTGGTCCACTTCTTGCAGTCAGCTGATGTTACATGGGTGTGCCAAGCTACGCTTTCAAAGATTATCTGCATCTCAGGGTATGTGACACATCTGATGTAAGTTTATGTGATGTGAAGACGCACTGTTCTAAGTTCTAATGTTTACTTATGCGCAAGATTTTTTTAAATATTTTATATTCCATTTATGTTTTTCTAATTACAACTTTGCTGCAAATGCACGTTGGATGATTTATGACTTTAAAATCGTGAATTGAAAATTGTCCGTCTATGTGATGGAAAAAAGTTTTGTTTACGGGGTAAATTGTGGTTTAATTACAGTAAATGTGTGTTTAATATATATTACGTACAACTTTCCATTTCAATATATTTACGATAAAAATAAACCTAATGTATAAGCTGTTTCAAATGACGTTGTCGTTTTCATATACGCAAGATGACCGTGAGAAAAGTTTGTTCCGTCACATTGGCGATATTAATTCCTTGCTAGTTGGGTGGATATTCAGTTTGATGTTAAGATATAGTTTGAGTTGTTATGGTTTAGTGATAGAATTAAAATGCCAATTGTTAGGTTTTCAGCATCCATTGAAATTCAAGTCATCATTCCCTATTTTGTTAGTTTTTTTTTTTTAAACAAATTCACCGTATATTTGCCTATTTTACCATTTTTGCATGTTTCTTAAGAATTCGGTTATATTTGTCAATACCAGCCATTTTCAACAGTTTGCGAATAAATTCTACATATATTTCCCTGTGTAGATCTTTTTCTTACAGTTTGCGAAGAACTTCGGCCTACCTGTGATTATTTCAGAATATTTCCTACCGTTTCCAACGAAATTGTGTCTAAGAACATATTTTAGCTAATAGTTATGTATAGAATGATTGCTATTTTTTTTTAGTTTAACATTTATAAACTACTTCCACAGCAATTATGATTATTTTCACATAATTTGCCACATTTCATGCTCTCTTCTAAGAAATTGCGACTCCCTTTGAATATTATTGCTTTTCCTTCCAGTGTTTGAAAATATTGGTTTTCATTTGCTTATTCAAGACTTTCTCACATTTTTGTAAGAAGATGCTTTATCCTACAATTTACATAGGCTGTTAGATCTCTTGGTCAACTTGCCAGTTCCGTAATAAATTCATGTCATCTTTGCCCATTTTGTTTTCTGATTTTAAACATATTCAACTTATGTTTGTTTATTTTCGAATTTTCCAGCATTTTGACGTATTTCAGCTTATATATACCCTCTATGGCGGTTTTCATACGTTTTATAAGAAATACTGCCTATATTTGCCAATTTCAACCTTTAATTTAAGTTTGCGATTCAATTGCCGCACACTTTTTCAGTGCATCATGGCGTATATTATAAGCACACCATGTCTTTTTTCCGTTCTCCATAGCATATATCATGCCATTTTCAATAGGGCAGTAAAATCTGAAATAATTAAAAACATTAATACATGTGTGTATCCTGTGTACTACAGGTTTAAATGTAGAACCTTCTGGTTATGAATAAATATTTACTTATGAAAATTAATAACGCAACTATCCACCAGATAACTGATATGAAATCGCAGATGATTTGTCAAGTTATTTCCTTTGCACACACCGATTTTGAAATGAAAATGGGCGTACTGCAATTATTCCAATATCAGCCATTTTATGTAGGAATGTTTAATCTTGGATTTTTATGTACTTCCAGCAATAGTGTATACTTGAAGTGTTTATTGGAAGTGCGTACAAGTGAAAATTATGAGCTTTTGCGTTTTTTTTTTCCAATTATTGAAAGAACACATAGTAAGTAAGATTGCTGCATTCATGCTTTAGGCATTGGAAAATGTTAATATAGCTATATGCTTTATTGTATCTAAAAAGTCGGTCCTCGCAGTCTAGTGGTAGCTCCACTTGCCTTGTGAACCCAAGATTGCCGGGTTCAATCCCGGACAGGGTCGATGGATTTTTCGGCATAAAAATCTGAAGTATGCCTTCCTTCGGACGGGAAGTAAAGCCGTGGACCTATATCATAGATTTACGGCACTGAAAAAAACCTCAAGCCTGAAGAAAATTTTACCGGTCGTTTCACATGGTGAATTGAACGGAACCTGATGACCAGTAAAGTAAAAGCAAGTTGCATAAATAAACCAAATCAACAAGTATCTAAAATAATATTTGAAGAAATGTTTATTTCTGTATATAAGTAATTTTATTTGCAAAGTTAAACAATTTTTTTCTAGTATTCCTTATTGTTCGTTAAAAGTTATCCACAAAGTGAAAATACTTTTATGCAACATACTTTTTTGCATCATATTTTTTGCAACATAACGTTCATGCAACATATTTTTATAATATAACAACTTTTTTGCGAAGTTAAATGCTTTTTTTGTTTCTAACATTCGTTTTTGTTCATTAAAAGTGAATAGCGCACTAAATATATAATTTTTACTCAGAATCACTCTTTTGCAAAGCTAAACATTGAAGGCTACACGTTTTGGCAAACAGGTGTATTTTATTTATTGAATTATCGAGATAAAACACAAATATCCTAATATTTCATTGCAATAGACCATCTATAATAGAATTGATCCAGGATCTTAAATTGTTAACCAAAACTTTGAGACTGGTGTCGAATCGCGAAATACTATTGTATTGGTGAGGCAGGGTTGGAATTGCTAGAGAGGAATAAAATCCAGCAAATGGGAAATACGATACAAAATAAGGATATTAAAAATTATGCGAATATATTTATTTAATTGAAGTAATATAAATGAGAATGTAGCAACATATTAACTTTATTGCAGACTACAATTATGAGGTTCGCCCCGAGGTTGATATCTCCTACTACGAATGCGCGTTGGCACCGCCCACAAGCCCTGCGCCTCAGGCAGAGAAACGGAGTGAAGGATTGGGACAACTCATTAGCAGGTAACCCTAAAAAATTCCTGTCCAAAAGTAATCATTGAAACGCCACTAACAGATATATGGAAATCTGCCAACCTACATTTAGGATAAACTCTACGCTATCACCGCTAGAGTAGAAAAGTGATGTAACCTCAAACGTATGCTAGAATCTAAGGGAAATTATGGTTATGAAAGAAATTGCAGTGTGATTAATTAATTAAGTGCATAAATGTTTCCAAAATAATGGAAGTTAACTTATGATTAATAATAACTTACATTGTTGTTGGAATTTAAAAAAAAATAGCTTAATAAAATTAATTATGTGTTTGAATGTTGGTACGCTTGTTAGGGCGACGATTTTAACTATATCAGATAGGTTGTTTGAAATTGTGTTGTTAGGCGGTGGTGACTTGATTTTATCTTTTTTATTATAAGTACGTTGTTTAAATTATGTTGTGATGGCAATGGTGTCTTCATGATATACTAATTGCTAGGTGATTCGGGAAGGGGCATGAAACCAGTACGATGTATACATTGCACATTAGCCTAACAAAATATCTTTAATTATATGAAGGAACGCTTATCGTATATATACATTTAATAAAAAATTATAATCTTTCCCAAATAGAATACTTAACATCATCATAGCTATAGGAGGGTGTGCTATAATCCTCACAGATTCGATGACATGTCTATTTTTTCATTATATTAGAGAAAAGATGCCTTCAACACTGTCCTTGTGACCTGGTTACAAAAAGAAATTGAGTTATTTTCACAATCTCTGCACACTTGGGAAACTGGAAAACTAATAAAAGGAATCACTGTCACAGTTGGTACACCTTTACCAGATATCGCCATATGGCAGCACAACTCAAAACTGAGAACATCCAAATGTCGATTCTTTATTTCACGACGTTACAAACACTGAACATAAAAAGGCGGAATATCACCTTCTTGCTTGTAATACAAAAATGAATAAGTCATTTCAACCTGCGAGTAATCGTGTGTGAGCACTTTACTTACGATACAGTTTAATTTATATATGGGTGCTTTTTTAATTTTCAGGAAATAAAAATACACATATTAGACCAATCTACATGGTAAATGTCATTTTATCTGAGCTTGCTGTAACAATAAGAGTTTGGAAAAAAAAATTGTAGAGCTTACCTTCATTTTGTTGCAATGCTAATTTACCTAGTAATCTTCCTATATCCTGCTCATTTTCACACAAGAAAAGCATATTATGTACCTCTAATTCTTGAACATCAAGAAAAATTATATTACGAGGTCACTTACGTTTTTTCGCTACATGCAAAACTTATTCCGACCATATGGTGGTAGCAGTGATCTGACTAACGGTATGAAAATGACATTATTAGGTAAAAAGGAAGGCTTTAGAATATATTGAACTTTAAAAGGAAAAAAAACATCAACAGACAGTCATAACTTACAGCAATTCTCCGGCAACTGCAGAAAATTCCTATGCGATTGGTGCGGGATGAGAGGAATTCTCACAATAGGTTTAACTTTATGCAGACCCAAATTATGGACCGACTTGGTGACGCATAAACTTCAAACTATACCAAGTTATATACAAAGGATAACATTTTCCAAAAAAAATTAAAAGATAAACTAATAATATTAAAACTCTAAGGTGTTACGCTTTAAAGTAATCTGTGAACAAAAGCAAAATTGTTTGCTTATATCCAGAAATACCATGGTGGAAGGGCAGACCACAGCGCAGGTTTTGTTCTAAATTTCAATTAATTTGATAAGAATAATCTTTTCATTTTCAATGTTTATCGGCAATAAAAACTTTTTGCCGGAACTTAATACAATATCACTTCACATATAACAATAAATACTTCTTACACTACTAATTATTTGCCATTCTACTGCAGTGTGCCGCAGTTGACCGAGCTCTGCAGTTCTCCTCTCGTTCCCGCACTTGAAAGTCTGGGAGCCGGAGGGGAGGTCAGTATGATGTTATCTCTAGGAGCGTACTGATGTGTTCTTGTGTGTCGTGTGACAGTGTATAATGTATTCATTATTCGCATAATGCAACGTATTAATTACATTAGTGTTATTCAATTCGGATAATTTAAACCGGTAACAGTATTTGTTTACAATTGTAAGAGCATACAGATTCGAATCGTGATGTAGAGAGATTATTTATGTTCAACTTCCAAGTTGAAGTTCGATTCACATATTGGTAAATAAAATGCTTGAAACGGGAAGTGTTACTGGTATAACGTGTACACAGTCACATACAGTACTCACTTAAGAAACGTTAGATAATATTGTTGGATATGTTCTGGAACCTTTCCCTAAAAAAAAAAAAAAAAAAAAAAAAAACACTGAGGCGTCTTTCTCAACAAAGGAAATGTCCTGTTCCCTCTGTACGAACAGCAGCAAAGCCACTGAAGTTAAAAGCCAATAAAATGACTATAGTGCAAAAACTTAAACCGAGTGATCCTGTATTCAGGAGTAGATTTTGTGAATGTTTTTGAATAGTATGCATGACGGAGCAATTGACTCTAATCTAATTTTTCTTTACGGACAAATTTTGTTTCCCCCTAAGTAACTTCACAAAAAAGTGATACTGGATATCACAAAAATGTAACCTGCTTCACGAGGAACCACTGCATGATCAAAAAACAGAAGTGTGGTGCGTCATTAGAACTAAGAAAATAATAGGTCTTTTTAAAGAAATAATAGGGATAGCTATGTGCAGAATATTTCCGTGAATTAATTGTAAGAGAACGGAGGTTCGTGACTTTTCAACAGAAATCTGTAATGGCACATACATTCCGTGGCTCTTTGCATGCAATTCCCTAAATATTCTATGATAGAATCATCACTAAGAACATACGCCCCCCCCCCTCATTCCCCCGATTTAGTGATCTGAGATCTATATCTCCGGGCGGCTTTAAAGGAAAAAGTGCACAAATGTTCACACATTAAATGAACGAAAAGTTTACATTCGTGAAGAAACATCTTCCATTTCTCAGAGTGAACAGCGGAGGGTGTGTTTCATTTGTATGACAATGTATGAAAATGAAGGGAGGCAGTTCTAGTATCTTCTTGGTTGTTTATAGTGGATGAATATACCTTTTAAGTGTTAGTGATAATTTACGCTACAATCATAGCTGAGGACATGCTGATTCCCGATCACCGCAATACCACCTTGAACTGATCGACCGGCCGTTACGCATGGAGCTGTCCGGCAATGGAAATAAATATCCATTATATATTTTTGTTTTTCATAAATGTACCCCCAAAATAAATAAGAATTCAAGCTAAATCAATTTACTTTAATCTGTACAACAATCGAGAAGTTTGTCAAACAGCGAATCTACACCGCAAGTTCTCGAGGTTTGAAGACTAATTAAATGCAAGGAAGCAATCATTCATAATTGAAAATCCAAGCAATAACTCGCATCATTAGGGGTTGTTCTACCCAGAGTGTGCGTAAACTAGCATAAATTTGAGCATTTACAACTTCTATGGACGTGGGTGCACACATTAAGTTACGATTATGTACAACCATATAATTGTGACTCTTACCTCTGTAGCATGAATTGAAGAAAATACATAGTTTGCACGTACCCGCACCTACGCGCAGATATGTGTTCGGCGTACCGTATGATTGCGGCCCTGAAAATCTTTGGTGCTATCACTCTTAGCTATTGCTACCGCGTTTTTAATATGTAATCCTTTTTAATTCGTGTAGTCATGCAGCCGTCCGTTTTTATGCAAAGCTATAAAAATTTCCTCTGATATCTCCCTATCCCAAAATACACCACACACTTATCAGTGTCCTTAACACTGTACAAAGAATAAAAGGCGGCGTTGTCAAGTCTATTATCCTCCTACAGCAAGTTGTTTCTACTGTTTGAGTGGGCTAATGTGTATGTTGGAGATATGAAGTGTTCAAGATCGTACCTATTGGGAACTGGAGAGATGTTTAGTCATAGGAATGTGCTGATAACGCAATGTGTCAGAGAAGTGCATTGTTCAAGAGTAGCGCACATATCGTAACAAAGCCTATGCTTCTGCTATGATGCGTTTGGAGTACATTGACCACTTACGGGCTGAAGTTAATGTTCTTAACATATCCTATCTTAATTACGAATTACTAAATATAGTTCACAAAATTTATACACTGCATTTCAAGTCACTATACATGTTTTATATTAATTTGTCTGATTATTAATGCATACCATAAATAGAGATTAAATTTTTAATTACATTCGGGTGAATATTTACAAATTTTATGTTGTGGTTAAAATCGCTGGTGTGTATCCTACAAATATCACAAAGGGAGATTGTCCCCTGTTACCAATATATAACAAAAGTCGACGCCTATGTTCAGGACTGAAGGGAAAAAAAGCCTTACGTGTATGTTTCAGTAATGCTGCATATTAATTTTTCCACTAACCTTTTTTCTCTTCTTACCAAGAGTTTACTCTCTTAGCAAGAGAATACTTTGGGCCACGGAAGCTCAATGGGGTTCAGTTCACACATGTACGTGGACAAATTAATGTTTCATGCCCTTGTAATATTAATAATTCGTCCATGCGGAACACTTTTCCTAGCCATTTATTGATATCTTTCAATATGTTGAATGTTGATTTTCTCATTTCTCTTGACGAACGAGGAATGCTCCTTTGCAGCCATAGTTTAGCTCTTCTTTTAGTGCGTAATTATGTTTATACATTGCATGTCATCAAGGAAAAAAGAACAGTTGAATTTTGGGAAAAAAATTGTTTCTACAATATGCAAAATTATTTCACTAAAACAATTTTGTACTGTTTACATGGAAACCTAGATGTCATTTTTTGTGCAAAGGAATAACATATATCTTATAAGTATACAGGATGGCTTATATTCTCTATATCTGGAATATATAAATACGGCATTCTTAAAACGATGAAATTCAGAAGGTTCTTTGAAAAATGTTTGTATATGTGATTACATATTAAGCATTTTATTCATTCTGCAAACACGATTAGAGTGCCACATTAAGCACAGAGGATTATATGTGCCTTAAGTTTTACTATACGTTTTCTAATAACATAAAAACATGTTTTGAGGTGAAATAACCAGTGTCACATTCTTTTATATAGCAATCACATTTATGCACACTCATGATGAAGGAAACAACTCTAAAATGACTACGCTCAGTTGTAAATTTTACAATAAAATTTATTTCACTACTGGGAAAAAAGCATTAAATACATTTGTTTCACGTGATACAGGTTAGAAGGGAAATATATTCATTATTAATGTGCACGAAAAGGTACTGTATATCAGCGAGCTTCAATATGCACAATTCCTAGAATTATGAGCACTTTGAATTGTATATATTGTTTGTTTCATATTCCCTGTAATATACGGTTTCTGTACAAACCACAAATGATGTTCTATAAAATATGTTGAGCAATAGCGGTACACATTGATGCTGCTCTTGTCAGGTTTTTTAACAATGAGTAACCTTGTCGTTGATCCTGCAATATAATCGTCGTCATCAATTATCACGGTACACGCAGAGGATGCAGTGCTGCATTACGGTGAATAAATGCTACAGGACGACGATACAACGTTGCCTCACTTACGTTTGTTTCAAGTAGCAATTTCAAGCTAAAGTTGTTTCACAGATAGCAGCTCCTTATTTGACAGACTAGCAGTTTCAAGAGTGACTAGACGCTTAGGATGTTTCCCTTTTAAGTATATGTATTGTCACCTACACCGTTGAGGAGCATCATGAATTACTAAATTTATATATTGTTGAACACTTTTTATTTCATGAGAATAAATATTCTTTAACTTATGTTAACTTTGCTGGTTCAGAAAGTTTAAGACATTGTAAGGAAAAATGGGTTATCCACTTCCTATGACAAGCCCTAAGGGACTTTACCATGACATCAGCATCCGCCTAGTAGCAAGCAAAGTCATGCTGCACCCAAGGCTATCATGTGTCAATAGGAAGTATCTAGAACACATACTTATTGTCCTGTCATTGGTTCGTATATTTCAAATCTAGGATGGTGGCGCACCATAATTAGTAAAGCCGACATAATTGTGTAAGAGATCCCTCTAGGCTACATACTCGTATATGAAGAACTGTAGAGCTCATTCACGGCGCTCCCAGACTAATCTGCCCGCCTGGCCTTGCCGCCAGGGCCTTGCCCTCTCCTGCCAACTCTGTCTGCTCAACGCCAATGACAACAACTTGGGTCAGCTCAACCTCCTACACCGGACGACATGTCCTCAAAGGTAAGAACTCCGCAATGGTTGGGCTGGTAGTGACAGCATAAGAACTTTAACCAACTTAATTCAACATCTATGGGTATATAGTGTAATTAGTTATCATCCAGACAACCAATAAACAAATCAGCCGAGCAGGTTAAATCTTTTCTCCCAGGCCTCTCACCTCTACTCACCCCCAAGACACGAGAATAGCATTAAATATGTATCTGTATGTATGTATATAGTTACTTTAAAATAGGAATTAAATAGTTTGGTGACGGTATAAATAATTGTTTCTGTGTATAGCAATGAGCGTGTCAAATCCTGTATACAAGTGTGGTACTGACAGTTGTTTTTGCATACGTCGAAATCAGTTTGCCGAAGCATACACGTGTGATAAAGAGGTTTGTTTCTGAGTGTGGCAATGGTAGTTGCTTCTGTTTACGGTAATGAAAGCGTCGAAACCTTTTTGCGTAAACATACACGTACAAAAATTACCATTGTTCCTCAGTATGGTAAAATAATCGTGGAAATCTGCGTATTCATATGGTAATAACCATTGCCTCTGGGCAGGGTAATTGTTTCTGTGCGTGGACAATGATAACTATTTCTGCGTATGATAATGAACATGTCGAAACCTGTTTATGGAAGCATACACATATGACAATAACCATTAATTTGTGCGTATCGTAATGGTATATGTTTTTGTTCATGAGCAATATAATTTTTCTGTGTATGGTAATGGACGTGCGCAAACCTGTTACATACAAGTATGACATTCGTAATGATTTCTGGAGGAAAATAATGTGATACCAAAACTTATTTGTTTTAGTGTATACATATGCTATTTTTTTTCCAGGTGATGATATCATCCGAGTTTACTGTATTTCGTTTGAGATTAGTGAAAAAATAAAGTTATAAAACATAATAACGATAATATAAGTGTTTTGAAGGTATTTTGGGCTTAATGTACAATAAAGATTATGTTATAGGCGTGTGACATACAATGGACAATTGTGAGCATGATACTGAGAGCAGTAACATCTCCAATGAATGGTTTGACATTGTGAATTGCCGCCAGCGAACGGTGAGTAAATTTATTTCGGATTTTCCGAAGGGGACATATCTGTGCGTTCCATACCGGAAGATGCTAATTAAAACGAGTGAATTTCCGGCATATTTTTGGAATTTTTGGAACTTGCCAACTAGAATTTGTTGGAAAATGAACCCCGGTAATTAGGTATAACCATACAGAATTCGCATCTGGACCAATATAGTGAGACGGCTTTACAATTTTTTAAGAAAAGAGTTAGACATTTTGATTAAATGAATGAGAAGCAATTTTGAACACATATGGAAACATTGTTACAAAGTAATCAACCTTCTTCATCCACGGTCCAATGAAATTTACTTGTAAGTCGATATTTCAGGTTCGTGCTTTTCGCAATGAGACCCATGTTCCAAAAACAAAACAGGTGTAATGGAAATGAAAACATGTCTACCCAGGATAATTTATGTGCTCATGGCAAGGATAGACAATGATCCCAACTATATCATAATTAGGCCATATAATTTTGCAAGAAGAAAGTGCGCTAGGTTGTGCGCAAGAATAGAGAAAACCAACGTGAATACCTTAGATGATGTAACAGAATTCAAGGGGTACTAATGCTATTCCGAATTTCAATTCATGGTGACCATTAGGATAAAACAATTTTGTATTATGGTGAAACACATTCAGATAATACATAGATTTGATAATTCAAAATAACCACTCTAATGTTAATTTGTGTGGAACTTTAAATCCAGTTATGCTGCCATCACTGTAACAGTTCTACAAGCTACAGAAAAGAGTGACATAGCTACGAACATAATCGCAGCAAGTGCCACCGTCATGGCTGCGAAAATTGTCAGGGTTTTATTTTGGCAAGAATTGCAATCGCGAAATTAAGGGAAAAACCTGCTTCGCCAGTTACCTAAAGAAAAGAAGTTTCTTTTTATCGCAAGTATTTAAGAATGAGAAAAAAAGGTTTGTCCCTTGTATGCTGTTTGGATACCGATTTGATCATTGCTACCTGTAAACTGGGCGAATAGGTGTGTACCACTTGATTCTTATTTGGGAAATATGACCGATAAACGATGAAAGTACGGTAAAATTAGATACATCTACCGACTCGTGTCTGCTGGTCCCAAAAGCTATATCTTCGAAGCAGCGTGCGGCGACGGTAAATCCTAACGGTATGCTAAATAAAATGAATAACACTCAATTCCGAATATCTTAAGCATGTAACTGATAGGCTATGACACATATGATACTGAGGGACAATGCAGAAATGTTAAATTTGATCAATACTCAAATATCCAGGAAAACTCTTTGGACCGTAATAACCAAACCGTGCACGAAAACGTCCCGAATGATCGTTAATGAAAGAGTATTGGGAGAATATTTTTATTCTTGTCCCTATGGGTATAAAAGGCTAGCGCTCAATACAACGTAGAAACATTTAGCATGGTAAATAGAAAGCAGGCGGAATTGCCCATGATGAACACCAATGTAAAGATAAAAATTGTACGATGAATATCAATAAGGATGTGAGGTTATACCACCTAATAAGGACATGTCTAGATTTAAGAAGAAGAGTTCTAATATTTCGGCTAAGCTCTTGCATGAAAAGTGAAAGAACAAGCTACTACCATGCGATGTGATGTCGAATGGGGCAAAGCTCGCACCCTATTCCATCATGGTGTTTAAATTTAAGAATTTGGGCAAAATGGACAGCAAATAAGAAAAAAAAAAACATCTATTCCGAAATTACACAAAATTGGTTTTCGAAGCACCATGCATGTGGTCGGATCTTACAGGTGTAGAAAGTCTATTTTTGAAATCGGTTACTAATCTATTGCAATTAGAGTATTCGCTCGCCCCATTCGAAGGGTCGTGTAATGTTATCCACCTGAATATCCTCCAGCTATAGAAGACGCGCGGTTTACGTTTAAAATATATATTTTCACACAGTCATTTTCAAACTGCAATTCGCGTTCGGAAACACGACTTAGTTCTCCTGGACGATCTTAAGCGTAAAACGGACGGGAATATGATTGTTTTTTTTTTTTTTTTTTTTTTTTTACGAAAATTCACTTATAATAAAAAAATATAAAACCATACCTTTTAATTGAAAATATTAATATTTACAGAGATAAAGTGCAAGTGGAAAGGTTGTGTCAGGAATTGGAATTCATAAATTCCAAATTTTCGTTAGAAGCCTTCGAGAGGGCAGCGCAGAACCCCTATGGCTATTTGGTATTAGATAGAACGCAAGACACGCCAGAACGCTACAAATATCGCACTGACATACTGCACGGAGAAATGCTTTTTTCATTACTAAATAGTTTCTAGCACATGTTAACAGTAATATGATCGTTTTTAGAGGCTGTCTATAGCCAGCCGTGAGTCACGTTAACATGGTAATATCATGCACATGTTCGCTTATGATGAATTCTTGTGGCATGTATACTACTATAATTGCGACAGTTGTAGTTACGGTAGCGTACAGCATGAATGCGCATATGTGTCATTTTCGTTGTAACCATTCCAATAATTGTTTATCTACCAAAACCACGCTGGTATTGTATTTGGAAATCGTATACTAAAACATCAGGCATATATAATCCTGCGCACTTAGAGTGTCAAATTAATCGTGCTTGTCAAGTGAATATTTAAGCATAAGTTGAATACAAATATACAACCTACTTATAAATGTCATTGTTGTACAACTTAAATTTTATATTATTACGTATTTATTGCTTTCTGGTATTAAATACTAGAAAGCAATATGCATATGAAATCGGTCGCCAGCTGTCAGTCACCATTTATTTCGCTAATGTTCCCATATGAATTCTGACACGTCCATGTTCGCTTACGGTCTCTGACTTGTGTATGAATTCTATTAGTTCACTAACCTATACACGCATAATATCATGTAACCCTTTCTGCAACATACTCTACCGCCAATAGATGCATAGTATATATGCTGTTTACCTATGCTGTAAGGCTTACTAACGATTGAAGGCATAGCTAAAGCAAGTGTGCAGTACAAGCTTCGTAAACCACTCTCGCCTACCATACCAAACCAAAGTGAAAATTTATCGACGTTAAGTAAAGCATTGAACAAACGTTTTTGAGCAACGCGAGTCCCGAGTTGGTAAGAAATATTTTGAATGGAAACATCTGATTCCTTTAAAAAGGCTAAACAATTCTGCGAGGAAGTTAGTCAACAGGAAGCATTCGTTAAAGACAGGAAGAAAATGTTGGTTTAAAAGGGCGGATTTCTCTCTACGTTTTCAATTCTCATTTTAGGAATTTTGCGCAATCGTGTCTAAATTCGCGCAATACTGTAAGCTATTGATATTGACACTACAGACGTAACCGGTCAGATTTAAAAACTTGACGTCATAGACAAAACTATCTCAAACTTACTCGCGCAGATGAGACAAATACATCAACTTAAATTGTCTCAAGCACAAATAATGGCGACTCTGGAGGTATAAATTGAAAGAGCCTCAAGCGCAATGCGTTAATGTCGCTGGTAGCAACGAGGATGGTGACACCGATGACGAAAATGAAATTCCCTTAAAATTTGAGTCTTAATCAAAGAAAATTAACAAAGTTTCCACGGATACCAAAAACAATAAAAGAGCAAAACTGCACACATAAATGTCCGTTATGGACTTAAATTGTATTAAAAATACTACTGGGGAACCATATGAATGTTAAACAATTTTTTAAAATAAATACTACTCTAAATTAAGTCACTGTGCTGTCTTGGAATGATAGAGAATCTTCGCAAAGTCACAGGCATTTCTAAGAGCGTTATAAGGTCCTTTGCAGCGAGGATATCTACACGTTATGCATACCTACAAGAAAGCGCTTTTCCATTAATCATTACCAGTTGTCTAATATAGAAGATTTATGGAGCGTTGATCTTAATGTTATACAGCCTAAAGGAACACAACAAGATGCACTTACATTTTGACAGTCCTTGACCAATTTTCCATGTTTATGTGATCAGTTCCTCTAAAATAAAAAACGGGCAACGTAATGGCACGAGCATTCGCGAAAATATTTTCAAAGCCCGACGGGATTCCCTGAATACGATAAACGGACAAAGAAAGCGAGTCTACCATAAAATGTTTCAGGCCATCTAAAGAAACAGAACACTATACACACTAAAATAATAAAACACACGTGGATATATTATTGATTCTGTTAAAACCTTACAACAGCTCCCATTACAGATCCATTAACATGGTTCTGGAGGACATTTCGCAAATGTACGAAATATTTAAGCAAGCTAGCCCCACTCAGCGTCGTGAAACATTTCAAGATTTGAGATCACTTTGACATATCGAAACAAAAAAATTACAGTTCACAAGCGATATGAACAAAATTGCACGGAGAAAATGCTCACCATTGGTAAAGTAGTATAATGTGCACTAGTGGTGTATAGGTTAAAAGATTTAACCAATGAACAAATAATTTATGTACATGAGCTGCAGTGAGTAGCGCTCCCGGAAACTTTCAAAGGAGAAAAAATTTTAGACGCGACAGAACGCGGAGCTAGTTATAAAGTGTTAGTGAACTAGAAAGGTTATCCAAATCAATTTAATTCGTTGATAAAGCATTATATATTAACATAAATATAATTAACAAAAACCCTTTCCCACAATGCAGGTCAACTATTAACCAACAACAGGACATCTCCTTTTGGAACGTTTTGCCCAAAAGGATGCTTTTAGAAGGCCAGTGGCAGTTGGCTCTCTAAAGAAGTATATACGATATCCTTTTAAAACCTCTCCAAATATTACAACGAGCTCAAGGGTGTATAGTGCACGTTTCAAAGCTACTGGGAACCCAAAATGGAACTTGCGTTTATTCTGGTCATAAAAGATATTCCGTAACTGGTTCCCATCGTTAACAATGCCTGGAGTTAAATGTTTGCTATTCCCGAAGATTTCCTGTACAATGACGAGCAGGGAACGGTCGCGGTTAATCAGAATGACATGTATAGAGATAAGCAATTGGGACGAAACCGATTTATACATATTCGTGAAAAAGGTGACTCCTTTCGAACATTACCCTGACCATTCAATGATGAGTGATGGCTGTAAACCTAAACCCCCTTAACCAAAGCCAAAACTGCTGCGTCACCTGCCCTAAATACACCTACTCTCGGCCTGTGCTTTACAAAGTTATCCCAAGTATAAACTACGTCATCTGTTTTTTTTTTCTTTGTCCCTTTCTTCAATGATGGCATGCCAACACAGGATCGTCATCGTGCACAAAAAGAAAAGTTTTCTACAGTCGATCTGCACATGGGAATTTCTCACGAAGTGAGGCTCATCTACTGTAGCTTCTTGACACCGCAAATTATGTGAAGTACATTTGTCCAAATTGTGGATAGCACCTCGGCGAAATTTACACCCAGCAACAAAAGGTATCTCACGAGAAAAAAGTCGTTTTTTTACCTTTAAAATGACTTCTTTTCTTGCAGGATTTCAAGATTGTAACCACAAATTTAAGGGAGGAAAGCGGTCATTTGTTGCCATTTGCCGACGGGTCTTCTTCAGTATAAGTTCTATCCTTAAAACCGAAGGAACAATAAATCCCAATTTTGCCATAAAATATTACCTCAATCAGGAAGGACGAAGTATCGGACGACGGAATTTTTTTCTATATAACGCATTCATAGTTATAAAGACACGGATTTTATAACCTCTGGACGGGCTATTCAAAACAAAATTTCTGTTTATAAAAAGTGGAGGGAAGGCTTTGAGGAAGAAAGTCTTAAAGATGGGAGGAAAAATACTCGCCGACTTGGCCACCAGCGCAAAATCGCCCGAGGAAGCGCTAAAATCGCGGTTGAAAGTGGCCACCACCAATTTGAAACAAAAGCGGGATGAAAATATCGCAAACCTGATAGATTCGGGAAGCAAAAAATAGAAAACGGGAAGAACTGCGCCAGAACGCAATTAAGGACGAAACGGCGGCAAAGCAGAAAGGTTCGATAACGTCCCGCTGGTAAAAAAATTCCTGGGATTCGCTGTTCCAACAAGGGAAATATCGCTGAACAAAGCTGCCATGTTCACTCCTCAGATAGAATACCCGTTTTAAACATGTTTGTCAAATTTGCTAAATTACTCTCAGGATACCATGAGCAGCACCTTGCAGAATACACTATGGCTTAGCAAAGACACAACGAATCACATGAGCGACTTTGCAAACAAAACAGTATGTTGTGACAGTTGGAACAAAAAACAGCAAGGTGGTGCAAATGGACCCGCTGTTCAATCAAGATAATTGTTTCCTCAACCACGTCAACCTCACCATCGATTTGACGTCTTCCAATCTCAGTTTAACCTCATTTCTTGTAACAGCGTCAAGGCTATCACGGACATCGTGTTCGCGGAATCACTACCTAAATCCAAATTACCCATGAAACGGTATTGGCCAACATGGGTTCCCTTCTAACCGCGAATTTCCACGCCTCCAACATTCCCAAAGATACCGGTAGGAAAACCTTAAGAAGACCTCGTGGGTAAGGTGTCCAGATTGATAGTACCCCTAGTTTACGATAAAGTCGTTTCAGGCAATTTTGCAAAAAATCCGCACGATTTCGAACATTTTAAAACATGGATTTCTTTAAAATGTGTGTTAACCTATGCCCTATCCCTTTATACCAGCTACTACCTAATTTCTACGTCAGTTATCATAGACAAAGGTTTCCTACCCTGTAAGATGGGCTAGGAATCAATTTAAGAAAGGGTACTCGGTTTGAGACATCGAGTACCCCAAGGAATGCACCATCCTGATTTTCGATCTTACTTCCCACATGACTGCAAACATAGTATCTCTAGGACTTGCACCACGGCTCCGTCTTTATAGGTATCGGATTTAGAAAGGCTGTGACAGCACCAATAAGCATTCTCGTATTGTTGAAATTCAATCCCATCTTGAAAATAGTTGCTAACAGATAATGTTTTAATATTATTAAGGTTATTCAGGAATATCGTTTTCTTTCAAAATGTCCTAACTTCGTTAGCGACTTTGCCTACAACGAATTGCCCGATTCTGTATCGAAATTTGCCGCCGCACTATTTGCCAACAACGACTCGAAAATTCTACCCGGTAGGCACTAAGTTAGCATTTACGTCTTCGCAAACAGGCATGGGCATACTTCTACAGTTGCGGCCTCCGTCCTCTTTTACCTCAAGTTTTTATTTATCTGCTTCAAACGTGCGGAAACAATAGGTATTACAACGCGCGAAGGTTGCAATTTGCTCGCAGCACCACCTACGATTATTACGCCATTTCCTATTCATATCATCATGCTGATAATTTTTTCAAAACTCATAACAACTGATTACACCTGCAAAAGACAGACTGATTTGCAACTTTGGTATGCTGCACAGAGAAGGCGCTATCGACACAGAACTGCCAATCGTTAAAACAAGAACGTAATTATGCGTATTGTTATTGTGACCCCTTTATTGTTTCCTTTTGCTTCCAAGTTTAACTTATAGTTTTCTTTTTAGAACACTGCGTGTATATGAGCGCCACACTCTCGTTTACTCTCCCAGACAAATTGACTTCGATATAAGTATGATCGAAGTACCTTAGCACAATTAAGATTTTTTCTTATGCATATCCAATGTATTTTTTATTTTCTAAAGGTTTGTAACAATAACATTAATGTCTGATGTTACGACGTCCCATAAAAATTAGTCAGTAGCGGAAGAAAGAAAATGAGGATGAGAAGCGTTCCAACAGCGAGCGCATTTTCTCAAAATGACTGGAATTACCTAATGTTCCAAGTCAAAGTTCTCAGTCAATACATTTTAACCATCTTAAAAGAAAAATTATCGGATTGGATGGTAAGTAACAGAATTTATGTTTCTTTTAAACGCTAATCCATAGCCACGGTCTTCTTAGTTAAATTACTGCAGCAAGACGCAGAACCTCGCTGCATATCTCTCAATTCGGAAGAATTTCAAAGTCTAGACCGCATCTTTCATATCATCAACAAACTATTTCACAAACTGAAGAAAAGGAAACAAGAAATACAGCATCAGTTAAGGATGTACTTACTATTTGAAGAAGCCTGTTCCGGAAAGATAAATAATTCCTTTTGCATCACGCACGTTGCCTACTTCTTCGCTCAAAACATATATTGCAATGGAAAGTTTCTTCAAAGTCATTTTGTGAAACATATAACAAGATAGTGCGAAACGCACGTACCATTGCCATAAACAGAAACATTGATCGTGTGGCACGTTGCCGTCGTTACCTCATACGTGTGACTCAATGCCATGATTACCTTAAATATGACCCACTTTTATATGCGGCATATTGCAACCATTTCTTTAAACGTGACCGTGACCGTACACAAAAGATCTTCTCGTTATCTTCGCTTCAACATTCAATGTCTTCGCAGTTCACATTATATAGCTACCAACCATAGTTGGAGCAGACTCCGGCGCGCTACGCCCTGCGGGCCTTCATTGTATTTCTTCAAAACCAGCGGTTGTTCTGCCTGCCGATATTCTGCTGACTTAGCACGGGAAAAAACCTTCCCCTTGTACCTGCACATCTCCTCGACGCCGTCTGGGACCAGTTGAGTTATCCCCCTTGCGTGCCGCATTACAATTTGCCGTCTTTGAGAGTCCACATAGATGGACTAGCGCCATTTACGAAGGACTGTGCTATATATATCATGACATCTTCAACTGTTAACCATTTAAACATGCGCATCGGCTTGCACTCCAACAACCTATGCTTACCTGACCTTCAAGAACGACATTCTTCGGAAACACTGCCACTACTATCTACGACCTGCAGCTACTGGCTGAAGCTCTGCTTAATCACGCCCCTCATCACATCCTTCGGCAGTCTCGATTGCGGAAGGACTTCTTGTAAGCGGTATGGACCGTCGAAACCAAGTACGTACAGAGGGCCGTCGTTGACGATCGAGATATCTTTCTTCTGTTCAGTTTCGACGGCCTTTCACCGCAGCTCATAAGCAATCAGAACTTCTTTTCCCTTCGTCTGATTTATGAGGGAAACGATATTCTGTCCAATAGCTTCAAGAGGCACGTCATCAATATCAGCCACGAGTTGCCAAACCATCCCCATCGATCTTGGAAACAACCTGAGCGCGAGGCAGTTTTTCGACATTGCCCACCGTGTCAACACCTCCGGAATGTACGATTTGCCACTGTAGGAAAGAATAGTATCAACGCTAGTCGCCTGTCTCCTGAGCGGCGAGAAAACCGTCACCGTCAAAATAGACTAGGCGGATGCGTTTGTAATCAACGTGCGGTTTGTCACTTGTGAAATGTTTTGACCCGGAGCTGATGCTATGTGTACCGTCTACTTGGAACAGAACTGCATTCCGAACATGGACTGCCATATCACCTCCATCGGTCGTACAACGCAGGTCCTAACGCCAAGGATGATATCATCGTGCCCTTGTACATGCCTTCCATCGGGAGGAACAGGCCTAAATATTCCGGCACCTGCACATTATGTGCGTTACTAGGTTTGACGAGCGCATTATTGCCGTCCTGAGCCCATGACTACAGTGGCGACTTTCTGCACACAGACAATCAACACCTTGCTCAACTTATCATATGCAAAAATAAAATCAGTTAAGTAAGTGGAAAAGTGGCTGCGCTATATAATTATGTACAATCAAAGTTGGTCTAGGTGGCTGTGCTATATCATACAATGCCAACACTACCAACAATGAAAAATAAGTTGGTTTAGGTGGTGGTAATATATCATTTAGGCGATTCTTATGCACAGCAGCATTAACAAAAGTTGGATTAGGTCCACGGACTATTATGTATCAAAGGAGTGTTGTCTTTACCATTGTAACTCAAATAATCATTTATAATAAAAGTTGGCGTATTTGGAGGTGCTGTATCACACAATGCCAGTCTGTACAGATAATGAAAAAAGTTACCTTAGTTGATTTAACTATATCATTTTAATCAATGTTATATATTAACTACAGCAGCATTAAGTGTCTTGTAACCCAACTAAAAGAATATTTTTTTTTAAAAAAAATGAAAAAGCCTATTTCGAGTGGCCCTACTTCCTCGATAGTCTGACTATATATATATATATATATATATATATATATATAAAATACAGTTAAAATATATAAGCAAATGTATGTACATAAAAATAAATTTGTTTGGAGACCTTATGGGAATCTGTGGTTCAACTATTTAAAACCAAATTAAAATTATAGAAAATCAATGAGTGTTAGAAGTTACAGCATTGAAAGCAAATAAATACAAAGTATAATTAAGGAAACTTTGTCCTTAGCAAAATAAGTTAATGTGCGAATTTCTCCATGTACTATGATACAAATTTCTCCCCAAGATTTAAGAGTTTCAATTAACATTATAACTGAATCTTTCATGGAACAGTTTAAATTTTGAATAATTGGGTAGTGTTAGAAATGCGAACTTTTTAACCAAATCTATATGACACCCTTAATATAAGGCTAAGTCTAAAACAGAGCACACTCTCCGTTGGCTGGAATGAAAGGGCAGTTATACAGGTCCGGACAGGTTGCTTAAACATGTTGACTCTTACTCAGCAAGTGAGATGTCAGACATTGCTTGAAGAAGCTAGTAGTTGCTAATATGCTACACTTAGAAACTAGCCTGTGTAGCAATTCATGTTATTTACGAATGAAATCTAGGAAATGAATTGTACATTACGCAGCAATAAATAGAACAACACATACCTAATAATTCCGAAATAGGTCTGAAGTATGACTACCTTGCATTTTTGACTAATCCTTTTCCTCTGTAGTTTGACTCACACTAACAGGTCTGGGACCATTCTCACACAATAGGACATTAAACAGAAAGTGCATTTTATTTTTCAACACCTGCGTATGGGACTTGTGTGTAGAGTAACTGCTACACGCGCTGAAATAAAAAAAAACGCACATATTCCTCATAAAACACTTACGTTATTGTGTATAGTGATATGGTGAGATTCAGAGAAGAAAAACGCATAATCATGTGAATTATTCAGGAGCTTTATTTTTCTGGTTTGTTTGTGCTTGAGTAATGGTTCAGAGATTAAAATCTGAACATAATTTTAAATGGTACGATTTCTGACGTGTTTGATAAGAGCGTAATTTCAAAAGGATTATGACCTGCTTGACGCTGTGTGAATTTTAGTAATGGGAACTTTAAAATGATAGAAACTATAGAAGCAATCTGCGAACGTTTGATGAACTGCAAAACTACGCTCGAGAAGAAATAACTAACATTTCGGATTCTGAGATGCAGCGTTTAATGGAGTGATGTGTAAACATTACAATGCCTCCCGTAAAACAAACAGCGAGAATTTTCAGCATCGTTTATGAAAAAAATCTTAAGCCCGTTTTCTGTATTATGCCGGTCCTGCTGCGGGACAGTATGTTCAAACTGCCCTTTGTACTACCACTTCTTCTACTTACGCGAAAGTAGAAAGACAGAATATGTATTTATTTATTTATTACTTATATAAACATTGGATTCGATTCCAGTGGTACTTAGGCTGAGATTATGTTACGTTTTGGTCGCCGGAACGCAACTGGAAAACTCTAAAATTTAAAATACGAATGCCGGAAATATTCGGACTCATTTGCATCATAATTAATAATTACATTTATTATTTTTTCGGAGTTATTTTCAGTTGCAAGGAAACTTAATATAATAAAAAATGACTACTGAAAAATAGCTATTACCATACAACCATAGTACCGCAGTGGGCCATAACTCACACGTGAACACCGCCAAGGGGGGTTGAGGTTGTTAAGATCCGTACTCATGAGCGGGAGGTCTAGGGTTCCAAACCCGCCAGGACCGTCCTCCTGAACTAATGTTGTTTTCCAAGTTTTTCTCAGTCCTCATAAATAGCAAATGCAGTGAAGATACCCTAAACTTTGGCCTGGAACGTTTCCTTCCTTAAAAATAAATTCTTTCGCAATATTTCATTTCATCTCTTGTATCATCAGTGTCCACCACCTGTGGTGCCTCTGTAGTAAAAATGGGCGTTAAATGCCATTCATTCATTATATTCCCACGTGAACTTGCTCTTTCAGAATATTTTCTCAGGGTATTTATTCTTAAGAATGCTTTTACATTTTAATTCACTATTTTCCCTATAATTAGTAACAAAGAGTTGCCTTTTTATATAACGGTGTCTATTAATATTTAAATAACTGCCTGTGGTACCTCAGTAGTTACAACGGGCGTTAAACACCATTCGAAAAAATTTAAAAGATAGCAGTTCATGAACCAATAATAGACATACGTAGTATTGGGCTGAACATCGAATGACCACTTACAGAGTACGAATAAAATATACTGAGTGCATGTATACTTAGCGTAATAAAATATGTAATATCTATGCTTACTTTATTTCAGACATTTCGGAATCCAACGTTAAATATGCATTTTAAATAACTTTATGCACTTTTCCCTCCGCAACTGCCTTAAGCAGGTTAATTGAATTGTAATTTAATAATTAACAGTTTGTTTTGTTTATTTAAGAAAAATAATTTACTTTTTGAATCAGGAAAATATGTTTTTCTGTGTATTACGTTGAAATCGCAAACACCTTTTTTTGCAACTAAGCGCATTTTGTAAGATTGCAGCTTATCTTTGTTAAAAACTGAGTATAAGATACATTTTAATCACAAAGGATAATGAGATTACTCTTTCCCACAACTATAATTTAAGTATTGCTTGTACTTCACATTTAGGATTATAAGAAACAACTTCGTTCTTTTTATATTTACCATTGAAATGAGGAGCTGAAGTTCTACATTTTTATTGAAAAACATTTGTTGCTTCAAAATGCTCGCCTACTGACTGGATTTCAGAAA
Organism: Metallyticus violacea; assembly: GCA_030762175.1. Classification (NCBI taxonomy): domain Eukaryota; kingdom Metazoa; phylum Arthropoda; class Insecta; order Mantodea; family Metallyticidae; genus Metallyticus; species Metallyticus violacea. The sequence continues at coordinate 132,797,170 of CM060846.1, forward strand.
TTCATATATTAACAATATATTGACAGCATATTATTTTGCTAAGTAAATCAATATTTCACATAACATATTTTACTATTCATATATTGCAATAAGAATAAAGGCAGTAGCCAAATACATATTCCGAACTAACTAGACAAGAATGACTAGAGAACAATTTACAGTCTAGTATAGCGGCTTTCCAAGAGTGGTATGCGGACCCCTGTTGTCTGCGAGGCCCTACGATAGAGTTTACCAAACATTAGGGTACTATTAACAAAGAATATTTTTGAATGTATAGATAGACAATGAATAACGAGAATATGAGAGATAATACCAATTTACTATTTCTGTTTTTAAGGTAAAAAAAATTACATCAAATTGAAGGAAACATTTATAATGGGAACTTTGAAATAGGACAGCCGAAAATGACAACATGTACCGTGTTAGTTTCCCTGACAGCAGCAAGTATCTTACGACAGCGTACTGCATTACTGGAACTCACCCCAGAATGGCAGATGAGTCCGAGATATTTCCGGACTATCAAATAAGGCAATTAAAGTATGTATTTATGTCTTTCGAAACCACTTACTGTGTGAAAAATCATTCTCTGCTCTCATTGGTTTAATTAAAAGATATGGAATATGTCGAATCGGAACTAAGAATAAAAACTATCTCATTGAGTCTGAATCACATCACTCTTTGTATCTGAAAGGAGCAGCATCCTTCTCATCCAGGAATTAAAATTAACAATTAATGTTGTACCATTAACTGATATCTGATATTATTAATATGCGTTTTGTATAATCTTAATGTAATATTACTGTCATGATTATTATATTTTAAGGTTACAACTATTATGAGAAAATATTGAATAATTATTTTATAATTTGATTTCAATCATAGGTGTCCGCGACCGACAGCAAGAGATCTTGCGGTCGAGGAAAGTTTGACAAATGCTGCACCAAGCAATTTAAAACCCGTAACGTTATATCAGCAATGTTATGTGAATAATAGTATAACATCTTTGGATATTACCTTGTTTTCCCTAAAGCTTGAAATTCGATAATAAAACTGCATTTTATTATTACAATGAACACAAATATAAAAAATGTACATGAGCGCAATGACAGCATTCACCATAGGTATAAAGCATTTCACTTGTCGCCAATTAGCTATACCCTTTTTCCTTATCCATGGTCTTGAAAGCAAGAGGATCCACTCATTATATTGTTATTGAAGAAAGGAGTAACAGCACGGCAGGTTAAATGTTTATAAGAACGGAAAATGAATAAGTTTATTTTGTTATTCACATGCTGGTTACAGCTAATATAGCTACACAAATAATATCAAACATTAGTACAATATTTTATTAAGAATATCTTAAAGTTTTTAAATACTTTCTTGGTAAATGACGCCAAAAACAGTTTCAAAACAAAATAACTTGACGTTCTAAGAGAGGAAAGAGAAAATGTGCATAGCTGTCTGTATTTATTGCTTCTATTCTCTTCAGACGATGTCTTCAACTGCCGACTGTATATTTTCATCCACTTTCCTTGCTAAACTAGTATTATCCTTCTAATTTTCAGTATGATTTTTGAAGTTTGTGATATTACCACGTGTTCTTTGAACCAAACAGGCATTGTACGTGTCGGTTCTAGTGGTCTAATGGTAGCCTTACTTGCCTTGCAGGTCCAAGATTGTGGGCTCAATTCTAAACATAGTAAATGGAATTATTTCGGGCGTAAAAATCTTGAGCATGGTTTCTGCGAAAGGGCAGTAAAGTCATGGGTCCCTTGCCATAGGATTACTGCACGAAAAGAACATAAAGTCTGAAAGATGATGCATCTGAGTAAAATTCTTTGGCAGTTTCATGCTCTAAATTGAATGAAATGTTGATGAACGCTTACAGGCGCATTGGCAGAAATGGGGAATGACAGTCATGGAGTAGATGACTAAAGCACTGGGATTCAAAAACGGGACGCTGTACAGGAAGGAAGAGTGATGGGAGTATGCAGGTAAGGCATTAGAAAATGTAAAGAAATTTATATAGTTGAGTTGCACTTTAACTTTGAACGGCAGTTGGACAAATCGTATAGCCATTGCAAAACCCAAATGAATATGAAAATATAGGGAAGCATTAAAGATTTTAATAAAAATACTAGCAAAACAACTTAGAACAATGCTGATATTCAGGGCGGATTAGGTCAACATACGGAGCGGAAACTTTGAGAGTGAGAAAACACCGAGGAACTTAATCAGGTAGAAACGTGGCTTCTAAAATGAATGCTACAAGTAGGGAAGGAGCACAGAAAATTGCGGGAATCTTAATGAGTTTGATATCTTTAACGCAAATGTAAGTTTAAAAATAAGAACAATTGAGTACTGGAATAATATGGAGATATCAAGCACTTCTTAGATCGGTTTGTTCGAGGAAGAAAATAAGGGAAGAGTGGTTTATGGGCTCGGCATCAAAAATACAGAAAGACTAGGACAAAATTGAACCTTGGTATATATTTTTAAGGGAACAGAACATTATACGTAATGACTAGCAGATAGTTAACAGACTTTAACGGGACAAGCAAATACTGAATGGGCAGGAAATATATCCTTTAACATGCGTGCTGAAATAGATCAGGTGTGGGTGAAGGGGTATTATCTAGATGCCTGAGGGAGAAAAGAAAGAAGTGGACTAGATTGCTTCAGATTAGGGGCTTGGAAGGAAATGAAATAGTTAATGTTTTGCGGAAAAGAATTTGCTCACTGCGCGGCGAAAGAAATATCTGGAGGCATATTATAGCAGAATGCAGGGAGAATTTTTAAGTAATGAGCATTTTTCACCACAATTTCTGAATTCAACCAGAAGTTCGAACGCGTACCTGCAAATGTTGGTGCATGAGATACACACACAAATCGGGAATATTTCCAGTAAACACGCGACAAGGAGGTTAACAACCAGAGAGAGAGAGAGAGAGAGAGAGAGAGAGAGAGAGAGAGAGAGAGAGAAGAGCTGGAAAGGGGGCCAGTAAAGTTCAGCGGTAAGGGCTCTTCGCATGTTTGTATATATGTATATGAAAGTGTTCATAGAAAAAATGTAATGTAAGTGTATTCGTAAGTTTGTATATTGGTATATATGCATGTAAGTTTGTAAGTGTGTGTATATAAAGTTAATCATAGCAATTTATAATGCCCCTTTTTGTGTATAGTCTGATTTGATTTTTAAAGGATGGTATTACGTTAAATGAGCGTAAGGACCATGCGACAGCTAAACCTACATTGTGTGCTTGTAAACCTGCCACAATAAACGTCAATTACTTACTGCTATTTCTAAATGTTTTCCTAAGTTTTAAGAGGCCTAAAGAAACTCTGTGCCTTACTCTGAAGACTCTGTTCATCATTTTCTCCCTTAAAAGATAATGGAAACCATTGGAACTGTTAACAAGCGTTGAACTATTTCTTGCTGGAATGCTGGAATGAATCTAATCTTTCCTCGAAATTTCCGCTTTACGAATTTACACTATTTAAATCCCTTGAATCGTAGAATGTAGTCAAGGAACAATTCCCCTTAGGTAAAAATGCATACGCATGCAAATTACATCTGCAGAAATGAATATCCGCCATGATTTCGTCAGCAGAGGTACATACCGTGAAGAACATTTAAAAAGCTTCTATTCCCAAGCTGGCCTATTATAGGCGCAACCTCCCCAATCGCCGGCATAGAAGTAAAAGCGCCACAGGTCTTCGACTTTTTAAAACATAGCTACTACAAATAAAATAAGTTAATTCTGTGCTCGCCGTTATTATAAAAGATGCTGAAGGTTATGCCCATTTTTTACAATCTAAATATTCTATAGAAAGTACTATATTTTACACTCGTCACTTTTTATCTGCAATAATAATCGAGGACCACGTTCCAAGGAAATTCATTATTTTCATCCAACATTTCTTCTGAGAGAACGCGAGGATTTTGTTAGTTTTACGATCTGTTACAGAACCTTATTTTGTTGAACTTGCTGACTAAATATGCTATTGTGTTTTATGGGGTATGGGCGGTTAGGAAATGTACGTCTAAACATTTCCTTAATTTTGGCAAGTTGTGTACGTTCCTAAAATGTATACACGGTTATGTATCACCATTGCTCAACACAATAGACATGGAACAAACCCGAATGTAGCGTATCTCAGATTAATTTTCCTACTACTGTAGGCAGTTTGGAACTACACGGTAACTGGATGAAAGGGAAAGTCGGCAATGAGTGAGAGGTACCAGTACCTCTTTGTGGAATCAAATACTGTATTTAAAAGGAGAACAAGAAAAAACACAACTAGAAGTAGCACAAAGAGATTTATTCGTTCACTTTTGGGAGTGACAGGATGAGGCTCTTACGAAATGAATGTATAAAAGCACAGATTAGAGTGGTCAATATAGTGACTATATAAATAATAACAAATATAAATTAAGAAGACTTAGCAGAATGTCCGAGAACCGACTACCAAAAATTGGTACTACAGTGCACTCCAGGTGGATGACGATCTATAAAATGGGCAGTAAAGAGAAGTGCTAATTAATATGTGTAACCTACTGCAACTTTGGAACGGGAAAATAAACATGCAGACTTTTATTGAAAAAAAAAATTACCAATTTTTTGTCCATATCCACGTTACACGAAAAAATTAAATTCATGAGGAGGCAATATTTGCTACTACAGTAAAGTGTAAAGTAATACATGTCAAACAAACATGGCACACTCTTTTGTAGAATGAATTTTTCTGTTAAGCACTGGCAGTAAACCTACGTGTCTCTAATAGTAAGTTACGGTGACCTCTAATACGAGTACCACAGTCAGCTCACCACCCAATCAAGCAGCGCTGTACGGTAATCATTGAGACAGGTGAGTCACTGAGTATTCAGTGAACAACTCTGCGTAAACTTTCCACAATATAAACGCCATAAGAATATGTTAAGAAATAATGTTCACTCTTAGGCTACAATGTTCAAACACCATTCTCCCTGATCAGGCATTATAGACGTAAACATCGTTGGAATATAAAATTATTTTATATTTTGGGATATCATTTTTTTATTAAAGGAGAGATATTTCCGTTTCTAAATTTAAGGTACCGTCTCGACATTTGCTATTTATAAGGACTGAAGTAAACCTGGAAACACGTCAGTCAGGGAGGACAGAATCAATCCCAAACCACCCTTTCAGTAGTGCGGTCTTAATGATTTAGGCCTCCCGTGTCAGTTTAAAATACAATGAATAAATTTTGGGCAAAAAGGGTGGAAGAAAAAATGAAACCCACCAACTTTGAGAGCTTATACGGGACACACACACACACACAAATAAACAAGTAAACATTTCTAATTCTATATTTTTAAAAGACGTTGTTTTTCGAGAACACCAAAATTTAAGGAACGTAATCCATTGTTGCGTTTACAGGTTTACAAGACATTAAACTATGTTCCGTTTTTAAAATACATTCAAGAGACGAAGGAAATGTACGAAGCATTTAACATTGTTCCAGATGCAATTGTGAAAATTGTACTAACAATAGACAGTCAGCCGGTTCTATGTCGTGCATCCATTGACTGTGAGACGGATACAACAGTTGCACTTTGACGTTCAAAAATTTCCTGTGACTCATTCCCAAATTATCCGTAAATGCACGAGTGGGGGCATTTAGCCTCCAGGAACAGAGCATCTTGTTCAAAGGCATTGTTCTCACTGTGAGCCCTCCTAATCGCCTAAATGACCAGGCCTCACGCAGAAGTTAATACAAAGTAGCAAACTTCGAATGGTGAAGGGAACGGGGATCCGGGTATTGTTGTTGCTAAACACGCTGTGTCAACATGTACAACAAAATGCAGCATTTGAATGCAATATATGAAAAACGCACAAGCTTTGCAAGCGGTTTTAAAATGCCTCAAAGAAAAATATGATATAAAATATAATTTTGTTTTGTTTTTTGTTTGGTTTCGGTGTTTCGCGCAAGCTCTCAAACCTTGTTGGTTTAATTTTTTCCACTGAGTAAAAAATAAAAAATACTCGCTTATAACTTAAGCCGTGATTAATTGAAACCCGTTAGGCCCCTTTGCTAGCACAACTGTGTGCACCGATATCCAGTTGTTAAGCAGGAGTGGCAATTGTTCTGCAGCAACAGGCGTTATTAGCGTGATTTCCTTGGCTGTGCGGGCATTGAGCTGAAATTGAGGCAATTCCGTGCTTGTCGTCAAAACCCAGGAAATTCAAAGCGGGAAAGACACTGCACACGAACCTTTTCTTATGATAGGTTTATATTAATGAATTTTCAAGACAACTACAATAAAGTTAATACTGAGCGCTACACTCAGTCATCAGACAATTGGTATCATGCCATCAAAACATGGTTCATTAGGACAACATGTCAGCATAAGATCGTGAAGGAGGCGAAGAAACAGTAGGAGATCTTTGATTACTCATCCTATAACCCTAACCTGCCTTCTGGTGACTTTCGTGTTAGGGCTACTCAAGAAATTTTTCAAGGGTAAACGCCTACACAAGAATGAAGAATTAAAATATGCGGTGCTGGAATAGTTCACCAGCAAACACTATCCTTTTTCTTGCACGGTGCGAAGTAATAGAATACATGTCTGAACGCTCAGGATGAATTTTTCTGTCAAGAGAACATTGTATATTTATTTCTTAAATATTGTTCTTTCTATTTTCCCTTGTTTTGTATCTTCATTGCTGGTACTAAATGGACTCAGGCGAGCTTCAGTTCACTATACATCATGGACATTTCTACCAACATCAACAGAAGTTAAATTTCTTCCTTCAGTCTTGAAGTGCAAATACGGCCATTACGTTTTGAAAAAAAAATGTTCCTTTTAATAGGCGCGATTTGATAGAAATAATTATCAGATAAGACAATCTCTCTTTCTCGGAAGATTTCTAAGAATAGAATTTGGTTTCCTTTAGTGTGGAAATTCTATCTACCAAACACGTTACTGACAGGAATTGTATCAATTAGGAAAGGGTAAGTTATTAAAAACTTGTTTTTAACACTCAGTTAATGGTTAAAATAAAATATTATAGGGATCAGTAGCTTTACTAACGCACTTAGTTTATTTTAGAGTTGGATGTTGTCAAAACATTTTGTTGTTCATACATTGAAAATGAGTTTCAGTAAATTATAATCATAATTTTTATTTCACAGCTAGTAAAAATTGCGTTCTATAATACTTTTGAATGCGAGAACACAATGCCTGTCAATATTAGCAAGTATTTCGCAACATGTCCGTATACAGTGAAATGGCTCACCTTTAAAGGTTCTCCTATTTGAGACACTATGTATTAGTGAATATTTTAACAGTAGTCGCGTAATTGAAATGTCTTTTTGCAGTACAGAATTTCACTTGCTTGGTTCTGGAGAATGTTTCCAACACAACAGTTAGAGAGACAATATTTTTCTGAATGTATGTGCTTAAATGAAAACAAATTTGAAACTTTCCAAAACTAATAAAAACCATCAACAGTTGATAAATTCAGGGTTTGCAGAGTATGTCCTCTCTGTTCGCATAGCTTTTGTGTCTTGAAAAGACTAGCCGAGTTTAAACTCTAACATGAAGCCTTCCTACTCACGATCACCCAGCCTGCCTATCCTTGAACTTACGAGAAGTTCCCAGGGCAATTGATTGCTTCAAGGATAGTGAATAAAATTTATACTACTTTAGTGTTAAACAAGAAGTGCACTGATAAACGTACAGATTAGAAGACAAGTTAGATGAAATAGGACCAAATCTTCAAATTTCGTTAACAAAATCACTACCGAAATTAGCCCTGCACATTACAGTGTCTTTTATACATGTTGCAACAAAGTTGTCAAAACTGAAACTTTACAAGTACACACTTGTCCACTATCCATCACTAGGTTATCTCGTAGCATGTGTGCATTAATATGAGGGGTTTCCTTCATCAGTGACCACAGAGTTAATCGATACACTGCTGGAACCTTTCAGACGTGGCACCCTCACCAAAATAGTTATGTGAACAGTCTCAACACTTGCTATTGGTGTTCTGAAAATCCAGAAATTCCTCTTTATGATAGGAAAATCTGAGTTTGATTTGCAACTAGCGGAAGACACATAAATGGTTCCAATTTTTACGAGCAAACAGTAAGTGGAGAAGGGTACTTTAATTATGTTGTGGCCCTATTTTTTAATCGAATGGAAGACGAGAAATGAAATGGGTAGTTTCAGAAAGATTGCGCCATCGCTAATACAGCAGAGGAGTCCATGGATACAATTAGGAGTGTTTGAAAATGGAGTGATTAGTGTTGGTGTATGTCGCTCTCGCTCTCCAAATCTAACAGTGTGAGATTTTTATTTGTGAGATAGTGTACAAACAACTCACACATTGGAATAACTGAAAAATATACGAAATGAAATCAGAAACATAAAAGTGGGCCAACTAAATCGTATCAATCGGAATGTGTTGTCCCGGTACAGTGCCTGTTTAGCTGAGGTAGGATCATTTACCATAAAGTTAGAGTTTTTATACAGAATATTAAGATGCGAGTAAAAGTGCGTGGGTCTGTAGCATGTCCAGATGCCGAGAAGTATAATTCCCGTGCTAACGGTGAGGACATATTCTGGAAAGCCATTGTCTTAACTAATTTCATTATGATTTCTTTATACCTTCTGAGATATCTCAAAATGTACGCGTATCCTCCCTGCAGTCACCATATAAATTTAAGGAATTAATTTTTTTTCGATACAGGCTCCAACGGCCACATTTCCCAATTCGAAGATCATATTAATTAATGCTTCGAAGAAAACATTGTCCTGTAAATTGCACTCTTCCTCCGATCTAATTATCATTTGTTTCGCTCTATCCTGCGTAAATGGCGCAATATTTGTATCCGTCACATTTTTATTCTCAAAATGTATGCTGGCTGCAATCCTGTTATTTGCAAAATTAATTCGTCATTACGAAAAGGCAATTGAAAGGTACTGTAAGAACATTTATGATATTTTAAACTCATTAACTAAATAAATATTGTACAGTCAGTTCCATATTAAATACTCCTGGAAATTTCATTCAAATGTAAAAACGATAGCTCATCAATCATTTTACAAATATATCATTATTGAACTGTTGGTAATTGTAATGTTTTAACTTTATATCATTAATATTATTTTATAAGCGGTTTCAGAGTATTTCTGCAATATCACTTCATGTGTTAATCCGCATTCATAATGAGCCATTAGTTTAGTTCCACACTCATCATGCAAAGAGTTGTGTAATTTGTGAAACATAAACTTATCTAAACAGCTCTGATTTTACACAGCAGATTGTACTCTCTTTCTCTCATTTTTTTATCAGTGCAGAATGGTCAGCTGTCCGCATTAAAGTGTTCACACGATATAATTACCAGCAATGCCCAAATTATTTACATGAGACTCTGCACAGATGCTGTAAGTACCGTGAAATTAATTCTGATGTCAATATGATCATGTGGATTATACCGCTAAATAAGTTAGGGAAACCTTAACTTGTTTTCATCAATGCAATAGGCTTCATATCCTTCTATTGAATGTAAGCATAAGTGTGAATGTTACATTGTAATAGAGACTGAAGAAATTTAATATGATCACTGAATCGATATATCTCTACTTCAAAGAAATCTTGCTGAAATTATACATAGTTTTGTTGATTTCTGGAAATTAAGTAGCATATTTACTATATTTGATCAAAAAAGATGCGAATATAATACATCTCTCCCCCATCGCTTGTTAATAGTTTATGCCCTTTTGCGGGCCTATTATACAGCGAAATAAACTACTCTACTACAACGAACTTAACGGCTTCACATACCGTGTGTTTGTTGTAAATCTTGTCCATTCACTTTATGTTTACCTTTTGGCTACCAAACATTCCGCAACCGGCTGCTCTTGTGCTTAATTCCCCTTTATAAAATGCGTAAACAATCTTTTCTTATTGTTATCTATTGCTGTCCTTTCTGTGATAGGCCTTCTATCTGGAAAACACATTCAGCTTGACACAATTAACTTAGGTTTTCGTAATATTTTTATTTCAATGTTAATAATTTCTTTAACATTCCGAAATCTCCATATGCTATGCTAATTTTCGGATTTAATTTGTTGGAGAACATTCAAGATTTCTGTCAATTTCATGAACATTATGTTTTCGCTTACATTTCTTTTGTACTGGAATTAAATTCAAATATATGCACAGTATCATAAATTGTAGTTTTGGAAGATGGCCATTGACGAGGAACTTCTGAGTAAATTCCGCACTCACGGGAGAAGTTGATTTGTATTTAATATAAGTTTATTCATAAAAATTGTATTGCTCTAGAGTAAAAACCTAATCCCTTTGAGGTAGGCATGGATACTGTATTTAAACCACAAAATGTATTAAAGTAATATATTATTCCATTTCCTTAGTGTTATAATAGTTATATACATATTTACCATTTGGCATTCTTTTTATGGCAGAATTATACATAATGCTAATTAGTAGTCCAAATCAATTTCAAAATTGCCCATCTGGTTGCCAGAAAATCGTATGTATGCAGTATAAGAACGAGTAGGAATGGGTCATGTCCTAAATTCAGTTTCTAGTTTCAAATATTCATAATTTTGGCAAAATTGGAAAAAATAGAGTAATACGTTTGCAAAAATGAGATTTTATTATATCACATAAGCATAAAATAATAATAATATATAACAAAAAGTTAAACATTATCACTACGGTGCCGTTTAATAGCAAATGGTCGTTCCTCTATGCTATAAAGACTTTAGTAAGTGCAAACCTGATTCATTTCAATGAAATTCGATATCGATTATTTCAATTTTTCACGAAAAGTAAATCTACTAAGAAATACCCTTTCTTTGAGGCAATCCCAAAATTAGCAGTTGGCCGAATTCATACATTGTGACCTAATAGACTTACAAGTTACACAACCTGTAAATGTGTTGTTTAATACCGTTTTTTGTGAGGTGGAGCGCAATGACAAGACATGTAAGCCGTGCTGAAATTTGTCTTCAGTTCATTTTCGGCACATATTGTGCAATTGTGAATGTTAATGCTTCCATTTAAATTCAAATATATCTCGTCAGTCTAAAATAGTTAATTTAGTCTTTCAACGTTATTGTAAATTTCTGCTAACTTTTGCGAAGCGAAAGGGATACAAATCGTGCCTATTCTGTTCTTGAACTAAAAACACATTTTTTAAATGGAGGAGCCGAAGTTGTCTTCTCAGAATTCGCCATAACGTTGACTAAACTGATCTCCAAACACTATACAACTTTATTGGCATAAAAACATTATAGCAGGATTTTCCTGGACTACTTGTAAAACTAGAACTTCACTCACGTCGTTTTCTATTGCTTTTGGTCTATACCATCGCTTTATTGGTAACTACAGCAGTTTTCCCATATTTGTTCACCAGATAACAAAATGATTATATACAAAGTAATGCCCATTTCGCAATCCATGTAACGTTAAAAAATGTTCAATACATTTGTATATTTCATTGCATTCGTGATAGCACTGAATTAGGTCAATACAAACTCGCAAAGGCAAAACGAGTCTTAAAATTATTGTTCGAAATTTACTGAACCATAATAGTTTATACAAGCGTAACACAGTTACCATACCAACGAACGTTAAGCTAATACATTGGAAACTTGCAATTCATCTAAAGCATAACGGTATCTTTACGGAACCAAGCTGTTAACATGTACAAAAGATATAGCCATTTTAAACTGGGTACTCACTTAAGAATAACCCTAAATGTTAGTTTGAAAAAAAAATTAGTGAGTTCCATGAATAATCTCATCAGAAACCGTTTCAAAAACGCAGTATACACACAGACCGAATCCTCATTATGACTGCATTCACATATTTTGCATTAATTTCGTGTAAAATATGCAAATCGTAATAAAAAAGATCCCAAATATTTTTTTTTTGCAAACATTTATGTACCATTTTTGTAATGCAGTAATAATTATGTGATGGATCCACAATAAAATTTTATGTTTTTAAAATTACACAATGTTTGAAAATATGTCTGTATTGCCGACTTGCAGTTACATGTATTATTAATATTCAAAAACTTGTTTGACCATCTCTGCGTCATATAGTTCAAAGGTTACCTATCTGCTCCGATGCACACCTTGCGAGTGTGGGCGATACAAAGCAGAGAGCAATTGTGCAGCGCTCTGGGAGGAATTATGTTAACAGTCTTAATCTAATGCAGCGTGCTTCGACGATTTCCCTTGTGTTTATAACGGAAAAACACCTCTCCCGCACGTATGGGAATTTCCAATTGAATGAAGTGATATACAGCTACTCCTTAAATTTATATGGTGTCTGCAGGGAGGATGCGCGTACATTTTGATATATCTCAGAAAGTATAAAGAAAGCATGTAATAATGCAAATTAATAGCATGTATAAAATCAGAAAATAAAGAAAAACTGCTGAAAACCTCCACGCGTAGGCACAGATGACGCAAGGGCAAATTCTATAATTCCGAAGATAATAGACGACAAACAAGCATCTTTAAATATAGCGGCACATTTTTATATAAATATGTAGCTAGAAAGTAGTAAGATCCATTGCCACATGTAACTTATGCCGAAAGGAAAAGATCATGAATAAATAATAAATAATTTAGTGCTAATAAGAGATAAATGTTATTCATTTTATTACGAGGCCATTATCATCATATGAATCTATTGTTTAACGGACCCTATTGTATTGTGAAAAGGTTTGGCCCTCATGCTGAAGAATTAATGAACTCTAAGAACAACATAATTTCGGTCAGGTACCACAAACTATTATTAGAGCAACATTAGATGCTGAAGTAAACCGAGGCCCCGAAAACTCTCCAACGAAGTAAATTTTTTTTGTTACAGATTACATTTTTCAATTTAATGATCTTATTTATGTACATATTTAGAATAAATCTAAATAGGACGATGATCGTCGGTGGTCATTATGCATTCATGGGCACATAATTTTAATTGTAATCTGGAAATGCATTGGAATTAGTAATGTATTTCTAAAACGTGACCACGTGTCCAGTGAAAAATGTGAAGGAAAGTTGAATGCTTAACCATAACATAATGTAAAATAAAATGATATAAAGTGCAGTGCACTCGGCAATGCAAAAAGAAAGAAACAAATGAATCTTGTAAACAAAATAATTGCGTATTAAATGGATTAATGTGACACAATTTATGCGAACAAGGGTACGCTAAAAATATTAAAAATAGATGCACCTGTGCCACTAAAGGAACAATTAGACACATGATTGAAATAGCGTAGTAATATTGTTCATAATTCTGTAAAAACAAATATATGCCGCCTGTATTATATGATTTGTGAATTAGGTGTAAAATTGTTCTTTCACAACTGTTTAGGGCGTGATAATTCTTCCAGTGTGCAGCAATGAAATAATATCAAGGTATTTCCTACTTGAATTAGTCATATCAGGCTTCAACGTTTGCAATCGTCTGCATCTTTAGTCTGGTTTATATTTTTCTATGCAATGTGATGTATGTCTTATAACTAAGCGTAATCTAAAGTAATTGTAAATAACAGCGATAAGCATTCGGTTCTACGCAAGGAAGTGTAAGAAATGGTAAACAAAACTATTTAAAATTTAAAGTGCTATATTGATCGCTTTCAAAGTAATGGTTATATTCACACCAAATTGAAAAAATAAGATGAAAATATGTAAACATTGTGTCCGAAAGTATCTACAGATCAGAGCAACCTATGCCACAGATTTTTATTTACGAGGTCTGGAGTGGCAAACCATTTACTGTAAAAGCTAGTTACACACAATTCTTCAATGTAATCAACTACCACATTTATTACCTGCTGTCACACTTTTGGAAGACGCTGTACACCTATAGAAAGTCGTTTTTGATTATGTCTGAGAATGAGCATCAATGTACTGAGCTTTGTTCCAACCTCTTTCTCTAACTTCCTCGCTTTCCACTCATTAAATCAATATAATGCACATCGAGTACAGGATGACATCATGCACGTGGTTCATATTCCACACCATCATGTCCCTGTCGACAGAACCACACCCAATAGGCCACCGTCCGATATGACAAGGGTTAATTTTCGCAGGCTTCTCATGTTATTAATTCGTGTTCTTGCCATGTGCCAATTCAATTTTAATTCATGCACGAGGTTTATTGTTGAATTGTATCTCTTTAAGAGAGTCAAAAGTATGTGTTTACCATATTTAAACTGAAATTTGTTTGTTTGCTTGCATCCGAAAGTTAAAAGACAAAGAAAGAAGACAATAGGTTTCGAATTGCAGAAGCAAATAAATTAGAGGGCTGCATAATTTTAGGAAACAAGCAGCTTAACTGTTCGAAGCAATAATGTCTGAGAACTAAGCCCGAGGTACCACCACTCTTTGAGTGTATCAATGCTCAGCAAAAATTAAGTTGATGATAGTAATGGGAAGGAAAAGAGAATTTTTGGAACAGACGGGCAATAAAAAGAGGAAAATATATTTTTTCATATGTTGAAAACTCGTTGAACAACTGGATTACAGGTTGTAAATGGGAAACATTTTCAGATGATTTGTACTAGTAGAAATTCTGGCAGATTGTACAGCATACAAAATTAAAAAATCAAAATCAGATGAAACTGTTTCATGGCATGAGACACAAAAGTCACTTTGCTGCAGAGAAAAAATTATTTTCATCATTATAATCAAACTAACAGAAGAATGATCTAACTCCGTCATCAGTTCAGAGCAACACTTTACCTGTTTTCATGGACATGGCTAAAATAAATGTTGAATTATAACGAAGTTCCTCATATAAATAAGCACCTAAGTATCGAGGTTATTTATTTATTTGGTGTATTTACGGAATTACGGAATTTGGTGTATTTAACACCTTAGATTAACAGCACACCGTTCCATTCAGGACGTGAAATGGGCGACATATTTTGCTCAGAAGCCTCTTCTTTCAAGCTTGAGGTTCTTTTACGTGCCTCCAATCTATGACACGGGACCCACGGCTTTATTTCTATTCTGAAGGAAGTCATACTTGGGATTTTTACTCCCAAAAGAATCCATCGATCCATCGATTTGGGATTGAACCCGCGATCTTGAGTCTATGAGGCAAGTGTGGTTACCATTAGAGCACCAGGATCAACAAATAAAATAATATGATGTAGATATTATATTAGAATGTATTAGGACGGTCATAAAAAAGATAAAAACTGGAAAGAATCCGGAAAGAATCACTAATTTGGACAGAAAGAAATTCAAGAAAGTGAAAAAATAGCAAAAAAATAATTACACAAAAATGAAAAATACTTTATTCAAAATAGTTCGCTAAAACATGCAGAAAGAATAAACAAAAAAGAAATAAATGAAGAGCTTTATACACAATTATTGCCATAAGAGATTGCTTCTTTAATATAACTTATATCTTAATAGCTACAAATTAATTTGCGCATGAAGAGCTATCTGCTTGATGAAAAGCGACTTATTTTAAGCAGGTAACGGGAGTTGATAGCTTAAGCAAGCTAGAAAGTTTGTGTTAACCTCGCGTGACGTCACCAACAGCATGCTTAAGAGGGGGAATGTGCTTGCGATACCAAGCGCATACTCAATATATTGTTGTTGTTTCCTTTCTCTAAACGTGCTAATGACAATAACGCAAATAGATGTTCATTAGAAGTGAGACAATATTTCTTTCCAGTCTTTGTGTTATTTCTGTCATTACCTCAACACTATCACTACACAGTGAAATTAATCTAATGTTTCATAAATAATAATTTATATTTTTCCCATATTGTTGCTGAAATAAAGGAAACCAGAGGAAGAAACGAATAAAATTAAATGTGCATACTTTATTATTAATATTTTTGAAATGCCTTGGTGAATCCAGAATTCTTATTTTCCATTGCACTAATAAGACATTTTTACATTCATGTGGATATAGATCCCAAACTACATAAGTCCGTTTACATTCTGTTTCTCTCATCTAACCATAAGATTTTGATGCATTTAAGACTCATTCAACAAGATCACTAATAATGAAATGGGGAGCAAGTGCTGCATAAAGTTAAAGAGTCTGGAAAAAATAAGCGCGTTTCAATTATACTGTAGATGTTATCGTTTTGCTATTACAACTTTCAAAAAGCAGAATTTTTATGAATCACTTCAAATTCTCAGGGACTGGCTTGTGGATAGATTTAAAATGGCATTGCCTTTGGAGAAATTAAGCAAACGAGGTAACATTTATTTCAAACTATGCTATAAATGAAATATAGAAGTTTAAATATTTAAGCTCTCTCTCTCTTTTTTTGTCATAAGAAAAAACTAAATTTTTTACCAAAATGTTCTGTTGGTTTGTCAAAAAGATTTTTCTTCTTCTTTTTCTACAATGAGAGTAGTTTAAAAGTCATAATAGGAAGTTCGGCGGTTAGACCCCGCGTGGCAGCCGGTATTTTCGCGGCGATCAGGAGCTTCATCGTTTTAAAACTTAGGTGCAATATATCAAATAACAGAATTTGGTATCCACCCTCCTTATAGTAGGTGCTAGAAATTTTGCTCATTTTCCGTGAAACTTAGTTCGCTGTCTTAGAAAATTATCACTGTATGTTGTTAATTATTAATATAATTGTATATTTTAATGCAATTGTGATTGTTATGATTAATATTGTGTAAGAAAACATACCGCCTCCTTAATCCAGCAGTTAGCGTAGCTGATTGCTGTGCTGGTGGCCAGGGTTCGATTTCCGATACCTATTTAATATTTCTCTAAGGTAGGAAGGTCTGAAAAGCAGTCCTTCCAGCCTTATGAGGATAACTGGGGTGCTGCCTGATAGAGTGGGGGAGTTCTTTGGTCTAGAAAGCCGCGTGATAGGCGACCGGCGGGATGCCGACATGCTGGTTGCATGCCCTCCTGCGTTACTGCCATCTATCAATGAAGTCGTAAGACGGAAGTAGATGTCGCTGCCGCTATTGCCCGATCTCTGGTTGTAGTGCCATAGAAGAAAAGGAATACTAAAAACACAACATTTAAAAATGTGCATTTCTTTTATATTTATCCCTAAGTTTTAATGATTAACAACTGAACAATTATATATGGTGCCAATTCAGTACTTTAAACTTTGCGTAAAATTTTGAGGTCCACCACTGTGGGGGATATCTGTAACGGGGGTCCGCGGTGAAGATAAATTTATGAACTACTGCTTTAGAGGCTTGCTGCAGGCACTCACTATTCTCGAAAAAGTATGAGTGTTGTAACCTGCCAGAATAAAGTCAAGTGATTTAAATAGCCGTATTATATTATGCAACTTTCCACCAATCCACATCGGTAGCACCTCAGATTATGAAAGGGATTAGAACGAAACAAAAGTAAAACAGGATAAATAAATTATCATTGGTAATTTGGGGCTGAACCTAAAAACTCGTCCTTTCTGATTATAGAAAATGATCCTATAATGGTTTGTCACCGCATATGAGAAATTCACTACCATGAAGTATAACTCTGTT
This sequence comes from Metallyticus violacea, assembly GCA_030762175.1. Lineage (NCBI taxonomy): Eukaryota > Metazoa > Arthropoda > Insecta > Mantodea > Metallyticidae > Metallyticus > Metallyticus violacea. The sequence goes on from CM060846.1 coordinate 132,814,703, forward strand.
TCTCACTGTTGCATGTCTGAAGGAGCGCAAGAATTTTGACCAAACAAATACGAGACGAATGTAAAAACAGTCGACAAATGGTTTAGTAAATATTTACCCTGCGGGTATTGAACTCTTTCTCGAAGCCCAAGTAAACATTATATTTACAAACTGTTTTATCAGTTTTTTTGTTTTCATTTGACTTTCCCCTGCTTTGTTTAGATCGATAAATACAAGGATATACTACACACATGCTAGTACTATGTCTGTTGGTAGCTTTCTCCTAGTATAGCCTGCTTATCAAGTTTAATATTTAATTTATTTTTAAATTTAATAATCCCAGAAATAATGCTATTATTTCACGAGTTTTCAACAAAGTACCCATTTATTCAATTGGATAACTTAATATTTCACTAATTGCCTGTTACTTAACGTAAAATAATGAAAGTATAAATACTTAGAAATATAGCCAAGTAATTGACATACAAAGAAATGTAACATGGTAAGGCTGCAAATTCAATGCACTCGTAATTCTAATTAACATGTAAAAAATGCAACAGCATTCTTTAGTCTAATAACATAGTATCCTTTGTCCAAATTATTTTAGATCCAGTTACTCTATTCCACAGCTTGTATAAGGTAGTAGAATATCTGTTTCATAACAGACTGAGCTGGGCTCAATCAAACCTCAAAATGTCAAACTGCAAACCGCAAACATACTACCAAGCGCGGTCAAGCTAAACCCGCAAAAATTACTTTAAAAGGAACAGTGAAAGAAATACAAAAATATTTCAATAAAATTATAAGTACAAGGTATTTGGAGTATAAAATATATAATGAATGACTTGAGAAAACATACAGCTGTAATTTCCTCCTCTAATATTATTATCTCTGATAGTAGTCGATTTGTCATTCCGCCACATTTCATTTCTTTTAAAAACTCAAGAAGGACCTTCCAGGAAAGAAATTAAGTGTGACGAAGAAGTGATGGATGCTGTTTATGCCCAGTTTGCAGACAAGACTTCTGACTATTTTTGGGGGGATTGAAATTTTAATTCAAAGATAGAGAAGTGTATTGCAATAAAGGATAACTATATTGAAAAGCGAAATATAGCTCTATTTTTATTATATCTAGAAAATTGCTAGACCGGAAACTTATGGACCAACCCTCATACACTAGTGAAAACCGGTTGACCTCCAGTAAAGCGCGATTTTTGGTAAGACCGGAATTTATATTCTGCTGACATAGACAACGAGCTTGCGCAATTCTGTTTATGACTCCAACTGTTTTAATTGTATTTTTTGGAAGTGCATGTTAGGCATTGTCTGTGTATTTGTATTTTGTGAAATTATGTCAAGAGCAAGATGCATGCTATAACTAAGGATAATTATTTATGATTATTAATTTCGTACTAAATTTCAGAAGAAATATCTATATCAGAAAGTGAAATTTTCGAATTGGTGAACAAAGCATAAACGTTTTATTGACAAGTCGAGACGAAAAGCTCGGATTGTTACAGTAAATAAACTTTTTGAATTAGGTTTATTAATTAGAAACTACTAGAAAATCTTTAACATGATATGGCGAGCAAGTTGGTGTATCTATCGGCAGCGCGTATAATGCCATTCATTGTTCCATCTTCATAATATAAAATTACTAATATACCTGAAATTAAACCCGTAGAGACGTTGAAACAACATTCCCGTTAGAAAGTTTATAAAATTCGAAAAGATAAATTTTCACGTATGTGTCAAAATACTTTCAAAAGCATTCAGGCGGAGCATCTACTAAGTTGTGGGTACAATATTAATTACTATTTACATCTAATTATTAAGAAAAAATAAAGGACCCGCAATGACATTAGATTCCGCGACATCATTTACCTCGGCATGTGATGAAGCCGTTACGCATTAACTTTCTGTCGGTAAAATCAATTTTCGATTGTGTAACAGAATGAGGTCCCTGTATATCCCCTATCCCATGCCAGTCACGCAATACGCTAATAAGAAAACATAATTTGACATTTTTACTTGATAAGTATGGCTTCCTTCGGAAGGGAAGTAAAGCCGTGGGTCCCGTGTCGTACATTTACGGCACGAAAAAGAACCTCAAGCCTGAAAGAGAGGCCTCTGAGCAAAATTTGTCGGCCGTTTCACGCCCTGAGTTGAATGGGACGCTGATGACCTGAGATGTTAAAGAGCGTCCATAAATAAACCAATAAAAAAAAAAAAAAAAAAATTTTTACTTGACCGCGGTCAGTTGTGGTTCTATTTGTTTTCTGAAAAGTATAATCCACCTCATAGCTTTAGGAAGTAATGGTTTTCCAAACATATATTCCTATTGTTCTTTCAGTGTAGGCGAACACAGTCCGCTGCAGAGTGGCGTGGAGTACAGACGTAACAGTTGACTGCGTTTCTTTTTGTTCTATTCGGTTTTTGTCAGTTTCTTCATAGTTAAATTTTTTCTTCACATTTCCTTTGCGACACTTTCATAGTTGTCTAGCCAATTTTAATTATGAGCAAGATCACACGTGTAAACACCTTGAAAGCTGCCTTCGATAAATTAAGCCTCGGCCTACGCCATTAGATATACATCTCTGGTTGGATACCACCCTACGTATAGCCGAGGATCAATTGGACACACTTCAATTAATTCGTTAGCAAAATGCAGTATTTATCAAATTACACAATAGAGTGATTTTCGAACAGTTGTTAAATGTACATCAGGGCACAACTCCCTTTGTAACTGAAGACGGATCTGTGACTTTCGGAACAATTAGTGATGCTAGTGCAGAATATACCCATGCCCGTGTGTTTAATTTACCCCCGAATTATCAAATGATAAAACACACCAAGGATTACAGGTATACGGCTCTTTAATTAAAATTGAAAATGAACATTGGCCTCTCGGCTATAAGTATCGGGTGCAAAATGGAATTCGTTCTATTCATATTGATTTGAAAAAAGCTATTTCATCTAATTTGATGATTACTGGTCACGAGGCTTACATTAGTTACATAGGGCAACCACCCACGTGTAATACGTGTGGAGAAACCACTCATTTCCGTGATCGTTGTCCTTACGAGAAATTTACTTCAAAGATCCCACAAGTGCCTCGTTCAACATTAATGAGGGAACTATTCTCTCAGGAAAATATTATTACTCCTCAGGAAACTTCTACTTCCAGCCCCATTCAACCTGACCAGCAGGCAGACGCTCTCCCCCCTTCCGAGCCCTCTCAACAGCCCGCCACTCCCTTGAAACCTATGAATTCGACATTACTGTTGTCGCAATGGCATGACATACCTCCCTTATCCCCACCTACTAGTAACACTGACCAGGTAGCTACTGCACCATTGTATGAAGAGGAGATAAACATAGGACCAAATGCAAAGAAACAAAAAGTACGCGAAGGATCCCAATCTACGGCGACACCTTTGCATGACTTGGATGCTCTGACTTTACTCAATACTAAACCAGCGATTTCACCCCGAGATCCGCGATTACAGGGTGAGTTGTCTTCTAAACATCATGTTAACAGTGACAAAGCTGAGAAATCTCTGCCGTTATCTGAAAGTCCTACTGAGCCTATGTCGGAGGACAGGCCTCATGCAACCTTAGAACTCCCGCTTGGAGAATAATTTCTTACTACTGTCCTCTAGCTGTTTATTCTTTTAAGTGTTCTTGGACTAACTTGTCCCTCTTTATGTCACAGGCATATAAAATTCTTACCCTGAGTATTAGTAATATCCAAACTCCTGAAAAATTTCGTCTTCTTGCAATAACTTTTCATTCCCAGGATATTGACATTGCTCTTCTTCAGGAGGTAAATTCTCCGTTTATAACTTGCTTATATGGATATAATGCTGAAATTAATACTGATTTTGTTACCTGTGGTACTGCCATATTGCTTAAAGATCACTTGCAATATACGGATGTGCATAAGACTGCAAATTTTAGGGGTATCAGCCTTATCCTAGGGAATCTCAATATTATCAATGTGTAGGGTCCTTCTGGCACCCATATGCGGAAGGAAAGACAAAATTTTTTTGCTGAAGAAGTAGCTTCTTTGTTTTATAATTCTCCTCATGTGTTATTAGGTGGCGATTTTAATACTGTTTTATCTCCTAAAGACCGCACAGGGGTTTAGTTGCCTTGTCCTGCATTTGTAGATTTAGTTCATCGACTTCAGTTACGCGATATATGGGAAGTCGTGAATCGTGATCGTCCACTTTACACATTTCAACGCAATCTCTCGGGAGCACGACTCGATCCAATTTATGTTGATCGCGCTCTTTGTATTAGTACTGCGGATATATGTCCGACAGAGCTCTGTGATCATTGTGGATATCTTACTTCCATTACGCTACCTGCGTCCTCTTCATCATATGGTCGTGGTTACTGGAAGCTTATTGTGCAGATTCTTTCTGACAAAGATGTTCAGGAACTCTTTGCAGAGCGGTGGCGCTGTTGGACTTATCAGCAACGATTTTACTCTACTAAAATGGAATGGTGGCTTGTCTACAAAATAAAGATAAAACGGTTTCTTCAATATGTGTCTGGTGATAAATACAGCAGAAAACAGTGTTATCGACAGTTTCTTTATGGGTTATTGCGAAATTTGTACAGTCGCCCTGTGGTTGATACACATTGTAGTATTGAGATAAAAAGAATTAAAGCTCGGATTCTTAAACTTCAACTGGACGATTTGAGGGGCACTCGGGTGCGTTCCCGAGCTACGTTCCTTCATATGGAATCTCCGTCCATATATCACTATGTCCGTGAACAACGGCGTGCCAAGCATAAATATATTCATAGCATTTACAATGGCTCCCATGGCTCTGTAAGTAGCCAAATGGATATCCGTTCTGTTGTGTTTGAATATTTTCAGAAGCTATATTCTGATATCACACCTGACGAACTCCTTGGTACAGAGGAAATTACGTTTCAAACCTCGTCTGGGCCCCGTGATAATATTGCTCCTTTTACCATGGCGGAACTGCAAGTAACTTTAATTGCCTGTCCTCGAAATAAATCACCTGGAGTAGATGGACTACCTGCAGAATTTTACTCTGCATTTTGGCCGTTGCTGAAGGATGCACTTCTTGCAATTTTCAATGAGCTACTGTGTACCACCTTGATTCCCTCTGCATTTGTCCATGGTATATTGGTCCTTGTACCTAATGTAGCCATCCCAATATTGCACAGGACTTTCGTCCTTTAACAATGCTCAATATTGATTATAAAATGTTAATGTGTTGTATTAAATATCGCTTATCACCAATGATTGCTGATATTCTAGCACCGGTACAACAGTCCATTCGACGTGGAGGCAATATACTGTATGCCCTGTGTGCTCTTCGTGACGCTTTTAGCGACGCCCATATTTCGCGGGTTGGGAAACTTTAAATCTCCTTGAACTTTGACCATGCATTTGACCGGGTGAAACATAGTTATTTAATTGAAATTATGATGCACTTAGGAATCCCTGATACATACTGCTGCCTAATTCACAATATATTAAAAGCAGCTACTTCCAAAATTTTAGTGAACGGCTATTTCACTCATTCCTTTCCTGTGAGAGCGTCTGTCAGACAGGGCTGTCCGATGGCTATGCACTTGTTTGTGGTGTCCATTGAACCTCTCCTAAGAAAATTACAACAGTGCCTTCGTTCTGATGGTCACTCTCTTATTAGAGCATTTGCTGATGATGTCCCTTTGCTGATCTCACGAGGTTCTCTTCTTCCTCATATTCACGAAATTGTGAATAATTATTGTAGAGATTCTGGAGCGATCCTCAATGTGAATAAATCAAGATGTATGCTCGTTGGCTCTGCTTCTATAGTCCCACCTTCGTGGATATCTATGGCTTCAGTCGTTAAAATATTGTGTATTACGTTTTTATCCACGCTACTGGCGATGATTCAGTATAATTGGAACTGTGTTATTAACAGTGTTCGTAAAGTTCTACAAGGGCATCAATTTCGTTCCCTTAATTTGTTACAACGGGTTCATTTTGTTAATATATCTTCACTATCCAAAGTATGGTTTTTGAGTCAGGTTCTGCCGTTACCATCCATCTTTGGCGCTAAGTTGAAATCAGCTACAGAATGGTTTATTTGGAAAGGTTTTTGTTACGAGTACCTAGAAATCAACTCACACTTCCAACCTCTGAAGGAGATCTAAATGCCATTGATCCACAGGCGAAAGCTGATTGTCTGTTTCTCCGGGCAAACTGGGCACACCTAGGAGACTATAGCGATTCTTATAGTCATCAGTTTCTCACCCAGTGTTGAGGGAACACCGTCTCAAGAATCCACCAGATCTACGAGGGATGCCGATTCAGGCACCCCAGGTTAAGAAGCTACTTCAGTTAATCGCATTCTGTCCTGTCGACCTACATGGCCAACCACCGAAGACCAGAGACTTATATACTGCCTGGTTGTTTCAATTTCCGGCTTCCAAAGTAGTTCTCCAACACCCAGTATACAACTGGCGCCGAATCTGGTCCAACATTCGACATCCTACACTCACTCAACACTTACCAACGGAGTGTCTGGTACCAACTGGTGAATAATATCTTCCCTACAAATTAGCGTCTACATCGTATTGGAATGAAGATATCTCCTAACTGTGATGCTTGCGGCCTTCAAGATACAATACTCCATCGTTTAGAATGTGGTGCTGCTGCATCAGCATGACGGAGGGTGCAGGCCAAATTCCTCCGGATCCTGGATGTCTCTGAGAAATGTTTTGAACTCCATTATTTGACAATTCCAGTATTTAGTTCGTCCTCAGTAGCTCAACAAATGGCAGTGTTGTGATGTATTGGACAATATTTACTTGAGTTTGAAGATTTAATTTAAAAAAAAACACAGTTGGACCACCACTCAGCCGCCGCATCGCGCCGGCAGCCGTGGAAGAGGTTGTATATATTGATGTGCAACTTTTATTATATTGTTTCTTAATTTAACTTGATTATTAAAATATCATCGTTAAAATGGTTTAAGTCAAAACTTCCGAATTCTCATAGATGGAAAATAAATGTAAAAACTACTAACATATAAATAAATACAGTTTTAAAAAAATATATAGGATACCCATACAATGTATTTTTCTGAATTAAACTAAGATCTCTGGCAAGATAGCTTGTTGACATAACGGCTGTCCAATATTAACTATTGTTGCTACATTTACCTGTACCGCTTATGAACATGGTCCCTAAGTCATCAATCTGACATCCAAGTAATGGTTGTGAATTGAAAAAGGCGACTTTTAAGTAATTTTATTGTTGCACTGCCGATGAGGTGTTGCAATACGCTACAATTGTAAGGGACAGCTGATTAAACGATTATCAGGGAAATTTGAGCCAATCCTCTAGTTGGCGGAAGAATGGTTTGATTAATCGGCCACCACGCAGACTCATTTACATAATTTTGTTTCTGTCTTTTACAGAAATTTTGTATTTTATTGACATCTATACCTCCAAATGTGTCAAGAGACCATATGATATATCCGATGCGCTTAATAGAACAGTGCAGTTTATTGAACAAGTAATCATTGTATTATAAGTGCTTACGTATATCATGTTTATATAGTGTTATTGGGATACAGAAATTAGCCTGCCAATCGGTACCCATATTAACAGTAGTATCTCTGTGGCACAGAACATGACATGGCCGCCTTGCTACAATGCTGTACTACTTTCAATAGTGCGATGTTATTCACTAATGCATAGTTGACATGGATGTCATATTCAGCTTTAAAACTGACAGTATACACTTTAGATGATGAGATTTGATATACAGCTTAAAAGTATTTTCCTTTTAATTTCCTCTGTCAAATTTATCAAGTTTATGGGACACTGTGTGTGAATTTTCAAAGTTCCATATTTTGATATGCTTTTTTTCTAAAACTTTTATAAAATTGCACGTTGTTATCTTAATATGTGTAGCAAATTGTGTTCCTATTATAAATACTTTGCGAAGTATAACTTATTTCATAAATTTTATTACATAAGTATGCCACACAATTAAAATATTGCACATGTCATTTCAGAAAATTAATTGTTATTTTTGCAATTGAAGCTTTGAACCACATAAAACGTTTTTTGACTAGATTTTTAAATACATTTTATAGGTGTACTTCACAATTTTTAAAACATCTAAGGAAATTTAATTTGTAAAATTAACTATATTTCATATAATAATGAAATTATTATCGTTGTTACCACGTATTTGATTATGGAATATCACAACGGATACTTATGCACATTCTGGGAAGTTTTCCTTGAATTTGTACAGAAATTAAGACTCTTGGAACATTCTGAATGTCCTCAATGACGTTTTGAGAAAAACGCTGTTGTATCAACAAAAAAAAAAAAAATCATGATGGGAAACAGTGAAATGTACGCTTTACATTTTACAACCCTCCTGGTTTACAGTTCTGTGTGTCTGTACTTCCCTATGTGTCCTTCTGTGCTTTTTTCTTAATATTGTAACCTGCAGGTCCTTTCCTGCTTGTGGCATCTGACTTCCTGCTCCCGTAGAATCGAGTCTTACCCCGGATTTTACTGATCTTTGAAGCAGCTGTTGAGCATACCTCGCCCCCTCACCACAGATATCAGCTCCTGAAAAGTTGAACAGCCCATATTAAAAACAGAAACAACATTCAATGCCACACTTTCTAGCTGCTTCTTAGAAATAAAACTTTCTTTGGGACAGTTTTTCTAAATGAGCGAGTAAACATTTTCTTTTGAATTTTGGTCCTCCACAAGCCCAGCGTGTTAGTATCACAAGTTTGTCTTTGGTGGATGGGAAGAGTTCCCCTAACTATACTATAATTGAAATGAACAGGCAACTTGCAATGGCTTTGCGTAGTCTCACAGAATGGAAACACCCAGAATCGTTCGTATTGAGTACTTCTAATGTTTGGGCTTCTGATCTATTGATCTGAAATGGTAAAGTGTATCATATGTGACATTTTCATGGCAGATATATCTTGCATATGCTTCTGAAAGGGCAGCCTGCAGTAGTTTGTTAGTCATTTTATGGTTAGTAACTTCAGCTTACTACGGCCATGACCACCTAGTGTCTTTCTTAGCTGGAGAAAAGAGATGGTCATTCTCTTTGCTAAATGATGGACACATTCTTCCTTCACTATTTCCACATCAGCACCATATACCCCTTCTTCATTTAGGTTCTGATGAGTTCTGGCGTCTCTATTAGACAGTACACCTGTGTACCTCATTCTACACTTCTATACTGATCGCCTATACACAATATGGGCTGCATAAACCTTCATGGATCCTGAAGCACCATTACAACACAGTTTTTACAGCAATCACCACTTTTACTGTGAACTTCTACCAGAATCGTATATTCTGGGGGATCACGTTCAATTTGATTGGCCAGGAAGGCGCAATAATTACAAAAAAATTGACAGATTCTATATTCAATGACTGGTCCTGTCAAAATACTCACCACCAGACCTATATCATACCTTGCTATACCGTGGCATCACTTATGCCAGGTGCCACAGAAGACACAGCTATGTTAATCACACCTACATCCATAAGCGATGGATCCACTGCTTCATGTGCTTTGCGAACCACCATTCTAAACTCACTTAGCAGTTTGTCTTTTAAAACGACGGCCTCTGATGCTAGATCATTTATGTGCCTTGCGAATGTTCTGTAGTGCATGCAATGCATTGTCATATGCATGCAGAACGTATGCATATAGTTTTGGCCATCCCTAATGTTTAAGAAATCCTCAACACTTCTATTAACATATTTGGGTGGCCGTTCTGTCTTCTGCTGAGCTTTAGCTCGACCACTGGTATATGCCTATCAAGAATAATGGCCACATGAACTGCAAACAACATGCAATTATTTTACAAATGCATGTTATTCCTTCCTCCACATTCAGACTGACAGAATTATAATCCGGACATTTTAGTTTTTTGAAAAGTTCCTGGAAAGTACTGCTATGAATCACTAAATAGCACCATTCATTATACTCATCTAGAATCTGAGGAAATGCCCACACGGTTTCTTTACAGATCCTTCGGACCTTCATTGGCAGTCTCTAATCCGTCCTGTGATAAATATATTTTCTGCATTTGTTGCTACTATTACTATTTAAAATATATACTTATAGATTCCATTTCATTTGCCTGGCCACTTTATCCACTGTTTTCCAGATATCTAATGCAGTGTTCTAAATTGCAAGGAATTTTACATTAGACTTGCAGTACTTTTGGATTTATTCTAGTTTTATTGCTTATAGAATGAAGTAATATGTGTATAATTAAATATCTCAAAATATAGCATGCCTTGAAATTCACCATATTTTCCATACTTTCTTTGCAGCAGGCTATAACCTAAATATTGCAATATTTAATCGCTGATTCTTCAACTGATTCCTGGTTGTTTCACATGGACCGCATCCTTTTAAAATCTGGATTCTAAATCGCACAATCATCTATATTTTATATCCAAATCTAATTTGCCCCCTTTATACATCATCACATGGGTTCACATTGTTTACACTTATCTCAGATTCATCACCTGTACACTTCTTGCGGTTGTCTGCTAATGTCTGAAGTGTCATTTCCTTTTAATTAATCTTCCTTTTAAAGGATAACTTCTATTAACGGAATACATATTTTTTTTGCTTTCAATCACGAACCACAAAAATAAATGCACACATGAGGTTATAACCAACGCACCACATAAAATGGAAATAGCTTTTGGTTAAATTAAACGACGAAAATAATAGCATGTTACATGTAAAATAACCGCACCTGTAGGTTACATTTCAATGTATGAAACATATTTTAATTTATAACAGCTATTACAAAAGGAATACAACAAAATATAACGACAATATACTTTGGATTTACATTTTATTAAAAGTCATATATTTGCAACGTACCAAATGGCAAGTACAAAGTAGACATATATGAACAAGAACCAACAGAACACCAAAAACTAATGTAAGACTCACAGAAATTGCTAAAAATGCTAATAATTTGTACAGATAATAAAGGGGAAAGCGGAGTGCCAGGCTGATTTAAAAGGACAGCTGTTATGCACGGGAGTTCTTTAAACGGTTGTAGAGCCCGAAGGAAGGGGAGGACATACAAATGTTGATTCTCTATGGACGCCCAAATATTCAATTTGTTCATGTGGTTTATTTACGGGCGCTCTTTAACATCTCAGGTCATCAGCGTCCCATTCAAATCAGGGCGTGAAACGGCCGAAAAAAATTGCTCAGAGGATTCTTCTTTCAGGCTTGAGGTTTTTTTCGTGCCGTAAATCAACGACAAAGGATCCACGGCTTCCTTCCGAAGGAACGTACTTAGGATTTTTACGCCCGAAAAAAATTCATCGCCCCTGGTAGGGATTGAACCCGCAATCTTGGATTTACGAGGCAAATATGGTTACCACTAGACCACCAGAACCAACCCCAAATGTTCAAGGAACCTTTTGCAGTAAAATAACGATGTTCTATTTTTTAACCAATTTTGGACAAAAATTCACTCCCAAAGTACCTTAAGGATCGCCAAAGCTTCATGTTGCAATTTGAAGATTTTACAATAACATAATGGTGCTTAATGTAACTATTGCTTTTTAATAAATTGCATATTTTATACATAATGCATAACGGTGTACGGTATTGCTGAATTTGTTGTCCAATATCTTTCTTTGTTATCGATATTCAACATTGGAATCGGTTGCTAGTCTCTTATCAGCCATAGAGCATATTTCATCATTTTATTTTGATTATGCAACATTGAAAATGTTAAGCAGGCACTGATTTATAATGCCCAATATTTCTTGTAAAACTGATAGAAGACCCCATATGTGCTGATTGTTGCAGATTTTAGTGTTGTTACTCATGAAAGTGGGGAAAAGAGAGACAAAGGTTGCAAGGAGTAGAAATAAACTCTTTATGGAGTACTTGCAAGATATAAAACTACACAAATGAAAGAATCTGTGTCAGAAGACAAGCGAAAGCATCGACTGAGTGGATACAAAGATTAAATTGAAGTTGCCAAGAGTGATTTTGAACTGGAAAACAACTTACTGAAAATAAGGAAAAGGCCAGCAGGTAGAATGAATGAATTAAATAAAGAAATGAGAATTGGAAGAAGATGGGTGAGGGAACACGAGGCATAAAAGTGATTATGAGACACAGCTCATAGAAATTAAAGTTTACATATTGCTCGCATTTCATTACGTTTGTTGCACTAAAATGAGAGGCCGTTATAGACCACTGTTATTGTACTTTCCATTTTTGTATAACATTATATTGTGATTTTAAAATCAATAAACATTTAACAAGAATAGTTCCATCCACTACTCGCGATAAAAAAAACGAAACAATATAACATAATTAAATTAGCATTTACATAATGTGAAACCAAGAAACATGTTGTAATTATTTTTCTGAAAAATTATATAATCAAGTTTAACTACCTTTATATACAAATAAAATATTTTCTATCAAAAGTATTTCCATAAAGCATGAGACAGTATCTATGAGCTGCGACCCTCATCTTTAATTAGTGTGATTGTAGTAAGCAATTTTATGTAACTTCGTTATTATAGTCATAAGTATATTGTAATTGTATTGCCTGTGCAATTGTTGAATTATTAGGTAAAAAATATTATTTTCTGACAAGAGTGCAGAAAGCTACCCAGTCATAAATTCTGACCTGGAAATTTATATTGACTATAGTAATAATATTTGTAAAAACAGAACCCAACCAAATCGACATTTTCTGAAGAGAATTTCAAAGCATGGTCCTTGAAAATATGTTTATTTCATTTATGTTAGGAAATTGTAAAGCAAGGAAGACATAATAAAGAACATAACGATTACTGGGGTGAAAAGACAAGGGAATAACCTCGAAGGGAAATCATTACGGTTTCATGTAATATGTATGTGGGTTACATGTAAGAAGTCAAGCAAGCCATCTGACAAATAGTATAGTACAGAAAAAAAAATGTAGGGAACAGATTATCCAATAGAGATGCGAGGATGAGAGAAAACATTCTAGGTTTTTCTAAAAACATATTTGAAAAAATAAAGATAGCTTCGAGAGATAGGCAGACTGCTATGTTTATTTGGTCTTGCCATTTTGCGGCCGAGGGACACTTTCCGTTCAATTCTCCGTTTAGTTCAGTTGGTAGGAAGAAAAGGAATTCTTCGTTCGATTCTGTCAGTGTGGAAGGGTAGGCACTAGCAGTCCAATTACCTGTTTTAGTTAAATTCAGTAGAACAGTAGGCTGTTGTGTCTCAAAATCAGTTGAATTTAGTGAAGTTCAATAGCAGAGCTTTAGAGGTATTAAAGTGCGTTAACGTCAGAGTGATCGCTATAGTTAGTGCAAAAGTGGCACATAGTTCCAGTCTCCTGGAAATAACGGCAGTACATTTTATGTGGAATAGTTTATGAACAATAAATGGTGTTTCTTCTCCCATAACGAGAACTTTTATCAATCTCCATACACTCCTCCCCTATGGTCACAGGACCATAAAAGTATCCAGCAACAGAGTCTCAACTGCCATGGCAAATATAGGTCAGCGGAAATCAATCTTCGGAGGGAAGAAACAACATTACCCTTGAGATCCAAAACAATCAAATTAATTTCCTTTCTCCAAAATCTTTCGCTCTATTCTTATGCATATTTAATTACCAACCGTGCCGCTTTGTAGTTGAGATCCACAATTACGACATTCCCCTTGTAAAGACGTTCTTTCATCAAAACATGTGTTGGGTTTTGTTTGTGGATTCTTAAAACTTCATACCACGTTCATGACTTTCTTTCCTAGCACTGATGATTTTATGAAATACATGACAGCACCTACTCTGATCTCACTGATAAAGATAGTAAATCACAGCTGTAAATTGTTTCTTAAATGTAAAAGTGCGTCGGGCACTGCCCGTTTAATTCTTGTCTCTTCTCGACTCGATAACTTTCAGTTGTTGAGTAGACTCTTATTAGGTTATTAGGTACTATAAAGAAAAGGAAAGTGATCAGTACTATTATTAAAGGAATTATTCTTGCCTCTGCGATAAACATGGTTTCAATTAATAGCGTTACTAAAGATGCAATACATTGAAAATAAATATTTTCAAACTATTGAATAATATAATGTATCCCTTAAGTGAATTAAAATGTTACGTGGCAATACTGCAAAAAAATTAAAAATAATAAATGTATTTCATTTCAGTTTAGGTTCCGCTGAACTGTAAAACGCAGCTGAAAATTTGTTTCAAATAGCTTTTAAGGAGTGCCAACTGTAATTCATAATTATTGTTCTATTTATGTATTTTTCCTTTTATTAAATGGTATCAAACTTCAAAAGATTCGTTAATCATTCTAAAATGCATTTGGACAGGTTGTATATCTTGCTCCAATTCTTTAAAAAAATTTTAATTATCGCCAAATTTCTATTGCAACTTTTTCTTTCCTGGCCTATTATAACGGCTATATTTTTAGATATCATTTACAAAATCTAAGAACTGAGCAACGAAGTTAACGTTAAGGTGCGCACTAAGAGACACAGCATCTCTAAAATGCGAATGTATTATCTCGTGTTCCGTGTCGTGCCGTGACATGTGACCAATAAAGGTATCTCACACTTAAGCCTACAACAGAGACGAAGCAGTGCGAGCATTACTATACACGGGCAAAACCTAATGTATATAAGTTGGAATTATGTTATGGCAAACAGAAAACAAAACCATAAAAGATTGATGTGCATGGTTAATCCGCTTTTTATGAACTTCGCTGCCTGGGGGAAATTTAATATACTGGGATCGTAAGGATAAATAACCTATAACCTGAAGAGCATTATATATGTATATACAGAAAATATAACCCCATAACAGATACGTCAACAGTATCACCTGTAACATTTGTAAACTCCCAGTTGCATAAAATCGTAATGCTATAAGTATCTGACTAATTGGAATAAAGTGATTATTACTAAGTGTACTGTTTTTTGATCTGCCTTCAATTTCTTCACAAACGTTCATACTTTTTCTTACTTTATTTGTATATTTCATAAACACGTTTTATTTATTAATATTTTTCAGTTATTCCAAGTCATTATTAGGAAAAACATTTTTATCGTTCATATATTCTTCGATTTCAAGATATGAAAGATTTCAAGATATGAAAAATTTCAGCATCGAAATCGCTCAACATTTTATTTCCAAGTCAAATCTTCCTTAGTGAATATTTAGATTATAAATGTGTACTTACCCAATAAGGCTTAATAATAAAAATAAAATTTGCATATATACTATTCATTAATTCTCTGTTATAATAGTAACACTGTTAGAAGGCAGTTAGCTCATAGACTGGGTAGTGGTGCAAAACGAATTCGACGGACCCCACACTTTGAGTAAGAAGTGCTCGACTTACTGCAGGCTCATCTTTCAACAATTACTCGTGTAATCGCATACAAACAGTAGTACCGGAGGAGCGGTTTCAGTAATTTCACATTCTGAAGCGTCGGCCCTGGTGATGTAGTGGTAACCATACCTGTCTCCTAAACTATAAGATAGCGGGTTCAATTCCAGCCAGGATCAATGGATCTTTTCGGTAATAAAATACTAAGTATAGTTTCCTTCGGAAGGGAAATAAAGTCGTGGGTTCCATGTCTTAAATTTACGGCATATAAAAGAACCTGAAACCAGAAAGAAGAGGCCTCTTAGCAAATTTACGGCCATTTCACGCCCTAAATTGAATGGATGCTGATGACCTGTGATGTTCATGAGCGTCCGTAAATAAAACAAGCCAACAATAGACCTTCTGAAGACCTTGGAACCAGGGTACTCTGGTCCATGATTATAGTTTTGCAACTGGACGTTAGAGCATAAAGCTGAAAATTCACACATTTATTTTCGTCAGAGTTGTTCACTGGCGAAGTCACTTTCTCCATATATGGACATGTGCTCAACCACAGAAGTAGCCACATATCGGACTAAGAAAATCCATATGTCCTCGTTCAGAAACGTTAAGCACAGGCTCAGTGTGAATATGCGAGCTGACATAGTTAGTGGCCTTTTAATGGCCAGTACCTCCTTCCTTGCGACTGATGGGCAGATATAGGTTTTCATAAACCTATCGCATATATTCCTGGAAGAAACCACCCTATAAATGCGAAATCAAATGCTGTTTCAGCATGATGGAGCTCCTCAATGTTGACAGAAACGTGCGACAGCATATGGACAAGGATTTTCCTGACCATTGGATTGTAAGAGGCGGTCCCCAGACGTTGCGTTCATATATTTCTTTTAATCAGGATGCTTTTAGTGTTTCGTGTTTAAAACATCTGTTATCTTTGACGAAGAATTTCTGTCCAGCATATTGGCTGCCCATGATGAAATTTGTGGCATTTAATGAATCTTTGAAGGAGTACGGTGCCCATTAATGCTCCAATGTATTCTATGCAGGAATTATGGTGGTCGTCATTTTCAAAAGACCCTATATTTATTTCTGAAGAGATGCTCAATCCTGAAAACAAGGAAAAATGTCGCTGTAATATCATAGTTTGTGAATACAAATTTACTTCATAATATGCACTTTTCATGCTTTGTGGAAGTGAAAAACGTTCAGTGCGTTGCATTTCAGTTATTTCATTTATTCATTTTTCTACAACTTTTCACTAACTAAAATCCTACCGTGTTTTCTTATTTCATCACCATATCTAGTATTAACCTTTTGACTCTTTCAGAAGCAGGAATTCTGTTTTCATTAACTGTAAGTTTCACTTTTGTGTAAAGTCTACTTCCAAACATTTTCAAGCGAACAGATAATCAACTACATTAAAATTATATCTATATGGCGATTTGTTTCACAAAATTACTATACCAGGATTGCAGAAGTAATTGTAAGCAACAGAATAAAAATTTCAGGCTTTCGCAGTAATACAAAAAAAAACAAATAAATTAAACTAAAAATACTATCACTTGTAAAGATTCAAACCTTTGTCGTTAACCTTTATTTTTAGCACCGTAGGCCTAGGCACTGAGCTGCATAACCACAAAAGCTTATGTTTGTTTGCATTAATCGTAAAACTAAGTAGAAGCGGAATCGGTGCCACTTCATTGCAGGGAAATTTGAGCCCACAGATCAAATGTTCCCTATCTCAAAAGTATTGTTTATCATCCCTCCGCAACTCTATGAATTTATGTGATCGATTTCTGAAATATTCTGTATAGTTGAATAGCTACTAGGAGATATTATATAGGTAAGGAAACAATCTCAAGACAGATATATTAAATACTTGATAGTCATTCAGCTGCCCAGATAATTAGCTTTTTAAGAACCAGTGAACTAGTTTTCTCCCCACTTCTCACAGGAAAGCAACTACAGCACATCAATGTTGTTCTTCGAACTTGAGGAAAGAGAGAACGTGAGACAGAGAGTGGGGAGCAATTTAAACTGCGGGTATAACTAATAGCATGGATAACTTCTACATTAAGTGTCTTTCTTCCACTTAAAATCTTTAATTTTGTTTAGACCCGTGCTCGGAATATACAATATGTACTATAAATTATCCAAATGTTAGCAGAAAAGTTGCGTTGTAAAACCCAATATGACATTTTGACTTTTAGAGCAGGAGTTTTAAAATATGCCTTCAAAGGATAGATGGTTGTCATATTTCATTGAAATGTGTTGTTACATATGGTTTTTCCAGGTCAAATTTAGATAAAATAAAACCATCAAAATAAATACCAGCTTTGTAAAATGCAAATGATACATCCAACAAGGGAAAATTAAATTTCTTTAGAAAAGGGTCAATTTTGACGGCACGGTGTAAAAAGTAATGCGTATATACTTTACTAAAATAACA
This sequence comes from Metallyticus violacea, assembly GCA_030762175.1. Lineage (NCBI taxonomy): Eukaryota > Metazoa > Arthropoda > Insecta > Mantodea > Metallyticidae > Metallyticus > Metallyticus violacea. The sequence goes on from CM060846.1 coordinate 132,832,561, forward strand.
CAATTTTCGTTGTATTTATTATAACATTATGAAATTTGGAAATTGTGTCTACCATATTACGATGAGGGGTGCGCATGATAATTTTCAGGAACATTAAAAGAATTTTTTGACGAAAACTCGATCCATTGGTTTCACTACTATCCCTCTAGCCGACCACATTTTTTTGCAAAGAAGGAGATCGCTTTTGGCTTGAAGGTCAGCAGATTATATGACTGCAGCTTTTGGCTAGTTATCCGATATCGACTGGATGCTTGAAGGAAGTTGCACTCCCTCATTCTTTCGCGTCGTACTCTATGCCCTCAATTCCGCACTATCTTTCGACCCGTTTTCACTTCTTATCTTCTAACCATAATTTATACAACCAATCGAATATAACTTCCATTCCCTCTATAGCCTTTCACCGAACCTCTTACTTTTTTCATTCCTCACAGTAATCGCCACTCGTCTCTGAAATTCTCTGCCGTTTAATATCAAGGATTGCCGATTACAAAGACAATTTAGAATATTGCTCGAAGATTAGTTCTTTGGTGAATGCAGCAGTCAACAGTACTATGCTCATATTGTAGTATTTTATATATGTGGTATATATTTAAATCGTAATAGTCCCTGAGGAAGTGGAAGAAAAGAACTTACGGTTTTAACTTAACTTTAACTTAAAATATATTATTATTGTTATTATTATTGTTATAAAATAACAGAACAATTCTATGTAGTTATTTTTCTCTTTATTTGTGTTTTCAACACAATTACTCTATATTCTTTATTAAAGCAAATAGAAATTGTAACTATGCATATTTTCAAAAACAAATAAAACTCGTATAAAGACATACAATTATGCAAAAATTTCAGGAGATTTTTTCATATAGATTCTGAGAAAGATTATTGATATTTATAAACGTAACTTTTAGTAAATCAATCTCAAAGATTAGAATGATAAAGATGGATTATTTATTTGCTCTACACGATTCTTAGAAACTTCCAAATGAATAATAGCAGACATAGTCATCAAATGAAGTACGCTTGGCTGTTGTTATTATCTGGGTAAACGGTAACATATCTTCAATAGCTTTATAAACAGCGGTAATAATTTTGAACTGTAAACTTCAGTGACTGGCTCACATGCATTCCGAGAGTAAATCTTCACCCATTCATTACATCCGATTTACCTGCATTTCGATCATTAAATATTACTGCAGCATGAAAAGTTTAAAGGCATAACTTTTCTTGGAACATCAATTTCATATTAAACAGTTAAAGTTCTCTTTAAGATTCTTTGTATTTCCATGAATGCATTTTGACAAGAATTCTGGATCTGCCAGTTCTGTGGGAGAATAAGTTAATGGCTGGAAGGTGTATCAAAGGTTAGCATTTTCTAGTATTTACATAAGTCTTCTGCTGAGAGTTTCCCTGTAGAAACGGTGTAAAAGGGGGTGGCACAGATTCAATTTCTCATACCCTGTACATTTTAGAGCATTCTTTATAGCCATTTCCATAGTAGCTTTGAGTTTCCATTATACGAGTGTCCCTTGTCAACCTATATTTGCCATTAATGCTTTTTAACCCTCCATTTCAATTTCCAGATCAGCAAGCAATTAAAAACTATTTTTGTTTACAAGATCAAACAGCTTTAAAACGCTTATAAACATAGTTTACTCTCCTAGATTAACTGATCAGTAGTTTGTCTGCTCAGTAAACAAAATACTCCCCCTTCTGCAGTTTGTGCATGCAAAAATCGCTAAACATGTTCAAACATCTATTTATGCCTGCTATAGGGACATAGTATTATATGCGTTAAATATTTCTTAAACCACACGTGATACAGGAACTTTGAAATATAGCTTCGGGAACATAGTTGAAGAATAAGAGATAAAAGGGAACACCAAATTGTAATTTGACTATTTTCACTGGAATTATTCCTAATAGTTTTGCAGTGATTATCCATTTTTGTTAACAAGAATATTGCTAACTTTTTGCTTTTTAAAATGCCTTGAAACATATCATTGCCATTACAAATTGAAACTTCCGATTAAAATATTGCCATGGGATGGGATGGGATGGGATAGGATAGGATTTGTTGGAAAGCAATACCTTATCATGTTGATTCATGTGGATAAGCTATTGGTACAAATAACAAATACGGGCTGATGTCAGATATTCACCATTGATGCAAGGAATTTCCTGAGAGAGGGAGTTTATTCGCTATTGCATCGTCTTTCTCACAGAAATATATTATCGAAAACCTATACGTAATGAATGGCGTATCTCAATCTGAACCTGCACGCCAATGAATCATTAGAGTAGGACTCAAATCAGTTCCAACTTATGTTTAACGTGTGATGTATCTTGTAAAAGGAGAAATTAATCATTTTCGAATATCAAACCTACTTTCAGGGAAGAGGATTTTGTTTGCAGCATAGTTAACATTAGCAAGACAAATTGGAATAGTTTGACATATTCTAGTTCTGTTTACTGTCTGATAAAGCAACTTGTAAACAATACCAGAACATGGTTAAGAAAACATATACCACCAAATGTTTTGAGGGAATACCTACTTATTGGCGATTGATTCACAGACAGCTATAAATTAATGCGCTCATCAACTTAATTAACTATGTTTCCATTAGCTATACGCAAATCACAGGAAGGAAAATTTTTATATAAGTGGAACCAAAAAGAGTAAGATTTAGACAATCTGAAAATTGAAATAAATAGATAGTTGGTGACGTTTTTATTCTGGTTTTAATTAAGAATGAATGAATAGTGTTTAACGACCGTTTTTGACACAGATGCACCACAGGCGAGTTTTAATTAAGAAGTTTACATTGTCTTAAAATAGACTTGCCGTAATTTACTCCCAACAAATTGTTTATAAACGAGTACAATGACTCACCTACTAGTTATACTAGATACAACAGCGTTTATCTTTGTGTCCGCTTTTGAGCATGCGCTAAGAATCAGAACACACCATACTGAAGACGCTCGCATTCTAATGGAAAATATTTTTGTAATAGTGGGTTGTTCTATCTTATGATAAAGGAAAATAAGAAAAAGATGGTGGTTACACTCAATTAACTGCGTGAGATATTTCTCTGGAAGTTTTTACACCTTGTATCCTCCACTTTATGAAGCTAGTAATAAGATTTTAATTATTTTAGAATATCACCATCATCTTTGACGAATGACTTTCATATATAGGTATAAAGTTTAGCATATTGCTACCATTCGTAGCGCACTATCTTGATTTGATTCAATTACTGCTGGAGGTCGATTGGCAGGGAGGAAGTTAGCCACAGCAATCGCAATAGGCCAAACTAAGTTTCGAATTGTATTAGATTGAACTGGGTTGTTGGGGACAGAGGATGAAATTTGGTTATTTGAGCCTACACTCAAACGGGGACACCTCCAGGAGGAACGGCTTAGGGAAAGAGACATCGAGCCAGAATCTACGGGTAGGTGCCACGAATGTAGACGGTGGCTTTAAATTTTTTTCCAGAAAAAAACACCCCAAAGCAGGCTGAGGTTTCTTACAAAGGAATTCAAGCCCCTCAGAAAGCACTGAACTGTCTGACGCAGGGAGTATACTTTGGCGCTTCAGCCTTGCTAGCGACTGACCGTATAGGCTTAAACCTTCAATGGGGTACCTCTGGGAGGTAGGGATTAGATCAGGGAGACACCGGGCATACAGCATATACGGACTAGGAGCATGGAAGCAGACGGGGTTCCTAACAAGTTTCCAGATAAAATATGCCTGAGTCGGCGGAGTTTTCCTATGGATTTCGAGCCCATCAGAAGGCCCGCTTCCATACCAAATGTCGGAACAGAAACCTTTCCATGGCACAAATCACTACCACACCGCGCCAGTCCCACATTTTCCCTTGCACTTTTGAATCCTGTAACAAAATAACGAATGAAAATATATGAAGCGGGAGTGCGAAAAATTCTTGGAATGTAAATATACATCCAGCATTCGCCTAAGTGACCAGGTCAAGCCACGAAAAAACACAAATTCGGAATATCCGGCACAAATTGTATTTGAACTCCAAACGTACCAAATGCGAATCTCAAGGTTTTTTTAATGGTGTTAAATGCCCGTTTTTACTAATGAAACACCTCAGGCCGTGGACACTGATGATACATGGTACGAAATGATACATTGGGAAAGAATTTTTTTAAGGATGGAAATGTTTCAGGCCTAAGTTTAGGGTACCTCTCCGCCATTTGCCATTTATGAAGACTGAGGAAAACTTGGAAAAACCTGTCAAGAAGGACGGTACTTGCGGAAATCAAACCCCAAACCTCCCGCTCACGAATCCGCGCCTTAATGACTTCGGCCACTCGTGGCGGTGTCTCAAGCGTGACAACCCGCCTTGCACATTGTTAAGATTGCAGTAGAGCGCTCTTTCACAAGCATAAATATAAACTGCTGGGCTATGTGTGAAAAGGTATAACAGTGATGACATAGGTGACAGGTGAATACATTGAAGGAAGTTAATGGTTTACAAGTTATAGAAAAATGGTTAGCAATTTTTAAGTATGTTGTCATTACTTTCTTTCCAGACTCGTAATTTAATTTTAATTTAATTTCATTTAAAAAAATCAATGTTTTTTTTTAATAAATTTGTGTATAGCTTTAATGTTTTGCATTTTCCTCAAGTAAATTTCTCTTAACACGGTATTGCTCTAAAGCTTCTTACCTTAGTATTTAAAATAATAGTAGAAGAACGATAAAATAATTATTTCTATATTCCTATCGCTTCTTCCTCTACAGACAACCTTCAGGCTGAAATCCAACTCTGTCATACTCAGGGCTTGAATATTATAGCTGGAATGCTCTCTTTCTTTCCCTTAGCTTTGAAGATGTTTTTGGCTCCCCGTGAATTACTGAGTAATGGAAATAATTCAAATTTGTGATTTGGGAATCAGCAACACTGTAATTAGGTGTCAGTATATTGTGATTCTTCTTTCAGTGGAGAAACTTTAACGACATACGTGGAATTATTATTGTATAGTATTTATATGCATTCATACAGGGTAAATTGTCTAATATTTAAGGAATAACGTGTAAAAAAGTAACCAGATAAAGGAAAGCTCTCGTCTCTCTCCGAACGCAGAAGGTCTTGGCAAAAGTCAGACAATACAAAGAGATTCCTTTTCCTATGTAGCTAGGGTTGAAAAAGCCCCTGTCTCAGGGCAAACACGAGGTAAAGTTGCAGGTGTTTGAGTAAAAGAGTCGTTAAAAGTAACGTATGATATCTGTTTAAATTCATCTGACAGACGAAAAGTGAAGCAATTGGCTTGACCAAAATTTTCCAGCGAACAGAAATAAAATTCAGTCACGTAAGCACTCACCTATGAGAAATGTTGATACAAAGTTGGTGGGAGTATTTCGTGCCGTTGCTCATGGATGGCGTCGTTTGATATTGTGTATAAAAGGGCTAGATTTTCCCAAAACGGGATAGTCTCAGAATTCTCCAGGCCCAGATACGTGTGGTTGCCACAGCGCGAAGATCAGCGGAAAAGCTAACTAGTGCCAAGTACCGGCACCTTTTGGTCAGCGCAATAAGTATACACGTTTGCCAAGATTACGTGACTGTGGTTCGACGAGAGACTTCAGCTCACCCGGATATTCACGTTAGAAGAATAAACTGTATCAACAAAGTAAATAACGAGGCATCATTTGTTGTTACCTTCGGAATCTTATTCCACTCAGCCCCGGCTGGCACATAGCCACTAAAATACAGCGAAACGCCCTTGAGAGAGTCTCATGGAAGAAGAGTGTGGGTGATCTGCAGCAGCCGTGGCGTATCCTGCGATCAGCGGGCGCAAATTATCTAACTCAACACCCATACAGCCCAATTACATCCCTCACCAACATTCCTTCTTCATAGCCAAAATTTATATTACCAGTGATCCGGCGTTAAAGGTATATTTATTTATCGATCCCACCTACAATCTGGTTTCAAACTGGCGCCCAACGTGGGGCATACTCTAAGCATAACACCGCCCACGCAAGTCCGCCATACAATCTGGTTTCAACTTCTGTCACAATTTGTTCAGCTTTAAGTGAATAAAATTCGGATACGAATGTTTCCGTTTTTAACCCCATTATTTATTAAGTGGTTGATGCGGCTCTAAATTGCTCATTTAACAAAAATAACCAGAACTAACGTGAGAGAGAAAGACATGAAAATTTTCGTATAAGTTAAAAATGAAATACGTTTATCTTTGTAATTCACTTAAATATAGCTAAACATTTGATGTTGTAGAAAACATAGTAAAAACATATTATCTTTGTAAGCAGTTATCTCAATATAAATTCTGATATGAAATAAAAAACCAATAATGCCATTTTAATGTCGTATTTGAATTTGAGTTTTTAGTTTTCCGAGCAGTAGATCAATGTGGTATGATTCTCGCGCTTCATTATGCATTAAGTATAGTAACAGAGAATTCGGGAGTTTCTCTAGTTTTATAGTCCGAAAGGCATAAGGTAGGGCTGCATTATTTTATACTTTCTCTTTAATATTATTAATAACGTCATAATTGAGATGTTGTTACAAGAAAACATGGCACCACCTATGGTTAGAAACATAGAGCTACCAGCGTGTTATAAGCTTGATAAGCATGACAATTATTTCTACTACGAAAGACGTCCAACTGCAAGGATTAAACAGGCTACAAACGTGCAATTAATCACGGTCATATTAATAAAACAATGATGATCTTAAGGACTAAATCATTTATAGCAAATCAGAGATATGGCTATATGTAGGAGAGGAGCTGGAAAATGTGAAGAATTTCATATACCTGCGCTCGATGAATGAAGAATGGACGAAATATAAATGGAACGTGAAAGTCGCAGAAAATTTCCATATACGAAGCAGAATTTTAGATGTGCTGTTAGTACTGATAAAGACCGTATATGGAGCAGTAGTAGAACCTGCAACGGCGTATACTGTCCAAATTTGAGTTGGGAAGGAACAGAAAAGTTGTATCAGATAATAACGGGGTTTTAATTAAATATTTTAGGAGCGGGGATATAACAAACAGTAGAATCATTAGAGATTTGGTACCTATAACTAGAGTGAAACTCAGGATCCGAGCAGTAAAGTACTGGCTACGGATTGTTCACGGATACCAGGTTTTAATTGGGTCACTATGCTACAATGAGCGGTTGAGATTAGAGGGAAATAGGACTGGGTTTAAACATTAAGAAGGGGCCTGTAAACGATAGGAATGGGTAAAATTTTGATCGCAGAACGGGAAAACAGAAAGGGCGCTTAGGGCAAAATTAAGAAAACCTTGGGAGACAGGAACAACCAGATGACTCTTTCGGAGTGTACAGAAAGCGTTTTGCTGGAGATGCAATCGGAGCTGAGAATGGAATGGGGGATGGAGCACTACATCCGAACAGAGGCAAACTCAGCAAAAAAAATTTGCTTGGCCTATGTTGGCACATGACGAATGAACAAAGTAAAAATCAGACAGAGTGCGAGAATTTTCCCTGGACGTGCGGAGAAAGAAGCTTGGGAATATATTCTGGCTTACTGCAAGGGCATGAAGTAATTACCGGGCACGTTTATTAAAGGGAGGAGAAGGCAGTGGTAATACTTGAGTTTTCTGGCAGACAGAAAACAAGAGGAGAGAGTAGGTAAATTTTTATCCAACGTGAGGCAGCTCAGATCGGTAAAGGTAATGCACCGGGAAGAGGAAAAGGGGAAATTTAGACACAATTTAGGAAATACACACACACATATATATATATATATATATATATATATATATATATATATGTGTGTGTGTGTGTGTGTGTGTCGTTGTGAAAGTTATTATTTTTGTACTTATTTCTTTCCTTCTCATTTTATGTATTAAATTTTCCAAATGTCTTCCGTTTTTAATTTAATTGTTTATAAATAGTGTTTGGCCCCTTAAGAATTACATAACGGCTTTAACGGCTTGATGTATCTCGTGTATTCCTGAATATTTTATAAAACGACGTACACTCCCAGAACCCGTACATAATGGATGAGTTATATATGTAACAAACATATTTTGTAAATAAATACTACCACCACCAGCACCATTCCCACCATTACTATCAGCAAAGTGAACGATAGATTTTGCATTGATTTTATTAACTAATTTTTATTTTATTAACTAATTTTTATTTTGAACATATTTCACATAATTCACTTTGTAAATTATTATTTAATACTCTTGATATTTATCATTTAAAAGAACAGTTAATGGAAATACTTTATCAATATTTTACACTTTTCGACCTATTTGAATTGAATATATATAGCTAAAACATCTTTATTAGACTGTAGTACTGCATTTTAGTATAAACTGGCATGTTTGTCACAGATGAAGGAAACATACATGCAAATGTACTACAGATAATTTAATGAGCAAGCCTCTTAACTTTGGGGCAGATTTATAAGTTTAGTCAGCATTTTGCCGGAATTGTACATTGTAAATCTTTAGGATAACACTATTAGCATTGTAGTACACGCTCCACGGCAGTTGCATATGTAGACTGGCGCACGGTTGTTTTTCTCCTTCACAGACAATTAGAATGCATGTACGGATATATTTGCCTATTTGCCTATTCTGTTTAAGTTGTGATATTGTGTTTTGTAGCTTGGAATTCTAGCACATAAAATGGCTTCTCCTCTACTGCCACTATTTGTACAAAACACTATCTGGTGTTTAATAAATCAAAAGATGTTAATTGCGGACAACTAGAGTACACACTTCCATAGTTTCTCCATGTTGCTTATTACGGCGAACTATGAAAATCTGTAATTAAGAAAGCAGTGCTTATTAAAATTAAAAAGATAATGGGCATATAGAAATATTAACTATATCTAAGCATTTACAATGAAACTTCATAAGCTTTACTATTATACTTTTAAAATAATGGTGTAAAATGGTGCAGAATATGCAGCCGTTATCGAAAATTACTAAAGTATGGTACTAATAGATGAGTTTCTAACGTATAGTGGAGAACGTCATTTGCTGCTGATACTTAGGTCCTGGGTTTGGATTCTGGCACAGCTAAGGAATTTTTCCGAAGGTTTTGGTTTGAAATAGGGTGCGCCTAGCTTGGAATGGATGAACGATTATATTTGGAAAGCTACTTAAGGGAGAGATAGTGAATTTCCGACTCGAGAGTTTAGGTGTGCGTAAGCAGAAGTTACACTAACCAAGTGATTGCTTTCTGATGCCCTTCGAGGGGACAGGTGATTCACCAGGTCTTGGTCATTCATAGCTTGTCATGCCAGGAATTGAAATTAATTTTATTTCATTTTAATATAGTTGGTTTAGAACTTATAATAGAATAATACTATTAAGAATGGAATTTCGAAAATAAAATGTCCGTTGTGATCATATGTAGTTCTCCCTTGTTATTTTGGAATACCTAAAAATGAGCTAACTCTTGCACATAACTTCAATAAACAAAAATATTCATTTCTATCTTATTATCTAGTAATTATTCCTATTAAACATTTAATTCTAAAAATGTATTCTTTCATGCTTTTGAAAGCACAATAAAGCTAAAATACTTATAAATTGGATATGAAATATTTACCATAATTTAGTTACCATGAAAGTTGTACCATTTATTAGTTACATGGCATTTAATTAGGATGTATAAACAAGTAATAAAACATTTAATTAAAATACTGCAAAGAGATAGACCTCATCGATAACCCATTAATCTGAGAGCAAGTATTTTAGCGCTTAATGTTGAGTAACAGGAAATTTATCTTCAGAAAGTATTACTATATGACAGGGAGATCCATTTTATTTAACGCTATAAACCAAAATAATGATATGATCTTTCTTATTTAAGTGTTATTTTATTCGATACCACATTGGTTCAAACAAGATTCAGTATTTACATCAGTTAATGGTATCATTTTATGTTGTGGTAAACTTTTAACGCAAACGTGTGCTTTAGCTTTACTCAATTTAAGCATTGGTCATCAGAATGGTTTAGTATTAAAAGCATCAACTTTTGTCATTGAAAAGCATGGGTGATCAGAATGATTTAGTAATTAAACAGAGTTCTAATTTTACTAATTTTTATTCTTAGGTTGAAGAAAATTTGTAATTCAGAGCTAATAGACGCTCCTGTTATCGAGAAAGTGGAGAAAAATTATTTGACTAATTTCCCGGTCCAGCCTGTTAGGGAATATGAATTTATCAATTAAGAGGGCCTTTTGAAAATTAAAGAATTTATTGACGTAGAGCAACAAAACAATGATTACCGCTCTTTCTTAGTTGAAGATAGCAGAACTATTTCGTACAGAGCTCTGTAGATAGTTTCTTGTTAGACTTAATTTAAAAAAAAATCAGAATTATATTGGGGACTACAAAGATTTTCATAAGTTTAGTAGGCTTTCTTAGAAGGATTTCAACAGTGATACTTTTACATTATTGATAAAATTGTCTAATACGCATTTAGTATTTTTTATAAAAAAGACATATCAACACAAAATAGATAGGAATTTGAAAATGTAATATGTAATATGCACTCGTTAATGTGCATTCCCCTTTAGCCTTAGAAATTACGTAAATAAAATAATTACATCTTAAAATGCAAATGACTATGATGATTATCTTTGTATGCTGCGTGTCTCCCAAGGTCTATTATAATTAATGAAAACAGTAAATCATTGTAATAATAAGTATTAAGAGTAGCAAGAACTTGTTACAATAAATAAAAATTAATTCCTTTTGATGTCGACGTGGATTGTTCATTAAATGCAGCAAAAGGGGCCAAGAATAGCATGAATCTGTACTCAATGTGTAAAAGATATTTCTTCTTCATTTAAATTCTGAATCAACGTTGAAAAGCAGAGAGAGGGATTATATTTTTCTTAAAACAAACCTTTGTATTTGATGAAGAGACCTATAGACTCCATCAAGCAAACATTTAGAACAATTATTACAGTAGTTATCTCGTAGCAGAGGACCTGTTAGAAGTGGCATCATGTTTGTATAAACCCTCAAAATAAATAAGAAAGATGTTCTAACATAGTTTTACATAGATAAATCACAGGAATATGACTCTATCTTTTCGGAGTAAAGGAAGAATTAACATCCATATTATATGCACCTAAACGAGAAAAATACCATCTTTCCAATATGAATGATAATTAAAAGATTTATAAGGAATCAGTGAAACCCATTATTAATGTGTTCTTTATTATAACTAAGGACTAAGAACTTCACAGCTTAGAAAATAGGAAGATGACCACTTTCACGATTTTTCGGCAACTGAACATCATTGATATAAATTCTTATGATCATTTTTAGCACTAACAATCCAGTGTGCACCGCAAAAGAAATTAGATTTCTGAAGCATTTGCAATTTAGTATAATAACTTAGAAACTCGCGAGTGTCAGTGCAGTAATCCCATTCATTCAAGATACTTGGAAGCGTTTCTGACAATATATCACCCAGAAACTGAAACAACAAGAGGAACTGACGAAAGAAGAAATTGGGGTAGATACATAAGAAAAACTAAAAACTTGTGTGCTGTATAAGCATAAAGTTTGTTTGCAAAATCCATACTAACAGGCGCATAAAAACCAAAATTGCACTGATCACGGTTAGGAAGAAGATTTAAATGGGAAAAATATTTCGGAATTATACCGACAAATTTTCTGGGAGCAATCGAGGTAACTATCGCAACATTTTATTTTTATATGTGGAATCAATGTCATCATTGTTCGGAGTTGCAGGCTTTTAATTGTTGTTTGGGACTTCACTTGCGATATAAACCCGTGTCTTACAATTGATATGTTTTCGCCAGGGATGAGTATTTGGACAGTGAACGTATGAAGTTAACTTCGCCGCGCGTGTAGGAGCTGCTAGACGACTTTAGTAAGAAGCAACATGCGTTAAGATTGTCTGCTCAAAACAGCAAATTTATGTCAATAAACTGACTGCAGGGAACTGAAATATTTCTCTTTTCTATGCGGAATACTGTTAGTTCTGCATCGCAAGTAAATCCTGAATCTGTTTGGAGGGAGCTGGATGCTTACCACTCTCAGAAGATGCAAGCAGCCACCAGAAGATTTCCCGCGCAGGTATGAGTATGCTAATATGTTCAGTACTGAGCAATAAATTCACAGTTTTCAGATTATGTGTTGTACACAGATGAAGCATGCTTCTCACTTCTCATGAGAAGGAACGTTCAGTAGCCGAAACCCTAAGTTCGAGATTAGGAAAATCTGCATGTATTCCGGTATTGTTGTAACTAATGTACATTTTGCTCTTAACATCCGGGCAGGGATACTACATGACTATTTGATTGACTTTACACAAGGAGTGGTAGTGTTTACTCGTATTTTTTATAAAATTTGCTTCCAGAACCGCTAGTAAGCACGCCTATTAAGATATAAGAGCGTAATCATCAAGATAGTTCGCCAGCACACTTTCTGCCTATGTTAGGAAATACCTCGACAAGATTAGACCTCAACGGATCGGTCGTAGTGGTTCCATCAAATGGGCAACAATATCAACTAACCTATAACCGTTAGACTCTTTTCTCTGGGATCAAATTCATGGCGTAATGTATGAAACACTTGTGAATGTGCACATCCTCTTGTGTTTTAATTAATATAATCAGGGTAAGATGTGCGGCATCCCTGGAAACTATCAGTCTGATGCAGTACTGTACATTGTGTCGTCATGTACGTGGCCGACATTTCAACACTTACTCTATATTGTAAGTTTTGTGTTTATAAATGCATCTTAAAAAACTTCTTTATTTTTATTATCTTAAATGCCCAGGATATATTGTTTTAACGGTAACTTGATAAGACAGCATATTCCCCATGAGTATCTTGTCTCAAAGTATTCAGATACCTGCCCAAAATACTCCCAGGAAAATTTTCTTACTGTTTTCAAACTCCCTGTAGATCTAAATCATTTTCCCAAGGGAATATTTTACAATGTAGCTTACCAGCTTTAATTTATATCTGATTTCATTTCCCTTAGCATGTTCATTTTTCTCGGTTATTCTGTAAGCAATTAAATTTATGCCATTAATCTGACTTTATTTAAAATATTTCATTCAGAACTAATGCATAGAATGAACATATTTCGCTCTTTATTCCTGTGTATATTTTTATAATTTAAATGTCCATAATATTAAGAAATTCAAGTACGATATAGAATGCCGTGTAGGAAATGAGCGCGCAAATGCTGCCATATTAATCCGCAGATGTTAGTATTAGTTCCAGCTGATCTGTAAATTTCACGATCTTGTCTTTCTCGAATCCATATATTTCATTTAGACAGAAATGTATCTATATTTATCAGTATAAGTAATTGTTTAAGACTCAATTAGTTATTGTGCATGGTAAATGTCTGTATCTGGTTTCGTAACGTGAGAGAAAATACAATCTTCAATATATCAACTGTATCTTCACTCTTATTACCTGTCCTATTACAAAGTGCAGTGATATAAAAGTAGCACATTGTAGTGGATATAGTTTCCCACGGTACATTCAGTGAAGAATAGCCTCCCGCCAGCGCTTGTTGATTTTGATTTAAAGAGTAACGCCATATAAAATTTTTCTAGCTCACAAGGAAGCTGTTTTTTGCAACAAAAATGTATATTGTTTGAGCCTGGGTACAAGCCTAAATAAGGCTGTGATTTTCACTAGGGGGGAAAATATCTCATTTGGATAACTAACCAAGAAAACGATCAAATCTGCCCCTTTTGCTTATACATTAGGACCAAGGCTGCTGTTTGAAGCAGTTCCTCCGATCCGCCACCTCTACAATGTAATTATCATATATATTTATGCAGTCGTATCATACCTTGGCATTGCAATTGATTTTATATATATATATATATATATATATATATATATATATATATCATAAGTTGTAACTACAACATAGAAAAACTTCCTTTGGTGTCCTTCCATTCTCAAGTTTAAAGGGACAGGCTTTATTTTGCAGGGGAATAGCCTTGCTGAAGAGCTTTAAACCGTGCACTAGGGGGGGGGGGGGTGCTCACCCCTACCGGCTGGTGGTTCGTTAGCTCTTTAATTTCTCCAATATAATGCACGTCTTTAATACGGTCAAATATACCTTATGCAGTGTGAGTTAGGTAAAATAGAACCATCCAGTGAAAAAAAGGTGTATTTGAAATTTTAAAGGAATGTGCGAGGCTTTCGCGTCATTTTGGGTATCTCCAAGCCAACGATTTTCGACGATATATAAGGAGGTGGTCCCTCCACTGAGGCATGCAGTTCATTCACTCAGTTTACTGGATTCACTCAGTACACACTTAGCAAGGAGTTCTCGACGTAGTCCTAGGTAAGCAGTTATAAGCATACAGTGTTCGCGGTCAAGCCAGGCACTTAGCATTTAGCTGTAAGCATTTAGTCGACTTATTCAGTTCAGTTCATTTCGGTGCGACTAAATTAAGCAGCTCGCAGTACTGTCTGAGTGTTCTATGCACAGCAACTAAGTTAATATTCAAAATAACTCATCCATTAAATACGATATCATCACAAGACGCAATATAATTTCGATATAACCTGTGCAGTTATATATATTATGTTGCATCGGGTGCTCATTTACATCTTCAAATACCACCCCTCCCGGTTCTGTTGAGCCCCATTAAACTAAAGAGCGGAATCACCCCGAGATATTTTTGCCGCCGGAGCGTCGGCAACAACACAGAGGCAATCCACAATCAATCCAGAAACCACTACATAAATTGGCTTACCAACGTGGGGTCTACAACCACAACAACAACATTCCCACAACAAAATGCTTCATAATTTGGCCACCAATGGGGGGCACCTACAACAGAGCCAGCTCCTTAAACCACTCCATGTTCTATTAAAATATCTTTGTTGTTAATTTGCTCTTGCATTTGGCATGAGGAAACCACATTGCCATGAGTAATAAAGTTATAGCAAAATCTAGCAGAAGTTGTACTGCGTGATCATATTATCTACCAAACGTGAGCGCGAAGGAATTCTATTTGGATAATGTCTTGGCTTTGCCGACATTTCTAGTCTAGGTAAATTTTACTTTAAATGCCTAACTAAATATATGGTGCAGTAAGGCTTGTAATATTCTCCTACAGAAGGACATTAAACACACATGTTGCTTGGTGACTCTTATACATTCTGGTAGGAAAGTAAAATTAATAATAGAATATCAATTATTCTTCTCCTCGGCTAGTTCATAGTTCATACATTATATGATTCGCTCATGCTCTCATGAGATTATTTTAAAAGAAACTTTAGGGTGATCCATCCAGGTTTTACTTCGAATTATAACTTGGTTAATCAATTTCGTGAAATGGAAAGTATTGAAATTAAGAAACGAAGGTAGCGACATACAATTCACAAGGAAGAAGCTTTGAATTATACTGGATACCACCCGTATAAGTTAAATAGGCTTTCTTTCGGATTCTTTTCTGGAATATGAGAAGTTGTCGCTATTCTTTAATAAGTTACTTCAGTTAAAACGCTGTAAAATTACCCCGGTGATACAACTTTAATTTCCTGACTCTGTAGGGAGTAGTACATTTTGTGAAATACTAAAGTTCATAAAATAATTTGTCCCCCCCCCCAAAACACCTTCAAGACCAAAACATAGGAAAGAGGAGACAGAATAATAAAACAATTTATTTTAAGAAACAATTTATAGTATAGTAGCACAACTCCATTAGAGCAGAGTACAAATTTTTATTCTATATAATCAGAAAATGTGCACCTGCCCAGTCAAGTACAATAACTAAACAACAGTACAACTAGGAAACATTGACAAAGGCTTTTCAGTGTATAGAACAGAAGTCACTAACACAGAATCAAGCAAAAGAGATTCCGGTTAGAGAGGGGCTCAGAATGACCTAATAAGTGTTCTAAGAGACAAATGGTGTATACGGAAAATTGTGTTAAATAAGGAATGAATTGCTCATTAAAGAGAGCACAAAAAACAAAAAAAACAAAAACAAAAAAAAAAAAAACTCTGCGATCGCATGTTTTCTATTTGAACCCACTCTATCATGTGACGAAGAAAGAAGGTTCTAAAAATATAAAATTGTCAACTTGCGAATCGTATGCGATTTTCCTTCAACACATTCTAGAAGTATATCGTTATAAAGTGAAAACGCCTGGGTTCACAAAACACAAGATAGAAACCTGTAAATCACGATTATATAATATATTATATACATTTCAAATTGAAACGTTGAATGGAATAAGTTAAAAAACTTGGACCTTGTGCAGAATGAAGTAATATGATCACAAAGTATAAATTTTCTTCCACTGTGTTTTTCTATCAGCCTTCACTGCTTTAGAAGCAGCCTGTACTTGAGTACATTCGATGTGTTTACAGATTCAACTGCAAGGTCAATGATTCCACGCAGTTCCCTGTAGTCCAGGCCACGCAACCTAACGTTTTGCTTACTAAACTCCCTTTCCCTACTTATATAATGTGAATTTAATAAAATTCAGTTTATTCAATGTTGAATTCAAATGTCAACAGATTAGTGAAAGAAACTTCCTTACATTACTTTGAATATTGTATGAACCTACGTATGCAATACCATCAATCCCATCAGACTAATCCATGAATTCAAATCATGCACATCTCACCGATAACAACTTCATGAAATATATTTCTATCTGTTGTGGATTTTACAACGGCAAACATTAACCCTGCTGCATTATGTTAAAAATGCGCTATGTTTTAAATCAATAGGATATATTTCTATTTTTAATTTTTAATATGAGACGATCTAATAAGATGACATATGTAAAAAGTCTGGAAATATGTACTATTCAAATATTAAAATGTTAACAAAATGGACTGAGATTTTTCTGTATTAAATGGACAAGTTTGTTTGTTAAATTAGATTAGTAAAAGATAGCAGTAAAGTAGCAATAAATGACCTTAAAATAGCCTAAATCAATATTAAATTTGTAAAAAACTATTTTACTTCCTATTCTCTCTGAAGGGTAAATCGAGGATGCTTGGAGTAATACGCAAAAATAAACATAATGAGCGTGCTATAACCAAATTTAAAAATTGGTTTAAGTGTAGCTGCGAAAGGTTATACATTCCAAAAGCCACTTTAAGAGGAGAATTGACAGTGTCAATATGAAATCTATAATTAACAAGATGATTGTTGTGTAAGGGGCGCACAACAGCTAAGGTCATTAGCGCCCAAACATACTAAAAACTGCGTCAGAACTAAAATATAAATAGTTAACACAAATCAAGTCTGAGCAGCACGTTGTGCAACAAAATAAAAGCCCATAACAAATAACAAGTGGGTGTAATGGTCAACAAAGGACTGGTATTAAAATAGCCGCAATCGTGAAAACAACAGTCCTATAATGGTCTAAAAAGGACCAATAAAACCCTATAACCATCAACACTAGAACATATAAAGACTGGTAGTAAAACACATCAGCAAAAGCTGAAAATAAACCAGTATTGTAAAAGTCTAACCTGGTAACAATAAAACCCCAAAACAATAACAAGGGCTATATATAACAACTCAATTAAAGAATGGTACTAAAAACGATGCATCAAATGCTGAAACAACCACAGTCTTAAAAGCGTCTAAAAATGCCGTCATGGATAAAAAGAGAACACCTCACACCTTGCTCCAAAAACCACAGACGCAAATAAAACGGAGCACTCGCTCAACAGCAACCACATTATCTGCAAGTAATTCCTCAATAGAGGAGGGCAAACCTAGGCTATGTCTAAAAGCTGCCAGATGATGGCATTCAATTAAAATGTGTCGCACTGTAAAGGGGTGGTCACAGTGGGGGCAAGCTGGAGCGGGTTGACCATCAAAAAGGTAAGAGTGACTAAAACGGCAATGCCTAATTCTAAGACGAGCTAAAATTACTTCTTCGCGACGAACAGCGCGAGAAGAAGTTGACCAGTTAAAAGGGGATGATTTACATTCCCGAAGCTTATTGGCGAGTGTTAAATCCCACTCATCGCGCCAGCGCGAGAGAATGCCACTACGTAATAAATGGTTAAAATCGCCAAAATAAAAACGTTGCTCGTGCTCAGCAGGGTCTAAAAGAGCGGATTCAGCTGCGACATCTGCGGCCTCATTACCTTTGAGTCCCACATGCCCAGGTACCCATAATAGTGTAACCCTGACGCCAGCGTCCAAAAGAGTTAACACTATATCCTGGACCTTCTGCACAAGGGGGTGGTGGTTGTACAGATTTCTAAAACTTAATATTGCACTCAAAGAGTCAGAACAAATAACAGTGTTCCCAAGCCCGTGAACAGAAATAAATAAAATTGCCCGATAAATAGCATAAAGCTCCGCTATAAAAATAGATGTCGCAACGTTAAGACCAAACGTAAAACATGCTCCATTAAAAACAAAAGCACATCCTACCCCTGTGTCAGATTTCGAGCCGTCTGTGTATATAAAATTCCAGCCGTTAAAAGAGGATTTGATCTCGCTAAAAGAACAACGAATAACATGTGCTGCGGTCGAAGATTTCGGACAGGACGTAAGCCCAAGATGAACGGGGGCCTCTGCTAAAATCCAGGGAGGAGAAGAATTCTCCCCAGCAAAGAAAAAAGCAGGTAACTCAAAGCCCAATATCCGTAAAATCTCCCTAAAACGAAAGCCAGCAGGCTTAGGGGTAAAAGACCGAACAGCATAAAAACGATCAAAAGACACATCAAAAAACGGCCCATTCGTGGGATGAAAAGGTTGCGCAGCTAAGCGACCACCGTACCCAGCTAGTAAAGCATCCCTACGATAAAACAACGGAGGTTCTCCAGACTCCGCACATAAACTCGACACAGGACTAGTGGGGAATGCTCCAATGCCAACACGGATACCCCGGTGATGAATCGGGTTAAGGCGACGAAGCACAGAAGGTCGCGCCGAGCCATAAACCACACAGCCATAATCCAGTTTCGATCGGATAAGTGAGCGATAAAAACGTAAAAGAACAGTCCGGACAACTCCCCAAGATGTGCCACTTAAAACACGTAAAATACAAAGAGCACGTTCACACTTGCCTCTGAGTTGCGCTATATGCGATGACCAGCATAATTTCCTGTCAAACACCAAGCCAAGGAACCTAACTTCGTCTGCGAAAGAGAGTGGGTCTGGGCCAAGATGGAGCGAAGGTGGAGGATACTCCTTGTGGCGCCAGAAGTTCATACAGACGGTCTTCTCTGCGGAGAAACGGAACCCGTGAGATACACTCCAAGCGTAAAGGCGGTCGAGACAGCATTGGAGGCGGCGTTCCAAGAGACAGGTTCTCCGAGAGGAAAGATAGATGGCAAAATCGTCCACAAATAACGACGATTGTATTCCTGGCGGTAAACACTCGGTGATAGAGTTAATCGCAATGGCAAACAGTGTGCAACTAAGTACCGAGCCCTGAGGTACACCGTTCTCTTGAATAAAATTAGATGATAAAACTGATCCCACGCGAACATTAAAAACCCGGTCTTTCATAAACTCCTGAATAAAAAAGGACATACGACCACGTATGTTCCAATCCTGAAGCTTTCGGAGGATACCGCCTCTCCAGCAAGTATCATACGCTTTCTCCAGATCAAAAAAAACAGCAACCGTTTGGCACTTCCGAATAAAACCGTCCATTATGTGGGTCGAAAGAGATACGAGATGGTCGACAGAGGAGCGGTGACGACGAAAACCGCACTGAGCGTTCGTCAATAGATGTCTCGACTCTAAACACCACATAAGCCGCCCGTTAATCATGCGTTCCAACACCTTGCAGACGCAGCTGGTGAGGGAAATCGGACGGTAACTGGAAGGAAGATGGGGGTCCTTTCCAGGCTTAGATATAGGAATGACGGTGGCCAATCGCCAAGCGTTGGGAAATGTGCCATGACACCAAATTTTTTTTTTTGAGTAGTGTTTAACGATGACACCAAATAAAATTAAAAGTTCGTAATAAAAAAACTTTGCCTTCCGCTGATAAATGCTGCAACATAGCAACATGGATGCCATCCGGCCCCGGTGCGCAATGTCGAGAGGTGGAAAGTGCATGCCCCTGTTCCCTGGCGGTAAAAGGAACGTTGTAGCTCTCCTGATGGTCGGAGGCAAATGAGAAACCTTTCCTCTCAACCTGCTCCTTTAATGCGCGAAAGGTAGCCGGGTAATTGGCGGAGCTGGAAACATCAGCGAAGGTTCGCCCTAAAACATTGGCAATGTCAGTCGGAGTAGTGAGCACTCGATTTAAAATCCTAAGACCGGGCATAGGTGTAAACCTTGGTTTGCCGGCAACGCGGCGTAGCCGTTCCCAAACTACGGATGAAGGCGTTGTGCGGTTAAAAGAAGAGGTAAAAGAAATCCAAGAAGCCTTTTTGCTATCCTTAATGACTCGTCGACATTTGGCGCGAAGTTGTTTGTAGCAAATCATATTTGCAGAAGTAGGGTGGCGACGAAAAACTCGGAGAGCACCTCGGCGTGCACGCAACGCATCCCGGCATTCATCGGTCCACCAGGGAACCGGTAAGCGTCTGGGGTGACAAGACGACCGGGGAATAGCCTTATCTGCGGCTGTTATGATGACCGTACGGAGGTGCTCGATGGCGATGTCTATAGATGGAAATTCACACCCTGAAAATTCGGCCAAAGATCGGTAGAGAGGCCAATTCGCCTTTTCAATGAGCCATTTTGGTGCGCGCTGTGAATGTGCGTTCAAAGAGAGTACATGGATCTGACACGGAAAGTGGTCACTGGAATATAAATCGGAGATGACGTTCCAGGTGAAATGTACAGCAAGTGAGGCAGAACACAGAGATAAGTCCAAGTGTGAAAAACTGTGAGTGCTGTCTGAAAGAAATGTAGGTTGACCAGTATTGAGCAGTACTAGATGGTGACGATCCAGAAAGTCGGCTATAATGCTACCCCTCGCACACTCCGTGGCGGAACCCCATAGAGGATGGTGCGCATTAAAATCCCCCTAAAGAAGTACAGGGCCGGTAGCTGAGAAAACAGATGATCCAGATCAGCTGTAGTGACTGTAACAGACGGAGGAAGGTAAATACTACAGATTGAAAAACCAAGGCCAGAGAAATTAACAGTAGCAGCAGCTGCTTGCAAAGGAGTCTGGAGCTGTAATGAAGTACTGTACACGTCCTGTTGTATTAAAAGTAAAACTCCGCCGTGAGCGGGAGTGCCATCTTCGGGAAGGAGATCAAATCGCACCGAAGAGTAACCGCGGATAATAAAAGAATCTTGTGGTCGAAGTTTTGTCTCTTGGAGACACACAACCGGAGAGTCAGTCGATCGTAAAATTAACTCCAAGTCAGTTCTTCGACTGCGGAGTCCACGCACATTCCAAGAAAGGATAGCCATTGTTAAAATTAGATAAAAAAATTTAAAGATACCACCTTACTTTTTACTAGGCCCAGGACGAATCAAACGTCCTTTCTTAAGTCGCGTGGGACTTTGTGGTTTTTCAGGAGCAGGTACATCCTGCTCCATGACCCCCTCAGAGGGAGGGCTCTCCCGCTGAGAAGCATCCACCGACTCCAGCACCTGGAACCGGTTGGATGTAGAGAGGGGCGGTGATGGCAACCGCCTAGCGGGTTTGCTCCCTTCATGGGAGCGGGACCTCCGAGGAGGAGAAGGGCTCTTCTGCTTTTCAGCAGGAGTGGATGTTTTTAAAAAGTCGGTCTTTGTGTAACTGGTATTAAACTTGATTTCTGATGCATTAAAAACTATGGGCTTGGGCTTCTCAGTAGAGCGCTTAGGAGGACTGGGCACATTTGGGACCCGGGTGAAAACAAGGTCGCAAGTCTGCGTACTGCTATCGCACTTCTTGATCGATGATGAAGCTGCTGCGCTGTATGTGCCGGTCTTAGGCACGACGGGCTGGCGAGATTGAAAACGCTTCCGGGCCTCAGTAAAGGAGAGCTTTTCCTTTACTCGGATCTCCTGAATACAGCGCTCCTCCTTAAAACGAGGACATTCGCGGGATGAGGCTGGATGATCTCCGCGGCAGTTAACGCAAACGGGAACGGATGTACATGCTCCTTCATGAGACACTTGGCCGCAGGTAGCACAGATAGAATTGGCACTCTTACAAGAGACGCGGGTGTGGCCAAAGCGCTGGCATTGAAAACAACGCAAGGGGCTCGGTACGTACGGGCGCACCTCAATGACCTCGTAGCCCGCTCTTATTCTTTGCGGCAATTCGACCCTGTTAAAAGTGAGGAAAAGTGTTCGGGTAGGCTGCAATTCACCCTCTCTCCTCGCCTGCACGCGATACACGGACGTGACCCCTTGGTCTTCCAAGCAACTTTGGATATCCGGGTCAGACATTCCGTCCAGTGCGTTAGTAAAAATAACTCCTCGCGACGAATTTAATGTGCGATGTGGCTCAACACGGATGGGATAACCGTGGAAAATCGTCGCCTTGAGCAGCGAGTTACTCTGAGACATTCCAGTGGTCTCAACCAAAAGTGATCCATTACGAAGTCGGGTGCAGGTTTTCACAGGTCCAGCTATGGTGTCAATGCCCTTCTGAATGATAAACGGGTTCACCCGGGTAAAAGATTGTCCGTCTTCCGTTCGACTAATCACCAAGTAACGAGGAAAAGGCTTCTCGATTACTTCTTTAACATCCACTCGTTTTCTTTTAACTTGTGTGAGGTTATGTTCGTTCACCATAGCGATATCATCCTCCACCATTGCAACTGTCTCCGATGGCAGGCTGCTTCCTGGGCGCCACCCCGGCTTAGGTTACTGGCTCTGGCCTGAACAAAGTAACCTCAGGGTCACACCTTCCTGTGTTTTGACAAAGGGACCCAATCGCCTGCAGGAAGTCTACAGCTCATGCAATGGCCCTTCCCCGGGCCTGGCCTTTACCAGGGGATACGCTCCCGTCCTACATGATAACCCAGTGCTGGGAGTTACGCTGTTACCCAGTCACTTTTTACCGTGTCAAACACGGGGGCACCCATCAGACAAAGAACAGGGAAGTAGGACAAATAAAACAATAAAAGAGGCGAAATAAAAAGGAGTCAAACAAGCGCGGACCTGAGGGAGCAGCTCGGGTGCCTCGGGGTCGCTACGCCCCGTACCCAAAAACTTGGGCCCCTGAGGGGTATAATTAACAAGGAAAAAGTATTTTAGCGGAAGAGTAAATCCCCAAAAGAAGTTCAGGAGGAATTGGCAGAATATGTGTTGCGTATGGAAGAACGCTTTGTCAGAGTCACAATGTTGATTTGAGAAGCTTGGCGTTGGAGGTAGTGGAGACCAACAATGTTCCTCACCACTTCAACAATAACAAGAATATTGAGGGATAAATGGTATTATACATATATGTCGGTAATTTTCAAATGTATCTTCATCTACC
The DNA here is from genome assembly GCA_030762175.1 of Metallyticus violacea. Taxonomy (NCBI): domain Eukaryota; kingdom Metazoa; phylum Arthropoda; class Insecta; order Mantodea; family Metallyticidae; genus Metallyticus; species Metallyticus violacea. The sequence goes on from CM060846.1 coordinate 132,855,949, forward strand.
TGAGCCCACAACTCTAGCAAGGGAGTTTTAACAGGGAGTGTGAAATGCATTTTCACTGTATTTCGGAACATTAATGATGGCGGTCACTAGATCTTTCGTGCACTTTTAACTTGGATAAAGCTGGTTTGTTAATCATTCAGCGAAAATATTTCAGCTCAATACGACAAACATCAGGTTGGTACTGTAACAAGCAGAAAGAGAGAGAGAGAGAGAGAGAGAGAGAGAGAGAGAGATACAAGTATTACTGAAGTTTGTTGTGTTAGTGCGGAAGGGACTTTTGTACCTTCAATGTTTATTTTAAAAGATTTCGTTTCAAAATGAATTTTTTCGATGAAGCTTCACATGTAATAAAATTTGCATGCATTGAAAGGGGCTGGATAGCTTCCGAAAAGTTTGTTCTCTTGCTTAAACATTTCATGGAAGTAATTCAGCCAAAACAAGGAGAGGGATGTCCTTCTTATTCCAGATGGGCATTCGACGCGCTGAAAAATCTCGAAGCCACTGTATTAGCGAGAAAAGCTGTATAATGCTGTTATCAATTCCAGCTCACTCCAGACACATAGGCTTAGTCATTTCGTGTGGGATTGTTAAAATTTTTACCGGCGTACGTCAATGAAGCATGCCACAAGTGGATGCGCGTCCATCAGGGTGTATAATTTCACAGTTGCAGATATCGCAACTGCTTACTAAAGGCATGAAAAGACTGCTACTGTGAAAATTACCATAAATGCTTTTAATAAACGTGGGATTTTGCCTTTCAATCTATACGTTTTTAATGAAAGTAATTCTGTTGTTTCCACTGTAGAAGAACTTACACTGAACTTACTCTGTCTTACTCTGTCCGTCATTGAAGCTAAAGAACACACACCATTCACGAACAGTTATTTACTGCAGCCATGGAAGAGGAAAGTCCTACTGACAATAAAGCAAATGAAGTGATGAAATGTACAAATGTTGCCCCATTGTCGCCTCTTTCAAGTTTCACAGAAAACATAGGAAAGCCACTAATCCTGAAATTGTTCTGGAAATTTCTGCTTCTAATGGATTTTGTAAAATGAAAAGCGAAAATGCTCAGAACAAGGGGAATAAAATGGCCAAAGGCTATAATTGTTCATCGTGGGCTTTATGGCTTGTGCTATTTGCGATGTAATTGCTGAGTAAGACATGATTCAAATCGTGTAATGCAAGGCATGGATTCCTATAGAGGGTGCTCTAGTTTAACTTACAATAAATATTTCTGTTGTAAAGACTGTAAAATAGCACATTGCCAGGGTTTATTCTGGATATTAAATAAGTAAAGTTTCAATCATAAGTTAACTTTAAGGTCTAATGTTATTATTTACAGTATTATAGAGGCGATGATAAATTTTTAAAATGTCTATTGTATATAAGTTCCATTCCGATATACTATTAATAAAGGGAGCAATACATATTAATTCTTTGCCTTTGTTTACGTTATTTGTTTTACAAAAGTTCCTGTCTTTATGACAACTTTTCCCGGTTGGTCTAAATTAGAATACTTCAGGTTCAATTAAAAATATGTATTCCTACATGGGACCGTTGGTATGAACTGAAATGTAATGATTAATGTGATAATTATTTATATTTAAATCTTGGCTTATCCATCTCATTTCTAAAGGGTAAAATACACTCATAATATGTCATTTATTCGCTATTTCATTTACTTTTACTATTATTGATTACCATAGGATAAATTTAAGTGACATTACCCTACATATGTAAAGGTCAGGAATAGAAATTAACAATCATTGTCAATGAAAATAAATTGGTTGAAAATAATATGATTTAAGAAATGTAGGTTGGCAATAACTTAAGTTTATTTAGTGGAATAAGTATGACGAAGAAAGTGTACATTTTTTTTTGGAATATGAGATAAAGCATCGTCTTTTAAATTATATTATCGTTGTTTCCCATCAAATTATGATATATATTATAGAGTAGATACACAAGAAATTAACTATGATATTATTAATCAATATAATCAATTAATCAATATAATACATTATTGATTTTATCTTACCTAAACGTTTAATTTCTGGGGCAGAATATTAGCTTTGGAAGTTTCAGATCCACAGCAATTAAACCTGTATAAATTTAATGCTGTTTTGGTGTTGAGTACTTTCGTTAACATTAAGAAAAATACAACTACTAACGCAGATGTTCAAGTCCGCAACACAGTATTGCAGCAATTATGAACCACGCTATGTTAATCATGCAATACAGCACATTTTCACCAACAGAACATTTATAAATCTTCCTAGTAATTCATTGTAAAGATAAGACGAGAGAAGAGAGCCCAAATGCTACTGAACAAATTGTATCGAGCATAATTTTTAGAAGCGGAGAATGAATTATGATTATTTCGTTACATTACAGAGATGCAATTTTTGGGTTTGTACTCTATGCTACTTATATATTTTCAATTCGGCGTAAAAGAATACAAAAGGAAATTTGCACTTAATTACGTGAAAAGAAGTTAGGTAGAAATGATTGTCCTTATTTGGAAATAGATATTGACTTACGAGAGGCGTTCTAGATTTTTCGGCATGACCAAAAGTGTACAAGATTTAAGAGAAACGTTTAGTTATTTTTAAACAATGTAACCTTGCAAATCAATACATGCAGCACAACGACTTTCGAACTTTTTAATAACCTGTAAAAAAGATTTGTCCAACTGTGAAAAACAAGAGTCTAATTCACTTCAACATTTAAAAGAGATCTTAGTAAACCAAGTAATTTCATCATGTTTGGGAACAAAAAGTAATCTGTGTTAGTCAAAGCTGGCGAATATGGCAGATGTGGATGCACTTGGAAGCGGAAGTCATACAATTTGGCAGCAACAAACCCAGAGGTGTGAAGGCGCATTATGGTGATGAAAGAGAGCTTTCCTTTTCGCACGGTGTAGACATTTAGCCTGAATATCTTCTTTCCGTTATTCCAATCTTGTAGCTACAATTTTTCCTGCAGATGGAACCGTTTTTCCTTTCTTTGGTGCACTTTAAACTGTTGCCATCCACTGTTTGGACTACTCCTTCGTCTCTAGCTTGTATTAATGAATCCATGTTTCCTTTACTGTATGAAACATTCGAAAAACTCACTGGAATTGCGTTTAAAAGTTCTAAAAATGTTGCGAAATGTTCATTTGAATGTGATTTTAGCCCATGTTAACATACGCAGCACCCATATCATACACAAAACTTCGTGGGAAATGTAATGGACATGGCCTATCGAGGTCTTAGCAAAGTCAACCAATCCGCGTATATTCTCTTAGCTATAATTGAATATAGCATTGAGAAATTTTAGCACAATCCCGTTGGATGTAGCATGCTTTGGGACGCCTTGAGCGCTAATCATCTTGAATAGATATACGGCACCAGTATTATCTCCCTCGGTGGACAATTGATGTTTTGCGATACCAAATAAAATCAGAGTACCGGCAAAAATAATTGATAGCCGGTAAAGCTATCAAATGATCGCGCTGTAAGCGCTTGTTTCATTAGGCTCAGAAAACATTCCCCTGAGGGGAATTTTCTCTTCTTTTATTTTCATTTTTAATTCATTCATGGTTCAAATAAATTTTGGTATATACATGAGGTGATAAGATACTTTCGAAGAAAGAGGAGAAAGATGCCGGGGTTTAATCGGCCAATATCGTGTTGGGGTAATGATGGAGCTGAGGAGTCAGTGGGGTAATAAATTATATAAAATGATGTAGATTATAGTTACAAATATCATAGGCAAAGATGTTGGTGTGTAATTGATGAAGATCGCCTGGGCAGGAGGTGTAGATGTAGTCACGATGGAGCAGAAGGAGCGATTGAGATAATAAATCATGTATATGTAATATTTCTTTTCAATTTTTTCCCTTTTAATTTTTCCTTTTAGTACATACATACTTTAATGTTGAAGTAAATAATGCGGTGAGTATGTGCAATATTACATATATATATATATGTGTGTGTGTGTGTGTGTGTGTGTGTGTGTGTGTGTTAGTCCCCGTGGCGCAATTAAAGTTTTGCTAAACTTTATAAAATCATCGCCGCAAAAATTTAATAGCTTGTAAAAAAATATATTGATCGAGCTATAAAAACTTATATTTATAAGACCCAGAGAAACATAACGGTGTGTTTCAGCTAATTTTACTATTTTATTTTATTTACTATTGAGTTATCTGTTTTATTTTTTGTTCAGTATACATTAATGTGGTGATAAGGTATCTACGGAGGAGGATAGGCAAAGATGCTGGCGTGTATTCGGCGAATATCATCTTGGGGTAGCTATGTAGCTGAAAGACTTAGTACACCAATAAATACTATAAAAACGTATGAAAATCGTGTAGATTGTACTTACAAATATTATAGGCAAAGATACCGAAGTGAAACCGGTTATGTCCCATCGGCAAGAGGTGTAGATGTAGTTACGACAGAGTTAAGATTTTAGAACCTTACGCTGCATGTTGACACGACCACGTGCAAGGAGCGATTGAAGGAAGATGGGCTAGTTTATGTCGCGCAGGTTTAAACATATTTACCGGAGACATTCGGTGTCCGGTTATTTTTGGTGACAGGATTTGAACAAGCTAACCACTAGATTCTCAGTACTGTCGTTGGTATTGCACATTCGTCAGTGTTTTGCAAAGCAAGTTTGAACCGATAGGTGTGACTCAAGGTCATATTACGTCGACAAGCAAGTTGACGCTTGCAGAGTACTAACAGCATGTCAATCGGTGTCGGACAGGTGACGACAGGCTGGAACATATTCACAACAAAGAAATGGGTTTTACAACAAAAACGTCTGGATTCCGGGAAGTAGTCTGGACAGATATGATCAAGGTATCCATTAAAGAGTCAGTTTTACCGCAAGCAATGCAAGTTACTGTGATTTGTGGATAAGATAAATAGGAAGAACTTGATTGCACGCTTGGTGTTTGGACGTACGTGGTCCGGCGTGTGGTTTCCACCTATCTTAAGTGATTAAAATAGGTCGGTTTGACGCGGGGTACGCGAAAGTTTGGTGGCATAAATGTTAACTAATATGGGAGTTATGAGAAAGATGTAATTGTTATAACGGTAATGGTATGATAAAGCGTTTCAATGATAAACTGTGAACTATACATGAGTTGAATTATGAAACGGCGGACAATTATGAATATATTAGCTGTGGTAAAACTGTGAAATAAGTGTGGGAGTATATAGTTCGGGAAATATTAACAGAATGTGGATGGAAAACACAAAGGAAGTAAAAATAATTATAATTTTGATATTTACAATAATTAATATTGAAATTATAATATGTATTGATTAATACAGTGACTTCGCTGAAAGAAAAATTGCAAATTGTAGATATTTGGTAATTTCATGCGTACTCAATAACATGTTGGCAAATGAAATATAAATATTTAACAAAATGAATTAAAATTAATAGTTTACAATATTTAACTTGCAAATAGAAGTTATGTTGTGTAAAACACATATGTTGTATTATAATAAAATATAATTTCCGCTATTTCATTTATTGGTATATACAAAATGAAAATTAAAAAAAATATCAATTTAAAGTAAATAACTTTGCAAATCAAAAGTTTGTCGTGCAAAATGATGGGATAAAATTAAAAAGTTATTGTATCTTTTTATTTACATTTATAAACAAAAATTCATATAAGACAAAAATATTAGCTTTAAAATAAGAAAAACTTTTTACATTTTCAAAATTTGCAAAAAATATGTGCAAAATTGTTTTTCCGAAAAAGTATTTCCACTTTTCAAATCATCATTATAAACAAAATGTATATAATGAGAAACAAAATAATATGTTTGAGCTGAAAAGCATATTCACAATATTTTACTATGCCAAAGTGAGTTTTTTTTTTTTTAAAAAAAAAGGTTATGTTATATAAAACACAATTTCACTGTCACATTTTCTTTATTAAGAAAAAGTCGTGATAAAAACCAAATATTTATGTTGCAATCATAATTTAATTACAATGTTTATATTTGCAAAAAAAGATTTTTGAATTGCAAAAAATATTATTTTGGACTTAAAAAGCACTAACTTTTCATTTATTTTAGTAAGTATGTTCCTATCACAACCAAATTGCAAATTTGAGAAAGAATATTTTCCATATTTCAATTTGCAAAAAAAAATGTTGCTAAATAAAAGTGTTATTTGCAATCAAAATATTTATTTCCACTAAAAACAAAAATGAATTTAAGATAAAAACATTCACGCTAATTAGCTTTGAAAAAAAACAGAACTTATGCTGTTTAAAATAATGCTATTTTGGAATCAAGGAATATTTCTACCTTTTGATTTAACTATATGAATAAAGATCAATTTTAGAAAGAGCATATTAATATTGAAAACAAACAACAAAAAAAAAAACAACTAATTACAATACTTAACTTTGCAAAATAATTTATGTTCCAAAATATAGTGTTATGTTGCAATAAAATTGTCCATTTGTCAAATGCTTTTGTTACCTAAAAGTGCAAAGATAATAAAAATGTTAACTTTGAATACAAGAAACTATTTGCAGTGCTAACATAAATAAATACCTTATTAAAAGAATGTTTGATTAAACAAAACCAAAGTATATGTACTTTCATAGTAAATACATATTAGAAATAGTTTACTTCAAAAACAAAAAGCTATTCAAAATTATTTACTTGGCTAAAAATTAGTTATATAGTTCCCAAATGCTACGTTGTAAACAAAAATAAATATTTTAACTCCTGGGTTTAGCTATTTAAACAAAAGTTTATCTTGAAAAAATCTTATCTGTGAAAATAAATGGAATATATAAATTATTTATCTGTGCAAACAGATGTTATGATGTGCAAAATCGGCTGATGTTGCAATAAAAAGCAATTTCTCCTTTTGGATTCTATAAAAATCGTATTAAAAACAATATAAACTTTCGTAAAAAAAAAAAAAACATTTCTTCATATTTAACTCAAAAAATACTTCTGTGCATTCCCAAAAAATGTCGCATTTAATTTTTTACATTTTCAATTACTTTTATAAAAAGCACACATTCTGAGAGAAAATATTGCCTTTGATAATGAAAAATATTTTCAATATTAAACGTTAAAAGGTATTAATGTTTGCAAAAATATGTTAAGATTAAATTTGACTTTAATAACAAATTTCATATTAGTAACAAAATATTAAATTTTAAATCAAAATTAATTTCATTTTTAACCTTACAGAAAATAACTTATATATTGAAAAAAATATTACGTTCGAATGAAAAAATATTTTCATTCTGATTAATTTTTATAAATAAATACTCATATTTGAAAAAAAATTCTGATTTTAAAAAACTATTATAATATTATACTTAACAAAAGAGCATTAATTTTGTGCCAGTTAAAAATGTTATGTTGCAATGAAAATCATTCCCACTCTTTCAATTTACTTTTATAAATAAAATTAAAAATAAGATGACAAAATATTTACATTAATTAGCTTTGCAAAATACCTATATTGTGCAAAAGATATGATGCAATTAAAACATTTAAAAAACATTTTGCCTATATAATAAAAATCAAAATTAGAGGCAGGATATTAATTATTAAAAAGTACTAATTACAAGGTATAGTTTTACCAAAAAAATTATATTGTGCTAAATAATTGTTCTTTTAGAGCAATAAATTATGCTCACTTTTTAAATAAATTTATTACCTAAAGTACATGTTGATAAACACAATAATAACTTTAAAAATCAACAAAAATCAGTATTTCTTTTGCAAACCAAATTATATGGTTAAAAATGTCATATAGAAATAAATCTTCATTTTCATGTACTTTTACATATGAAATTACATGTTAGAAACCAAATATCAACTTTGAAACCAAAAAAGTATTTTTTTCAATACATAACTCTGTAAGAAAGTAATTTGTTACAAATATACCTAAATTAAAAATATTTCTTCTTTTTAAATTACTTTTAAAACCCAAAAGCACTAAATGATGAACGAAATATTAAACTGGTAACCAAAGAACTGTTTGAAATTTTTAATTCACAAAAAGGAATTTTGATCTTAAAAATATATATTAAGCACAGGAAAAATATTTCGTACATTTTAAACCTGGTTTTGAAGCAAAACTTGGTATTATATTAAAAATGTTAATTCAATAATCAAAAATCTATTATAATGTTTCACTTTGCAAAAAAAAAAAAAAAAGAGTTATGTTGTTCATAAAATTATATGTGGCATTAAAAATATTTTCACCCTTCGGTTTACTTTTAGGAACAAAATTTCATATTGAATAATAAAATATTAACGTTAAACCCAAAGAAACTTCTAAACTTTCAAAAGAAGGAATGTTGTATAAAAACGAGTTATATTGCAATAAAATATTTTCATGCTTGGATTTTTAAAAATAAAAGTTATCTAATCAATAAAATATTAACATTAAAATATCTATTAATAAAATTTACCTTTGCAAACAATTTTGCTGTGGAAAAAATTGCTAATTCTATATTAAAATTATATTTACTTTATAAAAATACATTTATAAATAAAAAATATATAATACAACAAATTGTTTGAAATCAAAAATATTTATAATATTACACTTTACAAAATTATTTATGTTTTGCAAAGAGATAAGTTAAATTGTATTAAAATTTACTATTTTATTTTGCTTTGTCAACAAAATTTATGGTAAAAATAGTAAAATTTAAATCAGAAATGTAAATAAGATAATTAACTGTATGGAATGGAATTTATGGGGAAAAAAAATTTGGAATACAAAATATTTCTACTTTTGATTTATATAGTGCTAAAAATGCTATTTTGCAATAAAATAAATTCCATTCCTTTATTGAGATCTATGAATATCGAAGAAAGCTATTTACCATATTTACTTTTGTAAATGGAATTTATATTGTGCAAAAAGATGGTTTGTTGCAAAGGAAATATTTCACTTTCGGTTTACCTTTATGAACAAATAATGAAATTTGGAACAGAATAATAACTTTGAAAAAAATTACAATAATTAAGCGGTTAATATTATGTAGCCCCAAAAATGTTGTGACTATCAAAAAAACATTTTCACTTTCAAAATAATTTAATACCAAAATGTACATAAAGATAAACAAAATATTAATTTTGAAATTTCAAAACTACTTGCAATATTAATTTTCAAAAAATAGCATTATTCAAAAGAAGGTTGCATTATAATCACAAATCTTAAATTTTCATTTACTTTTATGAAAAAAAAATATATTTTAGAAACATAATATCCAGTATGACAGAAATATTTACAAGATTAACTTTTCAGAAATATTATGTTACGCAAAAACATGTTATGTTCTAATATAAAATGTTTGTGCATTTTGATTTATTTTATATGCTAATGTCAATATTAGAAAGATGATATCAACTTTGAAAGCAGACCATTTGCAATATTGGAATTTGAAAAAAAAGTGGTGCCAAATAAAAATAAGGTGCATTCAAAAATATATTGCCACTAATTATATTTTCTTCCATTAACAAAAAGAATGCAACAAATAAAAACATTTGCTATATATATAGATTTGCAACCAAAACCAGTTTGCTATGTTGCAATGAAAAATTTATATATATATATATATTAATTTTTCATTTACCTGTATGAACAAATATTCAAATTAGAAATAGGATTAAAACTTTGGAAGGGAAAAGGTTACACATATATTTAGCATTGCAAAATATTATACTGTGAGAAAAAATAATGCTATGTTGCAATAATATGAGCACTTTTTAAATAATTTTTAACCTAAAAGGGCTTGTTAATAAACCAAATATTAATATTGAAAACAACCAAAATTTATATTTTACTTTTTGCAAAATTTACAATTATCAATACAAGCAATGTTATAATTCAATAAAAATCTAAAATATTCATTTACTTATGAAAATAAAATTTATATTAAAAGCAAAATAGAAACATTAAAAAACTGTTTAAATAATTAACTCTACAAAAAGACTTAATTTTGTGGATAAAATGCTATGTTCCATCAAACATTATTCCACTCCTTTGAAGTAAATTTAAAAATACAAAAATGTTTATTAGAACTATATTACAATATTTAACTTTGTAAAAAATATTGAGCTTTTGCAGATAAAATTTATGTTGCAAATTAAAAATATGTACTTTTTATTGACAAAAGGTACATGTTGAGAAACCAAATGTTAAACTTTAGCACAAATAACTGTTTAAAACATTGAACTTCCGAAAAAATATTTTTTGCAATAATGTTATGTTGCAACCAAAAGTAATATTTCACCTTTGTATTTACATTTTGTAACGGGAAATTCATATTAGAAAAAATATATAATTTGAGAAAATATTTACAATGTGTAGCCCTGCAAAAGAAAATTAGCAATAAAATATTTTCATATTTTGTTTATTTATCATATGAAACTTGGAGGGATAGAAACAAAACATATACTACAAATAAAAACTTAATTTTATTAATGAACTTTGCAAAAGCGGTAGTTACATTTTTCAAAAATGTCATTGTGCACTCAAAAATGGAATATTTCACCTTTTAGTTCACTTTTTAAAATAAAATTTCATGTAGAGAAAAATATTACCTTTGGAAAGAAATAAACTATTTACAATGGATAATTTTGAATACACTAATTGATTTATGTAAAAGCGTGTTGTGTTGCAATAAAAACATTTCAACAATTTTCGTTGTCTTTAAAATGAAAACTCATATTAGAAACAAAACATTTACTTTAGAAACTGAAAAGCATATACAATATGTCACTTTGGAAAAAGTACTTGTTGCTCCAAAAAATGATGTTGGTATTAACGAAAATATTTCCCCTTTTTTACTTTTATAAAATAAGTACATGTGAAAAACAAAGTATTACGTTTGAAAAAAATAGTTATGTTATATAATTTGCAAAATAGTTATATTTTTACAAACAGAAACATTTTTATTATTGCGATTACTTTCATAAATAAATATTCATTTTAGCAATAATGTGTTTTACCTGATAGAACGTATGACCGTTCTATGGTACCTCAATGACATTCTATTAAATATGCTTGACGTGGCAGTACTCCATCTTCGCAAACCGCTTAAAATCACCTCACGACAATTTGGGACAGGATGGTTGGTGTCTCTCATTCCCATGTCTGCAAATGTAATGAAACTATAGCACCTGCATTAAAACTAGCAGTGTAGTGATTGCACGCAATCATTTGTATTTGGCCTGTAAAATATCAATTGTCCATTGGAGGGAAAACACTACTTATGACCATGCTTAAATTCTACAAAGCAACTTCTTAAACGTCAAAAACAAAGGATAAAGTTGTTTAATAAGAAATCTAAATCCTTTTGTACCTCTCTTGTAATTACACTCTTCAAAACGCAGTACTTTATTACAATTCGTATTTCATTTTTATCATTTGGTAGAAAATGTTAACTTTAGTTTATACGATAATCACAATCAGATGTCTACACCTACGTGACTTAAGCTTTACATCGCTCCATTTAAAGGTTGATACTTAAGAACAATTATTTTAATTTGGCAATCTTCACGACAGTTCTAAGTCAGGCCGAGACATTTTCGAACACACCTTGTATATCAGATTAAAAAAAAAAATCTTTCAACAACATGGGTAGCGGAAACATTGCATTATGCAATAATAGAAGTATTTTTGGGGATGGTATATGAAAAATGAAACGTGTTTTCGAACTCCTAGATATTATTGGAATATATGCAATGTTGACTTAGGTTTTGTTTCCAAATCAAATATGATTGCTTCTCATAGATCTGTAAATGGAGATTATCAACTAACAACTTCACTTGCAAAAGTCGCCAGCATTAATTTCCGCCTCTCACAGGTAGCTTAGCGATGCGCAAGAATTTAATGACAAAGCAGCTTAATTGCAATACAGGTGTGTGTCAATACGTGAATGTCAAGAATGGTTTTGAACTTTGATGAGGACTCCTTAGTTATATGAAGGAGACTTTCAGCCCAAAGGATTAAGTGAATTGGATATATGATATGCATTTTAATGTCAATTAAAAATAATACCTAAATTTGTTCATACTGAAAATTTAGAAATGTAGGCATAATCGGCTATGTTCCTAATTTCTCAGTAATGCAGGAAATAATTTATCCTTAATTTTTCAAGAATTTTATTTCAATACTATTGTGAATATATAACTTTCACAACAATAAAATATAGTGGTCGCGAAATAGAGGAAGTTAACCGTACAATATGAGAAGCTTAAAGTTAGATCCTCAAATATCTAGTATACTGTTGCTGATACTAACAGTTGTTTTCGCTAAATTGAAGGATATACAGAGACTCACAGAAGTAATCCGTTGAGATTTAATATTAATATTAAAGTGAGTATTTTCGGCACAAAATTATATTTATTTAAATGGAACAATAATAAAACTTATAGAAGAGAAATAACTATTAAGGGGTTGAGATGTTTCAAGGAATTACCCTGTGAACTAAAGCATGCTGTTGAAGGAGTTTTTATTAGATGGGATATAATATAAGGGGGGTTTAATTAGAGCATGGGGGATTACCAATTAATTAGGAAGGATTAATTTATAGGTGGGATTTATCAGAATGGAATCTCGGGTTATTATTTGTGATAACGTGGACAGAGAAAAAGAGCCCCATCGGTCATAGACTGCGAAGTTGGGCGTAAGGCGGAAGCGGAAATAAGTACAAGTTCGTATTTGGATGGCGGCTTCTCGTTGTTGTAGCTGCCTTCTCTTCCTCCCCCTTCAATCTCCCCGCTTCGATGATGTGGTATTCACCAAGTCACTATCACAGCGCCGGCACATGAGTTGTTTTTGATTTTAGGAACGCAAGTTACGTTACCAGAGAGACAGGATATGGAAGGGGAAAATCACCTTCTTAACGTAAAGAATTTGATGTAAGTATTTTCAAGTAATGTTTATTTGATCTATTTACACCGGGATCCAGGAATCTCTTTATGCCTATACAAAGTTTTTTGCTTGCCAGATGAAACCTCGAAAATCCACGCGGATCTGTTTACGATACTACACGCCGCCGTCCTGTACACTTGAACTCTTCTAAGTGTGCTTCTATTTAGTCGCGGACACACACGATCAGCGGTCACTCTCTTACTGATACTGTTTACTACTACTAAACTGCTTGCGACTGCCTAAAATAATCCACCAATTTACTGAATGCTGTAGATGAAAATCGCCACAATTTTCCCTTACTACTCGCTATTACTGTTCTACAGCTGCAACTGCTATCTTAACTCTCTTGCTGCTGCTACTGATCACGACTGCTACTGATTACTGTTGATACTCCCTCGCTATTCCCTATACTCCGTTTGATTACGACTGCCGCGGCTGATGATACCTTTGCTGCTCCTACTGATCACGAATTCCGGGGCTTTTTGGCTCTCCCACGACTTTTATTAAATTTCCAGTCGGTCAGTCCTCTACGCGTTCAATCATTCTAGGTTTAAATTATCGCAGTGTCTTGTTACTTTCTACGTGCTGATAGGCTACATAATAATCACGTGGTTCACGTTTCTTTTCTCATAGGTGAAGATTATTCGCGCCTTGTCCGGATCGTGTTTTCCTACTAATGAATCATTTTGACTTCTTTTTTCTCTTTCTCTTTCCCCCTTAACTCTCCCCCATGTTACTCTTACTTTACAAATATGTCCCGTTATGTTTCGTCAGAGTTGCGTATTTTCCAAGCTTACTTCAGGCCTTTTTATTCACCCTCACTAACTGTATCTGGTATTTGACTTTTATGGCCTGGCTTCCTTCAACCTTGAGGGTCCTCTTTGTCCCTTTAGGTAATAGGGGACAACCAAGGTCATGAGGTCCAGACTTTTAGATTTTTGCTAGTGTTACATCGAATATATATTGCACAAATGTCTTCTACTAAATTTTGCAGCATGTCTAAAACCTTTTTATTTAATTTAATGATACAAACGATTGATTAAAATGTTTAGGATTAATTAGAGATGCCTCAATAATAATTATATAATACCTTATTGATCATTCTCGTTCAAATTAGGAAATCCTGCTTCACTGTTGGCAGGGTTAAGAGAAGAGTACTACAGCAGAATATTGTTGGCGAAATGACATTGGGCAGTTCTTTTTGCTGGACGATGCACTGTGCTGTATCAAATGACGGAACTGCCAGAGTTGGATTGTTAGTGACAGCTGATAACGCTGAAACTTGGTAGAGGTTACTGATGCCGCCTGGAGTGGGCTGGTGCACGTTGCGGTGTCGGCTTAGAACTTTTTTTTTTTTTGAGTAGTGTTTAACGCCCGTTTTTACTACTGAGGCACCACAGGCGGTGGACACTGATGATACATGAAATGAAATGATAAATTGGGAAAGGATATATATATATATATTTTAAGGAAGGAAGCGTTCCAGGCCTAAGTTTAGGTACCTCCCCGGCATTTGCCAGTTATGAAGACTGAGGAAAACCTGGAAAAAACCCCAGTCAGGGAGGACGGTCCTGGCGGGATTCGAACCGCAGACCTCCCGCTTACGAGTCCGTGCCTTAACGACCTCGGCCACCCGTGGCGGTCCGGCTTAGAACTTGGGAGTACGAAACTTGTCTCATGTAATGATCTCTGCTATCGCATACTGCACAGCACAAAAGACATCGACCGATGCAATGGGATATTTACTACGTTTTAAGGGCAACCTCTCTGCGTTAATGAAGGTGGAGGTGTCTATGCATTCCTTCGCCGCGTTTCTATATTTCCATCAGAGTCTGTACAAAGGATTGTGCAGTTACCTGCTCTCGACGAAATAGAGGAGCTCTGCAATGAGTAATCAGGCGAATGGCATCTTGGAGGACCCGTTGATCGGCGAAAGTGTGTCGTACCAGAGCCGAATGTCAAACATAGTGTGGGTACGCGCAACCTGGATTACGGAAGGATAATTGCTTCGAGCTGAATGGAACAGGAGAAGTTATGGAAAATGTCTGCGTCTATTGCAATGGGTGATATGATAAACTAAGGTGTCTGCAAGTGAGCTGGGTGAATAAGATGTGCTATTGGAGTTATAGAATGATCCGAGTTTCTGTTGGAGGTCTATTTACGTGCCAAGACTTGCCTCAAAACCCATCTACCAATTATTTTCAAAGTTTGCTTATTACGCAATTGCAATTCATAGGCCAGCTGATTGACCAGCGGGGATGGACTGCCTACCCATTTTCCTATTTGCTGCCGGTTACCCAACCACGGCGCTTATGGCTTGCCTCTGTCCCCATTTGGGCTATTTTTATCTTTCCATATTGATATGCCCTTTCTCCTGGCTCTCTACTATGAGTTCTTAAAATGAGTTAAGATGGGTAGCAATTTATTTCGAAGAACCATATACCTATATATTTTTATTATATATAATTTAAAATCGCTGCCTCAAAGACAGAGCAAATGAGCATGCTTTCTTTCATATCAATTTGTTCTAAGTCTAGACAAAGTAAAAAGGAATATTTTAACTCTTATTATTTACTGCTGAATTTGCGGAAATTACCTCTGTTGTCATTAAGACCGAAAATCTCTGGTACAAAATTTGCTTATTCTCTTATCTTCCTTGATATCCAGCATTAGAATATTGCACAATCTGTATTTGATTCTAGTACATGTAAGAGGTGAGTATGGGTAGCAGAGGAATAGATTGCTATAAGAAGATGCGGATTGAGTATCAGTCTGAGAAAGTTTCAACTGCAGGATCTCCTGTAGAGCGGTTTGAATAAATGTTCATTATTAAAATGCTGAAAAATAAACGAAGTATAGAGGTATTTAAAAATGTAATAAATCTTTAGGAATTACACTATACAGTTCCACAAATGTAGATATTACGGCCTTTATATTCATTTTAATAAAATATTTATTATACCTCTTGCGATGAACATTTGGTAGTTTTATCCTATATTTTAAACAAGTATTGTCACATACCATGAAGTAAGAAATTCGGCATTATAGTCAGACGTAGCTCATGAATGGAATATTTGTTATGGTTCGGTATGAAAAAATATGCAATGATAAAAATAATACAGGACACACACACACACACAGATATATATATCCACATTGTTTAATGCAGAAGAATTAACTCTGACATTAAAGTCACCAACATCTTAGTATTTGTTACTTAACAGGATAAGTACAGTATCCATAAAAACTTGTTAATCTTACGGAAAATCTAATCACATATTTCCAAATATTTGAAACTGGATAACACACCATGTTTTAAATGGCTCATAACTGATTGCGCCAACGCGGAAACTCATCCCTGCTGTTCTTCGATATTCACAAGACCACCGGTTCTGTGCGTACAATATTCCAATATATAAGGGAAGAGCTTTTGGTCATTTGTTTCCTTTTAATGTAACTGCTGTTATATTGCTATGCAGTACATATTTTAATGATGTAAGAATAATGTTAACTAAAATTAAATGTAAATAAATGTAACTTCCCGTGATTCTGTACCATTCGGGCTTATGTTTGGCACTGTGTATGTCTCGCATATGCCTGCCAAAGTTGGTTGCAACAATAAGCATGTCTTGATATTGCCCTTGAATTTAATGCACGGAATGCAAGCACACGTCAATAATATAGTTATATTTAAATGTTTTATGATCACACAAAAAAATGAATTATATCATAAAATTGCTCAAAAAGTAACTTATTTATTAGAGTTATATTATGTGGCATGCCCCCGTAACAACAGTGCAGTTCTTTTTGCTAACTTGGAAAGGTTCATGGTGGTGAACACTATTTACATAAAACACTGGAGGCTGGAATCTAAATAAACAGCTAAGCATATATTTCGTTAAACTCCTAAGTGGAGGCCACCAGTAGTATTGCGTCGGGTAGCTCCGTCAGAATCTTAGCAATAATGACATAGATATGAAGATAATTAAAAAAAAAAAACAGAGTAACGCATCATAATTCCGCTTTTATTAAGCAGCTTAAATGAGTTTTTTTCCAATAGCTTAGTTTCAGATTGCCTCCCTTTCATAAGGATTTTCCTTATAACATTAACCACCACGGGTGGCTGAGGTAGTTAAAGCGCGAAATCGTGAACGGGAGGTCTGGGGTTCGAATTCCGCCAGGACCGTCCTCCTTGACTGAGGTTTTTTCCAGGTTTTCCTCAGTCCTCATAAATGGTAAATGCCGGGGAGGTACCCTAAAACCTAGGGCCGGAACGGTTCCTTTTTTAAAAAAATAAAGCCTTTTCCAAAATATCATTTCATCTCATGTATCATCAGTGTCCATCGCCTGTGGTGCCTCTGTAGCCAAAATGGGCGTTAAATACTCGCACAATACATTCATTCTTATAACATTAAAAAGACCTACAAATACCAATAGATGAAGATGAGCTTTTTATACGCGCAGAGACACCTGGCTCTGTCACAAGCAACTGGCCAGTAAGGAAAAATACTCTTCACCACTGGCATGTGCTTAAAACTTTCCAAATTACATTTTACGGCATTTGCCAGCGGTGCCTCTATAGCTTAAAAGTATATGTACTGTAATTAGCTAAACTATTTATTAAATATTGATAATAACATTAGGAATATAATAATAATAATAATAATAATAGTAATAATAATAATAATGATAATAATAATAATAATAATAATAATAATAATAATAATAATAATAATAATAATAATAATAAAAATAATAATAATAATAAAATTAGGGCTTAGTCGCCCTGCTATTAAGAACACCTACTACTAACAGGGGCATTCCATATTGATATACGCTTTCAAAATTTACGCCACCCAGTGTGCCATTTGACTTGTCTTCACAGTTGCACCTATGTAGTACATTGGTCTGCCTTCTGATGGCAGCATGATGGAGAGGATTAAGGCCCCTACAAACTACAGCGCATTTCTCCAAAGACTGTTAGCTACGTTAGTGAGCAACATGAACAGTGATGATCAACGTTGAACGTCTTGTTTCTGTGGAAAGAGGTTGTAAACACTGTAGATATTCTAAAGAGTTTGGTGGCAGTGTGTGGGGAACATGCAATCACGAAAAACCGTTTAGCTGGGTGGATGGCTGGAAAGTTGGCCTTATGTCAAAGGAGAAAGGAACCAGTTCTGGGAGAAATTGATTGAGACAACATCAGTCAGCATTTCTAGAGTAGAGCGTCTTATTAAGGAGAAGAGATGCAGCACGTTTTCTAATATGGAGGCGTTTGGAGAACTTGCCACAATAACTCGCATAGTGCACGAACATCTTAAGGTTGGAAAGATATCTGATATCTGCCAAATAGGTTTCCAAATCCACCACCACCAATAATAGCACAATATATGTGGCGACCCTATGGATATTTGCACCGTGCAATTGAAAACAAACAGCTAGAAAAATGGGCGAAAAGTGTGACACTGCAACACGATAACGCTCGTCCCCACACGATTCGGGAAACCACAACTGCCAAGCTAAGATTGGATTTCAGATGCTGCTAAACACAGCATATGCTGCTGATTTGGTCGCTTCTGATTTGCCCCTTTTTAGGGATTTGGAGAAACTTATACATGAACATCATTTTATCACATTCAGGAACTGCAAGCAGCTTACCGGACGAGGGAGCGACCTACTCCCAAAAAATGATTCCAAGAGGGCCGAGGGAACATCTCAGTAGTGCAAGTGCGTACAGCTTAATAGAATTTATATTGGGAAAGTGGATACATTTTCCAAGGTATAGAAATTCTGAGTGTGTCAAAAAACAGTTCAAAACTAATTTACGATACGCATCCTTATTTTGATATTCTTTCTCAAAGAAGTCCCCGTTGGATGCAATGAAACTCCCTCAGTTTTTCTGCCAGTCTTCAAAGACATTATACAAAAAAAAAAAAAAAAAAAAAAATAGGTACGTCCTACACTATTACTTCGCAGCCTTCATCACTACTTCGTAGATGTAAAGTGCCTCCCGTTAAGAGGTTTCTTGCAATTAGGAAAAAGGAAATTGACACATGATGTAAAGTGTCTACCATTAATGTGTTTCTTGTATTTAGGAAAAAAGGAAACTGACACACGAGGCTACATTGGCCAATTAAGGGACACATTTTACATTGGTTTATGAGATATTCAGTGGCATTTGCGACGAGCAGCCTTGTATGATAGTCATAACAATAAGTGAAATTATTACCATGCGTTTTTTTTTTTGATTGATTTATTTATGGACGCTCTTTAACATCTCAGGTCATCAGCGTCCCATTCAACTAAGGGCGTGAAACGGCCGACAAATTTTGCTCAGAGGCCTCTCTTTCAGGCTTGAGGTTCTTTTTCATGCCGCAAATGTACGACGGCTTTACTTCCCTTCCGAAGGAAGCCATATTTAGGAATTTTACGCCCGAAAAAATCCATCGGTTCTGGCCGGGTTCGAACTCGCTTTTTAGATTTAGGAGGCAAGTATTTCCATGTGTACATTACGTATTAAGATAAGAAGGTATCGCAAACTTGAATTATATCGCGCTAATTATTCCTCAAATATATTATGTCCATTACATATTGAACAGCCCTGGAAATAACCTTGTATGATAATCATAAAAATAAGTGAAAATATTTTTTCATATTTGGGCAAAAGATTAGAGTATATAGGAAGAATCGTGAATCCTTCGTAATTAAAAGAGACACTACATCCCCGTATAAATATTATCTCATTTTCATGGCACATACAGGGGGTCGCTTATCTATTTGTAATTCCTACAAAAATAAAAAATGTTTCCTAGTTGTGCATTCTTAGAATACAGATTAGAAATGTGATATTATATTTCTGCACCTTTAAAAAAATAACAGGAAATGCCTTTGTGGAACATACACACAGCTGACCATTAAAATTGCAACGCCCATAAGTGACCCATTGAACTGACCCTATAATTTCTTGGAAGGAACAAGTATAAATCATCGAAAATGCAACAAGTATACCTGATGAGTTTCTATTTTATTTCGGAAGAATTGTGGCATAAAGAGAATGTCATTCTGAAAAATTAATGCTCGTGGTAAGCAAAATGCATCCAATGGAAAAAGATTCAAGGTAGGATGAATAACAGTCTTGAAGAATCGCAATGGACCCGCCAAACAACCAAACGAAAACACAAACATCATTTCCTCATAGATATTACGAACACGTAAATGTTTTGCAATTTAATTGACCAGCACTGTTATATAAGTAATGACTGAATACACATAATAATTTTTTAATAATCCTATATTGTTTTAAATATTTACATCTTAATAAATCAAGGCAAAATTTGAGAATTTCTAAATGAAATAGCAATATAAGACACTACTGAAACGTGAAACATTAGGTTCAGTGGATGCACATTGCCAAATGTAGGCACTCGAGCATATTTGTACAGTTCATCTGTCATGTCTCCTAGAAAATTTTACCGCGACGAATGACCAAATTCGTTAAAGCGCGGACTCGTGAGCGGGAGGCCTGGGGTTCGCATTCCACTAGGACCATCCTCCCTGACTAAAGTTTTTTCAAGGTTTTCCAAAGTCCTCATAAATGGCAAATGCCGGGAAGGTACCCTAAACTTAAGCCTGGAACGATTCCTTCCTTACAAATAAATTCTTTCCCAATACATCATTTCACCTCCTGTATCATCAGTGTTCATCACCTGTGGTGCCTCTGTAACAAAAACGGGCATTAAACACTATTCATTCGTTCATTCTCCTAGAAAATTTGCTACTTTGGGTAATCATTCTTTAAGTTTGTAGGTGGCTATAATTGAAATAGTGTTAAAGTAGCAGAAGCTTTGTCTTAAGTATTTAATGTAGCAGTACAGCTCCAAACGAGAGTGGCCAATGGTATAGGCAGCTATGACAACGTTTGCTGTAAAATTTTGCTTTAGGACTCGCTCATCGTACTTCCAAAAGTCATACATAATTTCATCCTGGACAAATAGATATAACTGTACCTCCACATCTGCATTGTTGAGAATGATTCAGGCGCTCAAATTTGATCACGGGCTCGCAAATGGGACGATTTTATACTCATTGTATTTACCCCCAAAAATGTTTAACTTAAATCTTACCAGCGCTCTTCTGCCGTAATTACAACTGGTGGCATTTGGGTCCAAAGACAACACTATTATATCTTAAAAAAATGTTGTTAAATTTGTCATTATTTTCCGGCGTGTCGAAATCGGAGGGTCAGCCAGATACATTCGCTTTATTTTGCAATAAATTATTTACTTACTCTTAAAAATGTGCCTTTTGCACTAATTGGTTGCGCACCGTTTCACACTACCATATATCGTATGTTTAGAGAATTTAATATCCAAGGGCGAAAGCAACCTTAATTCGTCTACCCACATTCCCAGTAAGGACCGTTCTTCGACACTGTCATAGCACTCCTGTAGGTACCTGATTCCTGCGCACGGCATACATGGTAGAAATAGCAATTTACTATACTCTTGCACAAGTAATCCAGGGAAATAGATATTGAACAGGGGTACTACATTACACTTAAATTAAACCGTCATGTATTTAATTTATATTGGAAATAAATATATTTTAGGATGGCCAACGAGATAAGGTTCGGTTTTGATTATAAACGAGTACGGATAACATATATCCCAATAAAACAAAATATTTTCCCTGGAATTTCCTTATATACCTTGTAACATTTCGATCGGCCGACGAAAAATGCATCCCTATGGTTCAGGGTTCAGGACGCGATTTAAAAAATGACCCAACAAATTGAGCTAGTAAACGATGTGACTTTATTATGACAATAAACACGAATTCCCAAGTTTCTAGCACATAATAACCGCCATTTTGATCAACTTTGATATTCCTTCTCTGTCATTTTATCTAGGGACCATGGTCTCGTCTCCTGAACTGTATGCAACAGAGTATTTTGGGGAAATAATAGCCTGCATTAGTGATAAAAGCGTTTGTGGAAAAAATATACAAATTTTCCATTTGCTTTTTCTCTGTATCAGTATACTTTGTGCCCCATTGTTTTCACCTTACTGAATCTAAAGCTGTGTTGAATTATGATAGTTTCATGTTGCTCTACCTACGACAGCTATGTGCACGTCATTTGCGTTTGCTTATCAGCCAAATGATAGCCAACTACAGTAATTATCGGGATTAACATTTTGGTATAAATGCTGTGGACATTCATGCATGCAATAGCAATCATATTAGTGTTTTCTAATGGTTTTCATTTATGAATACGCTTCAAAAATTCGATACCTCTGTGTACAGCAGTAATACACCCATTTTATAGGACGATACCATTTCCTCCGCCATGTTCAACATTTAACCTGAGGACAGTTTTTCGGCGTACCTTTCCTCAAAGACTTTGCGCCCATCCAAGGATATGCTTTCCGGATAGTTATACATGCGGTCGGGAATGGGACCTGCATAGTTTTCATTTTTCTTTATGATCAACAAGTGAGAAAAGTAATCCTTACATTTCGTAAGATTTAATGTTTTGTGTAAATCTGAATAGATTCATAGGTATGATTTTAACGCGTCCAAAATCTTTGTTTGTTCGTACATTATCCTTAAATGTGAGTCCCGATCATTAATGATTCAGATGTCCACTTAAGCTTGCACATCCTGTATTTCAGAAGAAAGTGGTCATTGTAGGAATTAAGATTATTGGCAATGGCAATTATGTACCAAAATGGAATCTAGACTGCGTAATGTGATTAAAATGCTCTTTTAAGGATTGTTTTTAAAAATTCATTCTTTTATGCCACATTGCGAACAATAATTCATTTTGTGTGTTACGTCCATGCACGCCATGCAGGCCCTGGTATAGTATTCATAAATCCGGAGTGTGCACAAAACCTCAATATTTTCAAGATAAAGGAAGTTGTGGGTTCACTGGAAATGTATAAACTTCAAAATAAATTTCTCTGTCAGGTTTTATCATTTTTACGGTCCCGATGTAATTTAGAGGTTTTGCATCTACGTGAATTTCACATGTATTGTAAGGTTTTTATTGCACTTGCGGTAAGTCATTAACTAGATTTTTGGACAAGGAGCACAATTTCAACATCGCAAACCTTAAACTTTTTAGACTATTAACCTCCCATCAATAAATTCTTTTTGATACATACCTTATCCTTGATGATGATGATTATTGTTTAAGGGGCGCACAACATCTATGGTCATTAGCGCCCAAACACACTATAAAACTGCGCCAGAACTAAAAAATAAACAGTTAGCACAAATCAATGCATAGGCTAAATAACAGTAGCACGTTGTGCAACAAAATAAAAACCCATAACAAATAACAAG
Organism: Metallyticus violacea; assembly: GCA_030762175.1. Lineage (NCBI taxonomy): Eukaryota > Metazoa > Arthropoda > Insecta > Mantodea > Metallyticidae > Metallyticus > Metallyticus violacea. The sequence continues at coordinate 132,879,238 of CM060846.1, forward strand.
TGGGTGTAATGGTCAACAAACAAAGGACTGGTATTAAAACAGCCGCAGGAGCGAATAAACACCAGTCCTATAATGGTCTAAAAAGGGTCAATAAAACCCTATACCTAAAAACACTACAAAAAATAAAAACTGGTAGTAAAACTCGTCAGCAAAAGCTGAAAACAAACCAGTATTATAAAAGTGTAAAAATGTAACAATAAAATCCCAAAACAATAACAAGGGCAATATACCAAAACTTAAGTAAAGACTGGTACTAAAAACGATACAGCAAAAGCTGAAACAACAACAGTCTTAAAAGAGTCTAAAATGCCGTCATTGGTAAAAAGAAAAAACCTTACACCTTGCTCCAAAACCCACAAACACGGATAAAACGGAGCACTCGCTCAACAGCAACGCCATCATTTGCGAGGAGGTCCTCAATAGAGGAGGGCAAACCTAGGCTATTTCTAAAAGCTGCCAGATGATGGCATTCAATTAAAATGTGACGCACTGTAAAGGGGTGGTCACAGTGAGGGCCATCTGGAGCGGGTTGACCATTAAAAAGGTGAGAGTGACTAAAACGGCAATGCCCAATTGTAAGACCAGCCAAAATTACTTCTTCGCGACGAACAGCGCGAGAAGAAGTCGACCAGTTAAAAGGGGATGATGTACATTCCCGAAGCTTATTGCCGGGTATTAAATCCCTCTCATCGCGCCAGCGCGAGAGAATGCCTCTACGTAATAAATGGTTAAAATCGCCAAAATAAAAACGTTGCTCGTCCTCAGCAGGGTCTAAAAGAGCGCATTTAGTTGCGACATCTGCGGCCTCATTACCTTTGAGTCTCACATGTCCAGGTACCCATAATAGTGTAACCCTGGCACCAGCGTCGAAAAGAGTTAACACTAAATCCTGGACTTGCTGTACAAGGGGGTGGTGGTTGTACAGATTTCTAAAACTTAAAATGGCACTCAAAGAGTCGGAATATATGACACTGTTCCCCAGCCCCTGATAGGAAATAAATAAAACCGCCCGATATATAGCATAAAGCTCCGCCATAAAAATAGATGTCGCAACGTAAAGACCATACGTAAAAATTGCCCCATTAAAAACAAAAGCTCGTCCTACTCCTGTGTCAAATTTCGAGCCGTCGGTATAGATAAAATTCCAGTCATTAAAAGAGGATTTGATCTCGCTAAAAAACAACGAATAATATGTGCTGCAGTCGAAGACTTAGAACAGGACGTAAGCCCAAGATGAATGGGGGCCTCTGCCAAGAGCCAAGGGGGAGAAAAACTTTCCCCGGCTATGAAAAAGGCAGGTAAACCCGAGTCCAGCGTTCTTAAAATCTCCCTAAAACGAAACCAGCCGGCTTAGGAGTAAAAGACGAGCAGCATAAATACGATCAAAATATATTAAAACACAGCCCATTCGTGGGATGACGAGGTTGCGCAGCTAAGCGACTACCGTACGCAGCAAGTAAAACATCCCTACGATAAAACAACGGAGGTTCTCCAAACTCCGCTCATAAACTCAACACAGGACTGGTGGGGAATGCCCCAATGCCAACACGCATACCCCGGTGATAAATCGGGTTAAGGCGACGAAGCACAGAAGGTCGCGGTGAGCTGTAAACCACACAGCCATAATCCAGTTTCGATCGGATGAGTGAGTGATAAAAGCGTAAATAACAGTCCGGTCAGCTCCCCAAGATGTGCCACTTAAAACACTTAAAATGCAAAAAGAACGTTCACACTTGCCTCTGAGTTGTGCAATATGCGATGACCAGCATAATTTCCTATCGAACACCAAGCCAAGGAACCTAACTTCGTCTGCGAAAGAGGGTGCTTCTGGGCCAAGATGGAGCGAAGGTGGAGGATACTCCATGTGGCGCCAGAAGTTCATACATACGATCTGATCTTCTCTGCGGAAAAACGGATTCCGTGAGATACACTCCAAGCGTAAAGGCGGTCGAGACAGCATTGGAGGCGGCGTTCCAAGAGACAAGTTCTCCGAGAGGAAAGATAAGTGGCAAAATCGTCTACAAACAACGACGATTGTATTCCTGGCTGTAAGCACTCGGTGATAGAGTTAATAGCAATGGCATACAGTGTGCAACTAAGTACCGAGCCCTGGGGTACACCGTTCTCTTGAATAAAACTAGATGATGAAACTGATCCCACGCGATCATTAAAAACCCGGTCTTTCATAAATTCCTGAATAAAACAGACATACGACAACATATACGCCATTCATGGAGCGTATGAAGGATACCACCTCTCCAACAGGTATAATAAGCCCTCTCTAAATGAAAAATGACTGCAACAGTTTGGACTTCCGCGCAAATCCGTCCATAATATGGGTGGAAAGAGCCACAAGATGGTCGACTGAGGAGCGAAGACGCCGAAAACTACATTGAGCGTTAGCCAATAAGTGCTTGGACTCCAACCACCACATAAGCCGTCCGTTAATCATGCGCTCCATCACCTTGCAGACGCAACTAGTGAGGGAAATCGGACGGTAACTGGAAGGAGGATGTGGGTCCTTTCCAGGCTTAGGTATAGGAATGACGGTGGCCAATCGCCAAGTACTAGGAAATGTGCCATGCCACCAAATAAAATTAAAAGTTCGTAATAAAAAAGCATTGCCTTCTGCTGATAAATCCTGCAACATAGCAACATGAATGTCATCTGGCCCCGGTGCGCAATGTCGAGAGGTAGAAAGGGCATGCTCCAGTTCCCTGGCGGTAAAAGGAACGTGGTAGCTCTCCTGATGGTCGGAGGCAAATGAGAAACCTTTCGACTCAACCTGCTCCTTTAATGCGCGTAATGAAGCTGGGTAATTGGCGGAGCTCGAAACATCAGCGTAGGTTCGTCCTAAAACATTGGCGACGTCAGTCGGAGTAGTGAGCACTCGATTTAAAATCCGAAGACCGTGTATAGGTGTAAATCTTGGTTTGCCAGCAACGCGGCATAGCCGTTCCCAAACTACGGATGAAGGCGTAGTGCGGTTAAAAGAAGAGGTAAAAGAAATCCAAGATGCCTTTTTGCTATCCTTAATGACTCGGCGGCATTTGGCGCGCAGTTGTTTATAGCAAATCATATTTGCTGAAGTAGGGTGGCGACGAAAAACTCGGAGAGCACCTCGGCGTGCACGCAATGCATCCCGGTATTCATCGGTTCACCAGGGAACCGGTAAGCATCTGGGGTGACAAGACGACCGGGGAATAGCCTGACCTGCGGCTGTTATTATGACCGAACGGAGGTGTTCCATTGCGACGTTGATAGATGGAAATTCAAACCCTGAAAATTCGGCCATAGATCGAAAGAGAGGCCAATTCGCCTTTTCAATGAGCCATTTTGGTGCGCGCTGTGAATGTGCTTTTGAAGAGAGTACATGGATCTGACACGGAAAGTGCTCACTGGAATATGAGTCGGAGATGACGTTCCAGGTGAAATGTACAGCAAGTGAGGAAGAACAAATGGATAAGTCCAAGTGTGAAAAGCTATGAGTGCTGTCAGAGAGAAAAGTAGGTTGACCAGTATTGAGAAGTATAAGATTGTGACGAAACAAAAAGTCGGCTAAAAGGCTACCCCTTGCACACTCCGTGGTGGAACCCCATAGGGGATGGTGTGCATTGAAATCCCCCAAAAGAAGAACAGGGGGTGGTAGCTGAGACAGAAGATCTTCCAGGTCAACTGTGGTGATGGTGCCGGACGGAGGTAAATAAATAGTGCAGACAGACAAACTAAGGTCAGAATAGTGAACTATAGCTGCAGCAGCTTGTAAAGGAGTCTGGAGCTGTAATGAAGTACTGTACACGTCATGGCGAATTAAAAGTAAAACTCCGCCGTGAGCGGGAGTGCCATCTTCGGGAGGGAGATCAAATCTCACCGAAGAGTAAGCGCGTAAATTAAAAGAATCTTTTGGGCGAAGTTTGGTCTCTTGGAGACACACAAGCGGAGGGTCAGTAGAGCGTAAAATTAACTCGAGGTCAGGTTTTCGACTACGGAGACCACGCACATTCCACGAAAGGATAGCTATTGTTAAAATTAGATAAAAGAAGCTAAACATTTTCCACCTTACTTTTTGGACAGTCCAGGGCGAATCAAACGTCCTTTTTTCAATCGCGTGGGGCTGGGTGGTTTTCCTGGAGCAGGTACATCCTGCTCCATGACCTCCTCAGAGGGAGGGCTCTCCCGCTGAGAATTATCCGCCGATTCCAACGCCTAGAATCGGTTGGATATGGGTATAGGCGGCGACGGCGACCACCTAGCGGGTTTGCTCCCATTATGGGAGCGGGACCTCCGAGGAGGAGAAGGGCTTTTTTTCTTCTCTGCCTGAGTTGACGACTTTAAATAATCTGTTCGCGTATAACTCGTACTGAACTTAATTTCAGGGGCATTAAAAACAACCGCTTTGGGCTTCACGGTAGAGCGCTTTGGAGAACTAGGCATAGTTTGGACCCGTGTAAACACAAGATCGCAGGTCTGCGTACTGCTATCGCACTTCTTGGGCGCAAAAGAAGCTGGTGCGCTGTAGGTGCCGGTCTTAGGCACGACAGGTTGGCGAGAATGGAATCGCTTCCGGGCTTCAGTAAAGGAGAGTTTTTCCTTCACCCGGATCTCCTGGATACAGCCCTCTCGAAAACGAGGGCAATCGCGGGACAAGGCTGGATGTTCACAGTTGACGCAGACAGGAGCGGATGGACATGCTCCCTCGTGACTTGCTTGACCGCAGGTTGCACAGATGGAAACGGCACTTTTACAGGATATGCGAGTGTGTCCAAAACGTTGACACTGAAAACATCGCAACGGGCTCGGGATATATGGGCGCACTTCTATCAACTCTTAGCCCGCCTTTATCCTCTGCGGCAATTCGATCCTGTCAAAGGTGAGGAAAAGGGTCCGGGTCGCCTGTAATTCCCCCTCTTTCCTTGCCTGTACACGATAAACAGAGGTGACCCCTTGGTCTTCCAGACAGCTCTGGATTTCCGGGTCGGACATTCCGTCTAGAGCATTTGTGCTAAAAACTCCTCGCGACGAATTCATTGCCTTATGTTTCTCGACACGGACGGGATAACCGTGGAGTAGCGTCGCCTTGAGCAACGAGTTGATTTGAGACAGGCCAAGTGTCTCCACCAAAAGTGATCCATTGCGTATACGGGTACAGGACTTAACGGGTCCAGCTATGGCATCAATGCCCTTCTGAATTTTAAATGGATATACGGTCGTAAACGACTGACTCTCTTCAATACGACTAATAACCAAGTATCGAGGGAAAGACTTCTCGCATACTTCTTTTACGTCTACTCTTTTACGTTTAAAATGTATGGGAATGTTTTCCAGTACCATAGCGATTTAATCCTCCACCATTGCAACTGTCTCCGATGGCAGGTTGCTTCCTGGGCGCCACCCCGGTTTAGGTGACCTATCCTGGCCTAGACAAAAAATCACCTCAGGGTCACACCTTCCTGTGGGTTGACGAAGGGACACAATCTCCTGCAGGAAGTTAAACAGCTCATGCAATGGCCCTTCCCCGGGCCTGGCCTTTACCAGGGGACATGCTCCCGTCCTACATGATAACCCTGTGGTGGGAATCACGCCGTTACCCAGTCACATTTTACCGTGTCAAACACGGGGGCACCCATTAGACGAAGAACAGGGAAGTAGGACAAATAAAATAATAAAATAGGCGAAATAAAAAATAAGTCAAAGGCGCAGAGCGCGGACCTGTGGGAGCAGCTCGGATGCCTCGGGGTCGCTACGCCCCGTACCCAAAAAATTGGGCCCCTGAGGGGAACTTATTCTTAAAGACTCTATTGCATGCATCACAATTTATAAATATATTGCTTGAAGTGGGCTGAAGGTGACATATTTTGCATTTGAAATCACATCGATTCATTGCCTTTTTATGCAATGAAGGATAATTGCACTGACTATCACACTACTTGCATTTGAAAGTCCTGTGAAGGTCAACTTTAGCATTAAAGTGACCGTCATGTAATATAAGATCAATGTATTTTTCAGAATTTTTTTACCACCTGTATAATCCGAAAAAAATGGCAATGTCATAGTCCTGTAGTACCCAGTCAAACTTTCAAGGTCCTACAAAGTAAACAATCCATCGCTTATTTTTCTACGTTTTCGCACAATTCTATCGTTCTTTCCTTTTGTAAAAATTCAAAACGCCTAATTGCTTTATAGCTGTTATTGCCATTAGCGTTGTCTTTAGTCACTGCAATGCCTCTAGATAAACATATATATGGTCCTTAATTTTTAACCTAATGATTCCTTTATTTTTGCTGCATATATTGCAGTACTTGAAGTATGATCCATAAACCTACTTCGTCAATACATAATTAATTTTGAGAGATGTTTGCATAGAAATATTTCTGTTACTATGCATTACATTTTCTATCCATTTTATTATAGTCTCTGAATTAACTTGTTCAAACCTGCAAACGCTCATATTAAAAGGTTTAGAGTGGCGATTTGAATCATTAATTGATAAACATACGTACAAGAGATCGTTGCTTAACAGGTTTTCGTTTAGAAAATGTAAAGGCCCTGAAACGTATAGGAATCCCACATTTCTGAATTTGTATCTTCGGGCATGGGACGAAAGGTTATTTCAGTCCTTTAAAATCCCGAATAACTTTTCGTTTACGATATTGGGTAATGTCGAATAAAGGCTGTGAACTTACCGGTATTTCCTCGAATTCACTATAGGTAATGCGTTCTCATTATGAAAAGGTAATGGAAAATCGACTGTAAAGTAAGGTGTTAGATCCTTGCCCGCCATTACGCACAGTGTACCTGAAGCCTAGAAATAATGAATATATAATTAGTTAATCATGTCATATTTACGTAAGAGAAGAAATGAAACACGCTAAATATATGTAAGTAAAGAACTTTTTTTTTTTTTGAGTAGTGTTTAACGCCCGTTTTTACTACTGAGGCACCACAGGCGGTAAGTAAAGAACTGAATTATTATACATTTATATAGGTAAAGAAATAAATTTCACTATATACGTATATAAAATTATGCTATACTTATGTACAAACGATAAGTAAACAGTAAAGTGCACTAAAACTTACCTCAAATAGCAAACACGCTACAAAAGTATAGTCACCTGTATAGTCAGCTTTATAGCCCAAATGCAGCTTTACCAAACGTGAAACTACAAGTCCTAATAGGGTTATTACCGCATATATTTCGTAGTCAGGTGTAGGATTCACTCTTGCACAAGCTAACTGCTTTGCCATATTGCAAAGCTCTTTTGTATTACTTCCCTGCATCCCCTGCAGGTGACCCAAAACGCCGTTTTAAATCTTTAATCTAGCTGTGAAGAGTCTCGATTTTCCTGACCGACACAATGAGATGCATCAATTACTACGGCTACGTTATTAGGGGTCTCCTAGGTACAGTGCTTGTGTGACCGCCAGTTACACATTTACTTGCAGGTGGGGGACTACCCAAAGCCATATTCTCGCACCACAGTTTCCTTTTTTAAACAGACCAGTTTTAGCCTATCGCAACTCACCTTATGGTCACAACCTTTAGTCCAGTTTTGAGAGCAAAGTGTTTATTAGGGAGTTATACTAATTAACCACAACTTCGTGTTCTTCATATTTTGCTATCGCAGTGTGTTTTTCCCCACATTTTCCACTACTAAGCAGGACATTCATTTTAGATAGCTCAATATTTTTTCCGGGGTCCTTCCTTTGTAACCGTATTAAAATTTTCAAATTTAACCATTTACGTCAATCGATGTGAATAAAAGACCACGGCTTGTCAACTGTTACAACCACTGTTGTGCATAATCTTACTATGAATATGCATTAGTGCTATTGTGTTACATTTTGAACAGTGATACTGACGTGAATCGTCTGGTTTTAGAACTATGCTACATATGTCTTTGTAAGTGATTTTAAATAACTCTTATTCATTCACTATTTCAACAGATGTTATTCACTTTCATAACTATAATATTCATTTTTACCTTTTATCTTCTTTACATATTGTACGTATTAATGAGTATTCTTATTCAAAACATATATTTGTTTCATTGTTAAAGCAATTATTAAACAGAGTGAATTTTTCAATAGTATTACTTTCTACAATTATATTAATTATACATAGATTTATACGGATTTAAAATATTCTTTTCAGTGGCAATTTTGATGGTATTGCTGATGTAATCGTCTGAAATTTAAACGTTCGTCAGTACATTGTTGTAAGTGTTCTTAAAATTAGTCTTTATTCATTTGCATACATATAATTTCCATTCATTAGTGCTACTTACATAGCTAATACCTTTTCTTTATTTATTTTCAATAGCACACATATAGTATTAATTTTTACTCTTTACTTAATATTGACATTGTAGTTATTAATTAAGGTTCTTATTGAAGTCATATATTTGTTTCACTTTTAATACATTGGTACAACAATGCAGAATTTTTCAACATTTGTTAATTTTTATTAATTTTATTAATTGTATGCATAATAAAACAGTTTTAAAACATTATTTTCAGTTGCAATTGCATAGTTGCTGTCCACCTGGTGAGAGATCGCCTGCATTTGCAACATTGCCACGTACATCTGTGTAATTTTTAAATTTATTTATTAATCATTTGCACACTTATATTCGTTATTCTTTAATGCTAATTACTAGAAAATACCTTTTATTCCTTAATTTTTGTAGTTGTATTAGCATTGCTCAATGCACAAAACGTGAATGGAATCGTTAAAAGTGCGGTGTGCTCCTCAAAAATTAATGTATGTAGAGGTTTATAAATGTCACTTGTATGCGTTTCATTTAAATACCACTAATATATACTATTGTTAACAGTTTTTTAACCGGGTAACGCCCGGTTTTACTACTGAGGCACCACAGGCGGTATGTTTAGTAGTGTTTAACGCCCGTTTTTACAACTGAGGCACCATAGGACGTGGACACTGATGATACATGAGATGAAAGGATATATTGGGAAAGGATATTTTTTAAGGGAGGAAGCGTTCCAGGCCTAAGTTTAGGGTACCTCCCCAGTATTTGCCAATTATGAGGACTGAGGAAAACCTGGAGAAAACCTCAGTCAAGGAGGACGGTCTTAGCGGGATTCAAACCCCAGACCTCCCTCTCACGAGTCCTCACCTTAACGACCTCGGCCACCCATGGCGGTTTGTTAACAGTGAGTAATGGTATAGGTATTAATATACATTTACATAAAATGACTTCTGCGGTACGTCCATTTTCATTTTGAAGTGAATATATGCAAAGGAAATAATTTAAAAAACAAGGTACAATCTCTTACCAGTTTTCTTGATTAATGGTTACACTATTAGTTTTCTTAAACAATTTTCTCATTTCTTCCTTGATTTTATCCAGTTACAGATAAAACATTTACAACCAGAAGTTTTGCATGAATTTTTCTATAACTGCCTTCTGTATAATGATTCTTGTCCAACAAATGTATTCGCACATTATTATCTTATCTTATTAATATTATCTTAAAGTACTGTTTTACCTCAATCAAAATTATGAACCCTCAAAAAATTTGCATTTTTTAACAGGTTCCTGGCGTTCTATCCTGTGTTGTATCTTCATAGTGGTACTGTAATGTGGTTTCGTGCTCACTCACGGTCTCAGTGCAGCACGATTACATTTAGTAATATATTTGTTTCTGAGTTCAGAAGAGCAACAGCTCACAAACTCCTCATTATCGCGATTTTATACAAAGCTTAACAAGCTGGGGGATTGTAGGAAATTTATTTAGAAACCCACTAACAGTGGGTGCATAATCTGTTCTCCAATTTGGATGCCCCGAAATCGTAGCACTTGGTTATAACTTTGTATTTACACAATGACAAATTTATACCTTATGATGCAATCTCAATGGATTGGTTCGTTTGTATTCTATTACATTTACTTATATATAATTATCACTGATTATTACATTTATTCGTTTATACATTCAAATGTTACATATTTCTGACCTTGTGCTTATCTGTTGCTGTTACTTTCGTATACGCCTTACAATAGTAAGTGTTTTATTTACACAACTAATCACCCATTTGTATTATTTCAAATAAGGTAATACATATTTTTAATTACTGTTAAGTTTTGTTTCTTAACATTCTATTAACCTCAATTAATTATATAATGGCTTGTATATCCTTCTACCTATTTACGTTATTGTTAATTTATTATTTTCATTTATTTATCTTAAATCCTTCAGTTTTTTAATTTACATTCTTAGTATATTTTATATTTTGTTCCATTTATCATTCGTGTAAAATCTACTTTTTATTTCGTTCTATATGCTATTTTTATTTCAACATATATTGCATTTTTATGCAATATGTTACCTATATTTAAATTTTGTATTTACACAGATCAACATGTAAGGCTTTGCTGATCTATGCTTACTTTGTTTTTCTTTGCCTGACCATAAAGTGGGAGTCCGAACTGTGCTGTCTGTGCTTTAAATTAACTGTTAGGCTTATATCTGCAGAATGCTTCAATGTCCTAATCCCCTGTTTTAAATGTGTGGCACATACTCTCACTACCCCTTTCATTTTAATTATAACAACATACAACCTATACGCGTAAACTTAAAATTGCCTATTTGGGAATGTAATGTTTTCTAGAAATTACTATTTTCTCCGGCGAATACACGTCCGCAATTGCAGTCACGCTTGTTCTTGTATGGTACCAACATTTGTTCGTTTTTATTGTTGCTTTAATTATTCCAATTTTACTTTTGATCAGCCATAATGGTATTATCGTGCATAAGAGCAATAAATATACCTCCCGTTATGACGATAACAATAACACGAGTTACTACTTTTATATTATTATCATTATTATTATTATTATTATTATTATTATTATTATTATTATTATTATTATTGCTTTTTCAGATATTGGTCCCTTCTTTTTCACCATTAATGTCTAACCTCTTTCTTTAACCTTAAAATACAGATTTAATAACTCTCTTACACTCTGCTGGTTTCATTTATGTACACCATTTTCCTACTTCCTTTGTTTTTGTTTGTACTTTTTCTTCATCTGTTAGAGACTCAGGCCGCCTGTTCCATTATTGGAAGTTACATCTCATAACTGGTAATAAGTTTTAGACAATTTTTGTACTTTTTCATTGTTTTCTGTAATTACGACTATTGTTATAGCAAAAAAAAAAAATTTGGTTCGTGAGGGTGGTGTATTTTACATACAATATATCGGACTTTTATTTTTAATAATATTTTCTTTCTACACAACTAGATTTATTACGGTGACGCATCCCTTATCGACGAATGATATTGCATTTTTAACTCTGATATATATTTCTTTAACACTGCGTTTTTTATTATTTAATCTGATACATCGGTTGAACATGACGACTGCTAATACGATGCAATGCGTTTAGCATTCTCCAATCAACAATCCCTATTTCATTTTGCTATTAATGTTATAATTAACACATATAATTCATTTCGGTTAAAATTAATTAAAGACCAGCAGTTATTTTCCTAAATTTGAAATTTTATTCAATGCACCAAGGACAAATTGGCATTACTGAAACTATGGGAACAGCCGTTATTCTATTTGTAGCTGCAGGTGCATGATCTGTAAACCCTTCCCTCCTTATTTAAAGTTTCTAGCCTTTCATTCAATTAACCTACACTACACTATCCATTGCAGATGAATCATTACACATTTTCTTCCACATTTACTATCAACGAGGCAGAGGGCCATTTTCATCAGCAATGGTACGTAAGGTACACATAGGAGCTAATGCAGACGATAATTGGCATCCCAGGTCCCCCTACAACTGCAAAATACTCTTTCGGCCCCATAGATGTTCTTAAGCAAATTGAAAAAACTACAATAATTGCTCTTTAGATGAGCTAATAAACGACAATGCAACATCATTTTCAAGTACAGCATTAAGAACAACAATTTTAAATTTAGATTCTAAATTAGGAGATCAGGGTTGTTTCGCCGATAGACAGAATTTGGAATTAAGCAGCAAGACATACATTAAAGCCGGTATACAAGATCGATTCAAACGTGCAATAAATATGCCAGCGCTACTTTTCAATTTGCCATATTGAAGAGTGACATATTATCTAACATATTCCGTGACATGCCCCAATGCCTGATCTTATTCCTATTTCATGAGGCGTCATGTTTTTTATAATAATGAACATGCCGCTTCTACTTCATTATAACCGACACGGGTGGCGGAAGTCACTAAGGCGCGAACTCGTGAGCGGGAGGTCTGGGGTTCAAATCCCACAAGAACGGTCCTCCCTGAATGAGGTTTTATCCAGATTTTCCTCAGTCCTCATAACTAGCACATGCCGGGCAGGTACCAAAACCTGGGCCTGGAACACTTCCTTCCTTAAAAATAGCCTTTCCCAATTTATCATTTCATTTAATGTATCATCAGCGTTCACCGCCTGTGGTGCCTCAGTAATAAAAATGGGCGTTAAACACTACTCAAAATACTCTACTTTATTATAGTAGAAATTTGCATAATTTTCAAAACCCTCTTCGACTTCTGTATTACATATGCATGTCTCACTCAATTCACCTATTAGTCCTCTTACTCCTACTCCACGTTTACCTTTATCCGCTCTACTAATTAATGCTGTCTACTTATATTTTCCTTCTTATCTTCAACACCCTTCTCAACCTATACACCAACTCCTCCATTCCTCTCATAGTACCTTCCAACACCTATTTATCCTTTATCGCTACGTTCATTTCTCTTGTCAAGTTCCTCACCTTCCGCTCATGCTGCTTTCTCATCTTATTCTTCACTGAATTAACCCATTTCTTACACATTATCGCTAGCCACTTTTATTACATTATGCACCGAATTCCTTCAGGATTAACCATTACATTCTTAACTTATCCTTAAACTAAACTCTGTACTCAATTGCGATCCAACCGTCACCCTCCCTTTCACATTCCTACCCCCTACCTGCAAACATCATTCACAATTCCCAAAATCACCAAATATATGTGCAACATTAACCAAAAAAATCTGTTTAATTAATTCATTCATTACATTTTATACAGCTACCAATTCACTCTCCTCTTCCGTCAACTTCCAATTTAAATTCAATCTGTGTAGTAATTCCAAGCCTTCCATCGTGGTACTATAATCCAAAATCAGCACCCTCATACTTACATTACCACTAGTGTAGACCACTATAGGATTACATAACACTTACAATTCTTGCCCTTCTTGCCCTTCTTCCCACTCTTTACACATTCACATACCTGCTTAATACATAATCCCTTGGAAATTAAATTTGTTCCATTTCCAAATAATCATAATATATACACCCACATCGCTCAATCTTCTAATATCTCGTTACAGGCCTGAAACAATTACATACAATCCTCATCCCATCCTTATTCATTATGTTCGTTTTAAAACTACATCCGACGCCCTCCTAGTACATACACGAACTATTTTACAACATTCATTATTGTTTTGGAATATTCTCTTATTTTTAAACATTCCTGACACACATCAACCATAATACACACCTACCAAACCTAAGCAGTTAAGCATTTACCACTATACTTATCATCAACACCCATAAAACGTTCATTTTTACAAATAACAGTCCCAAACCTTCCCCTTTTATCACCTACCTCTGTATACCAAACGGTCCAATTAAAATGCTATTTACTCTAACAAATCACTGTCTCCTTTTCATCGTTTCCACCAACTGACATCCTCCATATTTTCATCAATCACAACACTCTGCTGCATCACTTCATTTCCAAAAGTTTATCCTTACACTACATCGCATAACTCAGTAGCTAGCCAACTCTCTACTTATCCACATCCGGTAAGGAAAGACTTATTTTTAATTTTTTGTACCCGCTTTTTCTTTCATACACATTTCCAATACCCATATACATTTCCTAATCATTATAGTAAACACCATTTAAAAGTATACTCAAATTTAAAAAATATACGGCGTTTGCGAACTCTCCCTGAAGATGAACGCACCATTATAGTTTCGCTGCAAATAATTTCACCTATAAACGTTTACTTAGTATGGGACTATGTTTCACTTTTTTTGCAAAATCGCTTTTGATAAAGTTATAAGGTGCACTATTCACTACAACCAAACTTGGCAATATACATACATCCCTCTTATATCTATCAATGCCCATTAAGTAACATACAAAATTAAATACTTGGTTGTACTTAAATATTATACATGTATAAAATGAGTAAAATTACATTTATATTGAAAACACTTGTTCCCACTTGCACACTTTCTGGTGTTCCCTTATAACATGCATATTTAATAAATTTAAATTATCGTTTATACTTGCAGGCGTAAAAAATTATTAAAAACGATTTCCGCAACAAACGGCCAAAATAATGCCAAAGAGTGCCCCACAAAAATAACACTAGCGCCAATATTACACCTTGCGGACGACCTTGACTGTGTAACGTCATTTAACATTCAGCCGTGGACCGATAATACTGACAAGACACTTTGGCATTTTCTTAGCTGTAGACTGTATGTATCTAATACGATTGGAAACATGTTGTCATTCAGCAGAGATGGAGTTTATTCTTCTGTTTAAGAATTTGCTTCCACACGAGCTGAAAGCAAATTTTAAACACACAGTGGGAGTATTCTGGTGACAAGAAAAATATTCACTTTTATTTCATCTCTTTGCACTGACAAATAAGCAGCTCCTTGCAGTGCTGAAATGTATAGAGGACAGAACGCCATTTATCTTGGAGCAAGAAAAGTCACGTATAATGTGATTTTAATTACTAAATGAAATTTGAACATTTTCGGCTTCAATGTGGAGGAAAAACAATCCTAAGACTGTTATTTATGGCCAACTCCATTATATACACATTGTTATTTTGGCGTAATCGGCTATCCCCTATCTAGGTTAAGGTTCTATTCTAAACTTCGGCAAAACTTCAAAAGTGTAAAAAGTATTTTTATAATCGGTGCTTATATTCAGCAAAATGGATAAAAATTGGTCCAGGTGGGAGTCCCTTTTAATATTTTTTTTTTTTTTTCATATTTACCAGGAAAAATGTAGCCACAAAAATCCCCACAGCATTCATGCAGCATACCAATGCAATTCGCTCTACTAATATCAACCTGCCTATTTACCTTTTACCTTTCTGCACGATAGCTTTTGGTATTCTGAACTGCACAACAAAATTTTGTCCACATTATCAACATGAATTGTCAAATAGTGGCGTTTGGCGTAATTCTGAACAAGGAATATGGTAAAATTTTAGCAGCTGACTCCATATAGGTTTCCTCGGTAAAAGTTGGTCTTATGCCGGGCTAGATTATTGCCAACCAGTCTCTTCCCGCCTTTCCTTCTACAAAGTAATACTTAATGTCATTCCTTATTGCTGGTTGGTAAGAATTATTTTAATTCCACAAACACTCATACCAAATATCTTTCATTCTCTTTCGACAATGTAACTGACTAATTGGTTTTTCACCTTATTGCCTAAAATAAAATATATTAATTAAGGATTTGGCTAAAATTAGATAAATTAAAACATTTTAATATATATTAATCATTCAATTTGGTATTAATAGAAGAAGCACTGAAACCTCTCACGTAAAATAGTTTTTTCTCCTAATTTTGTAGAAGCTACGCTCTCAACACATCATAATCATTCACAATTGAAAAAGAAACATATTTCATGGTGAACTAATCTAATAATGAACACATGTAAAGGGAAAATTAAGTATTTCTTGACTGCTTTTGGACATCCACATTTCTTCGCTCGGATTGCCCGAATAACGTTTATATAACTTCATTCCCGTAGTCATTTCTTCCCGTTTCATATTACTTTTGTTGTTGGCATTGAAAACATAGTGGTACCAGGTACATTAAAATATTCTACTATGCAACATTTGTGATGCTTAGACCAACTCCACAATGTCATCGTTCGCTGACGCTGAAGGGTGGGATGTGCTTTATGCCCAGAGGCGGAGTATATAATTACTTTTATTCCCATCTTTTTATGTTCATTTTTTTAGTTATTCTTGATAATTATGGGAATACAAATTCAAAATGGAGAGGAACAAAGAGCCGTAAACAATAAATTTTCTGAGTATATCCCTCCAGCAGAAAGTGCCGAGACATGTGGCCATTTGACCTTTTGCGCTGCTTCTGTTGGCCTATTGTTTAGCATATCACTCAACCTTTGTAAGCTGTCTTGGGTTTTGATAATATATATTTTTGTCGTCTGACCGACAAGAACAAAAGAACCAGATGGTTATGCTTAACATTGCCTAGAACAATATGCAATTTTTAAGGAAACAAAGCTGGTTTTGCTTCTGCGCTATGGCAATCTGTGCGGTACTGACGTAGTTAAGGTTACCCGTTACATTAGATTCTACACGTTTCAAGTACGGTGATCCGTTCGGTATAATTATATGAGGGCGTAATTCATATTAGTAACATTAAGTAAAGTATTTAATGCACTTTTGAATTATTTTACCTTTTACAATTACCACTGCCTGGATATTGAAAAAAATTAACTCCAATGAAATCCAGTGTTACATTTAGCCATTTTCAGCGGGTCAGATTCGGAATTTGTGTACAATATCACACAATATTTAGTAGGAATTTAAAAATATATATTGTCATGTAATGATATTGATTCAACTAGCATTGCTAATGGTGTATAAATAGTTTGGTACCAACATAATGAAAGGGAGCAGTGAGAGGGTGAAATAGGATTTTATACTGTTTTATACTGTTAGGAAGACCGTGCAAGCTCAAAAATACCTTAGAAAGAGAACAATTATAAGGCAGAAGCAAAAGCCTCAGAACCGAAATAAGAAAACTGGGATTTAAATGGAAAAGAAATACTCAAATGATTAGTTACTATAAATTTTTACAACCTTCATCCAGCTTCATTAATATTAATGGATAGCGCTTGTTATCACAATTTGCAATAGTCTGTTCTTCACTAAGCTTCATGCAGGACAGGTAGCGCGGTTCACTACAGATAACATAAGTACAGCCTATTTCCACCTACCTGTAAATATTGTAGCCTAATGCCTTTTAAGCGATTGGTGATGGAATGTGCTATTCATTTCAGGTGGTCTTATCGAACTATGTGCTGATCATTTTAAGGTTTGTCCTTGTGTTGCAATAAAAAACTTTTTCTATGTAACAACCGGACAAATTATTAACAGCAACATATTTACTGCTTGCTATTCGCTATACACGTCGATATATAATCACACTTCAATAATATATACTTACAAAAACGTTTAGTTTCCACGTAGACGTGAATCCATCAAGCACCAAAGTGCAACTGTAATATCTGACGGTACGCAGAAAATGCTGGAACGATATAAATGCAGTTCCCGAGCGTTCTGAGTATAGCAGTAAGGTTGAGAGTCAGAAACCTTGGCTTCCCATATTTTTACACTGTCTTGTTCCTAGTCTTTCTTCTATATGTTAATTGTTAACGGGGTTCAATAGTATGATTAGCATCTAAGTACAAACATGTACCACGTAAGAAATGCAGTCTCATTATTAAATTATTTCTTGTAAAAGATAAACATATATTTAATAAACTTGAATAATGATATTTTAAACTTAACGATGTCGACCCTGCTGGTCTAGTGGTAACCATACTTGCCTCGTAGACGGTTCAATCTCAGCCAGGGTCGATGGATTTTTTCGATTGTGAAAATCCTAAGTATGGCGTCCTTCGGAAGGGAAGTAAAGCCGGGGTCCAGTGCCGTACATTTACGCCACGTAAAAAAACCTCAATTATGAATGAGGAGACCTCTAAGCAAAATTTGTCGCCGTTTCATACTCTGAATTAAATAGGACGCTGATGGCCTGAGATGATAAATAATGTACGTAAATACTAAATAAATAATATTCTCTTTTCCAACAAGCACTGAACAACTACAAGTTTGCTTCACGGAAAGCAAGAAGCCTGTCAATCTAAAGTAAGTTATATATTTTCCAAGAAATTCTCCTTTTTTACAACTCCATATATAACAAAGAGAGTTGGGAAAATAATTATTGATTTGGGTAAAAAGCGCACAGCGAGAAACCCACATGTTTAATGGCTTCTGTAGCACGAGCTACCTAGCATAGCCAAACGTATCCTTGTCCCTCTTTACGCCTCGACAGGGATTTGATGAATATAATATCTTGTATTCATTGGTGTTGGTTCTATTAAACACGACGCAACACGCATTCGTAGCTCTTTAGAAAACTACACTGCTGCAGTTCCGCTTTACATCATTGTTCAATACTATTTGATCAGATTCTTTCTACTTTTAACGCTACAAACGCTTTAGCAAGATCTATAATATAAAACATTGGAATTTTCACACAAAAACAAAGAGCGTTCTTTGAGGATTAGTTTCCCTACATTATAAAACCTTTAAGTAAATGAAACTTTCAGCACTTCATTGTTTAAAGCCATAACATATGGCCAAGTTATTATCTGAAAAACTGCAATAAAATACAAGTGAAGAGCAAATTCAGCGCTTTTTATAGCTTTCTTGGAACCAAAACGTGCATTTATGATATTAGTCATATCATTTGCCTAGGGCTCTAGTAATAATAACAATAGCAATGTGTATTTATTGCTGATTCTTGACAAATAAATTTGTATTGCATCTTTCGCATGGGTCCTTTGACCGTAAATGCTATTCATTATTCAGGCACTTGTAGAATAAAGATTAAAATCAAATACAGTTACAGTTATATTATCATCTAACAAAGGTACTTGAATATGCGCGCACACACATATACAGATTTTAATGACATACACCAAAATAATTTCGAATATGGCTGAGTGGTGGTATACAAGTAATATGAGCTATAGAATGTATGATTCACGACCAAAAATAACAATTTCTATGGTGCTGGACATGTCGGCATCAATGCTAATAAGTCGGTGTTAAAGCAAGGTCGTGTGAAAAAAACCAAAATGCTTAGCAAGTACATAAATACCGATTTTCAGTGGCTCGTTTTCTACATTTTTATAATTTAGTACCACAAAATTCTCCGATATCTCAAACAATCATTTGACAGTGAGCCACTGAACATCCAATTATCTGCCTTGTGCTATACAGTTTCGTCTAGAAGCTAACGCATAATACGAAAAACAGTTGTTTCGAAAGTCATAGGTTCGAATTTCTCGAGGCAAACAATTAATTAAATTAACATGTAATATGAAGTATGGTAACAGAAAAAATGCTGTGATACGCATACTCACGAACATGTTTCTGGTCTGGAAATATAATAGCAAATGGTACACTTCCTTGTTAAGGTTAACTACGTTTACTATACAGAGGATTGTCTGCGGGGTAAAATGGTGAACATTTACACCTCCTCTTTACACTTTGGAGATATACCTCTATTTATGGAGAAACAAGAACTAACGGTTTAACCGTTGCAGAACCGTGTTGGAAAAGATATCTCGAGAGATGACAGCCATATTGCACTACTTTCCAGTCTATCGAATGACATCTTCAGTAGCCAGTGGCGTACTGGTTCTTTAGAAACATACACCATAGCTTCGAAATTTGAGCAACAGGGCACACGTTACCTATCACAAATTACTTGTATAAGATTACACTACATTTTGAAATTATTTTGATGTAGCTCACCAAAAACCTACACATAGCTTATCTAATAATACTCGCTCTGCATGGAAAAGAAATAAGCTTAGTTTCCTGTGTAGACAAAGCCCAACATGTCAACCTATTCCTATTCAACTATGCAAACTTAGCTCCAAGATAAGTCAGCCTCCACTGTTCGGTACCTAGGCAGTCCATTAGAATGTACTGCTAGTTTTTCTATCTCACAATAAGGTACATATTCTCTACATAGCTTCATCTGTTATTTTAGTCGCCTTGTGACCCCAGACTTCAGTATAGGTGTAGACTGGTGAAAAGTTTAATCAAACCAAAACTAAAGAATATATCAGTGTCATTTGTTCCATTGCAATGCACTTCTCACATCTTTGAATGAACATTTCAATACCCCCCAAAATAGTCAGAAGTCTTGTCTGCAAAATGAGCCCAAACAGCATCCATCACCTTTTCGTCACACCTAAATTTCCTTCCTCGAAGGTACCTATTAACTTTTGAGAAGAGAAAATAGTCACTGGGAGCTAGATCTGGGCTGTAGAGGGAATCTCCTTGAAGCCACATTTCTTCACAGCTTCCTTTGCAACAAGAACTGTGTGCACAGGCGTGTTGTCGTGAAGGAGCACATCACCACTCAGCTTCCCTCGCTTTTTCTCTTTGATGGAAGCACGTAGTCTGTGCAGTAGGCCAGCATAGTACTCCTCATTTACTGCGGTGTCCCCTCCTTAAAGTCAATGAAGAGTATTACTTCACTGTCCCAAAAATTTGGGGTCATGATCTTTTTAATTCACTGAGTGACCTAGGCCATTAGAGGCGGTGCTGCGCCAGGTTTACGCCACTCCATCGACCCTCTTTTGGAAAAAGGATCAAGTAGAAGATCATAGTTTCATCTTCTGTAACAATGCTTTGCAGAACTTCTCTCTCGTTGCCACGGCAGAGCTGCAAAATGCCTGACAACAGATAACTCGTTGCTGCTTTTGGACTGAGGAAAGAAGTCTAGGCACCCATCTTGTATTAACTAACCTTATTCATTTTTAAATGTTCATGAATTAGGACTTCGAATTAGGACTGTTGTTTTAGAAAGGCCCAACCTTGCTGCTATTCCTGTAATTTTGAGCTGCCGGTTTTCTATAATTTCTCTTTCCATAAGACCTCTAAGGGCCGACCTGCACTCATTTCTTCTTCAATGCTTTCTCGACCCATTCCAAAAACGTTTGGCCCATTCTTTTACAGCAGAATATGAGGGGGTTGCTTCCCCATATACACAGTGTAATTGCTGTTTAATCTCATTTGGAGTAACTTCTTTTCTGAAGAATTTAATAACACCTCCATACTCCATTTTGAACATGTCACAATCTTCTACACATAGCCTTCTTTATGCAATATATCTGAACAACTGAACACCGCGGAGCGGAAATCACAACTGCAATTATTTACTTAGCAGATAAGGTATGACACCAGATAAGGGTTTTGTGAAGGCAATAATCCTTATCGACGAGGCCGTAAACTTACGGACCTACCCCTCTTAGGACAGGTTTAGTTTATATTTGAGAACCATTTCTTCGTTTAAATAAATGGGATTTTTGTTTATATTGTGTTCCGTTAAATATTGATATTGATGGATGTAATCATTTATGTATTTTCTGGGAAGTATAAGAATTATAGGCAGATTCACTTTTTCTTAATTCACTTTGTGTTTAGCTGCAGAGAACTTAAAACGTTATTAATTTATTTTCTTTTCGTGCTTTTAGAGATCTTACTTCTTTCTATCCCCCCGAGTGCTTGATAGATGGTAATATTACTATCGCAATATATTTTAGACGCAAGATTACAAGCAATGTACACATCGGTTGAAAACGATTTTGATTTTGGTCAATGTTTCTCTTTAGGAGCAGCTTAGAACGAACGAAAATACGTTTTAATTGCTTTGGAATATGTGTTTCTTCTTTCGATGGACGTTACGTAATATTACAGCGTTAAGGAGTCACACACACACACACACACACACACACCACATATTAGAAAATAAAATTTGTAGTTATATTCTTTAATTATAATTTAATACTTTTTCAATAAAAGCTATACTTATATAACATAAATAGGGACAGTAAGTTTAAGGTGCAATATATGTATAGAAATAAAAAGTGATTTGCATATGCACGTAAAAATTAAATAAAACGGATGAAAGCATTTCACAAAAAGTATTCCTTATTACTTGAAATCAAACTGAAATTGAAGGATTGGAGAGCCAAGAGGAGAAAGCATGGGACGAAGGTAGGATTCATTGAACAACTTTAGAATTCATTCTAAGTTGTTTGAGAATGGGGAGTTTAGAGAGTGAAATGCATGCTTAGAATGAAGATTTATAATCAACTGCCCTGGTGGCAGGATTTCTACATTTGGATAAATTATAAGAACTGGATTCATTTCTCGTTTTTAATTTCTTTAATATGCCAAAATATGACAACAATTCAGCACTATATTCCCTTCTATAGCAATTATGTGCTGCATTTAAGAATCCTGGAAACGAGAGAGAAAAAACAAAGAAACAAAGAGAAATCCTCTTCGACTTGGACTGTCTTTTTAGAAATGGCTGAAAGGAAAATTGAGAACCATGGTATGAGTACGTTCACGAAACTCAGAGATTACCGGAAAAGTCAATTTAATTGGTTAGTAATAATATTTCTTCCTCTTCTTCTTCTTCTTCTTCTTCTTATTATTATTATTATTATTATTATTATGAACACACTGTTCATAACAATATTTCATTTCGAAATTTAAGGTATACTTGCTATGAGTTTTACATACAATACCTAGCCCCATGACCTCAATACGAAAAGCTCGGAACTGCTACACTAGCCTGTTTTTTAAGGGTACAAATTAATTTACTTCGCCTAGAGTTGACTAGAGAGATGAAATATTTGACGTGAGGAGTTTATTAAGCTTAACTTTTGCAGCTGACACATACAAACGGGAGTAAGCTGATTACCTGGAAAGTAACTTCATCCGATTTAACCTGCATTGATTTAGTGCTCTTGAGACACATGAATATTTCCTATATGAGACGCTCATTGATTCATGAGAATGACTGTCGTCGCTGCAACTGTTTGTCAAATATCAGGAATACGGTAACCCACGGTTCGACGTTGTAATACACGCATGCAACTTTGAGCTGTATTCGCAAATTAAGGCTTCATAGATTTGTATGATTTTGTGTGCTGCACGAATATTTAAGTAAAAGTTTTATGAAAAAGTGAAAGGGTATGAGTTAAGGATCTTCGTACGCGGGCAGTTCGAAAAATTCTCGGCCAGTAAAGAGGTAACAAGATCTTACCTTAAAAATAATTCCATTCTTCAACATAATTTCCATTAAAAATCAAAATATTTCTAACACCAATGCTCCAATTATCCCGTCTCTGAAGTACTTTTACAGAAAGTCTGTAAAATAATTTTACAGTTACAATTGCCCTTGATTTAATGAAAAGCTGTGATCAGTAAGGAAACTTTTTAGGTTTCGGAAGAAAGTTAAGTCTAAGGAAATAAACTTTAGGAAATAGGATGGATGCTGCAACAATTCATACTTAAATTCTATATGCTTTTCTCTTTGGTAAAATAATTTTTTTTTCTTTTTTCAGCAAAGCCGGTCATTTATCATGAGTTTGTTCATCTACCTGGTTTAACAGAAAGGAATGGTTTTCTCTGGTTCTGGTTTCACCCTTCTAAAGGAAATACATTTTTTAAAATTCCTTTAGCGTGCAAAAGGGCTAATGTCTACCCTTGCCTGCAGATGGAATCAAATTTATTTTCATTGGTGCTGAACAATCAGCTTCTGTCCTTTGTTTTTACTGCGGTTTTTACTCTGATGTGTGACGGTGTACCCTAGTCTCATCCACAGTTATAAAATAACGCACAAAATCAATTTTGATGCTGTTAAATGTCCAAACTCTGTTTATTCATACGAATACGTGTTTAATCTGCTGTTATGCAAGCAATGAACCTACTTTGAGCAAAGCGTTTTCATACGCAATTCTAAATGTAGCAATAATACTGAGCTTTTATTTCTGCAGATTTATAAGTATGCAAATATATTTATTACTGTTGCATGTGCCTTATGGCTGTACATGCTAATACAGTACTTTTGACAACTAAAATATGTAATACCCATAACGATAGCATTACTTCCTATAATTACCTTGGTATACACACACATCAAACACACCAATATACGTATATCACACATTTACAATAAATAGTTCCATATACAGCTGCAAACACGTGTGGAACAATTACCGCTGTTGCCCCCTTCCTTTTATTTACACTGCCTTCCCAACACCACTCTATTCTCTATAGTCATTAGCCCCCTTTTTTGGGTCTTCCCTGGAAATACTCCATATTTGTAAATATAGCTCTCATGCACCAAGACTTCCAGGTAGGAATTGAAACTTCAGAAATTGTGGAGGTAAATTCTTATTTCTTAAAAATTCTGTTTCCCTGTATTCTGCTCGAATATGGCTTAAGGTATCGCTTTCTCCGCACAATGGGCAAATACTTCCCCCCAAAGCATGAAATATTTCATTTCTTTTACAAGCTCTAATCTTAGCCATTAAGACCATTTTTTTATTCTTTCCAACATGTATCTAAATAGTCCCCCTATTCCACACTTGAGCCTGCAAGTTTAATGATATCCTTTCTGCGCATTGAGTATCAGTATTTTGCCTATCTATATCACCAAATGTCTATCAACTCTCTTCCAGCTATTGCGCGTAATGCTCTGTTCCCTTAACCAAATATATCCCAGTATAATAAAATGGCTTAATCGTTCCAATGAAATGCCTATCAACTCAGCATTTCACCGCCACGGGTGGCCGAGGTCGTTAAGGCGCGGACTTGTAAGCGGGAGATCTGGAGTTCGAATCCCGTCAGGACCGTCCTCGTTGACTGACGTTTTTTCCAGGTTTTCCTCAGTCCTCATAAATGGCAAATGCCGGGGAGGTACCCTAAGCTTAGGCCTGGAACGTTTTCTTCCTTAAAAATACATCCTTTCCCAATATATAATTTCATCTCGTGTATCACCAGTGTCTATCGCATGTGGTGCGTCTGTACCAAAAACGGGTGCTACACACTATTCAGTCAATTCAGCATTTCACCAATTTAAACTCGGCGGTCATTGAATTTCCACATATTAGGACACTTTTTAAACATTCTTCACATAATTCTTTGCAAAACTGCTACCGTCATTTGTATATTCAACAGCTCAATTTTAATCTTTGAAAATGAACGGCAAGGGTATCCATAAACTTTTATAAGTTTGATATGAACTTTGTTAGGCGTTGATTGATTATTACAGACTACTTTATCACTGGATGATAATAACTTTTATTTATTTTATGGAATATCCACTGCGCATTTACCACAGAAATTTGTATTAAATAATATATTTGAACTATGAGTTGATATTCAAATGAATGCTTAAGATAAAAGTAACAGCCTGAAAAAGAAGTGTATTGTAATTTCGTGACAACCTATGGTCAAGGTGGAGAACATTTGAGAACGTCCTCGACTCTCATTCATTTGCATAAAGTACTTAACGTTATATGGTAATTCAAACACACATTAAAAACGTTTCTTAACTTTATAGTGTTACACAAATTTCGAATATGGCGGGTAAAACATGAACATTTTATTTATTGAGCACAGTACACAACATGTTAATTATTCTGCAGAAGCTTGGGCAGGTTTTATAATGACACCAGAAATGTAATTAGAAGTAATAATTTTTTTAATTGAAATAGGATACTTTTGATTCTTTTATTATTTCTTGAAAAAATGTCTCTTATTAAAATATTGATGCGAACTTAGACGGAACCCTTTAACTGGGCTATGAATTTTTTTATACTTATATTTATAAACAAACTGAATTTTGTACGATCCGATCTGGCGAATAATTTTAGCAAAAAAAAAAAAAAAAACACATTGATAGTAAATTGACTATAGTTGAAGTTCTTTAGATGCGCCAACCTGTAGAGAAACGTTAGGTTATATATAAAAAACTGACCATATCCCTGAGGCATTCAAACCGCGTGTTAAAGTCTTCTTTTAGAATTGTTTTCAAGAGTAGTTGTAGACTTCAAAATGGGGGGATGAGAAATATTTCTTACTTAAGGCTGAACTTCCCAGATATGTAATTTCCCCAGAAATGCTTCAATATTATCAATATGTAAATGATAACACTACATTGGCCGTGCAATTTACATTCAAAATTTCTGAATACGCATTTGTATTTGTGATGAATGCCAAACCACATAAAACATGATATAATTTAAAATGTTGTGTTGGTTACTCTCAAGGAGCATCTTTATTTCATGTCCAAACTCCCATTATCTTTAAACACCCGTCTATAACTAAATAACCTTATTTAAGTGCAAAAAGTACATCCTAGGAAAATAAAAACAGCTATAATCAGAAATATGACCTTTCGGAAAACATCGGAAGCATTCGCTTTCGCTAATTTAGCAATACACATTTTAATGTCGCCTTCAGTAGATGTTCAGGTTATATCACAGAAAGGTAATGATTTTTTCGGAGACTGTGCTCTAATAATTTAGGAGCAAAAGCACCCGTCAAGTAACAAGAACTATTCAGTTTGGAATCGTTAATAAGCTTGGATGTTTTATTTGTTAGGTTTTACAAGTAAAATTAATGTTATTATGCCGCAACAATATATGATTATAAGGAAAAGAATATATTTAATTTTTAGGTGATTATGCTCAATAAGGAAAATGCAAATTAGTCATCTTCATTTTTAAATTAAATGCGACATTAATATTGAAATTACAATATAATGCATATAATACATTCTTTGCCAATTGTAAAATGAAAATAATTGTTCTTATTCCAATTCAGGCAAAAATGCTTAGTGAAATAATAACAAAGTAATTAAGATTAAAATTACAATACATCCTAGCATCTATTAACCTTACTAAGCTCCCTCTTCGGTTCGTCAGTAGTCACCTAGAAGACAGAGAAAAGCCACCACATTAAATAATTCTATCCCTTCATCAAATGGATTTATCCATTCTTTTCCTTGTTTGCCACATTAAAATGTGCTCTAAAGTGAACAATTAATAATAAATTGTATTAACACAATAGCTGATGTGAAAACATAGCGCATCTATTATTGTACTCATTCTTCCATTATCGCTGGCACTGTCGTGTTCATGTGTATGCAACTTGCAGAAGAGGCACAGACCAAACAGCCCTGAGCTGTGTGTGCGCGGTTTTTTTTTTATTATTTTTTTTTTTTTTTTTTTTTGCAAATCATACTGAGTTCCTCTGGATTTAGCGCACACATAAAGACAAAACCACAAGGAGGTCACTCCTCGCGTTAGCAAATATTGCAGGATATTCTCTATCTCAAGTTGCTAGATTGCTTGAAGTTTGTTTATTTATATATATATATTTCAGCCACAAGATGAGTGCGGTTATACAGGGAAGGGATTGTATATCTACTCTGCAGCAGGACTCTGCTCTGCTTGAGGATACAGACAGCAATCCCCTCCAGCATGCCTCTGCAATGGGAAGTAATTTTCATTTCCGTGGGTCGAACGGCAAAACCCTTCGTCGTAAGAATTCCGTGAGGCATTTGGCTCAACCAACTGCAAAGAAGGGGCACATTAACGACGACCATAAATTACTGTGCACTCGCGTTTGGGAAGAAAATTCTAAGGTTAGGTTAGGCTAGGTTTTTATTAACAGAATACATTTTCCACATGCGGGTATATTAGGACTGGGCTTCTGGACTACAACATTGACATAAAATATAGTTTTTAATATTAAATGTTTAGGAAATTATGGGAGTTATTTAATGACCCTTATAGCTACAGTTTTATACTGCTGCCGATTTATTATTATTTATTTATTTATTTATTTATTTATTTATTTGTGGGCGCTCTTTAACATCTCAGGTCATAAGCGTCCCATTCAACTCAGGGCGTGGAACGGCCGACAAATTTTGCTCAGAGGCCTCTCTTTCAGGCTTGAGGTTCTTTTTCGTGCCGTAAATGTAGGACACGGGACCCACGGCTTTACTTCCCTTCCGAAGGAAGCCATACTTAGGATTTTTACGCCCGAAAAAATCCATCGGTCCTGGCCGGGTTCGAACCCGCGATCTTGGGCTTAGGAGGCAAGTATGATAACTACACCACTACGCCACCAGGACTGACGTACTATACTGCTGCAGAGAACAGTCATTTGATTTTTGTATATGCACTGCATATTGGTGTTTTGTTTTATACTTAGTTTGATACTGGTGTTTTAATGCACTTGGCTAATTTTAAATTCTGAGGCTTACCATACGTTTTTAGTATAAAAATAACTTTCACTGTTTAAAATCGAACTGGACGTTTGAAAGCTCAGTGACCTCCAAAACTTGATGTCTAAGTTGAAATTAAGAGTTTCTGCAATACTTTTCCGATGGTAGACAGAAGGCTAATGGAATAATAATTTGCTTTTCCCTTGCTTTAAGAGCATAAGTTCCTCAGCTAGTTTCCAAATTGTTGATAAGTATTTCAAATTCAAAAAGATGTTTAATATTTTGGTTAGCTGTACCAAGCTTTTCTCGGGGGGAAATTTGATATCTTCATCGACGATTCAGTGCGGCCCAGCGGATTGTCTTTTCATTCGCAAACTTGAGAATTCACTGGAAAATTTCATAAGGAGTTGTCAGTGGAATTGGCATGCTCATGCTTTTGAGCTGTTCAAATTCGTATCCAAGCTTGAACCATTTAGGGACATTTAGATCCGCTCCAGAATTTCCCTGATCCTTGTGGTGCAGAACAAGTCTGTGGAAGCCTAGAGAGCTTAATTTCCAGTATCGATATTGGAGAATGCCTTGAATGACTGTATTACTTTCCAGAAGGAGTTATCTAACTGTGAGAGGATTTTCATTTTATGCTCCCACTGTTTATGCCTGTTGGTGGCAGTTTGGTGTCGAACTATTTTGCGCTGTCACTGTGCTAGCGCTTTAAATTGTTGTTGGCCAGTATACCTCCAATGTTCCATGAGACGTCGTCTCCTGGCAATAAGTAGCTTACTTCCGGTTATACAACACACCTGATCGGAGAACTGTGTGTATGTAGTAACGTTTATTATGGCAGTTGATAGCGATGCAGTAAAGTTTTCTATGGCGGCTGCTTCGCTGCAATACGACCTCCGAGGTTCAGCATTTTGGCTTAGAACACAATCTAGTCGGTAACTTAACATCTTAAAATGCTGGGAGTTTTGCAGTTATAGCACCACATGTGTTAAAATGCATGGTCGGAGTATAAGCTGTGATAGACATACTTTTTAGATACAATAGCTACTTTTAGTAAATACGCTATCCTAGACATCCTGATTGCACAGTTCCGATCTGTAGCAAAAGGTTGGTTATGCAGGAGCGTGGGTCATAATTCTCTTCTAAGTAACTGCGAAGAGATTTCCGGCCAGTTTGCTAAGCGAAAATATCAACAAGGGTATTGGCATTGAAATCTCCTTCAATAATTAATACCCTGAAAGTTTAAAATTGTAACCTGACTTTAATTCAGTTTCGCATATCAAAGCGATATCTATTTTTGTTCGCCTTGGGACTTTCAAATTCGTGCTGTGCTTGTGATTGCTATTTGCGTTCCAACGGAGTGTATGAGCTTAAATTATGCGTTCTTGAACATTATGAATGATGTTTAACGCCCGTTTTTGCTACTGAGGCACCACAGGCGATGAATACTGATGATACATGAGATGAAATTATATATTGGGAAAGGATTTATTTTTAAGGAAGAAAGTGTTCCAGGCCTAAGTTTAGTGTACCTCCCCGGAATTTGCCATTTATGAGGGCTGAGAAAAGCCTGTAAAAAACCTCAGTCAGGGAGGACGGTCCTAGCGGGATTCGAACCCCAGACCTCCCGCTCACGAGTCCGCGATTTAACGACCTCGACCACCCGTTGCGGAAGTCCCTGAACACGTGCCATTTAATTGGTTAAGAAACAATTTCCTAACATGTATATTCCTTCCAATTTTGCCATAATGTATGTCCTTCCCAGTATTTTCGTCGCGCAGTTTTTTAGTTTTGCAAGATCTAGGCCTTTCAAAGGTCTAGCAAGTCTATCAGTTCCCCATGTCAGCCCCTGAAAGCTTAAAGGGGCATGCCTGTTTAAGGTAACTGAGGAGTACTTCTCCCACCATTATTGTGGCCTGTTGCCCGTGGACAAGATTTTGTGTGATTCTTGGTGACCGAGGAGCATTTTGACCTGGTTGGACTAATATCAGCCAGCTATCTGGATTTTTCGTTTATGAATCTTTCGCAGCCTCCGAAATTTGGAGAATGCGTCTAACCACAAAATGTGCAATAGGTAGTGATATTCTGTGGGGGAATTCTAACTGATGGTGTGGTACTCCATCTAATATGGAGCAGGAATTAAAGGTGCGGGGGCGTAGTTGATCGCTGAGCTGATGGTGGTTTCGATGTCTCGGCCGGGCTGCTCACCGGATGGTGTTTGCTCCAAATCTGTTTAGTTTTATCTCAGGGTCCACTGGAGTGTTTCGGGATCAGTATAGATCCACGGGAACGAGAAATGTGTTGCCCAAAAGATACACAAGGTTGACTTGTTTAAAATATTTTTATTCACATGTAAAGTACTTCCTAACCGTTCGCCGCTGACTTCGCTACTCTCTTAGACTGGCTTCCTGAGTGAATATCTGGATGTCTGAATGTCCCTCTGAATCTATGAATGTGTGAGTGTAAATCTGTGAAGGTATTTCTACTGAATGTCTAAATGTGAATCTATGAATGTCCGACTTCTACGAGTGTGAAACGCGCCTCTGAATGTGTCTCTACCGAATGTGTGAGTTCCTCTCTGACTTCTGTACTCTAATTTTTCTACTACATCGCCACGCCTTTCGCTAAATTAAATTCCCTCGTATTGTATCTATTTTCGTGTTTGTCCGTTTCATTGGCTATCCTAAAATTATTTATCGGTATCTAAGTTCTTCTGATATGTTAACTTTTATCCGAAGACCATTGGCTAGAATTATTCTTTCCCCCCTGATCTAACGTCTTCCCACGAACTTGAATTTTCCCAGAACAAGCTGTCATAAATTTCGGCCCTTTCCTTACATTCTGATTTCTATTGAAAATCTTTTGCCTTCCTTAGTTTGTAGATTCCTAAATGTTCCTAGAGATTAAGCACGTGTTTTCGGCTTTCCTGTAATAAAACATTTTCGTCTCCGTTCTGACATTTTCATTTTCTCTTAAAATATTTTTAAGTCTGACTTTGTTAAATACTGTCCCGTTACGGCCACATGTTTATCTTATTGTCAACTCCTAAGTATTTCCTGGGTAGAAGGTTCGTGACCTAACAAAAGATAGTTTACCCTTTACTCAGCCTTGTCTAAGGAGCGGTCTGCGGACGAGTGTCAGGTATACTAACCGTCTCTTTCTCACATATTTTACACAAAATGTATACAAAATTCTTTTGTATGTTACAAGTTACAAATTATTTCTATTCCTGTTATACCTATCTCAAAATGATTTTCTTATATATATATATATATATATATATATATATATATACATAACAATTATCCTTATCTAATATAATGCCTTTATAAATATAACCCTGCAGCCTTTTAATTAAATTAATAAATGCAGCCATATTTCCGGCTTCAGACGCTTCTGGATATTAAAGTACAGAGCTTGTATGTGCTCTCGAACTCTTGGCAATTAAAGCACTGCATTATGTAGTTGTTTGTTTTAAAATTATTAACGCTTATAATCATATGGTCGGTGCCTCGTTTATTTATTGGTTGTTTGTTTTTCTCGTATCCTTCCAAAGAAACGAGAACGTTTGGGAGCGAACGGAATTGGGTGGTTAGCTGCTTAATGCAGCGGGCTCTAGCCTTTTTCCAACACATCCTCCAGGATGTACGCTGGGCCCGTGAATGGTGTTAGGTGTTTCAGGATAAATCTTAATTCGCTTCTCGGTGAGAAGCTAAAGTATGGTATTCCATCGCACTTCAGGTCGCCTAGTAATGACTTGATATCTTCTTGCCTCTGTAATAACGTTTTGAGTCCGGAGAATGTTTTCTGAAGTTTGTAAAACCCTGGAGGAATCAACATTTTTAAAAATTTTAGCACTGTTGGAATGTATTTATTTTCTGGTACCATTATTTTTGTGGTTTCTTGCTCTTCGGTAGTGAGGGTTGACTGTTGAAGATAGTAGTGGGGGCATTTGGAGCGGTGATAGGAGTGAAGATGGGGAGTTTTAGAGCCTTAGTTTTGGTTGCTGGTGATTTTTGGTTATTATATTAATATTTTTGGTGGCGTCTGTTGTACCATTGACTTTATTAGGAAGTGCTATATTCTCGGTTGTCATATCTATCTTTTTTCTCCGGAACTAATTCTCAGGCGAGTGTCGCGAAAATGTTGCTGCTTGCATGATGTTGATATTACTAGCTTGGTACTTTTCTTTTTATTCTTTCCTGCGGAATTTTAAGCGAGTTGGCCTCGTCATCGTTTTCCTTGTCATTATTATTGCTGAAGTTAATTTGGTGGAGGGGGTGCTTTTATGTTATCAAGCGTCAGCCCTCGAGTAGTTGAACTAATTTGCGCTTCTTGAGCCTATGCTCACGGAAGTAATTTGTTAGATCGAGGACCACTGGCTGTTAAGCGGAGTCACTTCGATCCAACTCTTAAACCACTTACTGGTAGTATTCGATCTCCTGCTGGAGATTATTAGCCTCCTTTCGTAATTTTGCAATTCTTCGGAAGTTTTTGTAGGCGTACTGTTTTAGAAGGATTTTGAGAAACTGGGGTTACTGAAAGGTCTTGCTCCACTATGGTATTGCTCGGAGTAACAATGCTGTACTGACAAGTGATAATTGCAGTGTTTTCCTTTGTATTATTCCTTACTGAAGCCACCTAGCTGAAGCCACCATTGTGTTTGCGGCCAGTTGTCAATATGATGGCTGGTAAGCGTGAGGGCGCTGGCTTGGCTTGGGTAAACTAGCGCTTGCGTGTCATAGAGACGCTTGCTTTGCGTGAACAGGCCTGCACATATGAAACAAGGGTAAAAGGCCCCATTTCCAAAGCTGTATGAGGTGCTACTTATATTTTTCTAGCATAACTTTTATATAAAAAATAAAGGCAGAAGTTGTGTAAGTTATCCTGCTAGTATTTACACAACATACACTGGTGTGTGTGTGTGTGTGTGTGTGTGTGTGTGTGTGTGTGTGTGTGTAAATAAGCGCCTCGGGTGGCCGAGGTCGTTAAGGCACGGGTTTGTCAGTGGGAAGTCTGAGGTTCGATTTCCATGAAACAAATATTATTGGTGGGGATTTAATTATGTACTAGGATTTTATTTAATAATCTATAGTATTTGAATGCTGATAATTAATTAAGATGATTAAATTATCTTCCTGAATTGTCATGGTTCTTGAAGTCTGCATGTGAATGTTTCCTATCTTTCTAGTTCCAAAGCCTGAGACAGGAATCTCAGGAGAATTTGTACTGTTTTTAATGACGTGATGTCATTAGGGAGGGAAGGGGTTTGGTCACTGTAATAATACAATTTCGGCTCCAATTGAATTTTTAATTAATTGGACAATTGAAGGATTTAGGAACATGCTATGCGTGTATCGTGTAGTTATAGTTCTGGTTTTGGTAATGGCTGTATAGTTGCTCTTAGGCTAAAGCTCACCATTCGAAGATTTAAATACACTATTCACGTAGTTTTAATTTTAACTGCACTGCTGCGTTACAAATTCACGAAGGACTGTTGCCTATAATTTTGCTGTAACGCTTTCTTATAACACTGATCTCTTCGATGTACGGGCTATAGCATAAGAATAATCTGGCTGTCTTGACTTTAACACTGATTTTATGAGACTCGTATATTATTTTAATGATAACGTATTTTTTCACTGATTAGTGGTGTTATATCTTTCAATTATAGACTGCCTTACTAATAACACTGCATTAAACTGCCCATTCTCAACTCTGTGTTGTGATCCCTTGTACTGTCCCGTTACTCTATCTCTCTATATTCTTTGGTTAATTTTAGACTTTTCCTTCTCCTGCTGAAACTTACTTATTATATTTGATATTAAGTTTATTATGTGAATTCCCTCTGCACTTTGCAAAATTTTATTTCTTCGAATTTTCAAGAAATGGACTCAACTCTAGCCTCCTATTGGTTATTATATGATATCTTTAATACAGTACATTCATCCTCATTCGTCCAATTTCGAGGGAGGTTTATTGGTGGGAGTTTTTGTTCTCCGCTATTTTTTACAACTTCCTAACACTCAGATTCGCGCACTAAAGTTTTGCGATAAAGCAGGTTTCGGCCATATAAGGGGTGTTCCTTTGAAAATTTCGGAAATAACTAAAATTTTGAATTATTATAAGACAAGGTTTTGGGCGCGCACCTTCTTTTGAATGATAAATATGTTATCTATTTATATCATATTTCTTCATTTTCCATGTCAGGTGAGTAAAAACATTTGCGACCTGATGTCGGCAAAACTTTATGGTTGGTGGCAATGCGAGGAATGGGTGGTTCCTCTTTAACAATAGAAGAGAATCTTTAAAGGCAAATCGTATTGTCTTAAGACTTTCTACAGGCAGCAGAAAGCCAGCATATCCGTCCCTTTCACAGAAATATAACAAAGACACACACACACACGTACATATATATATATATATATATATATATATATATATATAGTAACAATAAAATTAGATAAGTAAGGAAAGGATAAAACACTTGTGTAACTTCTTGCCATAGAAGAACTCCAGTAGTTCGAAATATAGCAATTTCAAGTGTGACTTTATCTAAGTGATTATCCTTATCTACGTTTATTATTACTGTTAATTTGTTAATAGTGTTTCTTTATTTTTATTTTTCCTTTATATACTATATATATATATATATATATATATATATATATATATATATATTCTTATAAAAGGAATGTAAAAAGTGCAGTCGATATAAGGTGTAGTTATTAGGCGTCCGCGTTGGGCGACATTTGCAGTCGAAATAAGAAGGTTTCGCCTCAATGTTGGGTCTGAGTTCGATGAGTGGGGGAGGGATTTGTTGATTTAAATTAATTAATGGTTAGTTGTTGACCTCCTCTTCTTCTGCTTCCTAACATTACTGCAACCCCGGGCTAGCTTCGGTGAGTGCTGGAATTTTATGGCCTGTTTCAGGTCCAAGGGAGAGGACTAGGAAGTTAATGAATACAAATAGAACTCCTTAAAACAAGACCATTTATTTAGAGTAAATTGAGTTAGGTGTTCGAGGGTCGCCTTTAAGATTTTGAGAAAACGTATGAGTTTGCTTGCAACTCGCTTAATAAATTCCAGTTTATATAAAATGTCCAATCAGTATCTTCCTCAACACTACTCATTCTCCTTCTCGCGGCACACTAGCTATCAGTTAATAGTTTTACGTCGCCTTTTACGAAAACGGTCTCTCGAAGTGCTCTGATCGAATGCCTCGCTTCCCTTCACGGCGTCTCTTTTTCCCTGTGTCTTTGCCTAATGTCAAGTGCAATTTATGACACCCACAAGGTTACGTGGCGTCAATAGATAATAATTGACCAGTCTGTTTTGTCTTTTCACAAAACTAGCATTTTTATGTCCTTTTTCTCAATGACTAACGATCTGACCCTGTCAGTTTTTCAAACTCTTAAGGCAGACCCTTTGCCCACAAAGACTCTTAATACAAAGGAAAGGACATCTGCTTTCTCTCGTCCCCTTTACAATACAGTCTATCTGCCTTACGTCTAAAAGTCTGGTAAACAAGTTACTCTCTTACTTTCGAAATACATAAAAGACTTAATGATAAATATACATACACATAGACTGTACAAATTCATTACACTAAGGTTTACAATCCATATAATTAATTGTGCTATCTCAATAATATAAACATGGGGTTAAAGCCATTTTATATTGTCTCAAAAGTTTTCTTTAGGAGACATGACACAACTTAAAATGCACCTAGGCGTGCCACATTTAAAGTAAGGAACACATAAAGACACTATAAAACACTGTTCGAGGCACTGTAAGACAATGTGGAACACTGTTGAGGTCACTTGAGGTCACTGTAGAACACTGCAAAAGCTACTATATTTCGAGCCAGGATGGGCTCTTGATCGCGTAGCTGGAGAACATGGACTAAGTCTAGCATATCACACGGCTTGGGTGCCTTCCTTACAGTGTCTGCTGAGTTGGCAGCAAGAGAAACCAACTTTAAAAAAATTAACTCTCAAGATGCAGGTGGGATATTTTTTTATTTTTTTATTTATTTTTTTTAAAGAGAGATGTTTAAGCCCGGAGGGGTGCGTGCCTTGTGAAGAACATGCGCTGCCATCTCTCTGTCTCCGAAAGTACTGGTAGGAGAAGTAGGAAGTACGGCATCTATGAGTATTAAAGCAAAACAAGTATCGAAAACAGAATGGTGAAGGTTGGCATTTTGGGTCACGGGCAAAGAAGAACAGGTTTTGACAGAGCGTCTGTGATTGTTCATTCTAAGTGAAACTGCGGTGGAGGTTAAACCAATGCAGAAAGCAGGACAAAATTTACATTGGAGCCTGTATATCACGTTGGTTGAGGCACAATTAGCAAAAATATTAATTTTGAAATCTGACTTTACTATGGGACTGAAGAAGGATGTACTAGGCGTTATTAAGGCACAAGTTTTACATTTTGTTCTGTTGCATGGATAAAAACCAGGTGTAGGTTGAGAAACAAACGTGGAATTAAGTTTCTTGCGGAGAATAGTTTTTAGGTTATGTAGGGACCTGAAACTTAGGCGTGGTGGTTTGTGGTTTATAGTTTATTGGTCACTGTGGATGTGTCCTCCTTGTACGTAAGCATTCCACATGATGAAGGACTAGAAGCGATGACACATTTGTTAGACATGCGTAATCCACTCCTTGTTCCCTCTACTGAATTTAACTGCCAACTAGCACATCTTATGCTTATTCATAACAGTTTTGATTTTGAAGGTCAGCACTTCCTTCAAATTAAAAGGACAGCTATAGGCACTAGGATAGCCCCTTTCTACGCCAATTTATTCATGGCTAGATTAGAAGAAAAGTTCCTTCATTCAGAACCTCTAGCCCCTTTGGTATGGCGTAGATTTATTGATGACATCTTTATTATCTGGACCCACGGCATCGCCTCCTTGGATCCTTTTTTTGCTAGGCTAAACACTAATTACTCAGTTACTTTTACCTCCACAGTCTCTCGAACGCAAACCACTTTTCTAGACATTGATATCCAGTTGGTTAACAAAAATTTCCTAACGTCAGTGCACATTAAACCGACCAATTTACAGCAATATTTACATTTCGACAGTTGCCACCCTTCCCATATTAAAAAAGCTATTCCTTTTTCCTTATCACTTCTGAGACGCCGCATCTGCAACAATATTAAGTCATTAGATGACTATATCACCAAGTTAATTGACAAATTGACTGATCACGATTATCCTCGTGCCATGGTTTAGTTGATAGTGTTGTCTTCCCGTCAACATTATACGACTCAGATCTCAAAACAAAATGATAATAATCAGTTGAATTTTATAGTCACTATTTCCCCGGTCTAGAATGTCTTAAGCCCATCCTAAAGTATTCTTAAGCAGAACCCTACTACATCAGCATTGTTTCACAAATCACCACGTCTAAGTTTCAGGTCCCCACATAAACTAAAAACCATTCGCCGCAAGAAACTTAATTCCTCATTTGTTTCTCAACTAACACCTAGGTCTTATCCATGCAACAGAACAAAATGTAAACCTTGTGCCTTAATAACGCCTAGTACATCCTTCTTCAGTCCCATAGTTAAGTCAGAACTCAAAATTCATTTTTTTGCTAATTGTGCCTCCACCAACGTGATATACATTCTCCAATGTAAATGTTGACCTACTTTCTACATTGGTTTAACCGCCACGCAGTTTCACTTAGAATGAACAATCACAGACGCTCTGTTATAACCTGTTCTTCTTTGCCCGTGGACCAACATGCCAACTTTCACCATTCTGTTTTCCATACTTGTTTTGCTTTAATACTATAGATGCCGTACTTCCTACTTCTCCTATCAGTACTCTCAGAGAGACAGAGAGACGGCAGCGATTATTCTTCACAAGGCACGCACCCCTCCAGGCTTAAACATCTCTCTTTATAAAAAAATCCAAAAATTCCCAACTGCATCTTGAAGGTTCATTTTTTTAAATTTAGTTTCTCTGGCTGCCAACTCAGCAGACTGTAATGAAGGCACACAAGCCATGTGATATGCTAGACCTAGTCCTTGTTCTCCAGCTACGCGATCAAGAGGCCATCCTGGATCGAAATATAGTAACTTCTGCAGTATTCTACAGTGACCTTCACAGTGTTCCACATTGTCTTACAGTGCCTCGAACAGTGTTTGATAGTGTCTTTATGTGTTGCTCACTTTTGAATGTGCGCATTTTAAGTTATATATATGCACTATCAATCATAGTATTACAGAAAGATAACTGGAATATTACTTATTAGTCAAAAAAACATATATCTATATACATATCATATATTAACAATTACAATATTAAAATCGTGATTATAATTGTAATATTGGTACCTTTGATTATTGCGTCATTCTTGACCTTAACCGCCACGGGTGACCGAGGTCGTTATGGCGCGGACTCGTGAGCGGGAGGTCTGGTGTTCGAATCCCGCCATGACCGTCCTCCCTGACTGAGGTTTTTACAGGTTTTCCTCAGTCCTCATAACTGGCAAATGCCAGGGAGGTACCCTAAACTTAGGCTTGGAACGTTTTCTTCCTTTTAAAAAATCCTTTCCAAATATATTATTTCATTTCATGTATCACCAGTATTCATCGCCTGTGGTGCCTCAGTAGTAAAAACGGGCGTCAAACACCACTAAAAATTCTTGACTTTGTTAAACAATACCTGAAATTAAATGCAACTATTATTATAGTTGCTATCAGATGCAATTATTAGAATAATAATTTTTGAGGCACCACTTCCTGCTTCATGGGCCAGAATCGTTTTCCTTGAATGATTTTTTTCCCAGGTTTTTCTCAGTCTTCATAAATGGCAAATGCAGGGGAGTGATCCGAAAATTTAGACCTGGAACGTTTCCTTTCGTAAAAAAAAAAAAAAAAAAAAAAAAACATTTTCCCTGTTTATCATTTTATCTCTTGTATCACCAGTGTCCACCACCTGCGATTCCTAAGCAGTAAAAACGGGCTTAGACACTATAAAAAAACTGGTATTTCATTCACACAACACGGCACACAAAAACGCAAGCTATACATAGCACAATTAATTGTTTAGCATAGGTTTTATGTATAAGAATCTCTTCTGTTTCAATGCGGGTTACGTAACGCTTTGATACAGTGTGTGCCTCGACTCCACTTCAACCGTCACTCCTCACAAAAAAAGAAAGAAACTGTAACTAGAATGGGATCATATTCATACATTGGGACATATTCATCCAAGAACGAGTGAAAAGAATCACCTGCCGTCCCAGAGGAACGCGGTATGATGTAAGATACGTAGCTCAACTTTATCTTCAAGGTTGTGTATTTTTGTCGCGCTGAGTTTGGGTGTCACAGGATGGTCTGGGAGTGTAAACATCCACCAACACATCATGGTTTCTATTATGTGGATGTAATATCCTGATGCAATCGTTGAATACGAACTCGAAAATCGTTCCCAGATTTATCAGCAGATTTCAATCTGGTTCTTACATAGGCAGTTTATCATACCTTTGGAAAGGTTTCTGTACCGAAATCTGGAATAGAAACGGGTTTTCTGAGGGACTGGTACAACTTGTGTGTGGAGGCCTTCACCGGTGTCTAAGGGTTCTATCTGGAAACTGATTAGGAATCCCATCTGCGTCCGCGCAGTCATCACTCGTAGATCTTTGCCGCTTTGTGTCTCTTTCTCAAATTATACATTCGTCCCACATGTACCCCGTTTGAGGCGTATCACCAAGAGCCAACTGTAAGAACTGATAATGTCCTCATCTGCCCCCATCTATCTATCCATCCATCCATCCATCCATGCATCTGTGCTCCAGTGTGTATTTGTGACGTTAAGTGATGTGCCTCATTAAAAGCTAGTTTATGAGATAAGCTAAAATTTAATTAAGACGATGCAAAATTTTCTTGTAAATCATCCTGTCTATAAACAAGAACATTTAATCTTTAAAATTAAACAGTAATAAATAATATATTAGTTTTTGAAAATTTGTAGTGTTTCAATACTGATTAACATTAATTATTATGGTCATCTTCTTTGAACTGCCAAACTAATTAACGTTTAATAGTTGAAAAAGAATGAATAATGCAATTTTACCTAAATATTAATTGTACATGGCTACTTCGAAAACAGTTTATTAATTCCTTGAAAAATTAGCTGCTGCAAAATTATTTTTCCGAAAAAATGTATATTATATTACCTAAGAAATTGAGCTATATTCAATGTTACATATGGGCTATATTTATTAATTTTAGTAAATAAATAATTGCATTTTTCGTAAAAATATGCATGTTTTATTACTTCAGAAATTTAGCAGCATTAGCTGTTAAAATATGGGCTATAATTATAAGTTCTTATTAAATAAATAATTAAATCAAACACTTTATATTTTAAGACAATTAAATATGATTTATAATCATAAATAAATATTAGAAAATCAACATGAAGTATCTGCAGTAGATAAGGTCTCAGCAAAGACATGGACTCTTTCAATTTCACATTGTTTTATGAAAATAAAAAAAATAAGCAGGAAATAGGAAATAGATGCGGTAAAAGGGGCGGAGTACAGAGGTTGTGCATCCTCGCTTTTTCGCAATACAACTTCTACATGAGTATGAAAACATTTGTAAATTCTATGGAGAGTCGTCGACTTACGCCATCACAGAGAGATTCAGTAAATTTTATCACAGAGTTCCCTTACATTTTCTACGCTTTATTACCAAGTCCCGGATATATAGGCTTTTAACTATTTGTTCCATCCTTCGCAATTCGAAAATCTAATTTAGTGTTCCATTTTGTGTCCTCTATGTTGAAACATGCAAATCCTATTGTTGGTGCACACATTTGATTGCAAATTTTAGACAAAT
Source organism: Metallyticus violacea (assembly GCA_030762175.1). Classification (NCBI taxonomy): domain Eukaryota; kingdom Metazoa; phylum Arthropoda; class Insecta; order Mantodea; family Metallyticidae; genus Metallyticus; species Metallyticus violacea. The sequence continues at coordinate 132,920,067 of CM060846.1, forward strand.
ACATATTTACTTTGTCTCATCTTCCTACCCTTGTCTCCTGCTTGATGTATTCTTTCAATCATTTTTATCATTTCTTTCATTGGCTTACAATAACGTCAAATATAACATCACAACCTTACCCTTGGCCTATTAGGCATGTAATTCTTGTTTCATAGAGAGTTGCGCTTTCATCAGGGTTAGGTCGCTTTTGAACACCACTTCTAAAACCTAGTTACTCTCAGCCCTAACCCACACCAATGCAATGGAAATAATAATTATGCTATTTTTTCTATTTAAATTTTACGTTTAGTGTTTAATGTACATAATTTAAGTATTTTCTTACATTTACAAATAATGGGCTTGCACCCTAGAATATTATTTATTTCACTCTCAATTTTGTTAACGCGTATAGCCTTTAAACTTTGACGTGTAAAATTGCAGAATTGCACTGGCTAAGGTTAATATCCAGAGTTAAATGAAGCAAGTGCTTAGCCATTAAATATTTATATGTGCAAATGGCAGACAAGCACATTTGTTATATGAACCATTCTTAATGGGTTTAGTAAAGTGCTTGCCATGTTACTAGAATTTTATATGGATATTAAAGCAGTTTGCACAGGACATAACTTGTTATTTTTTCTGTTATTAAAAGTACCACTGGTGAGTTATCATCTATGTCTTTATGATAATAATTATTATAATAAATAACAATTTCAAATAATTATATTCTTTCATACTTAGAAACTAGCTTTCCCGGACTATATCCTAATCGCTTTCTTTTCAGCCGTTTCCTAAATAAATGCTTACGCAGGCATCAAAGGGTTGGTGCGGTGTATGAAATAGTACTTGTACAGAGTTCTTAAATCGCGTAGCAATTATTACATTAAATTAATTGTATCATTATATAGCTAAAACGTATATTTTGCTTTACTGATGCCATAATTAAACCATGTTTTCTTCAACAGATCTATTAAAATTATATTATGAAAGCAGAAATAACCACAAGTGACATATTTTTTTCCTACTGTGATAATTTGTACACCGCACAGCTTGAACGGCATTAGTGTCGGAAAGGGATTAATAACATCTTTCAAGACATCTTCCGAAATAAATAGAGCCGATAATTCGAAAAATTACTTGAAAACAAAGAATCTTGAAAACGTTCCGAACAGAAATTGCCAACTAAAGTAATTGGCTTACAGTCAATTAAACCGCAGATAATGGTGGGTATTTAATAGTAAATATTACGTTGGAAACATTACATTCAGCAGAACCTGAAATTATATTTCCCTGTCTAATGCTGTGCCCTGTAAATTGCATGTGCTTCACCGTAGCAATGGGATATAGCCGTAACAGTACAGTGATATGCACCTCATCCTAGATGAGAGTAATAATCGTCTCTGCATGGTCTGAGCATTCCACAGGGAAAGATATCCTGTACACCATCATCCGTAACCTATGTGTTAGAATGCCTGAATAGATCCATGAGAGAAACGGATATAGTGGCCGCCCACTATCATCAGATCCGGGTCTTTCAGCGGCTTGTAGCACAACTCAATTGAAGAAAAACGTGTCTGTAAGATCGGGGAGGAGGATAAGGGTTATCAAACTCACAAGGTGATGAATGTGTGGGCAAGGTTCCTTGACATTAACATAATAATATACCTTTCATGCTAGAACCTTAATGGCAGAAATTGTACCATGTTTCTTGGAGAAAACTTATCCTTTCACCCGCAAGCTAATCTTTATGTGGTTTGACAAAATATGTAGTTCCAGCATGACAGTGGACAACTCAATTACTCCTACAAGGTCAAACAACAATTGAACAGGTAATATCTACGAGTATTTCGTCCCCCGGAATCACCAGATCTGAATCCATTGGATTACGACGTATTAGGCTACCTCCACATGTTATTGCCGGAAAACGAAGAAAGCTCATCGTTTGCCTGCTTGTAGTTGTTACTACCATCAGAGAAGAGCAGAAGCAGCGAGGCAACACTAGGCATTGTGTGTCGAGCGATGCGATGCGTTGAATTTGGCAGTGTACAGCAGTAAAAAGCTAATTTGCAATTCAGGAGCATGCATTTTTCCGCATTAGAACCAACAATTATAACTAGTTTGAAGAAGCCAGCGGCTGTTATTTCAGCTAGCAGAATACTTAAACTTTCATATGTTAAAAATTACGATACCATAAAATATCCCCAGAACTACTTAACCACCTCTATATTTATGAGAGTGCATTTAACTAATAGTACGACTTCAATAGAGTAGAAATGATTAACACTTTCTTTCCTCAGTAACTATGTAGTATGAGATTTTGGAAATTACGTATACTGCAAATATAACCTATATAACATATATATTATTATACAAAGAATACTTCCCATTATATAGCTTATGATGTATATGTTTGTGCTCGCTCGACGGAAACTAATCACTTATTTCCCTAACACACACCGAAAGTACTGTTATAGAAACTGTCATCTCTCATTAAAGTAAAGGTTCTTGAAATACAGTGTTTGTCACTTAGAATTAATATTGTCCCAGTTGGAAGAGTCTTTCGTGTGGTCTGAGCTTTCAAATTAATTAGATTTATCTATAACTAAAAAACAGTATACGAGTGGATAAATTGTCTGTTGAGGGCAGGCATTTCAGCATCTGCTATGACGTTGAATACAATATCAATTCTATTAAATACTAATTATTAACGAAAGCAGCAAAAAGTGCGCTATGACTTTCACCATGCAACATAATTTTCCCCGTCAGGTGCTAATACAATTCCTAGGTTAATACTTGCCCAGGTATAAATGGGAGAGTGCCGTACTAAATATTATAAAGAACTGAGAAGAAAGGATGAATAAATAGAACAATAAACTAATTTATGAACATTATCTTAGTTTAAAATCCTTAGATCTTAAAATATTAATTACTCTTTTAGTATATTCATTTGCCTTTACAGATTTACATGCCTTAAAGCAGAAAATTGTAGATATATTACTACAAAGTTAGACTTAATATAAAAAATTATGATTTCATCAGCTCATCATCAAGCACTGGGGAAATAATAATTAAAGGAAATGTATTCTTTTCCTGTGCTACATCAATATACATTTGACGTTTTGTACGTATGAGTATAATAATTCACAGTAATTTCGAACTCAATTATCGCCAATTAAATGCAGAACATTTCATTAACGCTTGTCGCCGGCACGGTAAGTAGAAACAGGCAAACTAAAAACGAGGTAATGTGGCAACATTACTCCATGGGACGGTAGTAGGAAAAGCGCAGCGTGATAGGTTCAAAAAGGCTGAAGGAAACGGCCAGAGAGTTTAAAATTCTTTTTGCAGTACAAGTTTGGAGCTTTAGCAGCACCTATTGTCTTAGTTTCTGCTCACATCCTTGTGCAGACTACGTGCATCAAACTCCTCGCACAGTTAGTAACCAGAGAAAATGTTTATGCCATTGTGTGACGAACACTACATGGTTAAAGCACATTCTTTTCAAGAGTTTCCCAGATATGCACGAACAAATTTGAAGTGTTTATATTGGTGATGAAGTTAATTACAGAAATATATACATACTAACCTAGAAATAAAGTATTGGCAGCACTGTCGCCATGCTGCTAGTGAATTTGTGGGGGCGTTGCTGTTCTCATTACGTTTAGAGGAAGAGCATAATCTTCCATTATACCGTGTGTCATGCAGGCAAACGAATGCAAAATGTAAAGTTCAAGTAGTGTGTGAAACTGAACCGCCCTAAAGGGATGTTTGGTAAAACAGAGCAGCGTTCATAGATTAAAACTGAGGTGACACGTAGCCAAAAGGTTATAAAAACTTATGCGGGTCTCCGAGATACTTGTAATAATGAAACATGGAAACACGGAACAGTCGTTGGATGTCAGTCCTTCGACAAAAACGTAATAGTATAGAAGATGCGCCGAGTGCAGGCAATCCTGTCCTCGAAACGCATTATGTTGAATTTTATGTCATCATTACTTAAAGAGGATTGCTATGGAAAGCGAGGGAGTTAGCCGTATAATTTTGGAACAAGTCACATTGCAGTGTCGCACCAGGCCACTCTATAGACATGAACAAAATGGTTTAGCTACAGATGTCCAGCGTCTTTCAGAAATGTGGCAATGGGTAGTAAATGTGTCAGGGAATTACATATTGAGGTAATGTAAAAGTCTTCACCCTCTTGAATATATCGTTTGCTACTTACGAATATATTCCCATTATTTTGCTTCTACCTCTCGTATATAATCAGCATTAGTCCATTATGATAAAGAACAAATCACAGAATATTCTGTCGGTCCTGGTCGAGCAGTGGTTACCATACTTGCCTCCTAAACCCAAGATCGCGGGTTCGCACCCGACCAGGACCGATGCATTTTTTCGGGCGTAAAAATCCTAAATATGGCTTCCTAGGAAGAAAAGTAAGACCGTGGGCCCCGTGTCGTACATTTATGACACGAAAAAGAACCTCAAGCCTGAAAGAGAGGCCTCTGAGCAAAATTGGTCGGCCGTTTCACGCCCTGAGTTCAATAGGACGCTGATGACCTGAGATGTTAAACAGCGTTCATAAATAAATGAAAAAAAACTGAATATTCTCACTTTATTTCAGTTGCTGCGAAAAAGTTAATCAATCGAGTGAGAATATGTTATTACATGGGTACCAACTGATAGCTCTGCTATAAAGCGAAAATTACCTATAATTTTTAAAAACATTAAAAATGTTATGTTACCGCTTGGTTATTATTTCAGATAACAAATATAACATAAGTGTATGTATCTCTGATTGACTGATTTGACTTATTTAAACGTTTAGGTAATTTTATCTTCTTATACAGACCACTAAGCGTTTTCTAAACGATAAAGGAAATTAATAAAAATAAATGCTCAAGTATATTTAAGTTCATTTGCAATGAATTTGCCTAGCAGTCCCTTGAACCGCGTAAAGGGAATTTGAGGATAACTTATCACATCTGGTAATTTTACCCGGGCAAGCTAATTACTAACGTATTACCTTTACTTCGGTCATATATAGGAATTTAATGTTGATATTTTCTGCGTTATTTTAACACTGAATGTAAGATAACTCAAAGAACAACCTGAAGTTATAATTCAATTTATTTATATGTTACTCGTGCCAAACATAGGAAAAAATTTTGCAATACGGTAAAAGAGTGTCGTTTTTTAAGAATACTTATACAAAGACTGATTCTGGAAGAACAGAAAATAATCAATGATAAATTTCTAGCATAAATTGCAAATATTAATAAAGTATATACAGCTAAAACCAAAGTTTGATGATGATGATTATGGTTTAAGGGGCGCACAACAGCTAATGTCATTAGCGCCCAAACACACTAAAAATGCACCAGAATCAAAGAAAGAAGTAATCTACACCGGATCTGTGTAGAAAATGAACACAGTAGCCCTGTAGGCAGTAAAATATAAAACTGAAAACAAATAACAAGGGTAATAAACATAACAACAAACTAGACCGTTACCAAAAACTCAGCTGCAAGGGCTGAAAACACACAGTCTGTAATAGGCCAAAAGATAAGCATAAAACCCCCAAAACAAATAACAAGGGTAAACTTGTCAGCAAACAAACGGCGGGTATTAAAACTCAGCCGCAAGAGCGGAAAAACAAAACAAAATAATTCTAATAGCCCAAAGTTGGACAGTAAAAACCCCAAAACAAAAACGGGGGCAATATGGTTAACAACGTGTAAAGACTGGTGGTAAAGCGCAAGCAAGAGCTTTAACAACAAACTTGCTTATAACGGTCTAAAATGGTAACAATAAAATCCCAAAACAAACAACAGGGCAATATGCAACACAACAACGTAAAGACTGTACTAAAAAGATCCAAAGTTTGATGAATGCAAACCAGCTCACAGGCACAAAGTTAACTCTTTTCTTTTTCGCATGCACAGAGAGACAGAGAGAAACAAAACATGAATTTTGCTTTCATAATATCAAGCATCAAAATGCTTTTACTGCAATAAAATTTACTTCAATAATATCTTTATCCATTTATACCAACACACTCGGATAGCTGTCGGTCCTAGTGGTTACCATACTTGTCTCCTAAACCCAAGATCGCGGGTTCGAACCCGGCCAGAAGCGATGGATTTTTTCGGGCGTAAAAATCCTAAGTATGGCTTCCTTCGGAAGGGAAGTAAAGCCGTGGGTTCCGTGTCGTACATTTACGACACGAAAAAGAACCTCAAGCCTTGAAAGAGAGGCCTCTGAGCAAAATTTGTCGGCCGTTTCACGCCCTGAGTTGATTGGGACGCTGATGACATGAGATGTTGAAGAGAGTCCATAAATAAAACATTCAAACAAAAAAAAAAACTCGGATAGCTCCTTATATATCCACAAAAATTAGATGTGGTTAAATTTATTGTTCCACATATTTCTGATCCTCTCGTGGCAGTAATCTTTGTACCGGGTGTTAATGAATCAAACAGCAATAACGCCAGAGATCGTAAAGGGTGCTTAAACATGCAATTTTGATACCAAATCTGACACCCACGAAAAAAATAGCTGATTTGTATCGTGATAAAGAAGTTAAAATTAGATCTTAGTAAGTCAGTATATAAGCGAAATTGAGTAAAAAATATATTTTATTGGAATTTCTTCAACCGTCCTTCGCCTGCAAAAATATTCAATTTTCAATACCTTTTCATTAGCATTTTCAAGATTTAGTTGTATAAACATATCTCAAATCTTCGGCTATTTATGTAACGGTACAGCACTGAACAGCGATAAACTGTAACTTGGTTTAGAGGCAGTTATCCACTTGACTACGTAGTCTAATAGATATGGCACGTACTGTAGTTTCGGATTCTACTTAGTGAGCTATACATTTATTTTTATTTTACGATAAAGTATATTCTTGGGAAAGTTATAAATGTAAAATAACGTAATCAACAAGTCTCGAACTGGATAAGATGTCCGCTTTTACTTGAAGCCAGTATAATACTGGCTGCGCAAAAGAGACATGCTCCACATTCTCCGTTCGTTCTTTTATGGTATTATTTCGGAATTGGTCACTGGGGTACTGGTCCTTTAGAAATAATTCCGGGATTTGGAATTTAAACAGGCAGATCACAAATTGCCTTTATCAAAACTATTTTTTGAGATCCATCTACTACAATTCCTGAAATTATTACGGTGCGGCATTATCATAATAGATCAATATCGATTGCCATCTTCAGATCACTGGTTTCGATATTGAAGAAAGATTAATATTCTACCTCAATGAAGCAGAGAAATACAAAAATACCCATGGTGCCAAGGACAAATATTTATAAAATCTCAAATTGTATGAATATTCTAGAGAATATGTACAGTCTACTCTATAATTCATTATACTCGTATTTTTTCCCTTTGTCAAAATTGTACTTTAAAGTTATGACTTTTTACAAAAGTATAAACATTTTAATAATGCAGTTGAACAAAGCTTGTTCGATGTCCTATGAAGGGAACTCTCTCGCTCTCTCTCTTTTGCAATAAATAGTTGCGGATATATGCTTAATTAATTTACTACGCACGCTAATCCCAATTTATCCTGGTAAGAATTATAAATGTAAATTATTTAAAAAAACTTGCCTTCATTTTCATAAAGAAACGAGTTTAATCAATTTTATAATAGAATGTACAGAAACTTTTGTATGGGTAGCGATAAAGTCGATATGTGAACAGAAGTGAATTTTCTTACACAGTAATGTTTTTCTTCAACCTATAAGTGATAAGTTACGAAAGATCACACCCTGGACAAACAATAAAATAGATCATGAGGTGACATTTTGGAAGGCAGCTCCAAGAAATGCTTAGCTTGAGAGAAATCGCTGAAGTAGAGGAATCCATGAATGGTCCTCGTTTAAGTTGATACAGAAGTGAGCATGAGAATTCGAAATACCAGGTTCTACAACGCATCGTAATTGGAGGAGTGTATTTGGACTATGATTTGTCAATGAATATATTCATTTTGATATGAAAACAGTCGCAAATTACACACTTTTTCAGTTCATTTCTCAGCTTTATCTAGAGGAAATATTCTCTTTACAAATAAGTTTGCTTACGCAATTGCATATTGTTTACTGGCAAAAGAAGCTTAAAACGAACCCTTTTCATACGTGGCTCTTTCTTTATGGTGCTCAACCATGCATTACACATGAAGTGCACAGTGTGCAGGAAATGAGTTACCACTGCAATAAATTGACAAATTTTTAATAAGTAGTGATGCCTCTTTGCAATTATGACACTACATTGTTTTCATTGCTATAATGCCTTCATGAACCAAATATTATATTACGATACTATCAGAGATAGTATTTATGCATTACTGGAAACATAAGCAATCATTCAACTTCTTAAACCATTTACTCATGCAATAAAGTATACTATTATAAACTAAGCTTATAAATACCATTCTTCGTTGAGGTTTGGAACATATTGCGTAAATATTTTCCACGATAGACATTTTTACTAACCAGTTCGGCGTATAGTGTGCAACAAAGGAGCCCTCTTTCGGATCATGATTCAAATTTCAACTGTTGAAGATTAACGTATGGCCACATTGAGCTTTTGATGTTTCGGAGTGTATAATAACATATGTAGCAGCAATTTGAACCCATATTGCTAAAAATGTATTTAAAACCTATGTTTATATTCGTTTTAATTAATATGTTCCGTACAAAAAGCTTTAACATAAGTAGATAAACTAATAGTTTTATGCTGTACTGTTATGCTAAACAAGCTTACGTCAGTTTTACAGAAAGTAAAAATACTAGGTTAGTAAAGAATTTGGGGGTTAAAACCACAGCTTCTAATATCTTAGAAGTATGGCTGCGTATTTAGCCAATCTTTATTGCAGGTAGCCACCTGATGAACCTTTAGAGGAAGGTGTATGGTAGACAATCCCGCGGCAGTGGTTGCTTCTATACCGGCCTTCTGAGGAAAGTGAACAAGTAAGCAGCTCTAGGACAAAAATGACTTAAGTCGGTCCCATTGTGTTATGGTTGTAAATATAATTATACAAAATAGTGGAGAAATTGAATTAAATGTCTGGTACATACATGTTTGAATTACTACATTGGCAAAACCTGTAAGATACATACACTTTGTTGTAAAAAATTTGTTATACATATAATTGATCAAAATAGGAAATAAATTTGTGTATACTTAGGCAAGCATACTTTAAGTTGTAAGCATACATTTATAGGCCAGTATACATACAATTGCAAGCATAAATTTATGGGCAAGCATACATTCTGTTCATTTTCACGGCTATGAATTGTTAAGCATAGCCATTATTTAATTTTTATACATAGAGTTCCATAAGTTGCCAAAAATGATTAATGATTTGTGGAATTTTTAGTAAAAAAGATTGAACTAAAATTCTGAAATAATTATGGGTAGAGGTATAACTGTTGTTAAAAATGTGGGGGAGGGGGTGGTGTAAAATACATTAACGATGGAATGTACAGATGTCAAAATATTTCTCACTAGTGATGTTTACAATAATTAACATAATAATAATAATAATAATAATAATAATGTTGATCAAATTATAGTTACGGTGCAAGCTAAATGCTAAATTGTGTAAATATTGATTGATTTCCTTCATAAATAATATTTTGGAGTAGCTTATATATAAGATGTTGGTACGAAACCCAGCAAAAATAATCTATTAAGATGTAAACATATGGTGAAAATATAAAACAGCATTTACAAAATGATACTACGACCTACCTTAAATGAGATGGCGCGAAGGTACTTCAAGCATGGTTTCCTGACGTGTACTGAGAAAAATTAATTATGTGCAACCAGTAGAAAATAGCAGGGAAACTTCACGTGACTAATGCAAAAATTGCAACGGTTGTAAATGAAGGTGTGATCCTCAAGGTCATAAGGCGTTACTAGGTGGACGGGAAAACCTGTTTGAGCATTTACATTGAGGAAAACCTGAGCTAGAAGGCATATGACGCCACCAGACCAGTTGAGACCTGCACTGGATGTCTGGTGCCACGTATGGGGCCGTTGTAAATCTGGTCGGAAGTGTATAGAAAGGTTACCTCTGGAAATGAGGTGCATCGCATAGCTATAGAGTACTAGAAATATAAGGCTAATATACACGATCGATAAGTACAGAATAATATCCTGATAATATGTTGATATATATATATATATATGGTATGTATGTTGCGAAAAAGAATCGTATACAACGATTAAATTTGAAAAAAAATGTTATTTTGCAATCAACAGTATTTCCACTGTGTGATTGGCTTGTATTTAACAAAAACGAAAATTAGAAACAAAAATTGTTTAACTTTGAATAAAAGAAGTGATGTTGCAATTAAAAATGTGTTCATTTTGCGTTTGACATTTGATAAAGAAAAACAAATATTAGAACAAATACTGTTTAAATTTGTAAAAACGAAGTTAGATTACGATCAAGGAATAGTTTAAGTCGGTGATTGACTATTAATATACTAAAAGGAATATTTGATACAAAATATTATTTAAATTTGCCAAATAATTAATTTATTTGTTTTATTTATAGACGCCCTTTAATATCTCACGCTATCGGCGTTCTATTCAATTCAGGGTGTTGAAAGGCCGATAAATTTTGCCCAGACACCTCTTCTTTCAGGCCTGTGCTAACTTTTTGTGCCGGAAATCTACGACACAGAATCCATAAAATGACTTTCCTTCCAAATGAAGCAATACTTAGGAATTTTATACCTTAAAAATCCATCGAAACTGACCGGAAATGAACCGGTGATGTTGGGTATATGCAAAATCAGAAGCTATGGCACAAATAAAAATTATTTTTCAATCTACGATTGACTTAAATGAAAAACATTAATAACAAAAATCTTTCATTTTTCAAAAAAAAAAAGCATGCTATATACTACTATAATAAATATGCGAATGATTTTAATAAACAAAAACGATTATAAGAAACAAAATACTGTTTAACTTTGTAAATAAGTCATGTGACAGTCAATGAATATAATCACTGTGTGATCGACTTTTAATAAATGAAAACGAATATTAGAAAGAACAAACCATTGAATTGTGAGAAAATATGTTTTGATGCTATTACAAATATTTTCTCTCCTTTTGACTTTTAATAATCAAAAAACGAATATTAAAATCAATCAGCTTCTCAACTTTGAAAAGGAAAATATGCAATCAAAGATTGTTTTAATTCAGTGATTCACATTTAATAAACAAAAACCGACATTATAAACAAATAACCATTTAACTTTGTAAAATTAGAAATTATGTGGCAAAAAATATTTTCAATCCACAATTAAGCTTTATTTCACCAAAATGAATATTAAGAAACAAAATCCATTTAACTTTGCAATAAAGTAATTATATTACAACGAAAGAAATCTTTTTACTATGCAAGTGGCATTTAATAAACAAAATAATCATTAAAAACAAAATAGTTTACCTGCGCAAAAAAAGTTATGCTGCAATCATAAAACTTTTTCATGGCGCAATTAAGTTTTAATAAACAAAATGGAACATTATATAAAAGCAGTTTGACTTTGCAAAAAATGGTTTGCAATCAAGAAAATATTTCCCTCTGCTATTTACTTTTAATAAACAAAATGAATATTAAGAACGAAAAATGTTTCACTTTCAAAAAAGATGTTATGTTGCAATCAATATCATTTCACACTGTGATTGGCTTTTAATAAATAAAGACGAATATTAGAAAGAAATAATCTTCATAGCTTTGCAAAAAATTTTGTTTCAATAAAAAAACTATTAACTGTACTTTTGACATTCAATAAACAAAAACGAACATAAAAATAGCTGTTCAATTGTGCGAAAGGAAGTTTCGATGCAGCCAAGCAATTTCTTCTTTTGGTGAAACAAAATTAATAACAAAAGGGGATAGTAGAAAGAAAAAAGAGTATTTAACTTTGCAAAATAAGAATTTATATTTTAATCAAATATATTTTCGTTGTGCCATTGATTATAAAATGATTATTAGAAAACAAAATTACTGAAATTGAAAACAATATCTTGCAATCATCATATATTTTCCTTCTGCGATTGAATTTGCTAAACAAGAAAAAATATTAGAAATAATTTAATTCTTGCCTAAAAGAAATTGAGATGCATTCAAAATTTTTTTCACTTTTCAATTAACTTTTAGTAAAGAAAATCGAATATTAGAAATAAAAATTTATTAAACTTGGCTAAAAAGGAGTTATACTGCATTAAAGGAATATTTTCACTGTGCGATTGACTTTTAATAATCAAAAACGAATAGAGGAAACAACAAATATTTAACTTTGCAAATTAAGAATTTTTTTTGCAATGAATTAATATTTTTACTGTACCATTAACTTCCATTTATTGATTTATTTATGGACGATCTGTAGCATCTCATGTCATCAGCGTAATTAACTTCCAATACACAAAATGAATACACATAACATAACTAATAACTTTGCAAAATAAGAAGTTTTCCCACATTTAATAATAAATGCATTTGACGTTAAAAAACAAAATGGCATATTAGAAACAAAAACTGTGTTACTTTGCAAAGAAGATAATAAGTTGCAATCAAAAATAATCTAACTCTATGATTAACTTTCAATAAACAAAATGTATATTAAAAACGAAATCGATAACTTTGCAAAAATGTTATTAAATGCAATCAAAAATATTTTCCCTCTGCAATTTGCTCATAATGAAAAAGAGAATATTAAAAGGACTATTTAATTTTGAAAGGAAGAGTTTATGTTAAAAAGAATATTTTCGCCCGGTTATTAAGTTTTAAGATAAAATAATACTAGAAACAAAAACGAGGTGTTTAATTGTGCAAAAATGTTATGTTGGAATGAAAATAATAATTTTCCTCCGCAATTAACTTTTAATAAAGAAAATGGAATATAAAAAACGAATAACTATTTAACTTAGGAAAAAGATGCTATATTGTAAGCAAAATATTTTCACTATGGGATTGACTTTTAAAAAATAAAATTTAATATTAGGAAAAAACTACTTTGCAATCTAAACATAATTTCTCACAGCATGATTCATTTAGTGGGTTTTCCCTTTTTCACTCTTGGAAGGTAGAGTGGTCTGCAATACTCCGTTAGGAATTTCCTTTTATTTTTCTGTGCTAACGATTTGTCAGGTCTAGTTTCCCACGAACCGCATATCGTTCACACTTATAGTAGGAATTTATATTCAAGTGCTTTGAAATGTAAGATTATGTGGCATGACGGGTTTTCTCTTTTCATTCTAATAGCATTAAGAGTGGTTACTAGTATTGATAATTTGGAATTTGTGTTTCACTACTGGTCATGTATTTCCACTGGTATACATTTGAGAGGAACTCCTTTTAACAGGCTTTAAATTGTGTGGTGTGTAAGGTCAAGCAGGTCAAGGGGTAAATGAGTTTTCCTCTTCACCTGCTAATGCCTTTTACAATCTCGTGCCCTTCCAAACGTTAATGCCTTCAGACTTCTGACTGGTGGGTGGGTTCAAACTTTACAGGTGCTTGTGCAATAGGGAAACCAATCTCTAGATGAGCCCGTAATTGTAACCGGATGTAACAGACATTAAATGTATTCCACATTTCTTAAACATTCGCATTTATATTACACCATTTATAACAAAATTTACTAATGTATAATTTGTAATAGTCATATATTTTGTAGTATTCCACATTTACTTGTTTCTATTATTCTCTGTCTTCTCCCTTCGTCGCACGAAAGTATTTCACGATTTGAGTCTTTAAATTTGTTTAATTATCTATGAAATGAAAATTTGTAATTTTCTCGCGATAATTCAGTCAGATTATATAATTTTATTTCATATATAGTTATAATTACAAAAATATAAGTTACACATAACGAAGTGAACTAAAATGATGGACCGCAGTGGGTAAGCTAATGTGCGGAAGTTTTAGTGGGAAAATAGCGATAATTGGGAATAAGAAAAATGGGGCAGCGCCTCTTTTCCCACTTTTGGCAATGTGAAGACGTTACATTTCTGAGTTTTACTGATTTCTTTTGCTCATTTGAGTGTATAATTGGTGCTTCATGTAGAAACCGAAATATTTCAACAATCTCTAAGACAGATCGAACTGTTGTACTTCAAGGTGAAGCCTATTCGTATTTTATTCTACTTAACAGGAAAAAAGGGTTACCTCTGATGGCCGTTTATGCGATGGTAGAACGCAGAGTTCTTAGTTGTAAAGTTTTCTCATTCCAAGAATTTTACATAATTGATGTTTCACTTTATTTTTCTACAGAAAATCATGCTAGAAGTTAAGTGTTTGTTTCATTTAAAATCAAAAATTGAAAATTTTCGGCCTGTGGAATGTAATTTCTTTTGATGAAATTACAATTAAGCAAATTTCCAGGTATTTATAAGAATTGTTTTTACATGTGCGTTTTTCACCACCGCCTTTCCTTAGTCCCTCATAGATCCCGTTGGGGTGGGTAAATAGAGCAATTTCCTAACCATTGGATTCGCTGTCTAAGCAGTAACCGTGACAGTTGAATAGTGGATAGGTGCATTATCAAAACTTTTGTGATTGAGTAGTTAGACACAATTCTTACGTCTTTGTTGCTAGGGTTGCCTAGTCCTGGACCAGTACCTTATAGAGCTACTCACTTTATATGTGTGTATGCATTTAACTAAGATTGTGCCTACCCCCGGGTAGCAGCGAAGAATAATGAAAATACAATTATCATTTACAGCGCCAGGGGTGGCCGAGGTCGTTAAGGCGTGGACTTGTGAGCGGGAAGTCTGGGTTCGAGTACCGCGAGGACCGTCCTCCCTGATTGAGGTTTTTTCCAGGTTTTCCTCAGTCTTCATAAATTGCAAATGCCGTGGAGGAACCCCAAACTTAGGCCTGGAACTTTTCCTTTCTTAAAAATAAATCCTTTCGCAATTTATCATTTCATCTCATGTATCATCAGTATCCATCGCCTGTGGTGCCTCGTAGCAAACGCGGCCATTAAACACCATTTACTTATTCATTATCATTTACAATAAAAAAACTAAAAGCCTTAGGTGTGTATTTAATTATATTACTTAAATACGCATTAACCTAAAGCTAAATCAATAAACCTAATTAAAATATATGTGGAATTAATTTTACACATATTTGAATGTCAACTAATTTAAATACATTTCACGTGGTAAACACGCGTCAATTTAGTTAGATATGCATCGACATAGTAAAATACGTCGAACTAAATAAACACATGCCAAATTAATTTGACACATATTAATTAATTAAATACACTTCACTTAAACATGACAACTCAATTATAACGCTAATATGTATTTTTGGTTTGTGTAAGTCCGTCTATGTTTAATTTAACCACTCTAAAATATGTGATGAATATAATTTTCTTTCAAAATTTTGTTTTTCCGATATTTTGGGTCATATTTACCCAGGCATTTCTTTCAGAAGAGAGTGGCCACCATACAAAACGCTGCTATGTCATAATGTTTTCCTACCCGTAAGCTACTATTTTGTTTACACGTGAAGACAATGTATATAAGGGAAAGAGGGCGTGGTTACCAATTCTTCGCTAAGGGGGTGTACAATCGGGAGAAAATAAAGATGGCAGAAAAGCTTTTTCCTCATCGATTTGCACTATCTAGGCAGCTTTTTCATTTAGAATTTTTGTGTTATTTATACTCTTATTTTACTTCTATATAATGTTTTACTCATGCATTATTCAGCAAATAGTCCATCGTAATGGTAGACATGATGATTCACCCTTATTGGTATTGTTACAATACATGTAATTACAATGCAACAGAACAGATAATGGAATAAGATTTTTCGGACATTTTTCCTTTTAACTTTATAAAAGGTTAATCCCATTCTTAGTGCCCAAATATTTCCAGGAGAGGGAAGAGCAGAATGTGGTCTTTCTACTCACTGCAAAAGAATGATGGGCTCTGGCATCCTTAATATTTGCTCTGTTCCAGTGCCAGATTAGGAAGTTTAGCTCACGATTAAAAGTTTACTTACAGATAACTGTTTAAATCTAGTTACTGTTTCTGAGGATGTCTTCCATGACGTGACTTGCTTTTAACTAGTTCATCAATATTTGTTTGAAAGGAAATAATGCAGAGTCTTAGAAGGTGAACCAGGCGGTTGTCACTTATGATGTTACGATATTCATTTTAAGGCTGTTTATAAAGCTTGTCATCAAGTTTGATGTAAACAAACATTAACATAGGAAATTTGCCACAGGGCAAAGATATAAACAACCATATTTTGTTTGCAACATTGGAACAGCTTTAAAATGTTCTTCTCCAGAGGATTTCATTTTTGGATAGACTATATCTAGAATTTCTTCCGTAATATTTCATTCCCTGTCAAACCCCTAAAAATATGTGGTCAGTTTGCTTTGATGTTCCATCCAAGGCAGGAGTACAACAAGTTAGTGTCTTAATCTTTACTTTATTTTTTTCATATATCATCCCCATTTTTCGATGAGCCTCGTCACAGTATTACCCTAGACTGAAATCTTTAAATAAATAAATACACACACACACACACACCCACGCTCTTTAACATCTGAGGTCATTAGCGTATCAGTCAATTAAGGGCTTGAAATGGGCAATAATTTTGCTCAGAAACCTCTTCTTTTAGGCTTAGGTTCTTTTTCTTGTAGTAAATCTACGACACGGGACCCACAGCTTTACTTCCCTTCCAAATGAAACCATACTTAGAATTTTAATGCCCGAAAAAATCCATAGACTCTTTACAGGACTGAACCGGCGATCTTGGATCTATGAGTAGAGTCTACCACTAGACCATAAAGACCGACAAAATAGTGGAGCATATTTTTTCAACTACTATTATGAATCATTCTCTGGTAAATTTACTTACACAAAATGGCTTACTTTTTTTACAAATACGTCCCGCAATTATGTAAGGTAATTTTACAAATTTCCTATAATTAGAAGTATAAGTGGTTGGTGCTTTCAACTCTTTAAGTTTCAGTGATCCATCTTCACTTCAAAGAGAAATTTCTAAAAATAATTAAATAGTTTAATATTTAATAAATTTTTAACTGATACAACCAAATGCACTATTAACCAACATACCTGACAGATTATGCTCGTCATAGTCCTTATGATGGTATGTGCTAAAATGCGTTTCAACGCTACAACGGGAAACATGATAAGCGTTAATTGTAAATAAGACACTGAGCTTTGACGTCATCTTGAATACAAAAATATTCTTCCTCCAATTCTCAGACCGTCACGGGTGACCGAGGTCGTTAAGGTACGGACTCGTGAGCGGGAGGTTTGGGTTCGAATACCGCCATACCGTCCTCCCTGACTGAGGTTTTTCCAGGTTTTCTTCAGTCCTCATAAAGGGAAAATGCCGGGGAGATACCCTAAACCTAGGCCTGGAACGATTCCTTCCTTAAAAATAAATGCTTTCCCAGTATATCATTTCATCTCATGTGTCATCAGTGTCCATCGCCTGTGGTGCCTCTGTAGCAAAAACGGGCGTTAAACACTATTTATTCATTCCAATTCTAAGTGATATATATAAATATATACATTGATGCTGAATATTGCATTGTAAAACTCAAGTTTAGCTCATCAATGCTCCAATACTAATATAACGCAGGTGCCTTTCACTATCTGTCTGATGGTATGGAGTAAATAATAGATCGAGAAGAATACCACGAATATTGGAATTTCTCTGGATTCAAATTGTTCGGACCCCAAGCCTCAGTGAGTAATTAAACTACATGCGAAAGGAAGAAAAAAATTGCAAAATGATGCACTTTATGACCGACTTTTATCGATATCTGCTGGGTAAATTCACTGTCTAAATTGTGTACTATATAGTGAGGGAAATCATTTTCAGAATACATGCTAAAGTGTCTACATTTTCTTACCATGCATCAAACAGGGATTGCTGAACGGTAAATCCATTTGAAAGGGTAAAATGGAGGGCTGCTATGGCAGGAAAGCTATAACGTACATTTTAACTGACAAGAGCTAATGATGAAAAGAGTTTGGAAGTGAGTACACGTGCGCTGGTACCTCTATTGCGTTTCGTTCTGGAAAGAATGACCAGAGCAATTAGTTGTGTATTAACTTATTTCCTTAGGCCAGTCGTGTAGTTAGTTCTTCAATGTTTTTCCTCCGCTTTTCCTTTCTTTCTCCTGTTTTGGTATATGCATCCCTTGTTGCCTTTAACTGCTTTATTTTCATCTTCACGCTTATCGATGTTTTTTTTTTCTCTCTATTTCCTTGTGCCATTCAATTTCAGGTTTATTTTCATATAATAACCAATGAAAACCCTCGATGGGAAAGTAACGAAAACTTAAGTCACAGAGGAATGTACCGTCACGAGTGGCATAGGTCGTTAAGACGCGGACTCGTGAGCGGAGGTCTGGGTTTCGAATCCCACCAGGACCGTCCTACCTGACCGGGGTTTTTCCAGGTTTTCCTCACTCCTCATAACTGGCAAATGCCGGAGATGTGCCCTAAACTTAGTCCTGGGACGCTTCTTTCCTTAAAAAAAATATCCTTCCCAATATATCATTTCATCTCATGTATCATCAGTGTCCACCGCCTGTGGTGCCTCAGTAGTAAAACGGGCGTTAAACATTAATCAAAAAAAAAAAAATAGAGCAATGGTAAAACCCGGAAACAGGTATATCAATTTACATTCTCTCTAAGCCTCAGTTTGAGGCCATGTTAAGTTACAACTGTGAACGACCAGTGGGGTGGCTAGGCGAAACGTTGGGACTCACATTTGAGAGGTGTTTTTGTGGTTTACCAGGCAAATGTTGGATGGGTATTTCCTTTCCACGAATGTCCCGCTCTCCAAATTCATATCACTTCATTCAATAGCAGAGCTACAAACAGGGGAGTAGAAAAAGGCAGGAGAAATGAACTGGTTCTGAGTGGTGTGGTGGTGAATTTTCGCTTGGAAATGCTATTTTTCTGTCATCTGATGGAATCTACTTAGGGGCTACCTTTGTACGCCTTGAAAGATAACCGTACCATTTACGTGTGTCTTTGGGTACGTATTTGACTGTCTAGTATATTTACCGTCTCATTCATTTCTCCCAAGGTGCACCCTTATAGGAATGTAAGTACAAAAAGCTCGCCAGAGTGGTCGAAATGCCGAATTACATTCTCCCTCTCAACTTTTTCTATCCCTATTCTTATCGTTGTGGACAAACGGAATAAAATAATGCGTTTACAACCTCCTGGTTTTATTATTGTATAACTTTCAATGCCAAATATATATCTAATAGACAACTGGTAAGTGCATAGGTTAAAAATTACATAAATATATAATTTTACCTGGCGCGCATGTGAGGGCCAAACAATTACAGGCCACTTAGCCACAATAGAATTCAAAATCACGCCCTTAAAATTGGCAGTTGGTTTGGACAGACTCCCTGGGTAACATATGTTAGATTAGGAGGTAAATACTTCTTATAGGAAAATTATAATAAGTTAAACAAAGCTGAATGAACCGTCTTGCAATAAATTTGTAATAACCTATGTTTCTCAACAATTGAATTACACATCTATTGTATACTTATTTTTATCGGTCGATTGTTGTAAATATCAAGTTTCTGAATTGAAAAATATGGTAAAAAAGATAATGAATTATTTTAACCTAAAACGGTTAAAAAATCGTACAATGAACGTGACATTAATGATTCAGGGAAAAAATTCCAAAGCTTCACCCAAGTAAAGGTAAACCTGCATAGTTACAGCAGTTCTCGAACGAAATATACTTAAGCAATGTGTCAACTATACGGAGAGTTGCACAATCATGGTCAGTAGTACAAATAGGCATGCACTGTTCGCATTTTGGAAGTATGGACTAGGTGCTCAGTTGTAGTTTCAAAGTCAACAGCAAGAATACACTTCTTATCAGTATATTGTTAATAATGGCATATAAAATTTACTAAGGAAGAATGTATTTTTGCCTTGAAGTGGTGGCATAATGGTGATTTGTTTCTAGCAAATATCCATGGAATGACATTTTAATTATCTACCAACAGTTCCTATAATCAGCCTACAATCTTAGATAGTGTTTCTGGGAACACGTATGTCGTAAATCTTTTATGATCAGGTAGATCTATTACTACTGTCCGTGAATATATTATCCATAATTGTCTTGCATTTATTTTTACTTTTTGACATCAAGGATTATTATTTAAGGGCAATTTCAAACTCTATATTCCAGGTCCAAAGCATTCTCTACTGGAAGATGGCCCTGGTTGCACACTACATGTTATCAATTATTGATGTTGAGTGAGTTTAATGAAAGGAAACAGATTTTATCCGAAGATTAAACTAGAGTGACGAAGAGATTCTTAAATTGCGTGGTTTAGTTAACCGCTTTGATATTATAAAATCCGCTATATTGTGATTTTCAGACATCACAGATTGTCACTTTCTGTTTTCTTTCTTTCTTTCTTTCTTTCTTTTTTTGAAAGACTATTATTATTCACAATTATATGGAAATGCTGACAACGTACGTTGCACGTAGAAGCCCGATTACAGATTCAATATGACGGTGTTCCATTGATCTATGCACATTATGTGAGGAACTTGCATAGGATATTTTTCATGGTAAAGTCATCAAAAGAAAGGACAGAATCCATTGCAAGGTAGCCGATCTCATTCAAACAAATTCTTCTATGGAGGAAAAAATTATGTCACTAAATAAAAAAAAAATTGGATAATCTTGAACCATGAATGGAAAGCCTTTGGGGAAATTAATTCAGATGAAGGGCTGTGGCAAGTTGTTAATTACAAAATTCCGTAAATACCTTCAGCTATACATCAACGCAGAGAGACCGCCATGGGTGCCCGAGGTCATTAAGGCGCGGACTCGTGAGCGGGAGGTTTTTTTTTTTGAGTAGTGTTTAACGCCCGTTTTCACTACTGAGGCGCCACAGGCGGTGGACACTGATGATACATGAGATGAAATGATAAACTGGGAAAGGATTTTTTTTTTAAGGAAGGAAGCATTCCAGGCCTAAGTTTAGGTACCTCCCCGGCATTTGCCAGTTATGAAGACTGAGGAAAACCTGGAAAATACCCCAGTCAGGGAGGACGGTCCTGGCGGGATTCGAACCGCAGACCTCCCGCTCACGAGTCTGTGCCTTAACGACCTCGGCCACCCGTGGCGGTAAGAGCGGGAGGTCTGGGGTTCGAATCATACCAGGACCGTCCTACCTGACTGGGTTTTTTTCCAGGTTTTTCTCAGTGTTCATAAATGGCAAATGCCTGGGAGGTATCCTAAGCCTAGGATTGGAACGCTTCCTTCCAAAAAAAAACTCTTTCCCAATATATCATTTTATCTCATGTATCATCAGTGTACACCGCCTATGGTGCCTTTAAAGTAAAAACGGGCGTTAAGCACTACCAAAAAAAAAAAAAAAAAAAAAAAAACATGACGGAGAACTTGATAGTGTGAAACATATTGCGGATGAAATTTGTGAAGTTGCAGAAAACGCAAAATACCAATTTTAGAGATACCTCTTATAAGATTTTCATCAACTAATGCGTGTGTTCTGAGCTGTTGCTGCTAAAACATTAACATTAATATCTGCATTCATTCTTTTGTCCCATTTTTCTCTTTTGATCTAAAAATTTCCATTTTTAGAATATAAACGAACGACGAGCTGAAAAGTGAAAATACTGTGATGATTGCGATTATAAAATCGGTAAGCAAACAAGATATATGCATTTCCGTTGCTTTCCCCATTCATTCACAATTGAAAAACGTACTACAAAATTATATTTCACATTTATGAATTAAAAGTCCTTATAGATGATAAATATATAACTTCCACTAAAATTTTAGGATAAAAGATTCATTTTCAGAAATCATTCCAAATGTGTAAAACAAATGGCTTTTTTTAATTTAACGTTTCAAAGTTATCCCCACTCACCCATAATGGCTAAAATTTTGCCGAATTAGTACGGCCTCATTGAAATATTAAACTTTTATTTTGGACACTGTTATTGTTTCACATATATTATGAAACATACTGCGCATCAGTATAGATGGACTAATCTGTATATGTATATACATAAACACATATAAAATGGAAGTGTTCATTTATAGGTATATATTGTCATTACATTAACCAAACATATGTACTTCGGTTTTGACAATTTAAAATTAAGACCGTGAAATAGTGAAAATTATTGATGTTCAATTATGCATTTACAGCTGGAAAACGTTTAATTCAAACTTTAAGTATTGTATTTTAAGATCACCGACTAGTATGTAGTGAAGTTTGGGAACTAAAAGTGTAAACTATATACTTTATTTTAAATATGCCAATATTTCCATACAGAAAACCATCAATTTGGACCTTCGCTTTCAGATCTAAAGTAGCTTAACATACAAGAATATGGCATATGTCTGAGAATGACATATTGTTTAAAATGAAACACCTTATTGCTGAAATTATCAGATTGCATTTACAGAGAAAACAGTTTGAATCAATCTCATTTATAATATGGATTTTACTAAATGTTTACTAAACTAAGCTGTATGCATAATATGCAGCTTATCAGATGGTTAATACTGAGATTTGGACTCTTTATCCAGTTGCTTTACGTTGTACTCGAGGCTGATACAGAAGAGATTCCTTATGGAGAATATTTACCACTGAGCTATGTTGTTTTCTGGATATAGCAAACTAAAATATTCTATAAGGATAACTACTATTGATGGATTCGTGCAAGCGTAGCATGATTATGCTCAGCTCATGATAAGGATGCTATAATTATGTCTCATTTTGTATGTCACTCTGTAATTAAGGAAAGCCTTTCGTGGTGTTCAGGGATACTCCTAAGTTGAGACTAAAATCCGCAACAGAAAAAAAAATATGTTTTGTAAAAATCTATGGGATTCACTCATGAACATCGGTGGAAATAATTTATGCCTAATAAAAGGAAAAATGTGTAGCACAATAATAACAAGTAGAACTCTTATTTTGAACACTGCCTACACCAGTAAAATATCTGACATTAACTACATATTTTAGTATATTTTAGGCCTTCAACAAGTTTTCTTCTATTAAATATTGTTTCATACGCATTATTTAAATGTATTCGTTAATTATTTCAGAAAAGAATGTCCGTTAAGAGGAATGGCCGTTGGTGGCGAATGATTGTCATAAATTACTAGAAGGACGTCTTGTGTTTCAATCTGGTAACTGGGTGGGAGTTTTCCCAGCTATTTAATAAGTTGTGGGGAACTCTAGAAAAGAGTTAGCGGGAATAAATCACCGAACGAGAAGGGCATGTCTTGTGTCACATCTTTCCGCTTCCCAGAAGCATGCATAGCTGAGTTCGATATTGTAAAATCAGGAATGTATAAGATTCACTATTTGATAACCTAGAAGAATGTAATAGATTTTATCGTTCTACATAATGGAACACAGTTATTATTTAACAAATTCCTTTTCATATTTATTACCAAATTATTAGCTCTCATTTATATTGTAAAATGCCTTATGGCTACGTCTTCATATCACAAATGTAATATTTGTAAGCCAAGGAGTTGAGTCATGTCATTGATGGAGGAGCCGGGTAGTTGTAAAACATGACATCTTATTGGTGGATAACGTCGGGTAAAGGTTTTCGTCGAGTACTGGGTTTTTGCAATTATCTTGCCGGGAACGTTCTATATCGTAAGATTTTTAGGCAAAAATGTTGGTTTTTCTCATTATGTTTGTTTAAATCTACCACATGTTGTTCTTCTAGATCAAATTGTTGACATGTATGAAGTTACAGTTATGTGACATATCGGTGATTGTCGCCAGGTAGTTGTGTACATGAAGACATCTCATCACTTCAATTCTGTTTCTTATAAACACACCAAAAGCTGAGGTTTTAATTTATTTCTACAGTAATGGATATTTTGCTGCCATATTTATATAAGAGAAAGACTTACCTTGGTACCGCTAGTTCTGGCCACTCTCCAAGGATACCGGTATGGCAGAAACGAAGCCGTTAAAGTTTAGGAAGCATTACTTCAGGTAAGAACTAGAGCTGTAGGAATTCTAAAATGACAAATTTGGATATTGCTCAGTATATCCTGAAGCCACCGTTTAGCAAAACACAAACGAATGAAAACATGCGTTATTGTCATGATAGTTCTATGAAGACCGGCATAAGTTTCAAGCTCTTATTTATTAGTAGTTTGTTCCATCAAAAAATAAATTTCCATATTTATTCTGGCTGATACAGTTTTATTGTTGCTCTGATAACGTTAACAACCCGCTTTTTATTCATTTCAAAGCGTATTGTTACCTTACAATTACACCTCACCGCAGCCACACCAATGACATAAGCATTGTAGCCAATTAGAAAACACCCAACTACTCACACATTCATTTCAGCTCCACTTGGACCAAGAAGAAGCGTTGATATCTTTCAAATACTTTCCGAGGGAAGCGTATTATGTTACTTCAAGAAGGAAGCGAAGAGGACTTAATTTCTAATTGTTTATTTTATTCCAAGCGGCAGTTATCTTTAAACGCGGTTTTTTTTTTTTTTTTTTTGTAAAATTCCTTAACATTAATAATATTACCCACTGCAAATCAACAAAATAAACCATGCACATTAGCACATCGCTATGTTTTATCAAATGGAACAGTTTTCGCTATGATAGTATATATTCACTGATACCCATTTCTTGCCTCCTAAATCCAAAAAGGCGGGTTCAATCCCATCCAGGATGGATGGATTTTTCGGGCGTAAAAATCTTAAGTATGGTTTCCTTCGGAAGGGAAGTAAAGCCGTGGTTCTATGTCGTCGATTTATGGCATGTAAAAGAACCTCAAGCATGAAACAAGAGGCCCGTGAGCAAAATTAATCGGTTGTTTCAGCCCTGAATTGAATACGACGCTGACAACCTGAGATTTTCAAGAGCGTCCACAAATAATCCAAATCAACAAAAAATACCCATTTTCCTAAGAATTTACAATGGAAATTCTAGGAGTCAACTTAGCCTTTTTTCTACACTTGATGAATTTCACACAAAAAACGTGCAAGAAATGGTTATAATTAATGCAAGCTATCATTTCATATTAAAAGTTAGGATTCCCCACTAGGTCTAGAAAATAGGAAGAACGGTAGATTTCTAGTAAGATTATAATTGGAACATTTCTATTCCACTTTCAATTAAAACGATACTTTTAGAAATTATGAAGGCAATGAATCGACAAAAAGAGTTTGTCATTGCAAGTCTCTTGGTTATGAAGTATTCAGCTTACTTTCATGTGTACCTCCACGGGTGACCGAGATCGTTAAGGCGCAGACTCGTGAGGTCTCGGGAAGTCTGGGTTCGAATACCGCCAGGACCGTCCTCCCTAAGTTGTTTTCAGGTTTTCCTCACTCCTCATAAATGGCAAATGCCGGGGAGGTACCCTAAACTTAGGCCTGGAACAATTCCTTCCTTAAAATTAAATCCTTTTACAATTTATCATTTCACCTCATGTATCATGTCCATCGCCTGTGGTGCCTCTGTAGCAAAAACGGGCGTTAAACACTATTCATTCATTCATTTACTTCCATGTCATTTCAACTTAAACTCAATTGAACTGATCTGGGTCCGCCTCAGAAAATCAGCGAGGAAAGAAGCGTGACCGCTTCTGGGAGAGCAAAATTCTGTGTCAATGTGCGAATGATATAGATGTGGATTTGTGGAGCAAATGTGTTGAAAAGCAATTTGTTTAGGGAAACAATATTTTTCTTTATTCCATTGCTAGTCCATAGTCTAACTAACTTGCGGCATTTTCCCCTTGGCACGGGAGTATTGTAGTGGATTTCTGAGGTCGGGACCTCATAGGATCTTAAGATTGAATTACTAAGCGTGTTAGGAAGTGATTCTGAGGACAAAAAGTAAGGTACTTGAAGCAAAACATAAATTTACAATGCGTGCATTACAGGTTAATAATAATTATAATAATAATAGCATTACTACAAAATAGATTTGTAATTGTAAAAATGAATGAATGAATGAATGGTGTTTAACGCCCGTTTTTACTACAGAGGCACCACGGGCGATGGACATTGATGATACATTAGATGCAGTGATATATTGAGAAAGGATTCATTTTAAGGAAGGAAACGCTCCAGGCCTGAGTTTAGGGTACCTCTCCAGCATTTGCCACTTATGAGGACTGAGGAAAACCTGGAAAATTTCTAACTCAAGGAGGACGGTCCCTGCGGGATTCGAACCTACCAGAGTCTTAATGAACTCAGTCACCTGTGTGGGTTCTAATAATTGTCCCAGATGAACAATTAGAAAATGTGAGAGTAGCAGTTAGTAATGTCCATCCCTACTGAATGAATGATCGCCTCTCATTTGAAACAGTGGAAACAGTACTTGTGTATTCATCAGGAGAAGGAGCTAGTTGGGGTTAGATTGCAGTAGTTTCAGTATGCCGCATATTACTGTTATGAGCACGGAGATAATACACCTTAGATGAAAGCACTTACTTCAGGACTACTGACATCATTGCATATATTTTCTATGTTTCGCTATAGTTTCTCGAAACATTAAGATAAATGGAGCTGTCATTTGTCCGTTTGGTTTTCAGCTGTGGCAAAGAAAAATTATTCATTTAAATTTCCGCATGAGAGTGGATGAAGGCATTAATTATCACACCACGACGTAATAACGAGAGAGTAGAGACATTATTAGTGTACGACGTGTACAGTTTGGACTCCATGGTCCCGCACACCGACCCTTAGACTTAGAAGGTGCGTTGTTAAAATATCACAATTTTACACCAGTATGTTCGTGTATATGTCTCCATTTGTGCCCACCAGGTTGGCTCTGTGCATACCTTTAGTGGTTTCGTTTATGATTTAGAGTTACCAAGTGTTATATAATTTTGCCATTACCAAATGGTGGCGAGCGGAGGAGTGAGGGATACAAGGAGCCATAGTAAGCCCCTCGGTTCTCCGGTTTCCAAGATACCCTCGAGGCTAGCCTTAGATTAATGTTTGTATATGTGTGTGTATGTAAAATGACAACTCATTTCTATTTTTAAGCTCTACCTTCTCACCTCTTCTGCTGTCTGTTGTTATCTAATGCAATTCTTGCTGTTTGTATAACCGACGCGTCAGCACATTATTCTGGCATTTTCTTCTTCTTGGTGCGAATTCTGCTATAAAAATAGATGCACTTGTTGATACTGGTGAGTGAGTTACCAGCTTTAAACGCATTCACATAATCTCCTGATACAGTTTATACTCACTCTCCCGTATTATTCTGCGTGAGTTTAAACGATTTGTTTGTGGTGTCCAAACGTGGTACATTCACCAAAAATCCTTCATGATTAAAGGGATCTGATTAATTGGCACAGTGAACATTTTTGAGACTAATGGTTTCCATCTAATAACACTTTACATATTTGTAACATCTTCATTAAAATAGAGAAAATTAAGAGACATTGTTGAGTTCGACGCGTAACATATTTTAACAAAGTTGTTCTTGTCCAATGGAAAAGATATCAATGTATAGATATATTATTAAAGTGCTTGATTTTCTTACATAGCCACTGAAAGTTATGTTACCGATGTTCATTTAATTAACGTGTTATGAAAGTGAATATTAAATAGTGTTACGGTCATGAATGTTCACGGAACGCTCTACCGCATAATGTTAGCTGATATTTACCTTGTCCCCTTAGAAATTAATTTTCCATACATGTTTTATGCTTTCGGTATTATATATTTATGTATCGATATTTATAGGCATATGTAGGCCGCAATTTTTGAAATATCATTAATTGCAATTACTTTTTAATACTTTCAGGACATGCAGACCAAAATAATGGGATAGACGAGCCACGAGATGCAATTGCCAATACTTGGACATATATTAGACAGCTTAAAATCAGTGATCGGCACCTACACAAAGCAATTTCCGTACTTTTTAATTCAATTAATGATAAATATTCCTCACAGAAATATGTAGAAGCAAACTGATGCATTTAATTCAGAGGTTTATATTATTTGTTTATTTGTTTATATTATTTGTTTAAAATGAATAGGTTTTTTATTCTTAAATTTTAAGGGGTTAGCTTTAGGAAATAGTAACTATAAAGTTGCTTGTTATAAGTGTTAGTAGATCTTTTTGAAAATTTAAAGTCCTTTTGGATAGTTTACACTCCATTTTCACTGAGGTTGATTTGGAATTATAGCATACCTTCTGCTTTTAATTTGATTTTATATCCTCATTCCAGAATTTAATTAAAGTGTACTATTTCAATGTGGCAGTGAATTCATAAAATTTTATCATTATATACTTGGAAAGTTATTTTCAAATTGTAACTTTACAGTTTTGAGATGATAACGTATTTCATATTATTTATTTTCAATGCTGAGGTCATTTTCTATTTAAATTGCTATAGAGTTGGAAATAGAGGGGGAAAATCCCTCTATTATACACAGCTGATCTGCAATTTAAATTTCCTTTAAAATCCCTTAATTTTGTCATGAGTAGTGCGTTGTGTGTGGTGCTGAATGTATTTATTGATGAAATAAACTAAATGTTTAATATAAAGATTAACATTTTAATAATTTAATACTTTTTATTTCATATTATTTTTTAAGACTTTTATTCAAAGTAAATATTTACAAAATACACCAAACAATTTCATTTTTATTCCCTATTATTTTTATATTACAGTATTTAAGTCACAATTGATTGCTTATTTCCAACATTTATAGCTCATAAACATTTGGCCATTGTCTTGAGCATTTAGAAAAGTCGAAGAATCACCTATACGGAGATTTACTCATAGTTTGACTTAAAATTAAGAACATTTTTTAAAAATGTTTACTTACACTTAAGTCACCAGCTAGAATTGATGTATGATAATCTTTCAAGATGCAGGTCCTGGTGGTGTAGTGGTAACCATACTTGCCTCCTAAACCCAAGATCGCGTGTTCATTCCCGGCCAGTATCGATGAATTTTTCGAGCGTAAAAATCTTAAGTATAGCTTCATTCGGAAGGGAAGTAAAGCCGTGGGTCCCGTGTCGTACATTTGCAGCATGTAAAAGAACCTCAAGACTGAAAAAAGAGGCATGAGCAAAATTTGTCGACTGTTTCACGTCCTGATTTGAATGGGACGTTGAAGACCCAAGATGTTAAAGAGCGTCCATAAATAAACCAAAACATAAAAAATTATAATTGTTGATTTTCTTTCTTTTTATTTGCATTAAATCTGCTACATACGAATTTTAATGACTCAACTGCTCTAGTTAATTATAGACGTGGGGGATATCTAGTCTGAACTATTTTCTCCTTTCAACAAAATACAAGTAGCTTATTTCAAGCTATTTACAACCATGTACAAAATTTTGTTTAGCTTCAACCATTCCCTATATATAAGCAGTCTTATTGCAATCGTATCAAACGATAAAAAGAGGCCTACTTAAGAAAAATAGCCGGATAGCTGTCATTGTTTGTAGATAGATACAGTTATCGCTTTTGATTATCACATTTGGCTTGGGAAGAGAACAGGCCCCCTACGTTACTCAAATATGCTGTAACTGTACATCTCACGGAAGTAGGTGCTGTTCTGCGGTATTAAGTAAGTTTGACATTGACGCACTTTACTATGCATATGAGACCATTTTTAGTTTAATGTGAAGAAGCATACCACAATCTTTATTGGAGTTCACTATGGACAGAATTCTAGTAACCACCTGCAGTGGTATTCTAGAAGTAGTCGAGGGACCATTAATCCTGCCAAGTGGGAGCAGAATATCGCAGATATAACATTTGAGAGCTAGTATTAAAAACTAATTTCTGTAAGGACAGTTGCAGCTCTAGTGAATATTATTACTGCGACAATTAAACGTCCGTAAAAGTTTAATTTGCTTCTGGGAATTCGCATTGTGCAAAGATACAATTAAGAATCAAGGGATGTGTACTGCATATTTTACAGGTAAAGCAAAATGGAGTCATAAGCCCAGGACCATGCACTTGAGCTGAGGAAAATCAAGGACATCCTTTTGATAATGATTCGATTGCTGGCTTGTGCGATTAGGATACCATTAATTTTATTTCCTAATATGAAATAAGTCATACATTTCTACTATTTATAGAGCTAATTAAGTTATTTTCTTTATACCGCTGTTCGGAATAAGTTACTTTTATATACCATAATAAGGAATTACTTAAATGACATATCCTATTTTAGGAATAGAGGGAAAACAAGACTAGGGTTTTTTTTTAAATAAACAGCATTTGCTATTATTATGAAAAGCAGATTTTACATTTACAATTTTTTTTCTTGTTTTCTTACGACTTTATGTTTATATAATTAAAACCAATTCGTAGCTAGAGTGAGGACATTTTTGAAGATAATTCATTTTACCAAATTTTCATCCAGCAAAAACATCTTACTGAAAACCCTGATTTGGCACAGGTATTTTAGATTAATGCATGAGTTAAACAACTTTAATTTGTCCAAGATATACTGTTTGTATATTTTGCTCTAATAGAACAGTAATGCTCAATATAATATTGTGATATTTAAAAAATTTAAAGTTTATCACAATTTTAGAATACAAGGATATATTATATACATTCCTCACCCACTAACCAATTATAGTTAATCATAGTTATCTTATAAACTTATCAGTAAATACGCCTGGGCGAAGGATTAGATCCAGTGGAAAAGTAAGGGATTTATGCACCAATTAAAATGCCATAATTACTGACGTTTAAGTGAAATATTTAGTACATGAATTACTTTGAGAGCTCCAAATTTGCTTTCTGTGCTTAGTTGCAGTGTCTGCTATTAAAACCCATTTAACAATAAGCAGTTGCCTGATACACTGTGGGAAGTTCAAAGCTGCAGGTACTGTTTCTAACGCTAAAAAGCTGCAAACATTGAGCACTTTACATGTTAGCTGTTTCAACTACAAACATTCACTACGCTTCCGTGGGTAATAATACGCTCCCCCACTAAATACCGCATTGAAAATTGGGATTTAGTTCAAATTAAGCCAAAAATTCGTTCCTACTAAATAGAATCGAATGCTATGGAGACTTTTCCCCTTTCATGTAATCACCAGCTTTATTAAAACAGTATTAAACAAGCCTTTCACTACGATATTCAACCGCTTTTTGTTTAGAGAGTAGTGTTTTCTATTTCCTGTTCGGAATTCCAGTAAGCCAAGAGGGTATACGCAGCATTTCTAGCTGCATTATTTTGAGAGCAGAAAACTAAGAATTATCGGCTGATTATTTTACTTGACGGAATGTATCACATGCGCCAGATTCGTAATTTGTATTGTTATATTTGAAATGTTGCTATTTCTTGTTGAATAACATAAAATCATTACATTAAACTGCTGGTCATTAAAATTGTAGCACTCTAAAAGACAAGCAGTATCAAACTCATATTATTTATTATATAGAAATCTTATGCTGATACAAGAATGAAATTTTAACAACTACTGCTTAATTTTTCGTGTTCAAGACACACAAAACTGTACTTTGTTGAGCCACCAGGATGGAAATGACTGCTTCTACATAGCACTGCATAGAAATATAGAGAGTTATATATATATATATATATATATATATATATATATATATATATGTTTGGAGTATAACAGATCATGGTGTATCTATGGGATTCCAAATTATCTGATGTTACAGCAGGTGGTCTGTGGCCTGCAAGTGGTTTTGCTGCCATGGGTCAGAGACGTGTTCATTTAGCTAGAAATCCGTGAACGCGATGGCTAAGGTAGAGGGTGGAACCCAGCGATTGTCTGACATTGGATGATAATGCCCAAATATGCCATTGGAACAACAAACAGGCTTCAGCATATCAGATATGCAGCATTTACCCTGAAATACGTATACTAGGCACAAGTGTGTCTTGAATCCAATGACCCCTATGCCATAGATCAAATGCCAGTATGGTACGACTCAAACAGTTTTTCACCGATATCGTCAGACAAGGATGAGATCATCATGTTGGTACAGAGAGTAGTTGACCTCTTCGGAAAAGACGATGTCCTACCATTAATCCTCACATATGCAAGTTTTCAGCACCATTACAGCTGCAAATGCTTGTGGTGTACAGCCAGAGGTAGCAGAAGCAATGTCTGTCTGGACAAAATGCCCTGATGCTGAAGACACATCGAATCGTGCTTGTAGAGATTAGTTTTTTAATTATGGGCAATGTGGTAGTGCGGTTCATAATAGCCTTGTGCACAAAATGTCTGCCTTCTTGCTGGGTTGTTTGACGGAGCCATTGCTATTTTTGGGTCTATTTTCCTTCTTCCTGGAAACACTAATCCTGCGTTCATTTTTATATGAATGTACGAGGGTAGGTGCACAAATTTCCTGCATATCCGATAAGGATTATCACCTTCACAAAATCCCTATCTGGTGTATTATCTTATCTATTAAGTAAATAATTGCAGCTGTAACTTCCGCCTCGTTATGATCAGTTGTTCAGATATAGCTGCATAAAGAAGGCTGTGTATAGAAAATTGTGACTTGTTTAAAATAAAGTACCGAGCTGCATTAAGTTCTTCACAAAAGAAGAACTTACTACAAATGAAATTAAACATGGATTAAACGGTGTATATGAGGAAGCATCCCCCTCATATTCTATTTTAAAAGAATGGGCCAACTTTTTTTCAAATGGATCGAGAAAGCGTTGAAGACGAAGAGCGTGCAGATCGGCCCTTGCAGGTGCTCACACCTGAACACATCGCTTTTGTGCAAGGAGAATTTATGGAAGACCAGCAGCTCAAAGTTACAGAAATAGCAGCAAGGTTTTGCCTTTTTAAAACAACAGCCCTTCGAAATATTCATGACCATTTAAACAAAAATAAGGTTAGAGTAAGATGGGTGCTAGATTTCATTCCACAATCCAAAAGCTGCAACGAGTCATCTGATGTCAGGCATTGTTAGAGCTCTGCCTTCGCAACGAGAGAGAAGTTCTGTAAACCAGAGCTACAGGAGATGAAAATATGGTCCTCTACTATGATCCCTAGTTCATAAGAGAATCTATAGAGTGGCGTAAATCTGGCGAAGCACGGACTCTAAAGGCCAAGGTAACTCACGTAACTAAAAGATCATGGCCACAATCTTTTGGAACTGTGAAGGAATATTGTTCATTGACTTCAAGGAACACCCCAGAAAAGGGGGAGTACTACTCTGGCCTACTACACAGACTACGTGCTGCTATCAAAGAGAAAAGGTGAGGAAACTGAGTGGTGGTGTGCACCTTCTTCACGACAACGCGCCTGTGCACACAGCTCTTGTTGCAAAGGAAGCTGTGAAGAAATGTGATTTCAAGGAGACCGTCCACTCTAAAATCCAGATCTAGCTCTCAGTGACCATTTCCTCTTTTCAAAACTCAAGAAGGACCTTAGAGGAAGGAAATTTAGGTATGACAAAGTAGTGATCGATGCTGTTTATACCCATTTTGCTGACAAGACTTCTGACGATTTTTTGGGGGGTAGTTTAAATGCTAATTCAAAGATGTTAGAAGTGTATTGCAATGAAGGGTAACTATATTCAAAAGTGAAATATATTTTTTTCTTTATTATACCCAGAAAATAGTTAGGCCGGAAACTTATATACCTACCCTCGTATTTCGTATAAAATGAGCATACATTTATAGGGAGAACAATTCCCAATCTAGGTATGATACAGTTCTCCCGCGGTTAACACTAGAAACTGGTTGATATTGATGTCGTATTTTTCAACGAGGCATACTTATTATTTCTGAGCACAAAGACGGCAAGCAAACAATTCTACAAGTAAACTTTGTCCTTCCTTTCGTACTTATTTCGAGTGTACGTAACGCTCAGGTGTACTGCGACACCAATCATGTTGTTCTGTCATGCTGCAAATGTAAAGTTCTGTTGAACGCTTCTTTCTGGATGGTGCGATTTGAATAGCCGGCAGTGAACTTTGTTCTTCAATATTGTTATTAATGAGCAGTAGGTATTAATAGACATGATTACTCTGGTCACATAGAGTACGGAAGTTATTCTAACATTTTGGACTCTCCATGTAAGGTAAGGTTGTGTAATATTAAAAAGGTAAATATCTTAAAAATATTACTTTTAATTGTAAAACAGAAGATTTTGTTCCTATATTGTTCTAATGCATGAAGTGGTATAAAAAGCTATTAATGTGTACAATAATGATAAACTAATACAAATGTGAAACTTTTATTTTCTAAGGATGTTCCTGGATAACTATATACCAATACAAATTGTAGCAGTTTTACTATAGTACACATTCATTTCATCGGCATTAATAAGGGATGGTAATATAAAAAGGGCACTACATGAAGGTTTGCTTCGGAACTACGTATAACTGTTTTAAATATTTTATAATCACATTTTACTTATCTGAACAAATTCCTTTGAAACAAATTCTATCAAAAGTTTTAAAATCAGAATAAGATAGAAAACATCCGAGATCATGGTTGGGTTTGAACTACCGTGCCCTGTCCAGTCACGACCTCGAATCTTCCTCATCTGAGTCTACATATCTTGGAGGCCTCCAAGAACCCGAAGAGGCGACTTAAAACCTTTGAGTTTTGTGGACCAAGCTTCACAAAATATACTGCAATCTATATTTCTGGGAGTTAACTTTGTAAGATATCGAAGTATTGCCTTATAAATAAAGAACTATATACTAACATGATTAATGTTGTGAATGATATCAGTAAATCTCGATCCTAGTTTCATTAAAAAGCGATACCATGTAAATTAATCTGGTAACACCTGGAACATTTCATCTCAAATTGGACAATATGTTTTAAAAAATGTGCCTATGATTTGTTAATTTCAATGAATTTTTGAACATATGAAGAATCAAGAGATACCAATATCTGCAAAATATGAAACCCTTATTCCCAATACATATTTATAACAAATGTTAAATATTTTGCATTTTACGAATAGTCGTGCATTTGAAAACTAATAAATCTGAAACTGTACATTGCAGAAACACAAACTAAACTTATACATTACCACTTTTCTGAAGCATTGCTAATGGTATAAAGACAAATATTTATTTATGTAACAACGCTGGTTGTATCATTGTAAATAATTTCAATGAGCATCATTAACTTTAAAATAAAGAAATTTAGGTAAATATTTTATTGTATACATGGAATGAATACCCGTTTTTAAACATATAGTCCATAATCGGAAGGGTGAAAGGGATTTTAAACATCCCCCGTTTTATTTCGAATACAATTTTTCGCTTCTTGCTAAGCAACATTAATCTGAAAAGTGTTATGATGTACTATATATGCAAACAGTCAACAAGAATTGTAAAAATACTTCGAGTTGATAAAATAAATTAATTTCTAAAAGAATCTCTTAGGACGAAAAAAGATTTTAATATATATCTATTTAGAGTAAACAGCTTTTCATGAGCTTTCGCTTATTTGTAATTTGATGTACTTATTCCAAATATTTCAGAATTATTTACCGCGAAAGTTCAAATATATTCTAATTTTTTAAATAGTTTTTAACGTCTATATTTACTACTGAGGCACCACAGGCGGTGGACATTGATCATATATGAAATAAAATGATAAATTAGGAAAGGCTACTTTTTTAAGGAAGAAAGCATTCCAGGGCTAAGTTCAGCGTACCCCCCAGCATTTGCCATTTATGAGGAAAACCTGGAAAAATCCCCTTTAGGAAGAACGTTCCTGGTGAGGATCGAAACCCTGACCTCCCACACACAAACCCGCGTCTTAACGACTTCGGCCACCATTGGCGGCATATTCTAAATTAATACCCTTCTACCATATAAACTATTAGTGTAAAATTACCCATATTTTGCATGAATTTTACACCCTCCCGTCTCTGCAAGTTTACAAAGATTCGTTTAAATATAAACATAGAAGGCATTTTGCTGTTCGATATTGCATGAAGAAACCAATTTTTATTTCTACTGTTGGTGCAACAAAGTTTCCATGCTTCAGTACGCCGTGCTTTTTAAATGCCACACTAACTTTGAACAATTTTTTATCTATTTTTATGACATAATATATCAAGGCAGGCTACCACGGTGCCTCAATAGTAAAAACGGGCGTTAAACACTATTCAAAAAGTGGGGGCAGGCTATTCCTTAATCCAACGTACATTTACTGCTTATTTTCGTTGTAAAAATCTTACTGGAACGTCCTGAAATATTATAAAGAATTGCCACAATACCGTTAGTTGATATGGTACACATTATTTAGGATCTCATTTAATAAATTTAGGCTTATTGCAATACTATTTAAGTGTGTTTCAATTTAATTGCTTGTAAGGTTTCAATAAGTAAATTGCAAATATAGCCATGCACATTGAAAGGAGCAATAATATAGACAACAGTTATTTGAATGAAAATAGAAAAGTTATAAATTGCACCGTATAAAACTTTAAAAAATAAAAAATTTACTGCTTAGAAACTGCTACTTTCTTTCCCAGCTTATCGAAATAAAAATTTACCTGTATCGACAAACTTACTGGAAATTAGAAGATATGGATATGCACAACTTAAGATCCATAATTAGATATGGTACCATCGTATTATTGGAATTGTGTACAACGAATTGTGGTTGTTATAGATCTGAAAATATTAGAGACTCGCGTACTTAGTTTTCAATGAGAAATAACAGCACTCCTACAACTGGAATGTTGACCTTGCTAAATAAACCTCCAGTACAACTTGGATGAAAACAGAAACAGCAGCTAGGACAACAGGTTAAAAACTGACAACGATAGAACATCAGCAGAACATACCAATAGTTTAAATATGATAAATTTAATACCGATAGTACAGATATCGGAGGATTATATGAAGTAATGCTTATTCTTAAACAACAATTTTGGGGTAAAGTTCGAAAGCAGGGAGCCAGTACCGGTCAAGATGTGCAAAGCTCGTTGAGTCATAAGGAGTGCGCTTGATGCACATAAAATGTCGCCTAGACAGCCTAGTAACCCGTGTTATAAATAAGTCTGCAAATTACATAGTAGATCCATTCTTACAAACTGCACAATCATAGGCCTTGTTTCTAGGAACCTGCATGTATATTTACTCCACCTAGAGTATGTATATTTAATCCACGTGGAGATTTAGTTGATATATCTCCACTTTTCTAGTAATCGAGCTTAAATAAGAGGAGAGTAATAATTATGGTTTTTTTATTTATGGACGCTCTTTAATAATAATTATGGTATCGGATAGGATTATTCCTTGGGAATGTACATGTTCATAAAATTAAAACAAATTTGCAGATATGAACATAACACTATAAGCCTGAAAATGTTGTTACAACACCCATACTCTTTCAAGGATGTGTTGGTATGACGAATCTTGTTTCTGTATTGTATCCAGAAAAAAGGTGTCTTATATCGGAAGATCTAAGAATTGGGTAAAACATATTCTTTTTATCACAAAAATTATAAAAAATGCAAAGATGATATGAATGCTTCACCCTTCGGTGGATGCTTTGAGTACAGTCATATGGCTAATTTGTCAAGCTGCAGGAGGGTATGGTCATTTTATTATCCTCATAAAATTTAATAAATCTACTATATTCATGTAGGTGAATATTGTGCAATATATGCTTATGAACAATATCTACATACCGGACTTACATACCGGACCGTCTTCCTGAAAAGGCAGTACTGGAAGACAAATGTTTGGTAAAATCTGTATAACTGACAAAATCGACTGTGATTGTGCAATTTACTACCATAACCTTATAGAAATACTATGATGGAAGTTGAAAAGGCACAAAGAAAATAAATGCAGAATGTTCATCGAGTGAAAATATTAAACAAATGTAATTATTGCTTTTAAAGGAAACAGAAAGGCTCTTGAAACAAGTATAAGGACTTGTGATCAAGAATCCGACAGTAGATTTTCTTTCATGTTAACTCCGACAGTGACAGTCGACGAACAGACACAACTTTTTAATTGTGTTTAAGGCCGTTTTTACTAGCGAGGCACCACAGGTGGTGGACACTGAGGATACGGAGATGAATGATATAATGGGAAAGGATATATTTTAAGGAAGGAAACGTTCCAGATGTAAGTTTAGGATACCGCCCTGACATTTGCCGTTTATGAGGACTGAGGAAAACCTGGAAAAAACCTGTCCGTGAGTACGGTCCTGGTGAGATTCGAACCCCAGACCTCCGCCTCACGAGTCCGCACCCTAATGACCTTGACCAAAAATGTATAAATTCTATGTAAGATCTTGAGTTTCATTTAAACACAAATCATATATCTTGCTTAATTGGTAGCTACAAAAGATATAGTATCATATAAAAATAATCCAAAAATCATCTTTTGTGCATAATTTTAAATATAAGCGTCTTTGCAGTTCATATGAGCAAAAAAGTAAATTTCCATAAGTTTTCTGTTAATTCGTTTTTCTAATGTCTTAATTGTCACTGTATAATTATGAAATAGATGTGGTCGGCATAAAAAGAGACAATAAATGTAAATTGTTGCAACACTGCAAACACGGCAGAAGGTACGGATTCATACGCATGTTAAAAAACTATTAAGAATAGTTGATCAAATAAATATGCCGAACTGTTCATTGAACAAACTTTACATGGAACACAATCCAGACTGGGGAAATAGCTTTCCGTTGATATCTTAGCTGCGGTATTGTAACTGAAGGGTGTATTATCAAGGTATGTATGTTGGAGAATTTGTGAAAGGGTTGCAATAATTGTAACATATGTATTCATTGAGTCAGAGTCGCACTAAAGAGCATCGTTTGCACATGAGACGACTGCCACGAAATCCTACACAGGCTTGAGTAATGCAATAAAGTTAACTTTGTGATATGCCCTTAGTCGCTCTGGAATAGACTGTAATAAAATGGGAATAGAATGGCTAACACACAGGGACACAGGGCCTGGGATATCACTAGGATGATAACGACAACAATACTGCCATGCCCAATTAAAAGAAGACAGGTAGAATTCTGGGCTAAAGAAACAGGACATTCTTATCCCAAACAGTCTGGCAAGCCTTTATGTTGTTAATAACTATTTCACATATATCAAGCATGTTCTCTCAATTAATTTAATACGCTAATTAAATATGGAACCTTGCTCAGTAGTTTCCCTGATTAAATAAAAATATAACTAATGATGACACTAAAATAATAAATAAAGAAAAGAATTACTGTTATTTACTGAATAAGATAGCGCTCTACTATCTTCTGTGTGCGTGCAAACTATATCATTTTGTAATTATATTCTTCCTATTTTATCGAAACAGCATTCATTTCCCTAAAATATCACTGCTGTTATAAAAGTAAAAATTCATCGTCTCCATTATTATGATTTATTTACAAAAGTTTATGCAGGATTTCAGTTTTGTGCATTTATTTGTTAGAATACATTTTAACATTGCGAATAATGGCCAGTAATATTTCCTTAGAAATAATTTATTATAATATTTATTATAAAATGGTGCACACTAGGGTACACTAACTGAAGTAATGCTATTGTTAATATTTTACTAATGTGTTTAATATAGCTTGTATCTATTTTATTTTGAGTAACAATACTTATATTCAGATAATTTGTAGCTTATGGAACCATATTTATCTACAGAATTTTCTGGTTTTGTGTTCATTTGTGCAGAAACAATGGATATTTTGTACTAATTTATAAAACATATTATTGCAGACAAATTTAATGGAATAGTGTAACAAAAATATGTTGGTCATAAAAAAAAATTCGCATTGCGCATTAATGCGCGTTTTTTACAAATTAAATTTATATAATAATTTTTATTGTTATTCAATGAACAGTACAACAAATAATTTCTGTGTGACTTTAGTATTACCATGCAAATAAGCATGGTAATACATTGGGCAGAAAAGCCCAAAATGCTGACATCACAGGTCAGTCATTTGAAGGACACAGCTTCATAAATAGAATTCGGGTGCGGGATTCTTAGATCTGTCTAATCCTTGATTTACTTCCTTCACTGCAAGTTTTATAATTTAAGGATGAATAAAATGGCAAATTAAAAATACATTGAAAATGAATACTTTGGTCCAGAAAGTTTAAGAACAGCGGGTGCAAGGCAATTCTATATGGTGTTAATATTGTTAATATCAGCTACAGCAGATGTCTTTCATGGTTATTAATAGCAAACATTCTAAGATAACATTACCGCATAATTATACATTATTGATAAAGAACGGGTGGTTCTCTCCGTTATATATGTAAAGAACCATTGTAGCCGATATTTCATAAAAGAATTCATCAGATAAATTTAAAGTGACAAATCTTGGCGAAATTCGGAAAGAGGGGAGGAGAGCATTTAGATAAATGAAATTGCCCAATACGACCAATGGCAAAAGTAATTCTCAGGCATTGCTCGTAAATTGCTTCAAATAAGATCACTGAAGCGCTAAACACATATAGGAGAGAGGATTTCAGAACACTTGATCTGGAATAAGTAGTACAAGGAAACGCTATACGACTGGAGCCGTAGAAGCTAACACGTGTGTCTAAAAGGACACACATTAAATTAAAAATAAAATTAATAAGAAAAGGTGCAACACGCTGTTAATTCACTTCTACAGAGAAGTAGACATGCAGAGGTTATACTTTTGAGGAGAAGTTTGTAATGAATATAATCCATGG
Source organism: Metallyticus violacea (assembly GCA_030762175.1). Taxonomy (NCBI): domain Eukaryota; kingdom Metazoa; phylum Arthropoda; class Insecta; order Mantodea; family Metallyticidae; genus Metallyticus; species Metallyticus violacea. The sequence continues at coordinate 132,960,799 of CM060846.1, forward strand.
CTCTATTTCATCAACTTTTTTCTCTGTTAAAATCCAGTTTAGTCGACTCTGCTTTTGGTCATAGAAAATGTTTCGGCCTTGAATTTTGTACACCAATTTGAAAATTGCACATCCGGACGGTGATATTACTCCTGGACATTCTCTCCTACAGTTTTGTATGATTGTTTTAGCACATAACAACCATAAATAAATATTTGTTCTAGCGCTTAGCTCAATCTCAACAGATTGTACCACTACCAAAGGACTTCTTATATAAATGGAACTGAAACATTGGCGTGATAATTAAAATTGAAAAAAAAAACGAAGTTCTCTGCGTCAGAGAACTTTGCACACTGCAATTTAAAGGCACATATGAAGTTTCCAATATGAACAGTCAAAGGAGATCAACTAGCCAATTTTTCTTGTTTATGCACTACGGATCACGATTGAAAATTAAGTATCTGCCGTAAATGAAGATGGTCCCTCCTTAACACTAGTGGACCTAAAGAAAACATACTAGAGTTACATAAAATATCCAGTGCTTTAGAGAGATTCATTATTCCAGATCGTGGAGTAGTATTTGCAGCTGAAAACATTTCTGAGACAGTAGAGGATAACGATTCTGATCGAATGTTCTCCAAATGTTCAATCCGCGTAGATAGAAGATAAACAAGGCAAGTATGTACCAGTAGAAGAGAAACAATTATATTTATAATATCCTCTTTTTACATTGGTATAGATAAATGCTTGTTTCTCTGTAACATCCGCTTCCCTTAGCCATTTTTATTACCAAGTAACCACATAGACAAGGGAAAAGATGGTGCCAAACTTGCATCGTCCACAGATAACTGGCACCGCCACGGTGGCCGAGGTCGTTAAGGCATGGACTCGTGAGCGGGAGGTCTGCGGTTCGAATCCCGCCAGGACCGTCCTCCCTGACTGGGGTTTTTTCCAGGTTTTCCTCAGTCTTCATAACTGGCAAATGCCGGGGAGGTACCTAAACTTAGGCCTGGAACGCTTCCTTCCTTAAAAAAAAAATCCTTTCCCAATATATCATTTCATTTCATGTATCATCAGTGTCCACCGCCTGTGGTGCCTCAGTAGTAAAAACGGGCGTTAAACACTACTCAAAAAAAAAAACAGATAACTGGTACACTTTGATGACCAAATATTATGGAGGAATTGGAAGATCTGGTACTGGAAAATCTTATGGAAAATACCAATTATTTATTTAATGTATATTTTACCACTTTTGTCAAATAAAAGTAGTAAATGCATAACATTAGCCTTGCTGAAATTTGAAAATATACGTAATATATATATATATATTTGTGATTTAAAATACACAAATTATCACTTCCAGTGCAATTCAAGAATATTTCATTTATAATTTATATTGCATATCATAGGGAATTCAAGGGTGAAATATATTTCAAGAATCATTTATTGAAGGGAGTTCATTACCCCAAAAATGTGTCTGTTTGCAATGTTGAAATACTATTTAGTTTGTGCAAAAAGTGAGTTTAATAGCAGGCAAAGAAAACGACCCACAAAAGCAATGAAAAATACTGCACTACATGTAACCTTCACGTGGATGCAAATTCATTGTATGATATTCAATCGTACAAATCAATACAAATGAAAAATATTTTTTTTATGTTTATAGAGTTTGGGCACACTCAAAATTTCCCATATATGGCAATTTATGAGGAATTTGAGCATGTCCAAAATTTATGTATACTACATCAAGCGTGTATAGTGTGCATGAACGTAGTGAATAAGATAAACAGTGGTTCGCATTGTGGCATAAGGGAATGGGTTTTTAGAAACGATTGCAGCGGTTTTTTATTACAAGGGTGGTTAATTAACTATGTAAAATATGTGGGAGGAAAGATGTTGGAAGGATTAGATTAGTTGCTTAGATTAAGGATTAGATTAATGATTCAGATCTCAAGGGTAAAAGTTTTCTACTCCCTCTCCGATGCCAGTGTTCCCTGACTTACATTTTTGCCACGGCTGTTGCGATTCTGTTGCTGGATACTTTCATTGTTCTGTGAATATAGGGGAAGGAATTTTCGGTTTCTGGTTATAGGAGATGAAACGCAGTTTATTGTTCCACATACTACCGTTATTTCATGGAGAATGTGTCACTTTCGTACTAGCTATTGCAATCACTCTTACGTTAATGCTCTTCTATAACTTCAAAACTCTGATCCTGAACCCCACTAAATTAAACTAATTTGAGACGCAAGTGCCTACTCCTCCTTTCTACTAACAATAATCTTTGACTGAATGAATTAAACTGATAATTAGACTGTTAGTGCCTACTCTTCCACATTGATAATGCCCAAACTGAACACTTTTCAACTAAATGAGACTGCCTCGAGCTAACAGATGGAAACTGCATCAACTTCCCCTAGGCCGCAAAATTGCAAGAATAAATAACTTTGGCCTACGTGACATTTTACATGTAGATATCAACTGAAACTGCTAACTTTTTCCCTTGGAGGGGTGGTTATCGCCCTGTTTTTTACACCTCAGTATGTTTAATGCTTTCGCCTTAGTTAATTTGACAAAAACACAGCTCTTTAGCTATAAACGCAATTAAAATCCGTTCAAGGATCAGGCTTTAGAACTCTCTCCATAAAATATCCGTTCTGCTTCCGTCATCTTTTTACAAAATACTATTACAATAGGCAACAGAAATTCCCCACTCAGATTTTATGGCTGGGAGTTGCTTTCCGCACTCTTGCAGAAAATATCATCACAAATAATATCCAACACTTGCACAGGAAATCAATATGACACTGTAATGTTAAAAAAAAGAAAATTACATAAAATTATTTATTATAAGCACTCTAGTTGAACTGACAGTATGAATGAATAAATAGTGTATAACGCCCGTTTTTGCAACAGAGGTACCACAGGTGATGGATACGGATGATAAATCAGATGAAATGATGTATTGGGAAATAATTTATTTTTAAAGAAGGAAACGTTCCAAGCCTAAGTTTAAGGTACCTCCCCGGCATTTGCCATTTATGAGGACTGAGGAAAACCTAGAAAAAACCTCAATCAGGGAGGACGGTCCTACCATGATTCCAACCCCAGACCTCCCGCTCACAAGTCCGCGCCTTAACGAACTTGGCCACCCGTGGCAGTGAGCTGGGAGTGGCAGCTCATAAATAGTATCTCACGATCTTCTTAAGGAAATTTCCAACCATATCACCCACTCTAGGGTCGTTTCATGGGATGTAATTTTAATTGCCCTTAATCTGAAATCCTAAGATGGCAAATTTCTTATGAAATAAATGGTGCGGGATCTAAAGTGAACATTAGAATTAATAATGAACAGGACTCGCATATACAGAATGAAGTATGGAAAAATACAAAATTGTGACGTTAAACTTTATACGCAATTCTTTGTCAGAATTCCCAAAATATTCCATATTGCGGAATATGAGGGGTATTTTATTTATTGATTTAATATAAAGGAAAATGAACACTGCGTAGATTCCATCCCTAAGCAAATGTATTGCTGTCCGGAAAGCATGTCCGTGGGTGAACACAAGGCCTTCGATAAATGAAATGGAATGGAAAATCTGACCTTCGGATAGGCGTTTAACATGAAGGAGGAAATGGTGTCTTACTGCAAAATCAACCAATTCCTGCTCTACAGGGGGGGGGGGTTCAAAATTTCAAAAAAAAAAAAATTCACGGACGAAAATCAGATAGATCCCTTTCGGGAATTCCTTACTACAGCCCACACATGTATGGATGTCTACAGGAAGAAATTTATTCCAGAAAATATTATCTTCATAATACCTGTGAGGTGGTAATGTTTGGCGGAAAAGCAATCGCAAATAGCTTACATATGGCTGTCGTGAATGGAGCAGCAGGAAAGGATGACAATTCATCATTGTAGACGGATACAGAGAGAATGCTAATATAAATGTGTATATTTTTTCTAAGGTTGCTTTTATCATACGCCACACGCGATGCTTCCCCAACCAGCACTCCATTGTATACAGTACGGGAAATTAGATAATGGTCTAGACACAAAGACACGAAAAATATAAAAATTGTTGAAAGATGGAGATTATGATGTTTTAGAAATGTGGGAATACGAGTTTAACGACATGATAAAGTCATACGAATTGCTGGCGCAAATTTCAAAATCGTTTTTAAAATCGTATTCATGAATCCTTGAATCATAGGGATGTATCTGAGAATGGGAAGCCAATTATACCAAAATGTACAACGGAAGTCTAGGAAAGTAGAAATGTTTTATTACGACGTGTGTAGTCTGCATCCATTTGTAAACAAATCTAAACCCTACTTGGTTGAGCAAGTCAAAATACATTTGGATACATTTCCAAATTTAACGAAATACAGGCTGGTCTCATTAAATATAAAATAATTTCTCCGTCCAATACCTATCACATTGTTTTACTTGTGGGCGTTGATGGTAAATTACTATTTCTGTTATTCATGGCGTGCGCAGAAATAAGGTATCAATAGGAATGTAATCACAGTGAAGAAGAAAAGTTGTTATTCGGCACGTAGGTGATCATTCGAGGATTTTTAGGAACGTATGTTTCGTTACCAGGGAAACAGGATATGGAAGGGGAATATCACCTTCTTCATATAAAGACTTTTGTAAAAGTTTCTCCAGTAATTTTTATATTTTCTATATACACAAGAATCGAAGGATCTCTTTATACCTATCAAGTTTTTGCTCGCTAGAATATAACCTTGAAAAATCCACACGGATCTATATACGATACAATACGTAACGGGTCTATACACTTGAGTTTTTCTTAGGCGTGGGCACAAGCGACCTCCAATCATTTTCTTATTACCACTGAATTGCTTATGTCTGTTTAAAATAGTCCACCATTTTACCGAATTCTCTAAATAAATTTCGTAACAAATGTTTCTTAATTATTCGCTCTTATTGCTGTACAGCTGTCACGTGCTACTGCTATTGCCACTACTCCTGCTACTGCCTCTATCCTTGTCCGCGCCCCTGTCCTCCTGCTTCTCCGGCCTTGTCCCTGTGCTTCTGCGGGGCTTTTTGGTTCTCCCACGACTTTTATTAAATTTTTAGTCAATCGGGCCTATGCGCCTTTAATCATTTTTATTTAAATTATTACAGCGGCTTATTACGTTCTATGTACTAATGGGCTACATAATAATCACGTGTTTCTTGGTTCGTTTCTCATTGTCTATAATTAGCGCCAATTCCCCAATAACGAATATTTAGGCTTTCTATTTTTTCTATTTCCCTTACTCTTCCGCTCTTGCTTGACAAATACGTCTCGTTATGTTTTGTTAGGGTTGCGTCCTTTTTTCACGACTACTTCACGGCTATTTTTCACCCTCGCTAACAGTATCTGCTATTCACTTTCATGGCCTGGTTCCTTCAGCTTTGGTAGAACCCTATTGTGTAAGAGGGAAAAGCCAAGGCCGTGAGTCCATTCGTTATATTTTAACCAAATTACATATATTGCATAAATGCCTTCTACTGAGTTTTTGAAGCATGTCTAAAACTTCTGATTTAATTATACGAATGATTAATAAGAGCATGTTTAGAATTAATTATTGAAGCCTTAATAATTATGTAATACCTTAAATTAATTACTTTCTTGGAAGATAGGAAATCTAGCATCAAAATTTACACTTTTTACGTAAAATTTACAGAAATAAATCCTCTGTGTGCAAAATTAAAGGAATTACAAAAAATCACATATATTTAAATAAGGTCAATGGAGATGAAATTGGACATGATTTGACATATTAATAAGATATCCGTACTTATCTCTAACCCACAAAATACAAGATAATGGCTATGCATGGTGATAACCAAAACTTCCACTAAAACATTTAGAATGGTGGTAGATAAACGAGTGTTGCAAATTGAAGGAGAAACGTATTCCTACGGCTATTAGAACCGTTATATGTAACCTGGTCATCTGTAACATAGTATCTAAACATGGTAACAAGACGGTAGTACGAAATGGAATTAATCTATAAGCGAAAATGACAAGCACCTCCTTTGGAAAAACAATGTTACGAATTCTGATTCTGAAGGGAAACTTCGACAAGAGAAATGCGTATGAAACAAACATGTTGAGGTTCCGTGAGATTATCAAATGGACAGGAATAAGTTTAAGAGGGTAAACTCCGGATAAACTTAGAAATCGCGGATCCCTCTTGTCGACGCGTTTCTCGATGCAGACATGGAGTATTCTCCTCAAAAGTTTACTGTTCCCAGTACGATATAGGTGACGAACGGTCCTATGTTGGAAAATCCACCTTTATTAAACGCGTGCTTACTAATGCCGACCGAATGTTTAATAAGTCCATAAATAATTCTATATGCTGTCACCCCCCGAATATCCGCCTTGATTGGTTTATAATGCCTTCATTGCACGTTTAACGTAATTACTCATGCAGGCATTCCTCACCTACGGAGCATTAAATAGGATGACCTCGCGGTTATTGACGAAACGATGTATGAAAATGACAACCCTGATGTGTCCAACTCTTTTACCAACTACTCGTACTACAAATATTTTGGCGTCTTATGCATATTTCAAAACATATTCTCTAAGGGAAAAACTTTCGTACTTTTTCCTTAAATGGATATTTTATTGTAGTATTCAAAAACAACAGATACACACTGCAGATGAAAAGATTATTTCAGCAAATAGAGCTGGAAACTCTAGAGTTTTATTAGAGGCATTTCAAAAGGCTGCGGAAGTTTATTTAGTTCTAGACTGCAAGCAGTACACCCTCGACAGATACAGGTAACTGGACTCCTTCCAGGGGAGGATCCTTCTTGCTTTTTCCCGCTATAAATATCACTTACTCATCACTACGGAGAGAATTACCGTTTGGGCGATGAAGGGAAATATATGAAGAATAATTTTCCCACTGATCGCAAAACTATGAAATACTTTGGCTATTTTAAGCAAAGCTAAACCTGGCGCTCGTAAAAAGATTGTATAAAGAGCCAGTCTCGGATTAATTAAGGCCATCTTGGAATATATGTACAACATTTTCAAATGCTATATTTGATTTTTACCGGCATTGAGAAAAGTTGAACATGACATAAAGCTACAAGGAGGAAATTAGTTGACGGGAAAGTAAAGAAGAGAAACATCTTGCCACAAAAGGGTGTATTTTTACCTTCCTTTCTTCTCCCGGAATTCAGTTTTATAGCTAGCGCATTATCATCGTCGTGAAGTACGCAAAACGAACAATGCTTGTACAATCTCGGCCAGAGAGCTCAAAGAGGTTACAAGTTTAAAAATAAGGTCATAACAGTCATACACAACGATATTGCTCTTTTAAGTGTTCTATATTGTCTACAGAACAAAAATGGAGCTTCATGATTGTTGGCCAAATATTACGGTTTGGTATTAAAGCTCAGAGCTCTATACGAGAGGAAGGAGTAGGAATTAGAAGAAGAAGAAGAAGAAGAAGAAGAAGAAGAGGAAGAAGAAGAATAAGAAGAAGAAGAGGAAGAAGAAGAGGAAAAAAGGCAGTTTCATATCCCAGCGATCGAACCAAAAAGAAAAGAGAACAACATCCCTCCAAAAATTGACGCAGGATGAGCCCTCTGCCAAAAAATGAACTTTATAAGGTTTCGTAACATAGGATGTTTTACCAATAGGTCAAGATGTGAAAAATCAGCGAAACAGGACGATCGAAAGTGGAGGCTATACAATAATGCAATTAGATGAAGTTTGTATTTAAATTGACCATTACGCGGGTTTAGGCACAGACGGAAAATGTTGCAAAACAACCGGAATTTCCAGGGCTAGAACGTAGTCAATACATAGACGAAAAGAGAGCTACGTTCGTCACAAGCAGGCTAGAAAGAGATTTGCTATTTGAAGTTATCAAGTGATGAACATCGACGACCTTTGGGAGGCACACTTAAATGTCATGAATTGCATTAAGAAATAAAACGAGCCTTAGGCATACATTCCCACCGTAATATACGTCTTTCAAAAGTGGGCAGTAGCTCTTGAAGCCGAATTTGGCCAAAACATTGTGGAAGACTTCAATGCCATATTTTACAAGTACAAGAAAATTACCAAAATTTTACAAAGAGACAAGGGCACCGAATTCGCCAACAAAATCTTTGAAACATTTTTATAAAAGCATAGTTACGCCAATATACGGGTAATAATAACGTGAAAGCCAGCGTGTTGGAGCAATTAAACTGCATTTTGAAAACGAACATGTGACGGTACTTTGCGCAAATTTCGAGTGCGCGACCACGTATGCATATCCAAGGTAAAGGTCACATTCAATCCGGGTTAAGAACAGAGGAATGATGTGTTCTAGATTTTCAAACATAGTGCAAGGGAGTCCAGTAGTCTATAAAATAAAGGACTTGACTGGCGAATTTTATAAAATGAATGTTTTACTCTCAAGAGCTGCATAATGCTAACCTACCCTAGACATAAAAGGTGAATTAAAAGCTTGTCACCACCGACGCCAGTAAACAAGTGCTCGTCAAGTCGAAAGGGTATTCAAATGCATTCAATTCCTGGGTGAAACGCTCTGACATTGTCTCGATATGATAAAAAGAAATCCATCACACTCACGAGTAAATCGTTCATGGAACGCTTTACAGACAGCACCATCTCCCGCTTTTCTAACATATTACCCGAAAGGATAGTATTACGAGCAGAGTGAAGTTGACTCTCACTAAGGTTCGATGACCTAAAATGTTTTACAACCCCAACACCGCCTGTAATATATGCGCAGAAAATACCACTATCTCAAAGGAGTACCTAGCTAGTTAAATCAACAATTCAGTTTCTATTTAAACAAAGAAATGAAAAGTGATCATGTAGCGTCGTGGACAGCATCAATAAAGCTTTTGAACAGCACCTGAATTTAAATAAAGTGTTTTCCATAAAAGAAGAAGGTTTCATTCTTAACCGCAAAGCGATCGAGTTCCCGACGCCGGAACACGCGCAACACGAATAAGTTATGTCCTTCCGCCATGTGAACGTAAAAGATGAAATGTCCAATTCTATGAAATTGATGGACCCGAGTAAGTTGCCCGACCCCCTTTCAAACGTGCGGATCGCACGGCCAAAGATCGCCGAGATCAGGTGTGTGATGACGAAGCTCCTCCCTTCACTGTGCGTGTCCAAAATGCTCGGTTTCCAGCCGAAGTCGACCCCGTGCATCGTCCATCGCCCACTTTCGCGAGGATGCATAAATGGGGTTTCCATATTTAAATCAGACAAATGGCGTTTTGGACGATCTCCACTTCGTTTTTTACAGGAAGGGCAGCTATCAAAACGGAGGCACCCCTTTCAGCCTCTCGACGTACTTTTTCCGACATTTTTCTAGCATTCTAAAGAGCGGGGCATACGCGACAGACAAAGAAGCACTAAAAATAGGAGCAAAAGACATTTCCGACATTCCACCACCTTGGTTAGCCCCAAACAAGCTTTTTGATATTGACTAAATGAGGCGGAAGGAAATCTCAAGCGAAAAGGGGATGTCAAAATAGATTTCATGTTCGGATCAGGGCACATCAGAATAAAAACTGCTCGAAAAAAAACGGACGGAGTCTAAAATGATGCACAAAATGCAAGACCATGAACGATATATTTTCATGTCATCCATGTATTGAACTTGAAATAGTTCATAACATACCCGTTCAAACCAACATTTAGGAATACGGAACTATCTATCTTAATTTGCAAAACAGCAACTCGCCCTTCAAGTTTCATTACTCTGGAAATGACGATGATTACCTATAACTGCGTTACGTGATTTTCGAAACAATTTTAAAATTGTGAAAGAGACCGGAAGCAATCTCGTAGATGCGGGGGAGTTCGCCTTCATCAACATACCCTAAATTCAATCTGTTTAGCGTATCTTTCTATAACGTCAACATTTCTATGCCTCAATATGGCAACTCTAATCAAAACTTTTCTCGAAACATTTCTAAATTGCTCCAAGGACGTCATGAACGCCAGGTTACGGTTATCGCTATAGAATATGCACATCCAGGGTGTTTTTGACGACTTTGCTTCCAACGTCGGCATGTTATGGTGAAATGCCAATACCATAAAAGTCAATTGGTTGCAATTCATTCGATAGCTTTCGAGTGGATTTTTCAAACAAAATCTACCCCTGTTTAATAACGTTAATTTCACAGTTAAAGTCAGACCTTCCCCCCAATTTCATAATTTTCCCAAAAACTCTCTATTCAAGGGATGCACCAAGATCATCTCTATTAAACTTCATTTCAAACAGGTGAGATTCAATCTTACCATTAACCTCTCACACCAGAAAGTTCTCCCAAAAATAGATATAAATATAATTTAAAGACGTGGTTTTTCAAACCCTAAACATATTCAAGGGAAACACGAGAGCTGAATTTAAAAATGTACTCTTGGGATAAACACCCCGTTCAATCATCATATCTATAACATCCGATAAAGCCCACATGGAACCAAGTCTCCGACAATCCCTAGCTTTTCAAACACTTCAATCTCACTGCACCACAATAATTTGTCAACAATCAACCTTTCCTCTCCCAATCGCTACAACCAAGTTTAAATGATTGTTATTACTTTGATTGTTACAAACGATTCAGGACGGCTTGGGCACACATTTCAAAAACGAGGGCACCGTCATCGATAGATTCGCTTATGCCAGTGAAAATACCTTATTCCATTTCTATCTTATGGCATGACCGCCAACTACGACTGTGTTTCCGGTCTTCACTACAGAAATGCCTCTATAAAAATGGAATTTCAATTAGGTTTACAAGAACCATGGAAATCGACGTGCACAGATCTATAGCTATATCATCATGATGATGATGATGATGATGATAATTATGGCTTAAGGAGCATACAACTACCATGGTCATTAGCGCCCAAGCACACTAAAAACTGCGCCAGAACTATAAAATATATAGTTAACACAAATAAGTGCATAAGTTAAAAACAATAGCACGTTGTGCAACAAAATAAAAACCCATAACAAATAACAAGTGGGTGAAATGGTCAACAAACAAAGTACTGGTATTAAAACTGCCGCAAAAGCGAAAAAACAACAGTCCTATAATGGTCTAAAAATGGGTAAAATAAAACCCTAAAACTAACAATACTACGACAAATAAAATCTGGCCATAAAACTCATCAGCAAAAGCTGAAAACAAACCATTAATTTAAAGGTTTAAAGTGGCAACTCAATTAAAGACAGGTAGTAAAATGATTCCGCAAAAGCAGAAATAACAACAGTCTAAAAAGAGTCTAAAAATGCCGTCATGGGTACAAAATGGAAAACCTCACACCTTGCTCCAAAAACCACAAACACGGATAAAACGCTCAACAGCAACCACATCATCTGCAAGCATTTCCGCAATGCAGGAGGGCAAACCCAAGGAAAGTCTAAAAGCTGCCAAATAATGGCAATTAAGTAAAATGTGACGCACAGTAAAGGGGTGGTCACAGTGAGGGAAAGCTGTAGCGGGTTGACCATTAAAAAGGTGAGAGTGACTAAAACGGTAATGCCCAATTCTAAGACGAGCTAAAATTACTTCTTCGCGACGAACAGCGCGAGAAGAAGTCGACCAGGTAAAAGGGGATAATTTACATTCCCGAAGCTTATTGGCGGGTATTAAATCCCACTCATCGCGCCAGCGCGAGAGGATGCCTCTACGTAATAAATGGTTAAAATCGCCAAAATAAAAAGGTTTCTCGTCTTCATCAGGGTCTAAAAGAGCGGATTTAGCTGCGACATCTGCGGCCTCATTACCTTTGAGTCCCACATGTCCAGGTACCCACAATAGTGTAACCCTGACGCCAGCATCGAAAATAGTTAACACTATATCCTGGACTTTCAGTACAAGGGGGTGGTGGTTGTACAGATTTCTAAAACTTAAAATGGCACTCAAGGAGTCGGAACATATAACACTGTTCCCTAGCCCCTGATCAGAAATAAATAAAACCGCCCGATAAATAGCATAAAGCTCCGCCAAAAAAATAGATGTCGCAACGTTAAGACCATACATAAAACTTGCCCCATTAAAAACAAAAGCACATCCTACACCTGTGACAGATTGCGAGCCGTCGGTATAGATAAAATTCCTGCCATTAAAAGAGGATTTGATATCGCTAAAAGAACAACGAATAATATGTGCTGCGGTCGAAGACTTAGGACAGGACGTAAGCCCAAGATGAACGGGGGCCTCTGCTAAAAGCCAATGGGGAGAAGAATTTTCCCCGGCTATGAAAAAAGCAGGTAAGTCGAAGTCCAAAGTCTGTAAAATGCTCCGAAAACGTAAGCCAGCAGGCTTAGGAATAAAAGACCGAGCAGCATAAAAACGATCAAAAGACACATTAAAAAACGGCCCATTCGTGGGATGACGAGGCTGCGCAGCTAAGCGACAGCCGTACGCAGCAAGTAAAACATCCCTACGATAAAACAAAGGAGGTTATCCAGACTCCGCACATAAACTCAACACAGGACTGGTGGGGAATGCTCCAATGCCAACACGGATATCCCGGTGATGAATCGGGTTAAGGCGACGAAGCACAGAAGGTCGCGCTGAGCCATAAACCGCACAGACATAATCCAGTTTCGATCGGATGAGTGAGCGATAAAAGCGCAAATGAACAGTCCTGTCAGCTCCCCAAGATGTGCCACTTAAAACACGTAAAATACAAAGAGAACGCTCACACTTGCCGCGGAGTTGCGCTATATGCTATGACCAGCATAATTTTCTATCAAACACCAAGCCAAGGAATCGAACTTCGTCTGCGAAAGCAAGAGCGTCGGGGCCAAGACGGAGCGAAGGTGGTGGATACTCCTTGTGGCGCCAGAAGTTCATACAGACGGTCTTCTCTGCGGAGAAACGGAACCCGTGACTCACACTCTAAGCGTAAAGCGGTCGAGACAGCATTGGAGGCGGCGTTCCAAGAGACAAGTTCTCCGAGAGGAAAGATAAATAGCAAAATCGTCTAAGAACAACGACGATTGTATTCCTCGCGGTAAACACTCGGTGATAGAGTTAATAGCAATGGCAAACAGTGTGCAACTAAGTACTGAGCCCTGAGGTACACCGTTCTCTTGAATAAAACTAGATGATAAAACTGATCCCATGCGAACATTAAAAACCCGGGCTTTCATAAATTCCTGAATAAAAACTGACATACGCCCACGTATGTTCCAATCGTGAAGCGTTCGGAGGATACCGTCTCTCCAGCAAGTATCCTACGCTTTCTCCAGATCAAAAAACACGGCAACCGTTTGGCACTTCCGTAAAAAACCGTCCATTATGTGGGTCGAGAGAGACACAAGATGGTCGACAGAGGAACGGTGACGACGAAAACCGCACTGAGCGTTCGTCAATAAATGCCTCGACTCCAACTACCACATAAGCCGTCCGTTAATCATGCGTTCCATCACCTTGCTGACGCAGCTGGTGAGGGAAATCGGACGGTAACTGGAAGGAAGATGTGGGTGCTTTCCAGGCTTAGGTATAGGAATGACGGTGGCCACTCGCCAAGCGCTAGGAAATGTACCATGACACCAAATGTAATTAAAAGTCTGTAATAAAAGTACCTTGCCTTCCGCTGAAAGATGCTGCAACATGGCAACATGAATGCCATCCGGCCCTGGCGCGCAGTGTCGAGAGTTCGTAAGGGCATGCTCCAATTCCAGCTATATCATGAATACCAAACAAATAAACAATTTTCGCAACAAGCATCGACATTTTGTTGGAGTATTCGGGAAGGATTTCTTAATAGTGTTTAACGCCGTGTTCATTATTGAGGCAACGCAAGGGATGGATACTGGTGATACGTAAGTCGAAATTATATTTTGGGAGAGCATTTACTTAAATAAGGAAACGTTCCAGGCCTAAGTTCGGATATATCTCCAGCATTTGCCATTTATGAGGACTGAGGATAATCTGGAAAATAACCTCAATCAGGGAGGACGGTCCTTGTGGGAATCGAACGCAACACCTCCGGCTTACGAATTCGTACAGGTGCTAGGAAAGAATGGGAACAATATTTCAACAGTTAAGAACAACCCGGGTTCTTACCCTTTTTCCCGAATTTGCCAAATCGCAATTTGAGCAAAAGATGGGACTTCAAAATAAGCGTCGGTAACAAAATAACGACAGCGCTACTCGTGGCCACTATACAATCGCATAGCTGTTGCAACTTACCGACATCCATCTTGGTTCACAAATTCAGAATTTCCTATTAAGACCAAAACGATAAACTCATTTTACTGTCATATAAGGGACATGCGTTGGGCACCTCTGTGCACCAATTCTGCCAGTATTTAATATATATATATATATATATATATATATATATATATATATATATGTGTGTGTGTGTGTGTGTGTGTGTTTGTGTGTGTGTGTGCACATATATGCCTTTACGTTCATCTAATTCTACGGGGAAGCGGCAAAAATGAAAGTAACGTGTTTTTTATTCTTTCTACATCATTCATGTCTATTTACCGCTAACGTGTCCTTATCTCTTTCTTTAGATATGCAGGCTACATACACTTCTTGAAACAAGCTCATTCAAAGTACCTTTCCGTTATCGGAACGCCGTTAGACCACACCATCTCGAAGTGCGGAAGACGACAGTATGCCACTCTCCACAACATTGAAGAATGATCAAAACTCGTCGAGGAAACCGAACCGCAGAGTGGACAGAAATAAAACCCCTACACGAGCATTACAAACCATCTGTGGCTTAAAATACATACTTCGGTATGGTTCCCACAAAACAATAACCTTGACTACTTCCCGGAAACCTAACATGTTCAATCCTGCCCTAGTTTGTGATGTCACATGTCCTTGAGTCGCACCTGGTGTGTACTCCTTTAGGAGCCGATCTTCGCCAGGCAAATTTGATCATGTTTGGCCTTGTGTCCTGCCCGCTGTATCCTGTTTGTAGCCATGAGTGTGCATAAATGCATTGCAGGTCTGGCCAGGCTAAACATGACGTCAAATTTCAGCATATCTTCCGCTTTCCTCAGTCTCTCTTTTGGTGTCGTCGTGTCAACATGCAGCGTAAAGTGTTAAAAGATCTCACCAGTCTTGCAGATATACTCATTCTCGTCATAAGAGACCTCACCTACAAAGCATCCTACATCATTGTCGGGAAAAGATTACTCAAAGCCAATACGGAATAAAAATCGAGGACGGAAGAGAAGTCTTACTACCTTCTACATATAACAACCTCCCAGAGAACACCTCAACGATGCATAGTTCCAAATAACATATAACGAAACGGAGCTACTGCCCAACGGCGGCAGAAAATATTTCATCAACGTTCTAGAGCTACGTACTGACCAGCACTGACTGCTTCGTCCTTGGTAAGTACAACCCTTTATTATTTTTTTCCCCTGTCCTTTACCTACTATCTTCACTCACATTATCCTTTTTATAATATTCTTTATCTATTTCAGGCAACAACATGATGCACACTACGACCCCTACTCTCATCCCGGAACCAACAATGTTCTTAAAACTACACTAGGATCATGACACCGCAAGATGCCTCATCCAACAAGAGAAAACACGTCATCAACTTTCTGGACGTACATCATGAACACATACGTACATCATGATTACCCCGACATTGGTAAGAAAATCTTTTTTTCTATCCTTTTATGCATATTTAATTCATTTTATCTTTTTTATAACTATTATTACTCTAGTTCATTCAGCAACCTACTGGTATCACGTGAACGCCTGCCCTCATTGAGTACCCAACAACGTTCTTAAAACTACGCCAGGATACTGACAACACCAAAGTAAAAGATCATTTTGCGACAACCTACTTTAATTATTTTGTTGCGAAATTATGTACACAAAATTATTACATGATACTTTTCTCTACTTCGTTAGCATGTAGCACTACTTTGTTTGGAATAATGAAAAAATGATAGAAGTTATCATATATATTTGTAAATATATGTACTTATCCATAAAAACTAATGTTTCAATAGTACATGTATTTCATATGTACCTAACCAAAATTAATATTTTCTGTTATGTTACAGTCAAAAATAAAAACCATCGTTTTACTTGTACCATATATAATTATAAATTTACTTAATAACCAAAAAGGTTATGTTACAGATAAAATAGAAAACATGCTTATGCTTATATATATATAGTTAACCAAAATGTTACGTTACAATAAAAAAAAGTCACGTTTGTACTTGCATTATATAAATACTTGTAAATATACGTAGTTGACAAAAATTAATCCAAATTGTATATGTGGTTGATAAAATTAATTAAAAAGATATATATGTGTATGTATGTGTGTGTGTGTGTGTGTAAATATATGCACTTGCTAGGAAGAATAATAAATAATCATGCTTGTATAATGTCCTGTTCGTACAATCCTACCATACTACACCTTTCCACCACCTCATGGTACCGACGCGGCAAATTGGACCCAACAACAAAAAATGTGCACCAAATATTCAAATGTTTTATTTCAACTAATCACATTCCTTTTCAAGCCCTATTTCTACCAGTAACATCTCCGTTCGCCGACCTAACCGATGTTTCTTGACTGAATGTTATGAGAATCAATAATCCATACTGAAGAGAAAACAATAGCATGACCGAATCTTGTCTTACGAATATAATTTCGTCTTCAAATAGGCAACATTACTATAACCATATTGATTTATTAAGCTATACGTTCTTTCCGAAAACTTTGGAACATTACTTATACTAAATGCTGCATCACTTTATTTATGATCGAGTTAAAATATACAAGACTTTAATTATTAGCTGGTTTTATTGCCGGGTTTTTGTATTGAATAATAGTGGACTTCCAATTCTCTGGGGTATTATATTGATAAAATAGAATTTCACATCAAGAGATATTTCAACAATAGACAAATATATTAATTTATTAACCGCTGTAGTATCATTTGTAGTATTATGGGCGTTTGAGAATTTTTTTTTTTTCAATTTTTAAACATATATCATATATTTGATATACTTTGAAAAAATCACTGCATTTATAATAAGTCATTGATCTAAATTCCATTTCAGTGAAAGTAATCTTTGCACTACAAAGTTCTGGCTTGGGCTGCTTAATTTAAGTATCTCTATAGGATTTTAAGTGATGACAACAATCTCTATATCTAAGCCAAGTGCGTGTTATATAAAATATTTTTTGTTTGGTTTAAGCCTTGGGGTAGTATTTTAGGAATTATGAGGTAGTTTGTAGTTAACAAGTAAGTTAATATGATAATGTTTATAAAACGCGTAGAAACAAAGAAAAATACAATACAGTAAATCCCATAATTTAAATCTAAATTCACAGTTAGCTCTATAAACAGTGTTTCAAGCACTGATGTGCTTTTAAGCTATTTAAAGAAATGGGAAGGCCCTGAAGAAAAGTCCCACAACAAAGAAAAAGTTCACGTAGTAGTAATAATAGTAATATTTATGGAACAAATAACGGGTGTTCCCATGATTACACAATCTTTTAAATATGATGGAATAAGGAAGATGTTGAATTTTATATAGGGTGCCCGGTCTGGAAGCGCCTCGCCCAGAAGTTATTAGCCAAAGACATTTTTCGTAGGTTACAGGAGATATAACAATAGGCGGAGTTGGTAATGGAACTACACTACACTAATGTAATGCAAATGGCGTGAGTTTCAAACTGTGGTTCAAAGAAATGAGAAGGTTCTAAGGAAGAATTCAATAATAAATACAACTTCATATAATAACATAAATATAAATCCATAACACTCATTCTGCGCCAACGCAGAAATGAAAATATTTTTGGGAAAGAAAATGTTACAGTAATAGGTGTTTCGAAGAAGTGTTATTAATTGTGAAAATATTTTAAGGGACGTTTGAGAATAAAATAGCAGAAAAACAACGCAGTTCCGGAAGTGTCAGCCTAACTGTGAAAAAAAAGTGGCTAGAAGAGAATCGAAAAGAACATGAGCTAAAATAAAAATTGTATAATGAGCATATTATTGCAATATAGGAGAGTTCTAAATGATTATTACAAAAACGGTTTAAAGCCAATGTCTGGAATATATACAAATGTTTAACTTTCTTATGAATTATAAAAAATAGAAAGATCATTTTTCATATTTCAGAACCTACAGCTGTTGGATGAAACACATATGAATTTCGACAGCATCTTAAATTAATATTACACTCTATCACAAAGAGATGAGTAATTTTTTGTTAAAGGATGTACATGCCCGTCCTCTGCCAATTCATATATACAAATCGAAGAAAATGGTTGTTAACATAGGTTAAAATAGTATAACCATGCGACCATTTGATTTCTTTGCATATTACTGACTTCATATATATATATATATAAATTTTTTTCTGATAATCAAGGAATGCATCATGAGATGCGGAAAAATCCTAAGATAACTCCAACAACAATAAGAAATATACTGCTTAAAGTATAACTAGTCCCGTTTTAGAACTGAATGCCAATGTTTAAGTGAATGTATAGTATACATGATCACACTCCGAAAACGATTATGGCTAGAGTATGTTCAAATCATTGATGCTATATACTAATTATTTTTTCTCTTAAAGATTGTAATGGTACTCCATTTTCATAACTTGCTGAGGACATACACCCACACCGCATATCTCTGAAAGCTGGGAAACTATGAGATATGTCAAAGATGATCGACGTATTCCTTTGCAGTTGGAAAGTGCTTTGACGCAATGCTAAGGAAATATACCATTAATGAGGTGTCTGGTGATAAGCAAAACTACTAGTCTGAAAGTAAAGTTTAACTGCTAGACTAAATATAAGTACAGTTGCCTCTCAGCATATGGTAGGTTACTAATAATAAATAATGTATTATTATGCATCCATCTTATACGTCAGGAAACTGAATAGGTATTCTGACTTTGTCTTTTCACTAATTTTTTTATTTTGACGTGTATTATAATTCAATATAATCAGCAGTGTATTACTATGTTGAACTGATTAGAGAAAAAATTGAAATAATAAAATATATTATTTTTATTAGCACTTTATTTTTTGGTACAGGAGTTTTAATAAAATGAAAAGTGGGATCTGTTTGCTATATCTATTTGCTCCTATTTGTCTTCATGATATGATTAAAGGTTCTGGTATAAGATTGCAAATTTCCTAATTGTATATAAGGCCTAGGAATAAGAATATCCAATATTATAGTATTTTGAATATATCTCAAAATTATTACTAAGTGACATGTCTTGTTTCTTATCTCAGCATTCCAATTACGAATGTTGAATTCAATATGTTTAATATTGACAGCTTTCTCCACTTAAGTATTAAATAATGTTTCTTTCCTATTTGTTACTTCTGTGTTATTCCCATTCAGGCCAATTGATTTGCAATGTTGCAAGTATTTTTATTCCGTTTCGTATATTATGTGACTTTCATTTCGAATATCTTTGATTGTTTCATACTTTGAGTCCTTTTGCATCATCTACCAAAATTATCGAGAGTTCAATCAATTTGCTTCTTTTCTGATGTCAGTAAATCACTTTAATATCTAATGCTTTAGATTATGTTCTTACTTCTTGTTGTAAGCAATAACTATAAACCATTCTAGAGTTACGAGGTGGTATCCAGAATATTCGGGACTGGTGCTGCCATCTGGTCAAAAACTTACTTCAAGACTAATGACCGCCGTCACCCTCGAGGTAGTTCCCTTTCACACGTATACACCTGTCCCAAGCGAATCAGTCATTTTCCAAGTATATCTTGGAAGTCATGCTCTTTGAGGGTGTTTAGCACAGACAGCATTTCTTCTTGAATTCTCTCAATTGTGTTGCACCGACGTCCTTTCAAGTTGATTTTCAGTTTGGGGAATAGAGTGAAGTTGCAGAGTACCAAATCAGACGGGTACACTGGAGTGGGGGACAACGGACATGTTTTTTTTTTCGTCAAAAAGCTCCTGGTGAACAAGGAATTGCGACTCGGCGCATTATCGTGATGCAACAACCAGTTACCTTGTCGCCAAATTTCGGGCCGTCGTCTCCGCACATTTTCACGGTGCCGTCGGAAAACGTCACAGTAGTACGTGAAATTCACTGTTTGATTCTTTGTGCACAGTCCCCATGGTATCAAAGAAAACGAGGTGCATGCTCGTGAATTTGCTCTTCACTTGTCTCGCTTTTTTTTTTTTGGTCTTGGTGAGTTCGGGGTCTTCCACTGGAAGGATTGATGTTTTGTCTCAACGTCATAAGCATATATCCAGCTCTCGTCGCCGGTGACCCAGGACAAGAAGTTTGGGTCATCGGATATGGCCTGACGAAGCGCCGTGCAAATTTCAACACGCCTTCTGATCAGCAGTCTGCATCCTTGGCATAAATTTTGCAACGACACGATGCATGCCCAATTCATGAGTTAAAATTCGTTGGCATGTCCCATAACCAATTCCCACTTCATGAGCAAGGGCTTCAATGGTTCGACGTCGATCCTCACGAAGGAGGTGCTGAACTTTGGCAATAAAGTCAGGCGTTGTACAAATGACGGGCCTACCGTTGTGAGCATCATCTTCAATAGCTGTACGGCCGGCTCTGAACTAAGCATCTCAAACACATGTGTACGGCTCATGCTTTGCCCCAAATACTTGTTGTATCATTGCAAGGGTCTCCGTAGCATTTTCCCCGAGATTCTCACAGAATTTGATGCGCATTCTGTGTTCTAATATTGGATCCATCGTAAAATCGCCACACACTACACACAGAGTTCCATGAAAAGTAGAATCTCAACCCATCTACCCAGCTGCATGAAACTTTAAACAGTCACCCATCAGACGTGCTAGTGTTGCCACCCAGCGGTACAAAACTCTACTGCAACTACTATCGAGATGGCAGCACCTCTCCCGAATATCGCGGATACCACCTCGTATTTTATTTTTATCTCAATATACTTACCAGAAACGTC
Source organism: Metallyticus violacea (assembly GCA_030762175.1). Classification (NCBI taxonomy): domain Eukaryota; kingdom Metazoa; phylum Arthropoda; class Insecta; order Mantodea; family Metallyticidae; genus Metallyticus; species Metallyticus violacea. The sequence continues at coordinate 132,981,765 of CM060846.1, forward strand.
CATTCACACCTTTCGTTTCTATTTGTCCAATAATCTAATCTTTACTCCAAGCGTCAACTCTCGCTTAATTTATTGCGAATAATTATGAGGCTAGTTTAGTGTTTTTTAACTGTCTTTAGGGCTATGTACTAATTATCAAAACCAAGAGGGAATATACTTGATAAACTTCTCCCCTAATATATTTTGGAACTATAATATTTAGCACTATCGCTGTTGATATATTACTTGTTTATACATGTAACGATTCATAAACTATTGTGAGAGTGAAAATATATTTGCAACTGCTTAATCAGCATTATGGTTGGTTTTCCAATTGTAATTTACATACATGTGTGTGTAGTAGGTAATTTCCTCTTATTTATTTAATTAAAATCCGGACATCTCGGTTCATCAGCTCCCATTCAATTCAGGACGTAAAAATGCCTATATATTTTGCTCAGAGACCCCTTCTTTCAGGGTTGAGGTTTCTTTAAGTACCATAAATCTTCTACAAGGAACCCACGGTTTTACTTAATTCCCAAATAAACCACACTTAGGATTTTTACGTCCGAAAAAATGCATCGAACCTCACCTCTAATCTTCAGTTTGTGAGGCTAGTATGGTTACTGCTAGACTACAGAAACGATGAAAATTAACGAATAACAATAAAAAGAAGAGATGATACTTTTGAAATAGTCAGCATAAGTAAAAAATACAATGTATGGAAACACTAATGCATAAGTATCAGTAATTGAACTCAAGTATACTTGCATTCTAAACCCAAGATAGCGGGTTCAAACCCGGCCAGGATCGATTTTTTTTTCGGGCGTAAAAATCCTATGTATGGCTTCCTTCGGAAGGGAAGTAAAGCCATGGGTACCTTATCATACATTTACGGCACGAAAAAGAAACTCAAGCATGAATGAAGAAGTCGCCGAGCAAATCTTGTCGACCGTTTCAAGCCCTGAATTGAATGGGACGCTGATGATCTGAGATGTAAAAGAGCGTCCATAAATAAGCCAGGTAGTCTAAAGCAAACTAGAAGCGAATCGAGATCTATCTCATATATACATATATATATATATATATATATATATATATATATATATATCAGGTAAATCAGCTATCCCTATTTTATCGTATCTATGCAACTGGCGGGCTATAGTTTTGCATGAAAGCATCGGCACTTTTGTGACTTTTATGAAACAACAGTTTCTTTTCGTATCTGTATTTTTCCAATCCATTTAAAACGTTCCTAGGCTTATTTAACATCAATGATCAAAAGTTTCGGGAATGCATAGAAGCTGCCAAAATATTAAAAACATTACTTTTTAGTTGACTGGAAAACAGTGTATTATGGAAATGCTTCGTTAGGTAGAGCCTTAGAAAAGAATATCTGTGGTTGAATGGTCTAGCCGTCGAGGTGTTTTTCAATTGCTCGGAGTTACACAGTTTCAAATTCCATATGACATATTCTCATTTTTTCTTTTTCTTTTTCTTTTGTTTAGATTTTGTATTCTTATTTATTTTTCATTTTTGACTCATTCGTCTATATCATTAGTTTTAGATGGTTGTATTTTATTAAAGGCAATTACTATGTTGAGCTAAATGTATATGGCTAGGAATAAAGTATAGAAAAACAGACAGCCGAAAAAACCATTAATCAAGCAAATGCTCAAAATGGCGCCTTCTTGGTTAATGCAGATTTGAGCACGCTCTTGCAGTGAGGTTCTTGTACGCTACAACATGCCTGATGTGACATGCATGCATGCTTCGTTAATCATGAGCCTAATTGCTTTTGGGTAGTTCCATACTGTTAGCGACTAGTTTGGTGGTGCTCCATATTGCTGGTACCACATTATCACCCGTTTCGTCAGCGGCACCTTTGGCAATAAGAGCGGAAGATCTTCTTGGAGAAAATGAAAATGTCACGGTCCCGTGAGGTTGTCCTCATAAAATAGGGTCCTGTTAGGTGATCATCTAGAATCCCACAAGACACGTTGACAATCCACTATACTCCTTCACCCAGTGAGGGTCACTTACACTTTAGTGGTGTATATTATGTCCATTCATACTCCCGTTGTTGTGGAACATTTCTTCGTCCCTAAAAAGGTCGTTGGTTAATAATTCGGAATCAGTTTCTACCCGTTGCAATATTTATTGCGAAAATAACACTCGCGCTTTTTAGTCCCTTCGTAGAGATCCTAATGCACTTGTAAATGGTAGGGATAAAATTTATTGTAGTGCAATATGCTCAAAACTGATGCCTTACTAATGTTCTTATCCTAAGCTATGGCCCTAGAACTGACATGCGGGTTGTTTGCAATTGCATTACGCACTATTTCTTCATTACTTCTAGAAGCCTATGGAGCATCCCGAACAGAAATTGCTTTTTTGACTGACCCGGTTTCAAGGAGGCGCTTTTCAAACCTTCAAAATGTGTCTGTAGTTGGCGTTCTTCCTGGAAATCGTTCCTCGTACACGTTTCTTGCTTCCGCTGCGCTACATCTTGCTTCACCATAGAGCAACAGCATGCTCACATATTCGCCGTTTGAATACATTGCTGTATATACCTGAGTAACAACCAAGATTCGAAGAAAGATTAGAAATATCTACTGCTAAGCACACGGAAGGTTCATTCATGCCAGATTTCGGCGCAGCTACCTGTACACTTCCCATTTTGAAGGATTTACAACAAGGTTGATTGGGTGAAGTTTAATACCAATATTATAAACGTGCTTGTGGACTGCGAATTTGTTACCGTGTTCATTATATGTGTCAGCAAAAGTCATGAAGCATTCTTATCCGTTTCATGTAATTTATTTATACAGTTTACGTAATAATTATTATTTCTTATACTACATCATTGGTCGAAAAAGATAAAATTAATTGTAAAAAAGCCACTTATTACGAAAGATTCGAAACCGAATTTGAGAACACAGCACTGAACGAAATAACACAATTCCGCTCGAGCATTCAAAGCTTGGGAAACAAGCCTTTCTTAAACCTCAATTCTAGCTGAGTAGCGCGGGAACTCTGTTCTCGCCTCGAAGCTTCACTTGGATATTATAAACGTTTAATGTTGTTTTAAGCTCCTTTTGGAATTTTAACAACAAAATTAACTTGACACAAGATATTATACCGTCCATACAAAACGCTATATGCCGTAGATTATGCCAGATATGAATTATTAACTTACTAAACATGTATGTGACTGTGCAGTATCTATTATGTAAGCGTGTCTTAAATTGGTTGTAACATTTTACTCTCCGCTATTTTATTTAATATAATTTGGATATTTTATGCATATGATAGTTGACTCGTTCAATGGAAGTTACCATGGAGTAAGTGAAGAATATATGCCCCAGAATAAAAGTTTATAAAAGCATAGAATCCGGTGTAGATCTCAGTGTGAGAGTACTATGTATTTGGAATGGATTTATACCACGACAACTTCTGTACCCTTATTCACTTAGTTTTAAAGCCATCTTCTGGGTTGCGTATGCATGTGAGGTGTTGAGTAAACGGTAGAAAAGATGCATTATGTTTGAATGAACATTTAACTAGTATAGGGTTTAACCTCAAAAATCAGATACTATGTATAAGAATCTATTTTGAAATTCTTATTGTCCTGCCAACATTTAATCCAAGCATGGGTAGGAAACTAGTACATTTACGTTAATGCTGCGAAATCTGACTGTTAAATATTATCAAAGTAAAGTGCAAATTACGGCTATACCCCGGCAGACATCAATGTTAAAGCAGTGGGCAAATGTGGGAAATTAGTCTGGTCATTATGAAGAATGAAGAAAACTATGCAAATAAAAACACAATTAGGTAGGATTTTCTTGGCTGGAATCGAACCCCACTACTTAGTACAAATCGGGTAATTGTTAGTTACCATCATTATATTCTTCGATATGAAGAAACGCATGCACCTAAGATATAAATAATAAGATAATGTCTTGGGTTTTTGGTCCAGAACAACAGTAACATAGCATATCTGCCAAACTCGATTCTGTAACTGCTAAGTTTGTTTACATATTAGTCACATCACTCAAATCATCTGCTGTAATAAGCATGCGGCGTAGCTATGTACGGTAATTGTATAGTAGAAGCATGTGAACAGGAAAATACTTCGCACCAACGGAGTTGAATTGGACAGGCATTGTTTATGAATGAATGAATGAATGAATGAATGAATGAATGAATGAATGAATGAATGAATGAATGAATGAATGAATGAATGAATGAATGAATGAGCGTATAGGTTTTTGTAAAATTTAGCATATATCATCTTTCTTTATAAATGCTTTCTTAATACACAAAACGGTATATTTTTAAATAAATTAATAAATAAACATTATCTCCGGTACTAAAAAGTAGTTAAAGAAATAATAATATAAATAATAATAAAATAATAATAATAAAATAATAATAAATCGTATAGAATATGGAACCCCAAAGTTAAAAGAATACAATACTATATCTATACAAACAATTTTTGTAATTGAGTTTAGCTCCAGCCTCCTTCCTCTTTCCCACTGAGATCACTCGCTTTCATCGAGAATTTACTCCTTATTCTGCTTGTCTAGAGTTCCCCAGGTTGTGAACCATATTTTTTCCCTTCATATAAGGAACAAATTAGGCGCACCCTTGTTAGCGAGGAGACTGGGATTCGATTCTCGCCAGGACCGTCCTCCATCACCGAGGTTTTCTCCCCTAAAGTTTTCCTCAGTCTTCATAAATGTCAAATGGCAGGCATCCCAAACTTAGGCCCGAAATGCTTCCTTCCAGAAAATATTCCTTTATCAATTTATCAATTCATCTCATGTATAATCAGCGTCCCCCTCCTGTGGTGATCCAGTAGCAAAAAGGGTCTTAAACACTATTTAAAAAATTATATGCTAAATCATTTTCATGTTTTGCATTTTCCAGTTGCGTATTTAAAACCTTCTTTGACTTCAAATGCATCCAAATTGAAGGCCAAAGCACCAACATTATTGACAATAATAAACTGGCCAAAGTAACGTAAAATGTTTGTGTAAATGCTTCATTGTAATAAGACTATGTCTGCCATCATGAAACTTTTGCAAATTAGGCATTCTATAAGCACTGCAATTAGTGGCAGGAGAAATGAAGGCTCATGCACAAGGTGAGGCGTTATTGAGATTAATAATTTATTTCTAATATGATCGTCAACCTCTGTCGCTTTCAGTATAAGGCCGGCAGTTTTCTAGTAGATCCTGGCTCTCAATGGTTGTGGTACGAAATTATTATGGATAGTTTCTTGTATTTAAAAGTATATTTATTCAGCAGTAAATGCTCAGTAATATTGTTTGGGAGAGGCGTTGGTCAAATTAATTATCAATGACTTACAATCTTGTCTTTAGTAGAAGACAGTGGCTTTTTCAACTTTCTACATGCCTTATATTAGGGTCACATTTTACCTAAACAAAAAAGCCCATGCACAAGATTGAGAACAATTGCGATGAATAAGTGCTGGATTTTAAAAATAAACTTGATCGTGTAGAGCACGTAAGCTTGATGAACGATCTATGGACTTCTATTTGCAGCGATTCACATTATCTGTAATGTGCCCTTTTGCTAATTTGGACTTCAGAATAGAAGCCATAGACTAACGTACAGCTATATTTCTTGGTTCGCACACTGCTGAAGGTCTAGCATAGGGCAAAAACGTGTAATTAGTCAGTCGTTTGACATCGAATAGGAAAGGGGTTGTGATGATGATTAACGTTTAAGGGGCGCAATACATCTAGGGTCATTAGCGCCCAAACAATCTAAAAACTGCACCAGAATTAAATAAATAAGTATTCTACACAAAATCTGCGTAGATGATAAACAACACTAGCACTTTAGGCAATAAAATACAAACCCCATAACAAATAACAAGAGTATTAAACACAACAACAAGCAAGGCCGTTACTAAAAACTCCGCTGCGAGAGCTAAAAACACAACAGTCCTTAATGGTCCAAAAGGTCACCATAAAAACCCCAATAATGAATAACAAGGGTAAACTGGTCAACAAACTGGACTGGTAGCAACCCTCAATCGCAAGAGCGGAAAAATACATCCATCTCATAATAGCCTAAAAGTGTAACAATAAAACCCCAAAACAAAAAACAATGGCAGTATGGTCAACAACGTGTAAAGACTGGTGGTAAAACGTAAGCAATAGCTAAAAACACAGCAGTCTTATAGCGGTCTAAAAAGGTATCAATAAAGCCCCAAAACAAATAACAAAGGCAATATGCACCACAACAAATAAAACACCGGGCCTAAACACTTTAGAAAAAATTTAAAACTGAACAGCCGTCACGAATAAAATAATATTTTCTCACACCTTGCTCCAAAAACCATAAACACGGATAAAACGGAGCACTCGCTCAACAGCACCTACATCATCAGCAAGTAACTTCTGAATAGAGGAGGGCAAACCAAGGGAAAGTCTAAAAGCTGCCAGATGATGGTATTCGAGTAAAATGTGACGCACTGTAAAGGGGTGGTCATAGTGAGGACAACCTGGAGCTGGTTGACCATTAAAAAGGTGTCGGTGACTAAAACGGCATTGCCCAATTCCCAGACGAGCTAAAATTACTTCTTCGCGACGAACTGCGCGCGACAACCAGTTAAAAGGGGCGGATTTACATTCACAGAACTTATTAGTAGGAAGTAATTCCCACTCCTCGCGCCAGAGCGAGAGAAGGCCTCGCAGTAAAAAATTATTAAAATCTCCAAATTAAAAACGTCGCTCGTACTCGGCAGGGTCTAAAAGCGCAGATTTAGCTGCGACATATGCGGCCTCATTATTCTGAAGCCCCACATGACCAGGAACCCGCAGCAATGCCACCCTGGCGCCAGCGTCAAGAAGCGTAAACGCTGCATCCTGGATACGCTGTACAAGAGGGTGGAAGTTGTACAACTGTTTAAAAGATAAAAGAGCACTCGAAAATGGGAACTGATAACACTATTCCCCTCGATATATTACATAAAGCTCAGCCACAAAAATAGATGTCGCAACGTTAAGACCATACTTAAAACTTGCTCCATTAAAAACAAAAGCCTACACCTGTGTCAGATTTCGAGCCGTTGGTACATATCAAATTACATCCAGTAAAAGAAGATTTGATCTAGCTAAAAGAACAACGAATAATATGTGCTGCGGTCGAAGAGATAGGACAGGACGTAGGCCCAATATGAACGGTGGCCTCTGCTGAAAGCCAACGTGGAGAAGTAGCTACCCCGGCTAGGAAAAAAGCAGGTAAATCCGCGTCCAAGTTTCTTAACAGCTCCCGAAAACGAAAACCTGGAGGCTGAGGAGTAAAAGACCGTGCAGCGTAAAAACCATAAAACGACACATTAAAAACGGCCCATTCGTGGAATGGCGAGGTTGCGCAGCCAGTCAACAACCGTAAGCAGCAAGTAAAAAATGCCTACGATGAAACAAAGGAGGTTTTCCAGACTCCGCACATAAACTTCACACAGGACTGGTTGGGGATGCTCCAATAGCGACTCGGATACCCCGATGAATGCAATTAAGGCGACGAAGAACGCAAGGTCACGCTGAGTCATAAACCACATAGCCATAACCTGACCGGATTAGAGATCGATAAAACGTAAAAGAGCAGTCCGGTCTGCTCCTCTAGATGTGCCACTTAAAACACGTAAAATACAAATAGAACGTTCACACTTGTCTCTGAGTTGTGCTACATGCGTTGACCAGCATAATTTCCTATCAAACACCACGCCAAGGAATCTAACTTAGTCTGCGAAAGAGAGACCGTGTGGGACAAGATGGAGAGATGGTGGAGGATACGCCTTTCGGCGCCAGAAGTTCATGCAGACGGTCTTCTCTGCGGAGAAATGGAACCTGTGACTTACACTCCAAGCGTACCGGTGGTCGAGAGAGCATTGGAGGCGGCGTTCCAAAAGACACTTTCTCCGAGAGGAAAGATAAATGGCAAAATACTCAAGGAACAATGACGATTGAATTCCTGGTGGTAAACACTCAGTGATAGAATTGATAGCAGTGGCAAACAGTGTGCAACTAAGTACCGAGCCCTGAGGTACACCGTTCTCCGGAATAAAACTAGATGATAAAACCGGTATAGGTATAGGTATGACGGTGGCACTCGCCAAGCGCTAGGAAATGTGCCACTACACCCAATAAAATTAAAATTCCGTAATAAAAAAGCCTTGCCTTTCGCTGACAAATGCTACAAAATAGCAACATGAATACCATCTAGCCCTGGTGCACAGTGTCGAGAGTCCCAAAAGACATGCTCCATTTCCTTGGAGGTAAAGGGGACATTATAGCACATCTGCTGGTCGGAGGCAAAAGAGAAACCCTACGACTCGACCTGCTCCTTTACAGTGCGAAAAGAAGGAGGGTAATTGGTGGAGCTCAAAATCTCAGCGAAAGTGCGTCCTAAAATATTGGCAACTTCAACGGGAGTAGTAAGTACTCGATTTGATAACCTAAGACAGGGTAAGGCGTAAACCTAGGTTTGCCCGCAACGCGGCGTGGCTGTTTCCAAACTACAGATGAAGGCGTTGTGCGATTAAAAGAAGAGGTAAAAGCAATCCAAAACGCTTTTTGCTATCCTTAATGACTTGACGGCATTTGGCGCGCAGTTGTTTATAGTAAATCATGTTTGCTGAACTAGGGTGGCGACGAAAAACTCGGAGAGCACCTCGGCGTGCACGGAACGCATCACGGCATTCATCGGTCCACCAGGGAACCGGTAAGCGCGTGGGATGGCAATGGAAAATGTAACCCTGAAAATTCGGCAAAGATCTAAAGAGAGGCCAATTCGCCATTTCAATGAGCCATCTCGCGCGCGCTGAGACTGTGCGTTTGAAGAGAGTACATGTATCTGACACGGAAAGTGGTCACTAGTATATGAATCAGAGCGCACATTCCAAGTAAAATGTACAGAGTGTGAGGTAGAACAAAAGGAAAAGTCCAAGTGTGAAAAACTATGAGTACTGTCCAAAATATATGTAAATTGACCAGGATTGAGCAGTACAAGATTGTGAACATCCAGAAAGTCGGCTAAAAGGCTACCCATTGCACACTCTAAGGTGGAACCCCATAGGGGATGTTACGCATTAAAATCCCCCAAAAGTGGGACTGTACCACACGGAGGTAAGTAAATACTGCAAATGGAAAAACTAAGGTCAGAGATGAAAACTGGCTGCAGCAGCTTGTAAAGAAATCTGCAGGCGCAATGAAGTACTGTACACGTCATCTATAATTAAAATTAAAGCACCGCTGTGAGCGGGAGTGCCATCTTCGGGAGAAAGATCAAATCTCATCGAAGAGTAACCGCATAGAGTAAATGAATCTTGCGAGCGAAGTTTGGTCACAAGCGGAGAGTCAGTCGAGCGCAAAAGTAGCTCCAAATCAGGTCTTCGACAGCGGAGTCCACGTACATTCCAAGAAAGGATAGACATTGTTAAAATTAAATAAAACAAGTTAAAAATATACCACCTTACTTTTTGGTCGGTTCAGGGCAAATCAAGCGTCCTTTATTTAGTCGCGTGGGACAAGGTGTTTTTCCAGGAGCAGACGCATCTTGCTCCATCACCTCCTCAGAGTGAGGGCTCTCCCGCTGAGAAGCAAACCACCGATTCCAACACCTGGAATCGGTTGGATGTGGAGATAGGCGATGATGGCAACCGCCTAGCGGGTTTGCTCCCATCGTGGAAGCGGAACCTCCAAGGAGGAGAAGGGCTCTTTTGCATATCTACAGGAATGGGCGTCTTGATAAATTCAGTCCTGTTTAAGCGGTCTGGAATTTAATTTCCGGGGCATTAAACACAACCGACGTAGGCTTCAGGGTAGTTCGTTTCGGAGAACTTGGCTTATTAGAGACCCGTGTAAACACAAGGTCACAGGTCTGCGTACTACTGTCGCGCTTCTTGGCCGCTGAAGAATCTACTGCGCTATACGTACCGGTCTTACAAACTGTGAAATGGCGAGTTTAAAATCGCTTACGGGTTTCCACAAAGGAGAGTTTTTCCTTAACTCAGATTTCCTGGATACAGCGTTCTTTGCGATAGCGCGGACAGTCACGGGATGAGGCTGGATGATCCCCTCAACAATTTTCGCAGACTGGAGCGGATGAACATGCTGCTTCATGACTTTCCAGACCGCAGGTTCCACAGATGGAAGTGGTACTCTTACAAGATATGCGTGTATGGCCAAAAGGCTGGCACTGATAAGATCGCAACGGGCTCGGGATATACAGGCGCACCTCGATAACCTCATAGCCCGCTTTAATCCTCTGCGGTAGGTCTACCTTGTGGAATGTGAGGAAAAGAGTACGGGTGGGCTGCAGTTCTCCGTCTTTCCTCGCCTGCACTCGATACACGGACGTGATCCCTTGGTCTTCCAAACAACTTTGGCTTTCCGGGTCGGACATACCGTCAAGAACATTAGTCGTTATAACTCCTGGCGACGAACTTAGATATTTATGTTGCTCGATACGGATCGGATATCCTTGGAGAATCGCCACCTTGAGCAATGAGCTACTCTGTGACATTCCATCTGTCTCCACTAAATGATATCCATTGCGAAGTCGTGTGCAGTATTTCACGGGTCCAACTATGGTGTTTTTGCCCTTCTGAATAATACATGGGTTTACCCTTGCAAAGGACTGGCCATCTTCTATACGACTGATGAATAAGTAACGAGGAAAAGGCTTCTCGTTTACTTCTTTTACTTACATTATCTTACGTTTAATTTGGGTAAAATTATTTTCATTAACCATAGCGATTTAATCCTCCACCATTGCAACTGTCTCCGATGGCAGGCTGCTTCCTGAGTGCCACCCCGGCTTAGGTTTCTGGCTCTGGCCTGAACAGAGTTACCTCAGGGTCACACTTTCCTATGTGTTGACAAAGGGACCCAGTCGCCTGCAGGAAGTAAACAGCTCATGCAATGGCCCTTCCCCGGGCCTGGCCTTTACCAGGGGACACGCTCCTATCCTACATGAAAACCCATCGCTGAGAAATCGGAAGCTTTCACGGCCGGAGTCAGACTTATAACTAGAAGTTTCTTCCGGGCTTAGGAGCCGTGATCTGTTGGAGCTAAGTTGTCCAAACGTTTCATCCTCAACTGCGGAGTACATCTTCAGTGGTGCGGTCTGAGTCTTCTGGGCGAAGGTCCTGGCACGACTGAAATGCCAGCTGGAGGTGTTATATTTATATATGAACTGCCCGAAGGGGACTGGTTTGGCTGGAGAAGAGGGGTTGTACTCGGAGGGTGGGGCATATCCGTTCTGATCGGTGATTGGTTCGCATGAATTTTGCTAGTGTGGGATTGTTTTATGTGTTCTAATATCGGATGCCAGGTTTTGCTCAGTTTGAGAGCCTCTCCCTTCTTGTTAAAATTATTTGGATGCTAGTAGATTTCAATGGCTTCGCGTTGTAATCTAGCGTGGTAGTATGGTACTGAATATAGGACAGATGTTTCATTGTATTGGATTCTGTGTTCACCGTCTGCCCACATAGCATGTTCTGCGACCGCGGACTTGTCCGGATGGCCCAGACGGCAGCGTCTCTTGTGTGCGGAGATCCGTTCTGTTGACGCTTCGTTGAGTGGTGCCTATGTATACAATACCACAGGAAAAAGGAATCCGGTAGACGCCGGCCGAAACGAGTGGTACCGAAAACTGCAATGTGATCATAGATCTCGTATTTAACGAAAAACCAACAGTCTAGTCATAACGTCATCCATATCACCTGAGGACAAACGCCGCATCACCAGATCTGAAGCTCATCCTCCTAGACTCTACGGTGTGCCCAAGATACATAAAGCAGAGGTACCATTACGACCCATTGTCAGCGGAATTGGGTCTCCTACCTACACGGTCGCCAAGTATTTAGCCAATTTGTTGCAACCGCATATTGGCTCCATTGACACGTTCATCAAGGACTCACATCACTTCATACAGAAACTACAGACCATCGCATTTCAGCCTCAAGATGTCCTCGTGAACTTCGATGTCGTTTCGCTGTTTACCATGGTTCCTGTAAGTGACGCCATCACACAACTGAAAGATCTCTTTTCAGATTTCATACTAGCATTGTTTCATCACGTGCTCACTACTACTTACTTTCAGTGGGATCAGACTTTCTCCGAACAAATAGATGGGGTCGCTATGGGCAGCCCACTCAGCCCGGTTATTGCGAACTTCTTCATGGAGTCCTTCAAGTCTCAGGCTCTGAGTTCTGCGGCTCTCAAACCGTCCATATGGTACCGCTATGTTGATGACACTTTCATCGTATGGAGTCACGAAGACTCAGCTCTTGATGGTTTCCTTCAGCATCTCAACAGTATCAAACCAAGAATCCAGTTCACCATTCAGAAAGAGAAAGATGGCCAAATAGCTTTATCGATTGTTCCTGTTACCAGAAAACCAGACGGGAAGCTGGGACACACAGTTTACCGCAAACCCACCCACACCAACAGGTATCTGAACAAAAATTCCAACCATCACTCGAAGCAGAAACCCGCGATGATAAAGCCCCTCACTGACCGCGCTGCTCGCATCTGCGAGCCTGACTCTTTGCAACAGGAACTCCGGCATCTGGAACGGAATCTATCTTCAAATGATTATACAGAACAAGAAGTACGCAGAGCTGTACGCCCATCCACACACCACCCGGCCATACATGATTCGCCCAAGAGCAATGGTATTGCCTTCCTGCCGTACTTCAACAAGGTCACTGACAGATTTGGACGCCTACTCAAACGGCACAACGTCAAAACCATTTTCAAGCCTACCAGACAAATCAATTCTTTACTACGCTCTGCCAAAGACCCCAGGGACCCACTCGTTTCAGCCGGCGTCTACCGGATTCCTTGTTTCTGCGATGCTGTATACATAGGCACCACTCAACGAAGCGTCAACACACGGATCTCGAATACAAGAGACGCTGCCGTCTGGACCATCCAGACAAGTCCGCGGTCGCAGAACATGCTATGTTAGCAGACGGTGAACACACTATCCAATACAATGAAACATCTGTCCTATATTCAGTACCATACTACCACGCTAGATTACAACGCGAAGCCATAGAAATCTAAAAGTATCCTAATAATTTCAACAAGAAGGGAGAGGCTCTCAAACTGAGCAAAACCTGGCATCCGATATTAGAGCACATAAAACAATCCCACACTAGCAAAATTCATGCGAACCAATCACCGATCAGAACGGAGATGCCCCACCTGCTCCAGCCGAATCAGTCCCCTTCGAGCAGTTCATATGTAAATATAGCACCTCCAGCTGGCATTTCAGGCGTGCCAGGACCTTCGCCCAGAAGACTCAGACCGCGCCACAGTTGAGGATGAAACGTTTGGACTCCTTAGCTCCAACAGACCACGACTCCTAAGCCCAGAAGTAACTTATAGTTATAAGTCAATGCTGAGAATCACGCCGTTACCCACTCACTTTTTACAGTGTCAAACACGGGGGCACCCATCAGACGAAAAGCAGGGAAGTAGGACGAACAAAATGTAAAATAGAGGCGAAATAAAAATGAGCCAAACGCGCTGAGCGCGGACCTGTGGGAGCAGCTCGGGTGCCTCGGGTTCGCTACGCCCCGTGCCCAAAGAATTGGGCCCCTTAAGGGGAAAGGGGTTGTATTGTTACCGACAATGTGGGCAACATAAAAGCTGTGCTGAACCCTTCGAGTAGCAAAACAAGTACTACGTATTTTGATTATAGGGGCTTTGTCTCACATGCGAGAAAAATGCCATAAGAATGGAGTTTTTTAATCCTCTTGTGCAGCCAAAGAGAAAAGTGACACAGATACAAAAATATTTAAACATACTGAACATAAACTGAATAGAAAGACGAAAATTGCTGGAGTAGCACGTGTGCTATGATGAATAGGTTATATGAACATAAGTACAACATTGCTGCTACTTCAATTACTTTTAAACGGAAATTTCAGTCCTTGACCACGCAAGAATTCTGCGTTATAGAGTAAATGAAACACGGTTTGCAGCAATTTGACAGAGTGACGATAATTATTTTTTCTGAAAAGCACGTTTCTGTATCTAAAAGTACATAATATTGGAGAGGATGCATTAGCTATCCTCTCGGTGTAGCAACGACTTTTGGTAGACGTACAAATTAAATTCGCGCATGTGCAAAGCATTGTCGCTTTAGCTCTTGCCACATTGTTGAACCCCCAGTTTGAAAACCACTGGGCTTACATAAAAAGGCAAAAGATACAAGTTCGTTTTCTGACTAATCTAACTGGCAGGCACACAAGTCAGAAAATTGTGAGACCTCTACAGATGCCCCATCCGACGGAAAATTAAGGAAACAATAATAAACGGACAACAAGGTAGACGCCACAATGGTGCTGTAAAAATAGCTTTCAAAAACATACTAGCAAGAGAAGTTAATAAACTCGATGCAATATTGAGTAAAAGTTATACTTCATTGGTACAGTTAATCAAAAAATAAAGTATTCTTACCACATTTGCGCCAATCGAAAAGTATTTACGACATGATGGTCTATGATATTAAAACAACAGAGCAAGCGAAAGGAGATTGTTTAAAAGAAAAGGTTTCAAAATCATAATTAAAAATAGATTACGTACTCTGTGAGTAGAAAATGACTTCTTATCAAATTCTATAACTTAGGTGTTATGATATTTATTCTTTTATTCAAACACAAACTTGTGATTACCATAATGTAAATGCAGCTCAAATATAATTTGACAAACGTTTGCGTAACAATGAGGTGAACTAATTATTTTTACATGGATGCTATAATATCAAGAAAACGCAGAGAGTTAAAGGAGCCGTACTTAATGTGATTATGTAGTGTTAATTATAATTGGAAATCCAATTAATCAAACGACGTTTCACAACCATACTCTTTAATTTGCGTATTATCAAACGTATAGCTATGTATATATACTGAAATGATATTCAGATTAATTTGAGTATACTTTAGATATTAATATGCAAAGAGTTTCATTACAAAGAATTGAAATTAATTATATTTTACACACATTTACACAATAAAGTGTAATACAAAAAGTACCTACGTTATACTTTTGATATACCCACTATTCTATTTCCAAATATAATACAATGGTCATCCACTGCTCCTCGTCACATGTTCCATAGCTATAAGTTGTCTAGTGTTAGTGTAGTGGTAACCATACTTGTCTTGTAGAACTTAGATCGCGAGTTCAATCTCAGTCAAGGTTGATGCATTTTTAGGCGTAAAAAACCTAAGCATGACTTCCTTCGGAAGGGAAGTAAAGTCATGCGTACCTTGCCGTATATTTATAGCACGTAAAAGAACACCAACCTGAAAAATGAGGCCTCTGTGCTAATTTATCGGCCGTTTCACGCTCTGAGATGCTGATCTCCTGAGATGTTAAGGAGCGTGCGCAAGTAGGGCAAATTAAATAAAAACAATAAAATAATATACAACACAGAACTCTCTTATTTGTTCAAAATATAACGCTATTACCTTCCAAAGAGTCAATCTGGAATCTACTTTGTCGACTTTTCTGGTTGCAGAGTCGACTCTTCGTGACTCAGTTCACAACCCAGCACTGCAAGAAAGATTTTGACCCTGTTTGGCACAATTGTAGCTGTGGTCCGAGGGTCACGGGTTCGAGTCCCACTTTGAGCTAGAGTACATATTACATTGGTATGATCCCTATATAACCGTGGTTTGAAGATTAAAAAGCGCAAGAGGGGAACGGAAAAACAAAGAAGTGTAAGATAGTCAAGTTTAATGAATTAAATATTCCACACCGTTATTCCATGAAGCTATCAGCTGTACTAGGCGCTAGCAGTGACGTCTGATTGCTGTTTATCAATACCACCACCATCATCAAAGCAAAAGTCGCGTTTAGGAGCTGTTTGCCTGTAGCAAATATATTTGACTGATCCATCGTTTAGAAATAATTTCAAATGTAAATTGAACTTCTGATATCTGTGTATCTTCTTTTATCAGATTCAACAGTTTCACATATTTAACGTTACTTTGGTATTCATGAAGTATTTGGCAAAATATATTTAAATTTATTTTACAATGTGCATAAATTATTTAACATTTCGTCTTTTGTAAATTGTTCTCAATTTTTGTGATTATGATTCGGTCGTCAGCATATAAAACATTTACTACATAGTACATATATATAAATTATGTGTGATGTTTATTAAAATCTCCCATTTTCTTACAACTTCATCATAATATTTGTATATATATAAAATAACGGAAAAATTCCACACCTTTATTTAGCATTTGCATTCACTGTTTCTGTACGTTATTCATTTGTTCCATTTTATTTTCAACGACTTTTTTAGCTGTACACTCCCATTGAGAACTTCTCCAAGAGAACAAATATGATACACCCCAGTCTAATTTATTCAATTAAAATAACGCATGGCGTAAAGGCGACCTTAAAGCAAAGTTTACTTGAAATTTTTATGAGAGGTAGATTTCATTATTCCTATCTTTTAAAAAAGGAATATTACTAAATATAGGAACTACAGAGGTATCACCTTATTAAATGCTGCTTAAAAGATATGTGCTAGAATAATGAGCAAAAGACTATGTAATATAGTACAGAAAGTTCTTCAGAGAAATTAGGATTTAGAAAAAACGGTATATCTGCAATATCTTTAATTCGAAATAATTAATGCAGAAAGGAAAGAAGTTTCATTGCAAAACTAACAAGGGATATATAGATTTTGTTAAACAGTTTGACAAGGTTTGTAGAAATATATTATGGAACATAATTCACAGAAGAATCCCTTATCATACTGGTGAAATATAAAAAATATAAATGTATATGTAAATTTACAAAACTGATAAATAAAGATTAATGCATTTATATGGGTGTAAGACCGGAGTGCTGTACATCGCCCACGGTTTTAATTTATATTTAGACAATACAATACTAGAGTGAAAAAGAGGTTTAATATTTTACGAAACCAAATTAATTTCATAGCAAGAATTTTAATACTACACTTCTATATGCGGTTGAGTGGTTCATCAATTCTGATAATAGGAATATATGCACTTCAAAGAATATTATTTTAATTACTCAAAATAACTGGTACAATTTTAATATCTCCATAATTAAAAATTGAGTCTATGTGATTACACACTCTAAAATGAAGCTATGTATGTAAACATTACGACATTGTTTTAAATTTTTAGGATGCCCATTAAAAATAAAATTGAAACATTCCCAAACAATTTACTACAATGAAAAATTTAATAAACATACTCAATAAAGATATATTATTATGATTTTATAAGGCAATTGATTTTATAAGGCACTTGCAGGAGCCATAGGTAGGGTGAAACATGGACGTTGGCTGCCTGATATACAAATAGAGTACAGACAGTAATAATTATTTTTTTAAGTTCAGATCTGAAGTAATTAGAAGAAACAGATTAATAAAAGAATATATACGAGAACAATTATATATGTGCACATTGAAATAAGCGACTAGAACATAAAGTGTTAATGAAAGGTGCAACATTTTTAAAGAAATTGGGCCCTACATACGGAAAAGTCAACTAAATATTGAAAGACCATGGAAAAGACAGACAAAGGATTAATTAAGAACTTGGAGCTTACAACAAGTCTTAAAAACATTAATACCCAATGAAAAGAAAAGGAGAACACTTTCATAATATTATGTACACATTAAGACTAAAACAAGTATTCTGCTTCCAGATCTAAGTTCAGGTATGTCAACGGCACTTGGTAACGTTACATTCAAAGTAGGGCAAAATGTGTTCTTGTTTGCTATGTTTCCAATGAATATTATGCGCGTCAAGCCCACACATTTGTACCAATAAAAGCGTATCTATCATATCCTAACCGATTTTCCGAGTGGTTACTAATGAGAGTTTAGTGAAATTTGCCGAAGTGGATTTTAGTCCTATCAGGCTTCAAGTGTAAGACTTTATATTTTGGTCGTAATGTGCACATACTTAATGCATTACTGAGTAACTTATACGTTGCGTTTATCGTTACTAGCTATTATAATGTTAATATTTTAGGTATTAGGATACATTTTGTACTTAGTATAAGTACAAAGTAAGTATAATGTTGGCCAGGGGTGTTTAACAGGCATAGGCTGGATGTATTACAAAGAAATTGCTGATCTACAAATAAGAATGATTAAAAACAAATGACTAACATGCGCAGCAATGAACCAATAAGGGAAAAGAAAAACTTTACCAAACAAATAAAAAAATTAAGGTTCAAATATTTTTTTCCGTACATCATAAATAAAAAGCGTATTCAGTAGCATATGAAGGAATTATACGTACATTAAATGGTGATAATGAAGAATCAGTTGCTGTGGAACACCAATCGATGACGAAAATTTGCATTTACTTATGGTGAGCATTGTGAAAATAATTTGACACAATTTCAAGTTCCATATACATTTTCCGAGAAGATTGAGCAACTTTCTTTTCTAATATGATAATAGATGCAATCCTAGTATGACTAATGAGTTATTTGCAACTTACTACTATATGCTGCAAAACATCATCAATTGCTGTTCAATTGATCATCATTCCGGTTCCGCATCGATCAGATGCACCACATTAGACAAAATACAATGGCGTGAATCTGGTAATGTATTAATAATTCACATCACAATTGCCTGTTTGATTTCATAGGAAAACACGTTTACACATGAGTTTTCCTATACACATAAACATAAAAATCCAAAAATGCTAGGCAAGGAACTGGAACCTGTGACACTTAGGTTACTAGTACTCGCCACAACGGACATGGCTCCAGGACAGGCATATGCTTTATATATATAGGGTATTTCATAATGCCGTTAAATACTTTAAGCATCTAAATTTGTAAACTACTTTGCACATGCTGTATTTGAATACATAAATTAAAGATAAATTTCCAAACTTTTTAAACATAAATCGCAAATGATCAATGCGTCTACTCCTGAAGATGCAGTAGATATCTGTGGATATTCCATATACCTGTGAGCATATCACAGTCAATCATTGTAGTGCCTCAGTGATACTGTTGCACAATATTAACGGGCAGAGGGTAAACAAAGACTTTGTATTCATTCCCCACATTAAAATTTCGTATGGGATTAAATACGGTGACCGTTGTGATCATCGCATCAAGGCCTCTTTGTCGTCCTCTCCATTGCTGTAACCAGATTTTACTGAGATATCGACGATAATGGGACGGAGATCCATTTTGTTAATACATGTAATCAGTCATATCTTCATTAACCAGCGGATTAAACGAGTTGTCCAAATTGTCCAAGGACACTATTCTTGTGACTTGTGTTTTACGAACAAGACCCATAAACTTTGACGTTGGAAATTGCACAAAACACATTTGCCGCTAGAGAGTCTCGCAGAACTGTGGAGGTTTTCGGCGCTCAGGCTAGTATAATGTGCCGATTCAGTTTCTCGCGAAATATCTTTAATTACATATAAACTTCTGCATTTCAATGCAGAAATGAAAGCGCACTCACTTGTCATTGAAGATTGTGAGGGTTCTGCTAAGGAGAATTACCAAGTTGTTGGCTGTGATGTGCCACTTTCTTTACATTTACGCGAATTACTCGGACTAGGAACAATGTTAAGGCAGCCCTCATTCCGGAATGTTTTACACCTTTTGATTATACTGTTCTTCAAAGCAGAAACTGTGTAAAAGTCTGCTCAGATTCGTCGATGTTGTGTGAATGAATGAATGCATAATGTGTTTTAGGGGCTTTGTGGGCCCCAAGGCTGTTTTAGGAATTTTCCTCTTCAGCCTAGGTTTTCTTTGTAGTTGGTGCGTTGCAGAAGCCGGCCACGGAGAATTGCACATGGTCATTCGTCTTGGTCAGGTTGGTCAGTGTGGGCGTGGTCCAAGTTTAGCGTGTTAAAGTTTTGGTTTCTGTTGAATAATAGGAAAGAGCTTTTTTTTTCCTCTTTTTTTGTTTTTTGTTTTTTATTCTTTTTTTGTTTTTTGTTTTTTGGTTGTTTTGTTTGTTTTTTGTTTTGTTTTTTTAATTGTTTGTGGGCAGCCTGGTCTCGTGATAATTTTTTCTTTGTTTGTTGTAGATAATTTGTTATGTCTTCCTGAGTGATTTGTTCTTGATCGTAAATTCTTATTAAGGTGAGTAATGGTGGGTCGATGTTAATTCTATTTCGTCGGTAATTAGTTAGCTGGATTTTTGTGCAGTGTTAATAAGTTCTCTGCGGTATGGTCTATTTATGGCGTTTGCAATATAGTTAATTTGTAGTTTCCGTATGTGTTCCTTTAGTGGGAGAATTCTTGTGATCCTGTAGATTTCGTCGTTCTTCAGTGCATAGTGGAATTTTTGTGTTGTTCGAATGCTTTTGCGTTCAAACTTTTCCAGTTTCTTAATTGTGGTTCTCGGCGTTATTGGGGCTATTGCTATGGTTGCATATGTTATGATTGGTCGTATGAGTGTTAGATATATGTGCTTTAGCACATTTGGGTTTAAACCTTCCTTTTTGGTAGCTGTAAGATGTCGGAGCGACATTAGTGCTGTTTTGGCTTGTTTGAGCTTCTCCCGATGGTGGAAGAGAGTTGACAGTTTGTTTTGGATTTTAACTCCCAGATATTTAATTACTCGTCTTGCTGTGACGTAGTTATTTGCGATTTGAATTGTGGCGTCCCTCTGTTCTTGCTTGAGTTTCTTTTTTATTACTATAAGTTGGGTTTTTTGGGGGTTTATTTTAATACGCCACTTGTTGGTCCAGTCTTCGAATTTTGCTAATTGTTTTTGTATTCGATTTTTGGCTCCATTATATTGTGTTGCTATGGACCAGTAGGCAGTATCGTCGGCATATTGAGCGAGGTGCACTTCTGGGTGGGTTGGTTGCGGTGTGTCAGCCGTGTATAATATATATAGTAGTCCTGATATGGAACTGCCCTGTGTTGTGCCGGCATATTGCGTGAAGGGTTGTGTGAAAACGCAGTGGCAATTTTATGTGAAATCTAATGGAAAATTAGAACTGACCTTGGATTTTTAAAAATTGTGTCTGTTTTTACGCTATAAATATAGAAAAAAGATTTTTTAAAATGTCACATTCCTGCGATTAATAATGTTTTGTAATAACTACTCAAACGGCCGTATTTTTATTACACTTATCTTTTTACACAGACATTATACTCTCCATAAAAATGACTTCTTTCGTTAAGGAAATAAAGCCTTTGTTCCCGTGTGATAGATTTACCGTACACGAAAGAACCTCAGACCTAAAATCAAAGGCTTCTGAATAAAATTTATAGGCCGAATAACGCCCAGAATTGAATGGAATGCTGATGACCTCATATGCTAAATGGCGCCCGTAAATACACCAAATAAATAAAATCGAATCCCTTAAAATATAAATCCGACAATAGCTTGTTTTAGAGTTAATATCTGTAAAAGGTGGTTTGTAAAATACAGTCAATTATTTTTAAGAATAAAAAAACATATTTGCTATCTATTTTTTTAACGATCTTCCACAAAAGCAAGGAAAAAAATTAAAACAAGACAAAATTGTAAGCTATGAAGACAAATAAATATGATTTTCAGATTTGTGCTCCTAAACAAACGAGTAAATAAAAAATTCAAATTCAAAACTTGGAAGCACAGTCCAGACATTTGTCTTGCACGCCAATAGAGTAATCACATAACCACCACTTTCAGAAATATTAAGCACACCTGATTTCTCATTCGGATCCGCATGACCATGCATGGATATAACTAGCAAGATACCGGAAATGTAAGTTAACGAATAGTTTATAGGAAGCTCTGATGGGATATCAAAATATATTTAAATATTGTTCTTATAAAGAACGAGGGGAACGCAATCAGTCGATATTCTGTGTTTACTGTTTTCCCTGTGGAAATTAGTAAAATATGCTACAAATTGACAAATATAACAGAAATGGTACCACAAGTTACTGGCCAATGTATCATGTTCCACTGTACAAATTCTTTGAATTATTCTATAAAATACTCAGTTATGAGTAGAAGTGTTTCATTGAATAAATTTATTTTCTCTTAGACTTTAATAATATTTATGATTATCTTATAAAATGTAGATATATTAAAAATATAATAATTTTTAAATATAGAAACAACAACATATCTTTGTAAGATACTAATATCTATTAATAAGACTTAATATTATATTTGTATTAAAATTTTAATTCAAATGTTAATGCTAAAAATAAAAAAAATCATTAATTTTTCTAAAATTATTCAAGAGGTATTCATATTTAAAATCCATTAAAAGCCCAGCTGGGGAGGCAGAAATACCATACAGCGCAACAACAGACCGAACAGTTCTAATTATAGTTACCGAAATTATGACTGCTAATAAGAGTTAATCTTTGTTGATGACCCTCGTGTATATTTTTCGTATTTAAGGAAAGGCCTTTGTATTGGCTCAGACCTTAACAATAAAGTTCGCATTAAAAATTTAACCCCGGCTATCTGCAGTGGCTTTTTTACGATCTTCTTCTTTTAGAGTATAAATCAAAGTATAATTGTTTTAATATAACCTGCTTTGTTTTGATTCATTGCACAACTATACTGTTTATGGTTAACATTTCACTTTGTATGAAAATGCTATTATTAAATATACTTTAAATATTCCAATTACAAATTTCTCTAAATATTAAGTTATTTTGCATATGTTAGCTCTCTCTCTCAGGTGCCCATTTATTAAGTACCGGGCATAGTGACCCCGAGGCACCAAAGATGCTCCCACAGGTTCACACTCAACATGTTGATTTCACGTATATTTTAATTTTTATTGTTCTTACCTCCCTCTTATTAATTTGATGAATGCCCCTACCTGACGAGATAACCCATGGCTGGATAATGCCGTAACTCCCAGCAGCTGGGTTATCATGTAGGACAGGGGCGTATTCCCCAGTAAAAGCCAGGCCCGGGAGGAGCCATTACATTTGCAGTATACTTCCTATAGACGATTGGATCCCTCTGGCTGTACCCTGAGAGTTTTGACCGTAAGGTAGCTTGTTCAGACCAGACCAATTTACCGACGCCCGGGTGATGCCTAGGAAGCTGCGTGCCATCGGAGACAGTTGTAATGGTGCAAGAAGAAGTGGTGAAATTTTCATCAAAACAGTAAACGCAAAAGAGTGGAAATAAAATAGGTAACTGAGGTGACGGTTTCTGGTTTCCTAGTGGTGAAAAGAACTGAGAAAGAACAGCTCTTTACCCATGTGAACCCTTTTATCACCCAGAAAAGTTTGGATAATATCGCTGGCCCTGTGAAATCCTGCACGCGTTTACGCAATGGTTCCTTATTGGTTCAGGCGATGAACGTTTCTCAAACTCATGGGCACATAAGGCCATCACTCCACGGATATCCGATCTTGCTGAGTCGCATCGTAAAGGAATTCTTCCAGAGGAGTCATTACCACTTCTGTGCTTAACGTCATGACCGATACATAAATTCAAGGCTGTTTGGTGGAACAAAGTGTTACCTCTGTTTATCGAGTGCAGGCGAGAAGAGATGGGGAAACACAGTGGACGCGTACTCTATTCCTTACCTTTAATAGGGGTTGAGTTACTAAAGAAAATCAGGGCAGAGTACGAGGTAATAGTTGTTCCCACGTATGTTCCCAGCCCCCTGAAACGTTTCCAATGGCAATATTTCGGCCACACTCGATTATTTTATAAGTCCGTTTGTGCTACATGTGCACTAGAAATCCATGAGGAAGCATGTTCATCCGCTCCCATTTGTGTGAACTGCCTGCAGTGTTCATCCAGAGACATCCTGCAAGTACCCTTAATATCGTGAGGAGCGTTCCATGGAAAGAAATACGGATTAAAGAAAGACTTTCTTTCTTCGAGGCCCGGAACGCTATAAAGCCTGTCAACCTGTAGTACCCAAGTCCTATATATACAGCTCCGTAGGTCCCGCTGCAGTAACGAAAACATGGCTCAAGCGCGCCAACATGTGACTTGATTTTCAAAAAATCTCCCACTGTGCCTGTCTTGACTAAGCACTCTATTGCAAAGGCCAAACCAGTAATTTTTGGTGCTAATCCTATTAAATTTCAGACGGATTTTCAAGGAATGAATTTCTAAAAACATCTACCAGTGAGGATAAGCCTAAGAAGCATCAAAGTCCATCATCACTTTATAGTCAAGCTCCCATGACGGGTCTGGGAGCAAGTCCGCTAGGTGGTCACCGTCATCAACTCTCCCCACTTGCAACCAATTGGAATTGGTCTATTCTTCTCAGCGGGAGAATCCTCCCTATGACGATAGTATGGAGCAGGAAGTACTTTCTCCTCTTAAATCACCTAGCCACACGAGCCTAAATAAAGGACGGCTGATTCATCTTGCACCTGTGAAAAAAATGTCTCTCGATAACCTTACACCCTTTTGTATTCACAATGGCTATTTATCGCGCAATGGAATTTGCGTAGACTTCCTAAGATGTAACTGAAGTTTCTTTTAAGGTCCATTCACTCTCCGCTGGTGTATCTCCAAGAGACTAGCTTAGACCGCAGGATTCATTACTCTTTCACAGTTACTCTTCGGTGAAAATGATACTCCCGCCCATTGCGAGTTTTGCTGTTTATCAGAGTAGACGAGCACAGTTATTCACTGGGTCTGTCGGTCCTGGTGGTGTAGTGGTTAGCATACACCCTACACCCAAGATCGCGGGTTCGAACCCGGCCAGGACCGATGGATTTTTTTCGGGCGTAAAAATCCTAGGTATGGCTTCCTTCGGAAGGGAAGTAAAACCGTGGGTCCCGTGTCGTACTTTTATTCACGAAAAACAACCTCAAGCCTGAAAGAGAGGCCTCTGAACAAAATTTGTCGGCTATTTCGCACCCTGAGTTGAATGGGACGCTGCTGACCTGAGATGTGAGCGTCCATAAATAAATCAGTCAAAAAACAAGTCCACTGGGTCTACAATGTCCTATACAGGCTTTAGCAACTACTGTTTACTACATACATACATACACACAAACACACACACACATATATACTACTTTCACGGCTATTGATATATATCCATCTGCTACTTTCACGGCTATTGATTTAGATCATCCTCTTTCACAGCTATCATCCCCTTTCATTTAGGGGGAGATTTTAATGCGCACCATCCCCTATGGGATTCTTCCAGGGAGTGTGTAAGGGATAGTATGATAGCGGCAGTTTTAGATCACCATAATCTTAAATTTGCTGTTAACAGATCAGCCAATTTTTCTTTATGATAATATACACAGTTTCAAACATTTATATCTTTCTTTCTGTTCCACCTTTCTTTCTGTACATCTTACGTGGAACGAGATCTCTGATTTATATTCCATTTTCCGTGACAATTCCATATCGTATCTTCCCACATACATAATAACCAACATAATTGCCTATCAAATAGAAATCCAGGAACATGACTTTGTAAGCGAAAGCAGGAGCATCTGGGCCAAGATGGAGAGATGGTGAACGATACCACTTAAAGCGCCACAAAATTCATACGGACGGTGGTCTCAGTAGAGGAACAGAACCCGTGGTTTACACTCCAAGCATGAAGGGGGTCTATTGGAGTCGGCGTTCCGAAAGACAAGTTCTCCACTAGGAAAGAAATATAGCAAAATCGACAACGAACAACTACGGTTCGATTCCTGGTGTTAAACACTCGCTGATGGAATTGATAGCGGTGGAAAACCGTGTGACACGAAGTACCAAGGCCTGAATTTCTCTGTTCTCTTGAATAAAATGAGATGATAAAATTGAAGCTATGCGATCATTAAAAGCCACGTGTGAATAAAAAGAGACACCCGACCACACACACACACACACACACACATATATCATGTAGCGTATGAAGGATACTGCTTCTCCAAAAAGTATCAGAAGGCTTTCTCCAGATCAAAGAATACCACCGTCGTTTGGCACATCGGTAAAGCAAGGACCATAATATGGGTGGAAAGAGACAAAAGATTGTCAATTGAAGAGCGATGATGGCGAAAACCTTACTGAATATTCTTCAAAAGGCGCTGTGACTCTAAACTGCACATAAACCTTCCGTCAATTATGTGTATCATCACCTTGCAAACGAAACTGGTGAGGGAAGTCATGCTATAACAGAAAGGTGTTGGAACTTTTCATTTTCAGGTATAGGAATGACGGTGGCCACTTGCCAAGCCCTCGGAAAAGTGTCATTACACCAAATAGAATTAAAAACCTGGAGAGAGTTATATTTGAGAGCCTTCCGGAGTCAAATGTGGTAATATAGCAAAATGAATGCCATTTGCCCCATTACGCAATGCTGAGAAGTAGAAAGGGCATGCTCCAATTCCTTGATAGTAAAAGGAACTTTATAGTACCTTTTGGCTGTTGGAGGCAAAGCAAAAACCTCTCGACTCAATCTGTTCTTTAATCGTGTGAAACGTAAGGTGATAATTGCCGGAGCTCAAAACATAAGTGAAAGTGTACTCTAAGGTTTGGCTATATCTATCGGAGCAGTAAGTACTCGATGTTGTACGTTTAGACCAGATTCCAAGGTTTGCCTGCAACGTGGCGAAACTTATTCCAGATGACAGACGTAAGCATGGTGCGGTTAAAAGAAGAGGCAAACACAATACAAGACACGCTTTTGCTATCCCTAATAATTCGAAGGCATTTGTCGCGCAGCTGTTCGTAGCAAATCATGTTGGCTGAAGTAGGGTGGTGATGAAAAACTCGCATAGCACCTCGGCGTGCACATTATGCGTTCCGACATTTACCGGAAAGCGTCTGGAGTGGAAAGACGACCGGGAAATAGCCCGGAGTTTCGAAGAACTGGGTGCATTAGGGACTCGTGTGAAAACAAGGTCGCAAGTCTGCGTACTGCTGTCGCAGTTTTTCACCTCTCAAGAAGCTGCTGCGCTCTATAAACCGGTCTTAGGTACTACAGATTGGCGCGATTTGCATCGCTTCCAGACCTCAGCTTTTCCTTTACCCGAATTACCTGTAAACAGTGTTTCTCTCTAAAACGAGGGCAGTAGCGGGATGAGGCCGGATGATCTCCGCGGCAGTTGACGCAGACGGGAGCGGATGAACATGCTCCTTCAGTACTACCTAAACCGCAGGTTGCAAAGAGCTGGCATTGAAAACAACGCAACGGGTTGGGAATATATGGGCGCTACTCAATCACCTCGTATCCAGCTTTTGTCCTCTGCGGTAATTGAACTCTGTTAAAGGTGAGGAAAAGGGCAAGGGTAGGCTGTAATTCACCCTCCTTCCTCGCCTGCACTCACTATATTGATGTCACCCTTTGGTCTTCCAGACAACTCTGGATTTCCGGGGCGGACATGCCGCCAAGTACATGAGTGATAACAACTTCTCGCGACGAATTCAAATTTCTGTGATGCTCAACACGGATTGGATAGCCATGGAGTATCGTTGCCTTGAGCAATGAGTTTGTTTGAGACGAATATACGAGCGCACCTCAATCACTCGTAGCCAGCCATCTTTTGTCCTCTGCGGTAATTCAACTATGTTAAACGTGAGGAAAAGGGTAAGGGTAGGCTGTAATTCACCCTCCTTCCTCGCCTGCACTCACTATATTGATGTCACCCTTTGGTCTTCCAGACAACTCTGGATTTCCGGGGCGGACATGCCGCCTAGTACGTTAGTGGTAACAACTTCTGGCGGCGAATTCAAATTTCTGTGAAACTCAACACGGAGTGGATAGCCGTGGAGTATCGTTGCCTTGAGCAATGAGTTTGTTTGAGACAGTCCAAGTGAATTATTAAGTGGTTTATCTTGCTAAAAGACTGACCTTTCTCAGTGCGACTAACGAGGAAAGAGCTTCTCGGTTACTTCTTTTATGTCCATTCTTCTACAATTCATTTGAGAATAAGTACTATCATGCACCTTAGAGATGTTATCCTCCATCACTACAACTGTCTCCTTCCTGGGCGCGTCGATCCTGGTGGTGTAGTGGTAATAATACTTGCCTTCTATACCCAAAATCGCGAATTCAAACCCGGCCAGGATTGATGGATTTTTTCGGTGCGTAATAATCCAAAGTATGGCTTCCTTCGGAAGGGAAGTAAAGCCGTGGGTCCCGTGTCGTACATTTACGGCACGAAAAAGAACCTCAAGAGTGAAAAAGAGGCCTCTGAGCAAAATTTGTCGGCCGTTTCACGCCCTAAATTGAATGGGACGCTGATGACCTGAGATGTTAAAAAGCGTCCATAAACAAAAAAATCAATCGATCAATCAATTCCTGGGCGCCACCGCGGCTTCGGTTGTTTGTCTAGGGAGTCCATAAATAAAAAAATCGATCAATTAATTCCTGGGCGTCACCGCGGCTTTGGTTAGTGTTCTTGGCTTCAAAAAGTCACCTCGGGTCAAACCTCCCCGGGTCCAGACAGAGGCACCCATTTGCCTACAGAAAATTTGCAGCTCTTGCAATACTAAATAAAAGAGGCGTCAAACACACTAATCCCGGACCTGTAGGAGCAAATCGGGTGCCTTGGGTCTCTACGCCCCGTACCCAAAGTGGGCCTCTGAGGGGAAGACCGTCTACATGAATTTCTGGAGTTCCAAGAAGTTTCCTTTGCCATCTTCCATCTAGACCCAGATGATCTATCTTTTGCAGGGAAAAAATTTTTCCTTAGCCTAATCTTTGATAGGAAACTCTGTTGGTCATCGCATGTAGCACAACTCAGAGGCCGGTATTAATATTTTCTGTGGTTTTTGTGTGTGTGTGTGTTTTAAGTGGCATATCCTAGGAAACCGACCAGACGGATCTTTTACGTCTCTTCCGATATGTAATCC
This sequence comes from Metallyticus violacea, assembly GCA_030762175.1. Classification (NCBI taxonomy): domain Eukaryota; kingdom Metazoa; phylum Arthropoda; class Insecta; order Mantodea; family Metallyticidae; genus Metallyticus; species Metallyticus violacea. The sequence continues at coordinate 133,010,592 of CM060846.1, forward strand.
ACTCCAAACTCAAGTATGTATGCATTGTTTATGGATTTCCTCAACCTTTAATTTTCTCGCTTTAACCCGATTCATCACCAGGGAATCCGTGTCGCCATTAGAGCACTTTCTATGAGTCCTTTGTCCTGTCCATGTGGGGAGTCTGGAGAACCTCCTCTAGTTCATTGTAAAGACACTTTATTTGGTGATTATGATTGTACATTGACTGTTTAACCTCGCCATCCCACGAAGTTCATTTTAATGTGTTACTGAATACCTTTTATGCTACTTGGTCTCTTATTCCTAAGCCTCTCGGCTTTCGTTATCGGAAAGGTTAGAGAATTGTAGGTACAACTGGCTGCTTTTATCTTTTTGCCGGATATTCTTATTGTCACCCTAGGCATTTAGCAGGGGCCCCAATTAATCTTTGGCTTATGTTCTGTCCTAAGTCTTCGACCTCGGCTCCCATAATTCATAGACATTTTGGTGCGTTAGTTCCATCATTTGCGAGGTGCAATTTTATTTATACAAACGCCTCAAAAACGGACACAGGAGTGGGATTCACCTTCATTTTTAATGGAGATAGTTTTGCTTTTGGTTTTAACTGTGCGACATCTATATTTATTGCGGAACGTTACGCTATTTTAGGCGTTTTTATTTGTATGGCAACATAGACTGGGGGACTCTGCAGTTTGTTGTGATTTCTTGAGTGCTGTGTCGAGAATTTATACTCTGTAAAATTTTCATTCCCTTGTACAGAAAGTACAGGATACAGCATTTGCGTTATTTGATGCGGGTGGCAGCGTAACACTGCTTTGTGTTCCTGGTCATGTGGTAATCCCAGATAATTAGGTTGCAAATATAGAGGCGAAACCAGCCCTTTTAAACCCTGCTGCATTTGAACATTGTTTTTCTCGGGGGATTTTAAGTAATTTTTACGGAGAGCCGTTCTCTTGTGCTGGGGTGAAGAATGCAATATGCTCTGCAGTAACAAGCTTTGGAAATGCAAATGTGCCTCTTTTCATTGGTCCACTTATTCTCACCCAGTTCTTCACGAAGAAGTAGTTTTAGCGCGTTTGCAAATCGGGCATTCCTTTTTAAGTCACCGCCACCTTTTTAAAGGTAGACCTGCTCCACCGTGTCCACATGCTAGACTCCAGTTTACAGCACGTCATATTTTCATTGAGTGTCATCATCAGCCATTTCTGGACATTCCCTGGGTTTGTCTTCCTCTCTTGAAAATGTTCTCTCGGATGATATCGTCGTTGTGAAGCGAGTGCTCCGTTTTATACATGTTTGTGGATTCTGGAGCAACGTTTAAAAAGTTTTACATTTTCTATTGGAAGCTTTTCTTTTAGTCACTTTCACCCCCCCCCCTTTTGCAGCTATTGCTGGTTATTGCCACTGCTTTGTACATGGTTGCATTATATTGCCCTTTTTATTTGTATTTGGGATTTTTATCTTAATTGATCCCCTTGTTATTGCCGCTTGTTTTCTGCACAGTGCTTTAGCGTAGATCAATTATATATTTATTTTATTATTGGTAAAGTATTTGGCGTGTTTAGGCGTTAATGACCTTCGCTATTTTGCGCCCTTAAACCATAATCCTCATCATGTTAACTCATCTCAACGTGTGAGGGCTGCGGGTATCGTCAAGATTATGGCATAATTTTAAATATTTTACTGATCCTTCAAGTGGAATTCAAACTGATTTACATAAACGGATTATATCTTGCACAAATGTCTACAAATTAATTAGCCGCTGACCTACAGTAGGTCACTCGCACTATTTAGATAGCAGATATCAAATCAGCATGTTTCATATTATTCGCCTCAAAAGACCTATGGATCCAAATTGAATTACAAAAACATAGCAATTAGACAACGAGGATCATATCCAGCTAAATTATTTCACTACATAATCAAATTAAGCATACAATGGTGAATGTACTTCAAAAATAATTTCGCTTCTGGGTTCCATGTAAACACCCTTTAATATGAATATTTATATGGTTAATTTTGAAAGA